>JAYESD010000001.1:132839310-133431529 GCA_036927565.1 Tuctoria greenei | reverse complement strand
AATACATACTGTTTCAGTTAATTTTAGAAAAAAAAAATATTTTACTACACTCGAATATCAACATTGTTCACTTAAATCTTAAAAGAAAATTTTGATTCAATATACTACCTCAAACTATTTAGATAGTTCAATTCAACCCATTTTCTTTGTTTTGTATGGGGTGTGAAGGCCCTAAAACTCATAGCATGCATGTGCTCTTAGAAGGAAGAACATGAACTACACATGCAATACTACACAAGACCTCATAGAAGGAGTAAGCTTTAAAATCAAAATCCAGGCTCAAAAGTTTGTAACATGAAGTTCGGAATTCACCAAAAAGTTCAACCTTCATTCAACTAGGTTCCCTGCAGGGTTTCATCAGTTTCGAAGTTCAAGTATTATTTAAATAAATGGGAAAAAGGAAAATGCACATGAAAACAAACTTTCATTTAAATTTGAATCAAATTTTGTCAATAGAATCTGATTGCAGATTTGAACTCTACACATTTTAGTTGATTTTCCACCAAGTTTCAAGATTTTTGGAGCTGTTTTAGTGGAGAAATAGAGGAACAGTAAGGAAAAACAAAAAAAAAAACGTGGGCCCACCAGTCAGCGAGACAAACCACCAGACCACCTCTATTCTTAACTATAGGGCGTGATTTTTACCGCTGCAGCGATTCCAGCTCAAGCGTGCGTGGGCTGCCTTCAAGTCTTGCAAATCCTCTCCTCTCTCTCCCTGATCCTGCACCGAAGTGGAAAAGCAGTGCTGCTCTCTCTTTCTTCCCTTGTGCGCGATTTTTCTCTCCCGCGAGAGCTCCTGCCGCCCCACTGTTCTTCGTGAAACCCGATCGATTCTGCCGTAGTTTGCTTCCGAGCTCAACACCAAAGTGCGGCAACAAGTTCTCCTCTATCTTCGAGTGCTAATTGTTCATCGTTTTCTCGCTTGTGTGCTCCTGTTTTTGAGGTTGAACACCGGAGATTTTGGACCGCCAAGGACAAACCCTCTGCTCCACTGTGGACAACCTCCTGCAAGCTTTGTCGAGCTTCGACTCCAACAGAGAAGAAGATCGCCATACCACCTTATAGCTCACGGTGAAGATCCCTAACCCTTTCATTGAGTATGGCATGAGAAATTCAAGATTTCGCGAAGCTAATTCATACCTTTGCCATTAGGTCTCCTTTTTTTGGATTCTACGAGTAATAATTCTCAAATCTAGCTAGCAAATAGCTTCCTCACTACCTTGCCCACCCCCTCGATCAAGAACCATTAAGTTTTATCGAGTAATGGTGAGATATCCGAGTTTTCTCCACCGCCATGGAAATCGGCTCGGTTCACCGTCGACCACCACTTTAAGGTCGTTTTCTCTCTAATTAGTCTTCACAAACATGTTCCCTCGAGTTCCACTGATGCTCCTAGACATCCTATCGCATGTTTTGGTGCATCCAAACGTGTGTTCCACGTTGCCAATGCCACTTCCACTGTCGATCTCATCGTCGGCGAGGTTCTGCTTGCCACCGGGCAGCTCCAACAAGTCCCACGTGTGTCCTTCACTCTCTGGAGTCGAGCCCCACAGGAAGATTGAATTTCGGCTGAGTCTTTGGGAGGGAACGCCCGGACGCCGTCGGCATTCCCCTGTTTTGGGTGGGTTCAACCTGAGGTAGAAGAAAGGCCTACCACGTGGGGTCCACAGCTAGGGTTTAAATCAATTTTCTCCGTGCAGAAGCTATGTCAAACTTTGAAATTCAATATCTCCTAGGATTCTTGTCCAAAAATCATCAAACAAATTTTGTTAGAAAGGTATTGAACTCTTGTTTCCAGTAGTGCAAGTGGTTTGTCATGAAAGCCTATATACATATCTATATAATTCATTTACCTCAAACACTCATAGAATTTCCACAACAGATTCTTTCACTGGAAATTCACCAGATTCTACTAGAACCTCAAGTTAGGTGTTCCTCACATCTTGTAAAATTTTCATAGCTTTGGACTTGTATAACATTCCTAGATTCAAATTCTTTCACTATTGTTCAATATTATCAGAAACATTATTTCCAAATTTTGATTCCAACTTCAAAATTCAATTACTACTAGTAGAACTACACCAAAATTACCAGATAAATTCCTGTATACTCAATTTGATCTATACTTTGATTTAGTATAAACCAAATAATCAGGAAGCTTCAAAACCTATATTATTAATTGTGTTAAGATATATACTTCATAAAATTATTACTACTCTTCTACTCATGTGCTATCTTCCAAATTTTTACAGGATTCTCTTACATGTGCCCCTGATCTACTGTAAAAATGTCGAATTTATTTGACTTCATTTACTGACCCAAATGTCATTCCAAACCTGTATGTTAATTGAAAGTGCAATTAATTAACTGAACAATTATGAAACCAATTTTGTTAGGACCAGTGGGACATCCTCTAACAAGATCATCCACTATTATCTATGTTAAAGCTACAGATTTAACTCTAAAATTCTAAGAAGCTCTTTACTTTTTGTAATTTTAGAGAAAACAAGTTTGCTTGATTATCTTCAATATTATTCTGAGATCTTTCTCATAGTACCTGGTGTCTACCATAAAAAGTTCCAAAGCCAATTAAGATCATTTGCTTACATGATCCACAGTTAGAAGCTTATGAACTCTAATTTCAATATCATTTATACATGTTATATATGCATATCGTGTAGTGACCGAGACCGAGGAGGAACCTGAAGCTTTGGAGAGCCATCTACCTGAAGCTAACTTTGATACTGACTCGCGGCCAGGCGAGCCCCAGTTTGCATTTAAGTCGTTTCAAAAATTTTGCTTTAATCACTATAATGACTAGTATATGAATTGTGCATTAGGTCTATTTGTGATTGACACTCGTCATGCATGACACACAATCACATGGAGTGTATGGGTAGGTTTATAGCTCAACGTGTAGAATTGCCATGCTAATGTTGTAGAAAATTTGGTAGAAGTCAAGTGGTTGGAATCCACTCGCGAGATAGCGAGATCATCCCACAGGATTGGTTATTATAGAGAATAATTTTGAAACTGAATATGAGACCGAGCAGGGTTAGGGTGCAGCGGGACATGGTCTCAGGTGCATAGCCTTGCCTGTGTCGATTGAGGACCGCGTCGTGTGCGGTCCTGTTGGCCAAGTTTGAACTGTACCGGAGGCATACTGGATATATGGGACCTCAAAAACTGATGTAACTTGTTCACCTCAGCGGTGAGGCATAACCCACCGCCTTATTGGTGTGGGTTGAGAGCAGCAAGGTGTAAACCTGCCAGCGAGCACAGCCACGCTCCGTGTGGGGACCTACTACTCGTAGCAGTGGGACCAGTTCCGCGTGTAGGTGTCGAGTGAAAGGTTGCTGCATACAACATCAGTGGAGCGTGCCTTCGCAGCTCCGAGTGTGGGTGTATGTGTCGTGCTATCCGGGTGTTATTGATTTGAATCACCGTCACTCGCGTTTATGGATTGAGCATACTTGTTCACTGCATTGTGACGTAGTAATAAAGAGTAGTTAGAATATTATGAATCTGTTGTCATGATTATTATTAATGTATTGCAACTTGTATGGATTAGAAATAGCACAATTAAGTTCACATTTGCTAAACATTTAACTTGAATAAAGCTTATGCAGCTTTGAGCATGTAACATCAGGGATGAAGTGTTTCTTGTTTGATTGTGGAGTCCGTGATGTGTCATGCTCAGGGAATGTCATTTGCTACCTTAAAACTGAGCTAAGGACTTACTAATAGGCGATTCCTTTATGCAAAATTAGTTTTCCTATATTAGAAGTCTCAAGCATGTAGAGTTCCATGTTTATGTGAGACGGTTAAGTCTTGTTGAGCTTTCGCGCTCACGGTTGCTTTATATATGGTTTCGTAGGTTTTGTTAAATTATTTCTATTATAGGTTGTCTGTGAGATCTAAGTTGTCGAGATGTATCTCTCACGTGACACCACACCGCTTGTCGTTACTCTGCAGACCAGGTACCCTCTCGTACCAAAAGAAGATGTGTTGAGTCCCCCTTCCCAAGAAAGTGGACCTTCGGAGGCCAACACGTGTCCCACAGTGCTGGACCTGCCTCTCTGCTAAGAGTGGCTCTAGCGTTGCCATGTGTTCTGCAGTGTCGGACTTGCCTCCCTGCTAAGGGTGGCTCTAGCGCTGCCACATGTCTCGTGGCATCGGACATGCCTTCCTGCTAAGGGGAGCTCTGGTGCTGCCACGTGTCCCGCGGCGCCAAACCCGCCTCCCTGCTAAGGGAAGCTCCAGCGCTGCCACATGTCACGTGACCGGACCAACCTCTCTAACAGGTAGAACTCTAGGATCTCCAATGGCGCGGACATTCAAGAGGCTATAAATTAGCCATTACAAGGCATGCCTAACACATCATTAATTCCGCATTAATGACGCACAATCAGAGGATCACCAAGCGTGGTAACGCTGCCATCAAGACACGTTATCACATTAATAAACCACTGTTAAGAACCCAGATCATGTACAAGGTGTTGATGACCGTTGGGGCCACCTGTCAGGACTCGGTACACTGTAGCAGTCAGTCCTTGTCATATAAAAGAGATGCGCTGCATGGTAGACCAATCCAAGCTAAGCTAGGCCAAGGGTCATTGAGACTAGCTCACTCGCATACTCGATCATACATACAACACACCCCCATGGAGTAGGGTATTACGCTCAGGCGGCCCGAACCACGTAAAATCACTGTGTCACCCCTGTTCCTGAGTTCTTGAGTTTACACCCCCTCCTAAAAAAGAACCTCCGCGACTACTTCTTAGTAGTACCGGGGGAAGTGTCAATCGCATACTTCGACCTCTGGCGTGCCAGGTAGGGGGGTTTCGTTTCAATAATATCAGTGTCAATAATGGTGAATTCCACTAATGCTTCCACCGACCCAAATGCACGGGTTGCTAGAGGTAATGAAGGTGGCGACACCTCTCATCGTCCTGGTGGCAATCCTGCCACTGATCCACAAGCTGGAGCTCCAGGACAACATCCTAGAAACAACAGACCACCACCTGTTGAAGCAACAATCCATGCACAATAGGATGGTGTCTTTGCCTCAGTCATAGAATCGACCAACAACCCCAAGAACACGTTGATTGCAGCGCGGGCTCTTCTTTAGTGCCCACCTGCGCCGGACGCACCTCCAGCAGTACTGGACCAGTGGCACAACAATGTCGACCATTTGGTCACCACTGCAGCCACAATGCTCAACAATCTGCTGCAGCCTTAGCCCGAGCAGGCACCTACGTGCAACATGACCTTGTCGGGATGACTTGGACCTAGGCCATTGCAGAGGGGACATTCGTTGTTGCAACACGCGATGTCCCGCAACCCTTCGATGGCCCACCGTACTCACACGTTGTCAAGGCTGCTGACTGGAGATCTCTGGGCAGAGCTCAACTGCCACTACATGGAGCAGGATGGCCGCGTGTCCATAGAATGTAGTCGCAAGAGGCGACGCACTCATGAAGATCCTTCTCCTTTGGGAGTTGGAGGCGGCTGTTTGGCACTTGCCCTGCATCTTCGCATGGTGGAGTGGCCACCCAAGTTCTAGCCTCATCTGCCTAAGAAGTACGATGGGACTGTCAACCTCGTCGAGTTCTTGCGAATCTACTCTACTGCCATCCTCGCTGCATGAAGGAATAAGGCCGTCATGGCCAACTACTTCCAAGTGGCTTTGACTGGGACTACTAGGTTCTGGTTCATGAGCTTACCCATGACTCCATCTATAGTTGGAGAGAACTATGCCGTCAGTTCACCACCAACTTTCGGAGTTCCTACACCCGACCTGGCACTGAACTAGACCTCGTTGCCATACGGCAAAATCACGGAGAGACACTATGTTCCTTCATCCAACAATTCTCCTGGATACTAAACACAATTCCTTCTATCTCGAACGCCTCTGTGGTTGATGCATTCCGACAGGGTGTTAGAGACAAGAAGATGTTGGAGAAGCTGGCCACTAAGAACATCAGCAACGTTACGGAACTCTTCAGTCTTGATGATAAATGCGCCAGGGCTGTTGAGGGACGTGACTCGGACTCCAAGCCAATGCGGAGGCAGGAATGCCATATGCTTCCAAGGCTGAAGCTACTGCCCATGGCAGTGGAAAAAAGAAGAACGAGAAGTCAAATGGCAAGAAAAAGCCACTTGTTGGCGCACATACAACTGTTTCTATGACAACACCAGGTGGACGGGGGCCATGCCTCAACAAGCGACATTGACTAACGTCCGATAACAGTGACAAGATGTGGTGCCCGATCCACAAATCTACGGGCCACAATCTTGAATACTGTCACGAGTTCAAGAGGCTCAATGAACAAACTCAGCACAAGCATCGAGATGACATGCCTTTTCATCAGCGGGAAGGCAAACAGAAGGTTGATGAAGCTCCACCAAAGCAAGAGCTAGGCTTCCAAGATGCCAAGAAGGCATTAAAGGCGGTCTACAATAAAGTCGACGACTCCGACACAAGCTCCGACAACGAGCGTCGGAAGAGCCTCCATATGATGTATGGAGGGTCCTGTGACATTACCTCCCGGTGCATAGTGAAAATGTTGCGTCGTGAGATGGCTGCTGTAGCTCCCACCATCAAGGTGGAGCCCGATCCGAAATGGATGGACACTCAGATCACTTTTGACACCTCTGACTGCTCGAAGAACATGGTCGAAGCTGGGCAACTACCATTGATGGTCTCCGCAACTATCAACAACATACAACTCTTCCATGTCTTGGTTGATGATGGAGCAACACTCAGTCTCATCAGCTTCTCCGCCTTTTTGAAGCTGCATGTCCCCATCTCGGACCTTAGGCCCTCGCGCCCATTCTCCAGAGTGGGTCCGAGAGCTATCACTCCACTCGGCTCAGTCTCTCTCCCGGTTACATTCGGGACACAAGAGAACTACCGAGCGAAGAAGCTGGTATTTGACGTGGCAGAGATCAACCTTCGCTTCAACGCCATCCTCGGCAGGCCTGCCTTGTCTCAGTTCATGACGGTGGCCCACTACAGCTACCTGGTGTTGAAGATGCTGACTCCATTAGGTGTCCTCCGAATCCGAGGGGACCGTACTGCTGGAGTTATTGTGTTGGAGAAGCTTCATGTGCTAGCTGTTGCGCAAGAAGCTGAATCTAGCAAGGAGCAATCTACTAAACAACCTCCGGACTCGCGCCAGCGCGACTCAACTTCTGCACCCTGTGTGCAGCCCAGCGGTGACAACGATGTTCCCTTCAAAGTCGTCCAAATCGGTTTCAATGCCGCGCAGACCACTTGCATTGAGGGAGGTCTGGGTGACAAATAAGAACTCGCGCTCATCACTTTCTTCTAGGAAAATGTCGATGTGCTTGCATAGAAACCGTCCCAGATGCGTGAGATCCATAGAGAGGTGATTGAGCACCATCTAAAGATATACCCTGACGCACAACCTATACAACAAAAGCCCTAGAAGTAATCTATTGAGCGGAAGAACTTCATCCGAGAAGAAGTCAAGAAGCTGGTCGATGTTGGATTCACCCGGGAGTACATCATCCATGGTGGTTGGCAAACCCAATCGTCGTACACAAAGCTGCCGAAAGCTTCGTATGTGCATAGACTACACCACTTTAAATAAGGCATGTCCAAAATACCATTTTCCACTTCCAAGAATAGATGAGATAGTGGATTCTACTTCTGGTTGTGAGCTACTTTGCTTCCTGAACGCATATTCTGGTTTTCATCAAATTTCATTATCTCAGGAAGGCGAAGAGCATACAACCTTTATCACAGTAGAGGGTCTGTATTGTTACACTGCAATGTCTTATGGTCTCAAGAATGCCCTCTCAACATTTTGTGCGAGCAATGCACAAAACTTTTGGGGAGCTTATCCGGGACCTAGTGGAAGTCTACGTCGATGACATCGTCGTCAAGGTCAAGAACAAAGACTCATTACTGGACAATCTTCAGTCTGTCTTTAACAAGTGTGCATGACGCGCACGAAGATGAAACTAACAAGTGTGTCTTCGGGGTTTCTTCCGGAAAGCTTCTTGGATTCCTGGTGGCCCACCAGGGAATTGAAGCAAATTCGGAGAAGATAAAAGTTATTGAGGCGATGCGGCCTCCTGCCTGCATCAAAGACACCCAAAAGCTTATGGGATGTCTTGCCTCACTTAGCCGGTTTATCTCTAGGCTGGCCGAGCGAACACTTCCCTTCTTCAAGCTTCCGAGGAAGTCCAGACCTTTTCATTGGTCTGAAGAAGCAGACAAGGTGTTCCTGAAGCTTAAGCAGTCTCTCACTACACTGCCCATCATGGTAGCTCTGGAACCTGGTGAGCCTCTTCTATTTACATTGCTGCAACAACAGAAGTTTTCAGCATGGTCCTGGTCGCGAAGAGACTAGAAGCTCCCTCGAGGTCTTCCTCACAAAGGTTCATACCCTCCGGGAGGGTTTGGAGCCACATGGAGGAAATCAAGGCGAGTCTGGGTCCCACCCCCCGGATATTGTAGAAGGTCCCGAAGGCCAGGAGCCTCCAGACCTATATCTACAAGAAGACATGTCAAACCCCTCTAGGAGGGTCCCGACTACTCATGGAGAAGAAGATCTGGACCCCTCCGAGAGGGTCCAAGTGGATGGAGAAGATGGATCGGACCCCTCCAAGAGGGTCCGAACTTTCCAGCGACCTGTCTACTTCATCAGTGAGGTCCTCCATGACGCCAAGACAAGATATCTTGAAGTGCATAAGCTGTTGTACGCGATTCTTATCGCTTCAAGAAAGCTCTGACACTAGTTTCAAGCTCACAAGATATCAGTGGTAGCTGCCTATCCACTACGAGCTACTCTTCATAATGCCAACTCAACGGGAAACATCACCATGTGGGCTGCGGAGCTGGTGGAGTTCGAGCTTGACTTCTTGCCTCGACATGCCTTCAAGAGTCAGGCACTAGCTGACTTTGTCGCGGAGTGGACACCATCTCCATCTGGTCTGGGAGCTCTCGACGTTGAAGTGTCGGAACCTAAGGTCCCGGTCTTCACCGAGCCTTACTGGACTCTCTTCTTCGATGGCTCTATGCAGAAGTAAGGGGGTGGAACTGGAATTTTGCTTCTGCACCAACTGAGGAGCAGGTCAAGTACATGGTCTGCTTGACTTCAAGGCGACGAACAACATGGGGGAATACGAAGCTCTCATCTTCAGACTGAAGACAATGCTAACATTTAGCATCCAACAACGCTGGTTAAGAGAGATTCGCAACTCATCATCAAACAAGTGAAAGGTGAATGTTGTTGCAACAACCCCCAACTAGCAGCATATCTTCTTGAAGTCCAGAAGTTGCAGAAGCAATTCCAGGTCCTGGACCTATGCCATGTCCAGCGTCTCAACAACGCTAAAGCTGACGACCTCTCAACGAAAGCTTCTACCAGGGCTCCAGCACCCGATGAAGTTTTTGTGAGAAGATTACCAGCACTTTCCACCCAGCTTGCTAAACTGGGTGAAGGGGGCGAGACCAACACCTCGAAGCTGGCGGTCTCGATGGTCCTGTTATCATGGCGCCCACCAAGGATCGTAGGTGTGACACCCGGTTCCAAAAATGAACCAAGCGTAATGCATATGTGTGCCCAGGATGTTTAACACATATACACAAGTGATCACAAATGATAAGAAAATTATAACCTTGTCTCCAATAATAACACTAATAATAGTACCTTATTACAAACCAAATAGTATTGAATACAAGCTCTAAACAACTGCGGCGGAAAACACTAAACACTAAAGACTCCAAACTCCACAGGCAAGCTTGACGGTAACACGCGCGCCTAATACTCCTCAAAGACCTCCTAATACTCCAAATTGCCGCCTGCGTCTAAATTTGTTGGGGGAATAGCAAGGGTGACCACATGTTGTACTCAACAAGCATGGGAAAGTATGACATATAGCTTAAACAAGGAATCATAATAACAATGGCTAATTGTATAAAAGTATATTAGGAATAGTTGAAAATACAATTATATGAACATTAAGTGAGGTCCTTCCCAAAATCACCCAAATAATATCAATTTCAACTTAAATAATCAATACCAGCAATATTAATCCATAATCGACTCACAACTGCTCATATGTTTCATTTTCATCAATTCCATATAGCCTTTACAAAGTAGCCTTTCCATAATCTCAATTATGCCATCTCACAATTCCTTAGGTGTGTGGCCAAGAGATCACAAAATAGCCTCTACAAAGTTATTACTAGCATATTTAGACCCTACTGAGGTTTCACCGGTGGTGATGTCTCCAACTGAGCACATCTAACCAAGAGTCCCCTCTTGAGCCATTCGGAACACAGGTTAGTCCCACCAATCTCTACAAACCCATCCGACTACCCCTTCCCCGAGGATTCTTAATGGTCCAAATAGTACTAGCAAAACACTAATTAGTCAGCTAAGACACACCCATACTTGGCCCTGTGGTGGCACTATAAATCCTGAATGGTTGCTCCACGAACCGGTCCTTAGAACTAAAGCAAGCAAAACTGCCAAAACAGTCCAACCCATTCCACATAACCGGCTTGCTTAGATCTCTAGGCACCATGTTACTAAAAGGTTATTATTATCAATTTTCATCATTAAAGTTTCAATAGTTCATAATTAAGTAGTATGATTATCTCCCAAACCCAATTGAATATAGCGAAGCAAAAAGTGAAAAAAAACCTTCCCGACTCTCTACATTGTGTCCAAGCGACAAGGGTGGTCATACAAGACTAGTAAACTCCTACAATTGGGTTTACTGTCATTTTGACACAAGCATGAAATTTTGCAAACAAAATATATAAAACCTGGATCAAAATGATTAAGGACACTTGTCTTGCTCTTGACCTTGGTTCTAATCGAAAGCTTTGAAGTTCTGGTTATGCAGGTCCTCGAAAGCACTCTCTACAGCGAGACCTATTCCGCGCGACAAACATGCAGAACAAACATTACAATCAAATAATGCTCATATATTACTCAATATGCCATGATATGCATGATTTGTGCAATTGTGAAGTAGAACTTGTTAAGGAGGAATACTTAATGTTTACTAGCTAGTTTTAATGGTTTCTAACAAGTTTGAACAAGTTTGGAATTGATTTGAGTCGATTTGGATCCAATTCAGCATTAAACAAATTCAAACACCGGACTAGTCCGCCCTGATCAGAACTATGAATTTAGAGTTTTCTGATCAGCGGAAATTTGGGGTTAATTTCATGTGGAAAAGTGGATGTAGAGGGTGTACCACATGTCTAGAGATCCAATGGTCAAAGATTGGGTGCAACACTTGAATCTTGACGTCTAGGGCTTGATGAAGATGAGTTGATGAGGACTTGGTGATGAAGAACGTCAATTGTCAAAAGCTGATGAAGATCGACCCTGATTGATCCTTGATTGTGTCCCACCGTCAAGATGAGTTGATGAGGACTTGGTGATGAAGAACGTCAATTGTCAAAAGCTGATGAAGATCGACCCTGATTGATCCTTCTCCCTCTTCTCCTCCTTCTCCTTGCTCCTGGGCTCCTTCTTGACGGTGGGACACAATCAAGGAACGACAGCGAGGGTTTTTCTCAAAGGTTGGAGAGGTGAGGGTATTGATTGTTTATATAGGGGTGGAGAGGTAGGGTTTTGGGGTGAATTCCAAGTGGATTTCGGTGGAGTACGTGTAGGGGACATGGTGGGGTCCACTTGGGCTCCTCTGAGGTTGGGCATGAAGTTCTTGGGCCCAATTAAGGCAATTATCCAATAACTAATCATGGAAGAATAATAGAATTCAAGTGAAATTCAGCAGGACGGTTCCAACAGGACGGACTAATCCGCAATAGTGATCAGACAAGTCTGTTGTGGAACAGAAACTATTCCGAACAAGTCCTGTATGTGTGGCTGGACAAGTCCGTCTGGCAACAGAGACTTATTTGGACAGGTCCGTATGTTCGGTCGGACAAGTCCGGGGTTAGCAAAATAGAAGGCTTTCGGATTGAAACTAGACCAGATCGTACTAGTCCGCTCGGACATCGGACAAGTCCAGAGAAACATTAGAAACTCGATCGGACTAGTCTGTGCATTGTGTCGGACAAGTCCGTAGTCCTGAAGAAACTGAATTTCTAAAACAAAAAGGGAATATCGGACTAGTCTGGATTTGGGGCCAGACAAGTCCGCTCCTCGACAAGATTAAATTCCTGATTAGTCCTAAATTCATTTTAATCTTGTCCCCTTTTAATGTTGCTTTATGTTAAACTTGTATGAGGATGTATGCAATGCATTATGCATGAAAATGAGGGTGTTACAAACCTACCCCCTTAAAATGAGTCTCGCCCTCGAGATTCGACGTGGAAGGAAAAAGATAGGAGAATTCCTTCTTGAGATAATCTTCTAGCTCCCAAGTCGCTTCCGATTCTATATGATGCTTCTGTTGCACTTTGCATCATCTAATCACCTTGTTCCTTGTGACCCTTTCCTTGGTGTCCAAAAATTTGACAGGTTGCTTGTCATAGGTCAAATCTTCTTCAAGCTCCAATTATTCCATTGGTACCTGCTCCTCCAGAACCCTCAAGCACTTCTTGAGCTGATGTGAGACCTATATGTGCTGAATACATTGGCTATGGTGATAAAAGTTTTGAATACTACCAAAATACCTTTATCATCAAGGTCCGAATCTAGGTCCGAGCTCCAGCAAGGTCCGACGATAGGTCCAGCTTGTTTTGGATAGCTCTGGCAAGGTTCGATGTAAGGTCTGACTTGCTTTGGCTAGGTCCGACTAGCTTTGGTTAGCTCCGGTTCTAGGTCTGACTAGCTTTGGTTAGCTCTAGCTCTAGGTATGACTAGCTTTGGTAAGCTTCAGCGCTAGGTCCTGCTAGCTTTGTTAAGCTCTGGCACTAGATCCTGATAGTTTGGTAAGCTCCGGTTAGCTTTGGCAAGGTTTGGAGCTTCATCGCAATAGTTCTGCTTTTAATTTGCAATGTTTCGAACTTGCTTTTTGGATTATATAAAGTTTGCTTAGTTTTATTTTACTAAGTTTTTGGTGGTTATGGTTGATATCTTTTTGCTAAGGTTTGCAACATACTTATGTGAGGTCTCACGTAAGGTGTTGTGGTTATCGGAACTAACGAGAGTCAAGTCGAGGACTTGTGCTCGAAAGTATTGGTTGTCTATTTATATGCAGATGTTGCTTGAGTTCAAGACATGGATGGTGAAGGTATCCATTGAACTAGTCTTAGGGAGAAGATGAGGTTCAACAACCAAGTTCGAGAGGAACTGTGGTTGAGTTGATCGGGAGATCGCGCAACATGTATGAATCAAGAACAATGCATATGAAGGTATCGTGGACGTTTTTGGAAGATGTTTGCACATGTGCAAGGAGTGCATGGACGCGTCTACATGGTTTCGAGGCGTGATGAAGAGATGTGGACGTAAAAAATTGGTCAGAAAGGTCCAACCGACTAGGTTATGGACTCAGACCGCGACTGAGTCGTGTTTGACTCAAATATGGAAAGTTTTGAGTTGGTTATGATAGGATTTCCTGTGGGTCACGAATTTGAGTTGTTTTATGAATGTCGGATATGTTCCTAAGGTGTTTGTAAGTCTTAAGATTGCTTCTATCTACGTATAGAAGAGTCTTGAGCAGTTATGGAAAATTTTGATTCGTGAATTGAGTAGGATTAGAGTCCTAGTTTGAGTTGAGTTGGCCTTCGTGCTAGTTATATAAGCAAGGGAAGCCAGAGCTTGTGGTGCACGACTTTGGGGCTTTTCCTTGTGAGTTTTGATCAATAAAATTTGTAGTCTAAAGGAGCTTTTGTGCCTTGTTCGTCCGACTTGTTTTGTTCAAGTCTTTCTCGCCGAGTTTCTGCACAACACTACCTTGTTTTGGTGGTTTTATCATAACTCGAGTTTTACAGATCCGATTGACGTGATTCTTTTTGGTTTGTCTTCGCACCTTGATTTTATTTCATCTTTAAAAATTTCACGTTCATTGGATTTGTGGTTTATGATCTACACAAGTTTCTTTGCAGTATTCCAAAACTGTTTCTCTCGGGTAGGACATATTGACCTTTGTTCGATCTTTTGATCGTAACTTGAGTTTCTCTCAACGGATTTTCGTGATTCTTGTTCTGACGTCTTCGTGACTTGATTCTCTACAATCTATACTAGTTTCGTCACAGTTGAACATGTCTAGATTAGTCGCACACACGGTTTTTTTTAACAAATTAGTTTTCTGCCGAGGGGTGTTTTGTTGCTTCCGCTGAAAAGTTTTAATATACCATTCACCCCCTGGTAGCTTAGCTTTACATGTGCTCTTCGATCCTAAAATTGGTATCAGAACCATGATGCTCTAATCTCTTTGATTTGCACGTGTTTTGACTAATCATCATGGAGAAATTCTCCGCCAAACCTTGTGTGTTTAGTGGTATTGATTTTTAGGCTTGGAAGGCACACATGGAGGCTTTCATCCAGACGCAAGGCTTCTCGATATGGGAAACGGTATACAAACCTTATGAAGTGCCACCAAACGATCAAGTTACGGCTATGAATCTACATGACATTGACAACAACAACAAAGCCCACAACTTGATCATTCAGGGACTCACTCAAAGCAACTTTGATCGTGTCGCGCACCTCCAATCAATATACGATGTTTGGAGAGCTCTTTGTGATGATCACGAAGGCTCCAACACAATCAAGGAGGTAAAACAAGATATGTTAAAAAAGGAATACATGCGCTTTGAGATGCAACCCGGTGAGGCTATTGATGACCTCTTTGCTCGCTTTAATAAATTTCTCAGCAACTTGCGTGTCATCAATGTTAATTTTTCAGATGTTGAAAATGCTAGACAATTACTACGTGCATTAGAAATGTCAATTTGGGAGATGAAAGTCACATCTATTCGTGAATCTACTGTTATGAGTACACTTACATTAGATGTTCTATATTCTAAATTGAAAACTCATGAAATTGACATAATCTCACGTAAGAACCCCAACAAGTCTCTTGCATTTGTTTCTCAACGTGATATGCCTAGCTCCGGTCAATCTTCATCTAGCAATACACTTGCTTAGATATCTTCACTAACCCTGGAACAGATTGAAGAATTTCCAGAAGAGGAGCTAGTAGTCATCTCTACTCGGTTCCCAAAAGCATTGTAAAATTTGAGAACTAGAAGGAGAGAAAGCTCCGGACCTCAACGATGCTTTGAATGTGGTAAGACAAGACACTTACGTACAGATTGCCCTAACCTTTCAGATCCTTCTACTTGTGATGAAAAGCATAATAAAGTCAAGTCCTCTTCTATCAATACCAACAAGAAGAAGAAGGGTTTTAGAGGATGCACACTGATAAATAGTTTCATCACCGCACTTCAAGAACTTTGCTCGAGTGATATAGACATTGGAAGTGACGAAGATGAAGATTATCTAGCAAACTTTTGTTTCATGGCGGGCAAATCAATATCAAGATGGAGGATGCTGAACACAACAGTGACAACGAAGATGTATGTCCTACTTGTGATGAAATGTGTGATGCTATTTCCTGTGCAACTGTTATTGTTAAAAAAGGACAAAAACAATGCTGTTAAAATTGAGTCACTAGAATATGAAATTAATTGTTTGAAAACCTTGATTCCTAGTGATCATTATTGTTCCTCATGCAATTTAATATATGAACAACTGTCCTCCTTCCACTCTTGATAAACTTGAGTTAGAGATTGAAAAGAACAAAAAGCTTGCTGCACTTAATGAACGAAACTTAAAAGATGCTTCTTGTTCTACAATTGATTTGTACTGTTCTACCTATAATGATCTTGAAAAGAAACTAAAATATGCTATGAATAAAATTTCAATACTGAACAATGCTTTACGTGCTCATAAAGTTAAATATTGTTCTAATTGCAAATTAAAAAGAAAAACTTCATGTGAAAACTGCCTAGAATTGTCTAAAATGCTTGATGATATGAATAGGACACTAGAGCAGTTTTGTATTGGGAACAAAAATCTTAACTTGCTACTAAATTCATCCAAGTCTTGCAATGATAAAACTGGTTTATGTTTTGATTCTCATGCTCATGCTAAAGCACATCCACCTAAAATTGTAAAGTCATTAGGAAGTGATTTGATTAAAACAGTTCCTAAACTAAAAGAGGTGGTTTTTAAATCTGCAGGAGTGTTGTCACGTTCGGGTTCAAATAAACATACTGCATGCTCATCTACACATGAACACACAATTAAATTTCATTGTACCTATTGTGGTAGAGATGGTCATGTCATAGATTTTTGTTATAGACTAGCTAAACAACATAAAAAAGGAAAGAATGCAAGCTAGGTCTTATAACTCTCATGCAAAATTTGTTGCACATACTAAACCGAATGTCAGAAACACACAACCTGCTATTATGAGTCAAAAATATTCAAAGTTTACCTCTAGAGCTTTAGTTTTTGCCTCCAGACCTTCCGTTGTTACCTCCGGACCTTCAGTTTTTGCTCCGGAGCTACTGATTTTTGTGCTACACAAGTAACACCTTATAGGTCAGTAGTTAAGAACAAAAAGTCTCAAACTTTGACTCATAAACCCGCTGTTTTATCTCAGCTTTCGCGTGTTTTTCCTGTTGCACGTCGTGTGATTCAGTACTAGATTCCTAAATACCTTTTGACTAACCCCAGTATTGAGTCATCGGCGTATTGTTCTTCTATGTAGGTTACACGCTTGAGGAAGGAGAACATGTGGATTGTCGATTCAGGTTGCTCACGCCACATGACAGGTGACAAAGAATGTTTCTCCTCCCTCTCTTTTGTGTCATGTGTAGAGAATGTTACTTTTTCCGATAATTCTTCAACTCCTATAATTGCTAAAGGTTCGGTTAGAGTAAATAATCACTACACTTTGAAGGATGTGGCACTTGTTAAAAATTTGAAATACAACTTGCTTTCTGTTTCACAACTGCTAGATGAAAATCTGGAAATTATTTTCACTAAAAATTGCTGCAAAGTTGTAAATTCAAATAGAGAGCTTATTTTTAACATGTCTCGGTTTGGAAGAGTTTTTAAAGCTGATTTTGATGTCTTCCTCTAAGCATAGGTGTCTAGTCGCTAATAATTCAAAGGACTTATATTTTTGGTATCGTAGACTTGATCATGTAGGCTTTGATCATCTAACACGTGTTAGTGCTCTTGATCGCATACGTGGGCTGCCTAAGCTTAAAGGGGACAAAGAAATGGTGTGCTCTTCTTGTAGACATGCTAAGATGGTTGCATGTTCACATACTCCTCTCACAATGATCATAACAACTGAATCGGGTCAACTTTTGCACCTTGACACCGTAGGACCTTCACGTGTTCAATCCTTCAGAGGTAAATGGTATGTTCTTGTGATTGTTGATGATTATTCTAGATCTCTTGGGTTTACTTTATGGCATCTAAGAATGAAGCTTTTAATCACTTTAGAACTTTATTTCTTATATTATCAATTGATCACCTAGGATCTTTAAAAGCAATTAGAAGTGATAACGAAACCGAATTTAAAAATCAATCTTTTGATCTCTTTTGTGCTGAAAATTGAATAGATCATAAATTTTCTTCAACATATGTACCTCAACAAAATGGTGTTGTAGAAAGAAAGAATAGAACCTTAGTTGAGATGGCTAGGACTATGCTTGATGAATATCAAACTCCTAGAAAATTTTGGGCTGATGCGATTGCAACCACTTGTTATGTCTCAAATCGTGTTTTCTTGCGCGCTAAGCTAGGTAAAACACCATATGAGCTCCGGTTTGGACATAGGCCTAGTGTTACACACTTTCAGGTCTTTGGTTGCAAATGCTTTGTTAAGAAACATGGTAATCTTTATAAATTTGAACCTAGATCCATTGATGGCATGTTTCTTGGTTATCCATCTCATACTAGAGGCTACAGTGTGCTTTTACTTGACACTAACAAAATTGTGGAGACTTGTGAGGTCTATTTTGATGAAGCTAGCCCGGGTACTAGCTCAAAAATTGCATGCCCGGATCCGTATCCTTAGGGGAAGGGTATTTTCGAAGAAGAAGAAGAAGAGTCGGTGATATTGCCTGATAGTTCCAAAGCTGACACGTGTCCAGCTTCGAACTTTGAACAAGCTATGACTACTATCTCTGCTGGCCCTGATCGTCCAAAATCCACAAGCTCATCAATCTGCGATGAACCTGATGAAGAAGAAGCTTGTGAGACATCTGTTCTTCTACGGATTTTCAAGAATCATCCCCGCAACAGATAATTGGAAGCTTGCATGAACGAGTTACAAGATCCAGGTTTTCTGACCCAATTCTCATGCTCATTATGCTTTTGTTGCTTCTTTTGAACACAAAGATATATCACACACACTCACTAATGAATCTTGGATTATTGCCATGCAAGAAGAGTTAGAAAATTTTAAAAGAAATAATGTTTGGAAACTTGTACCTCCACCTAAAGGTCACACTTTATTTGGAACTAAATGGGTGTTTAAAAATAAACAAAGTGAGGAAGGTGTTGTGGTTAGGAATAAGGCTAGGTTGGTTGCTAAAGGTTTTACACAAATTGAAGGTCTAGATTTTGATGAAACTTTTGCTCTTGTTGCTAGATTAGAAGCCATAAGAATTTTGTTAGATATTGCTGCATCTAAAGGTTTCAAATTATATCAAATGGATGTTAAAAGTGCTTTTCTTAATGGGTATATAGATGAGGAGGTTTATGTCAAGCAACCACCAGGTTTTGAAAATCCATATTTTCCTAATCATGTTTAAAATTGTCCAAAGCCTTGTACGGTCTCAAACAAGCCCCAAGAGCATGGTTTGATAGGTTAAAAACATTCTTACTTAAAAAGGGGTTTACCATGAGCAAGTTTGATAAAACTCTTTTTGTGCTTAAGCATGGCAATGACTCCTTATTCGTCCAAGTGTATGTGGATGATATTATCTTTGGTTGTGCTTCTCATGATCTTGTGTCCAAGTTTTCAGCAATGATGAGTTCAGAATTTAAAATGAGTATGATGGGTGAACTCACTTACTTTTTGGGGCTGCAAATCAAGCAAACCAAGGAAGGTACTTTTGTGCATCAAACAAAGTATACAAGGGACCTCTCAAGCGCTTCAACATGGACAAAAGCAAGCCTCTTCGGACACCAATGGGAACAACATCAACACTTGAACTTGATGAAGATGGTGAACCCGTGGATCAAAAAGAATATAGAAGCATGATCGGATCACTTTTGTACCTCACGGCATCAAGACCGTAAATATAATTCAGCGTCTGTCTTTGTGCACGGTTTCAAGCTTCCCCACATGCTTCACATCATCAAGCCATCAAAATAATTCTCAGGCACTTACATGGAATTCAAGAATTTGACACTTTTCTTCCTTCTTCCTCAACCGTTATTTTGAAAGCTTTTCTGGATGCTGATTTTGGGGGTTGTAGGATTGATAGGAAAAGTAGTTTCGGTTCTTGTCATTTTCTTGGTAATTCACTTGTTGCTTGGTCCTCTAGAAAACAAAACCCAGTTGCACAATCCACAGCTGAATCTGAATATGTAGCTGCTGCTGGTGCTTGCTGACAAATTCTTTGGATTGTTCAAATACTTAAGGACTATGGGGTTGATCTAGATAGTGTTCCACTGTTTTGTGATAACACTAGTGCCATTTGCATTACTAAAAACCCCGTGCAACATTATAGAACTAAGCACATTGATATTAGGTATCACTTTCTCCGTGGTAATGTTGAAAAAGGAAACATTGTGCTTCACCATGTAGATACCGAACAACAATTGGCTGACAATTTTACAAAACATTTGGATTTCAGTCATTTTGGTTTCATTCGTAGTGAAATAGGGGTTATGCATCCTCATGACTTAAATTGAGGGGGAATTTCGAAACTTGGGAAGTCTATGTGTGAATCGGAAATTAAAATAATATGAGCATAATATTTCATACATATATGACTTTGTGATACCTTTTACATGTTGAATGTTCTTACTACATTGCTCATGTTATACATTTTGTAGTTTTTGTCATGTCTAGTAATTGGAATAATTACTTACACTAAATCTGGTCATGGCCAAACTTTCTTGCTGTTTTGAACATGTTGCATGCTCGCGAGTGCTTTTTAATCATAAAGAATTAAACAAATAATCAACTCACATGTTGAGCTTTTATGATCAAATGAAAAATTGAGAAAAGATCAAGAGAATATGCATGCATCGTACTTCTTCTTTTGATATGGCTTATCATTGCACTTAGATATGAACTTGGAAGAAGTTGTGTAAGACTAAAACCATGTCCTTAAGCTTCTGATTGTCAAATGAAATAGGCTTAGCTTGGTTGGTTAGAATAAGGCAGATGCACATATAATCTATTGCAAATATCATATGATCTAAATTTATTCTTTGAAAAATAATAAAATGCAGAAACAAGTGTCATGCTTTCAGGTTTTGAAATAGTTAAGTTTGTGAGATCATGACTTGCTTAAATTGAAAATTACATTTGATCTCTAGCATGGCTTACACTACTTTTTGTATCTCATTGTTTTGATAGTGTAAGATACTTGATAGTATGACTTGGATGAGCTTTGTTTTATATGTATATGTTATAATGTGCTCGTGACAAATTAAAATTTCTCTTTTGTACCTTGTTGAATACATTGTCAAAGGGGGAGATATATGCAAGAGGGAAATAAGTATAGGGGGGATTTATTTCTATCTCATTTTATTTTCAAAAAGGGGGAGAAATTGTTTTCAAAACTTTTTATGTGAATAAGCCAATGTTCGAATTTTAAGTGGTGTTGCCAATGCATTCATCAAGGGGGAGATTGTGAGACCTATGTGTGCTGATTACATTGGCTATAGAGATAAAAGTTTTGAATACTACCAAAACACCTTTATCATCAAGGTCCGACTCTAGGTCCGAGCTCCAGCAAGGTCCGACGATAGGTCCGACTTATTTTGGGTAGCTCCGGCAAGGTCCGACGTAAGGTCCGACTTGCTTTGGCTAGGTCCGACTAGCTTTGGTTAGCTCCGGCTCAAGGTCCGACTAGCTTTGGTTAACTCCAACTCTAGGTCCGACTAGCTTTGGTAAGCTCCGGCACTATGTCCTGCTAGCTTTGGTAAGTTCCAGCACTAGACCTGATAGTTTTGGTAAGCTCCAGTTCAAGGTCCGGTTAGCTTTGGCAAGGTTCGAAGCATGATCGCAGTGGTTCTGCTTTTAATTTGCAATGTTTCAAACTTGCTTTTTGGATTATGGAAGGTTTGCTTAGTTTTCTTTTACTAAGTTTTTGGTGTGTTTCGGTGGTTATGGTCGATATCTTTTTGCTAAGGTTTGCAGCATACTTATGTGAGGTTCTCACGTAAGGTGTTGTGGTTATCGGAACAAACGAGAGTCATGTCACGGACTTGTGCTCAGAAGTATTAGTTGTTTATTCATGTGCACGTGTTGCTTGAGTTCAAGACATGGTTGGTGATGGGATCCATTGAACTAGTCTTAGGGAGAAGATGAGGTTCAACAACCAAGTTCAGGAATTGTGGTTGAGTTCATCGGGAGGTCGTGCAGCATGTATGAATCAAAAACAATGCATATGAAGGTATCGTGGACGTCGTTGGAAGATGTTTGCACAAGTGCAAGGAGTGCATGGATGTGGAACATGGTTCCGAGGCGTGATGAAGAGATGTGGACGTAAAAAATTGGTCGGAAAGGTCCAGCCGACTTGGTTATGGACTCAGGCTACGACTGAGTCTTGTTTGACTCAAATATGGAAAGTTTTGAGTTGGTTATGATAGGATTTCGTGCGGGTCACGAATTTGAGTTGTTCTAGGAATGTGGGATACATTCCTAAGGTGTTCTGAATTCTTAAGGTTGCTTCTATCTGCATATAGAATAGTCTTGAGCAGTTACGGAATGTTTCGATTCATGAATTGAGTAGGATTAGAGTCCTAGTTTGAGTTGAGTTAGCCTTCGGGCTGGTTATATAAGCAAGGGAGGCCAGAGCTCGTAGTGCATGACTTTGGGGCTGTTCCTTGTGAGTTTTGATCAATAAAATTCGTAGTCTAAAGGAGCTTTTGTGCCTTGTTTATCCGACTTGTTTTGTTCAAGTCTTTCTCGTCGAGTTTCTGCACAACACTACCTTGCCGGTGGTTTTATCATAACTCGAGTTTTACAGATCCGATTGATGTGATTCTTCTTGGGTTGTCTTCACAACTTGATTTTCTTTCATCTTTAAAAATTTCATGGTCATTGGATTTGTGGTTTCTGATATACACGAGTTTCTTTGTAGTGTTCTAGAACTGTTTTTCTCGGGTAGGACAGATTGACCTTTGTTCGATCTTTTGATTGTAACTTGAGTTTTTCTCAACGGATTTTCATGATTCTTATTGTGACGTCTTCGTTACTTGATTCTCTACTATATATAATAGTTTTGTCACAGTTGTATACGTCTAGATTAGTCGCACACACAGTTTCTTTAACAGATCGGTTTTCTGCTGAGTAGTGTTTTGTTGCTTCCGCTGAAAAGTTCTAATCTACCATTCACCCCCTCTTGTAGCTTTACACGTGATATTCGATCCTACAGCTGAGAAACATGAAACACATCATGGACATCAGAAAGATGTGCAGGCATCTCCAGTTTATATGCTACTTCTCCTCGTCTGTCCAAAATCTTGAATGGTCCAATATAGCGAGGTGCCAACTTGCCTTTGACGTTAAACCGCCTGTAACTTCATATGGATGACACTTTGAGATATATGAAGTCTCCCACCTCAAAAGACAGGCTTCTTCATCTATTATCCACGTAACCCTTCTGTCTTGACTGAGCAACCCTCAAATTTTCGCGGATAGTTTGAACTTGCTTTTCGGCATCCTGTATTACATAAGGTCCAAACACTTGAGTTTCCCTTGTCTCATTCCAAAACAAGGTGTTCTACACCTTCTCCCATACAATGCTTCATATGGCTACATCTTCAAACTTGCTTGATAACTGTTGTTGTAGAAAAATTTAGCATACGACAAACTCTTGTCCCAACTTCCTCCATACTTTAATGCACAAGCTCTGAGCATCCTCCAATATATGATTTGTTCTCTCGGTCTGTCCATCTGTTTGAGAGTGATAGGCAGAACAGAAGTTCAATTGAGTTCCCACAGACTCGTGCAGCTTCTGCCAGAACCTTGATTTAAATTGAGAACCTCTATCGGATACTATCTTCTTGGGCACTCCGTGTAAGCTCACAATTCTTCCCGTATATATTTCTGCCAACTTCGCTCCACTATAAGTAGTCTTGACAGGAATGAAATGCATTGATTTTGTCCATCGATCCACGATGACCCATATTGAATCATAACACGCTGAAGTGCGAGGCAACCCAACTATGAAATCCATACCGACCTCTTCCCATTTCCATTCCGGAATCTTCAATGGCTGCAATAATCCAGCTGACCTTTGATGTTCAGCCTTGACTCATTGGCATACATCACACAATGCGACATATTCGGCTATGTTCCTTTTCATATCATCCCACCAATAGCATGTCTTCAAGTCCTTGTACATCTTCGTACAACTGGGATGGATGCAGTAAAGCGAGTCATGTGCCTCATTTAATATCAAGTGTCGAAGACTCTTATCATTAGGCACAATGATCCGCTTCCCAAGTCATAGAGTACCTTGGTCGTCTTCATCAAATCTGAATACTCTCCCTTCTTGGGTCCTTCTCTTGATTTCCTTATCCTTGGTCTGTCCTTCTCTTATTTCTTGCTCCAGGGTTGGATTTAACTCCATTATCCCCAACTCATTCACAAATCCAAGATTTAACCGTTCAAACTCCTTGCATAGCTCGGATGGCAATTCCCTAATGGTGAGCTGGTGGCTTGCTCCCTTTCGACTTAAAGCATCAGCAACTATGTTGGCTTTCCCCAGGTGATAATTGATTCCCACATCATAATCCTTAATGAGTTCCAATCATCTTCGTTGCCTCAAGTTTAGATCTGTTTGCGTGAATGTGTACTTGAGACTCTTATGATCCGTATAATTCTTGCATCTAGGACCAAGGACATAATGTCTCTAAATCTTCAATGCGTGCACTATGGCTACAAGTTTGAGATCATGTGTAGGGTAATTCTGCTCGAGTTTCTTCAATTGCGTGGATGCATAAGCTACTACTCGGCCTTCTTGCATTAATACACAACCAAGTCCTTGTCTTGACGCATCGCAATAGATATCGAAGTTGTTGCTCACATCTGGCAATACCAACACAGGCGCTGTTGTCAATCTATTCTTTAGGTCCTCAAAACTGTCTTGACAAGCTTGAGTCCACTTGAAAGGCTTTTCCTTCATTAAGAGTTCAGTCATATGTTTCGCTATCTTGGAAAAGTCCTTGATGAACCGACAGTAGTACCCCGCCATTCCAAAAAACTCCTTATTTCCTTCACATTCTGCAGCAGTTCCCACTTTAGCACATCTCTAACCTTTCCTGGGTCGACTGACACTCCTCCTCCAGAGATGACATGGCCTATGAATGATATCTCCCTCAACCAGAATTGGCACTTGTGGAACTTGACATACAACTGGTGCTCTCGCAATTTCTGCAATGCCAGCCTTAAATGCTCTTCGTGCTCCTCTTCACCTCTTGAGTAGATCATGATGTCATCAATGGACACTACTACAAACTTATCCAAATACTCCATGAAAACCTTGTTCATCAGATACATGAAGTACGTGAGTGCATTGGTCAATCCAAATGACATGACCGTATACTCATAGGATCCATACCATGTCCTGAAAGCTGTTTTGTGTATGTCTGACTGTCTAATCTACATTTGAAAATATCCCGACCGAAGATCAGTCTTAGAGAATATTCTGGCTCCCTTCATCTGGTCGAACAGATCTTCTATGCGGGGTGGTGTATACTTATTCTTGATTGTCATCTCGTTGAGAGACAGGTAATCCACACACATTCTCTGGGATCCATCCTTCTTATCTACGAAAAGCAATGGGGCTCCCCATGGCGATGAGCTTAGGCGTATAAAACCCTTCTCTAACTGCCTTGAATCTGCTTCTTAAGCTCCGCTAATTCCTTAGGAGGCATCCTATATGGCCTCTTTGCTATAGGTGCAGTTCCAGGTATTAAATCAATGACGAACTCGATGTCACGATCAGGTGGCATACCTGACAATTCTTCAGGAAACACATCTGGGTACTCGCGAACAATCGGAATTTCCTCCAAAGTTACCCCTTTTGCATGATTTACCATTACCTTCTCGGTTGTTGGTTGAACTGCTTTGAATTCTACACTGACTCCTTCATCATTTGTCAATCGCACTGTCCGAGTGGCACACTAAATCACTCTGTTATGCTTCCTCAACCAATCCATCCCAGGTATGATGTCCAAGCCTTGTGAATTCAGAACTATAAGGTTGGCGAGGAAATCTACCCCCTTATGGAAATACTTACTTTTGGACATACTATATTCGTCCTGATCTCTCCTCCACGAGATTTAACCAACAAATTATACTTCAGTTATGATATAGGCATGCTATTCTTTGCACCATACTTTGATGGAATGAATGAATGAGATGCTCTAGAATCAAATAATATGGTCGTGGGGTTGGAGTTTGCGAGAGACATACCAATTAGAACATCTTCAGCTTGTTGGGCCTCTCCTGCAGATACATGATTCACCTTGCCACGAGCAAAATTCTGTGGTCCTCGGTTTCCTTGAGTTTGTCCTCCATTGGGCCTTGGATTCTGCCTTGGAACATTATTCATTTGACCCTGTCCTGACCTTGGGAATTAATTTGTAAAATGTCCCGCTTAACCACAAGCATAGCAAGTCTTTCCACCAGTGGCACCAACAAAGTTAGGGCGAGGCTAGTTTTGAGCATAGGCAGGCATATTTGAGCATGGCGCAGGCTGCATAGGTAGCGAGATGCTTGCATGGGTGGGCGTTGCTACATTGGCTGTTGCGATCGTGGTGGATAAGCAGGGCGGTATGCAGCAGCAGACGGGTTGTAATAGGGTGTAGCAGGCGGTGCATAGCGAGGACAGACATTGCTTCCTTGTGGCTGTCTATGATATGTCATCTTCTTCTTGGGGTCTAGCTCTATCTCACGAATCTAGTTCTCAACCACAATGGCCTTGTCAACCAGCTTCTGGAAATTTGCATAGTCAGCATTGAGCAACTGAACTTGAATTTCATTGTTGAGACCCCTCATAAATAGATATTGCTTCATGCTATTAGTGTTGATGTCCTCTGGAGCATAACTAGACAGTTGAGTGAATTTATTAAGATACTCACTCACACTCATCCTTCCTTGCCTTAGGTTCTCAAATTCTTGTCTTCTCAGTATCATAACTCCCTCTAGCACATAGTGAGAACGGAACTTCTCCTTGAATTCAGCCCAAGTGATTCTCTCTTGATTTTCATGGGCATTGCAAAGGGATTCCCACCAGTCTGCAGCAGCTCCAACTAATTGATGGGAAGCAAAAAGAACCTTTTCTCTATCACTACACTGGACAATAGCAAGTTTCTTCTCTACGGACCTAAGCCAATCATCAGCTTCCATAGGGTATGTGGCTTGAGCAAAGGTAGGCGACCTGATCCTCATGAACTCTCCCAAACAGTTGTGGGGTGGCGAGGGTGGTGGTGGTGGAGGCATGTGGGGCCGATTGTTGTTGTCAGCTTGCAGCTGTTCCATGGTCTGTCTCATGGTATGCGTGAGCTGGTTCTGCATACCCAACAACTGCTCAAGGTTGATAGCTCCCTGTCCAAGTCCATTGTTGTTCTGGGGTGCTCCATTGTTCTCCTCCTCACCATTGGCATTCTTCTGGTTACGAGTCCTCGACATCTGTTGGTGAAAGAATAGTAGAGACAGAAGAATTTAGAATTTGAAAAGAAACACTCCAACTATATGCATCAAGGTATGTGTAACTAAAAAACTCCTTTATTAATACTAATAACCCTACTTGAGGATGTGGACAAGGATCCCACAACTCTCTACTACGTGCGGATGTGGACAAAATGTTAGACGTCCCACAACTCGCACCAAGCATACACCACGAAAATTCAGCACACCACACTAAATAGGACTAAGAAAATCTAAGCGCTTTTCTAACTTCTAAATAGGAGACCTAAACTTAATTATGTGAACCGTGGCTATCCTGGTCGTGAGGCAGCGAAGGCGACGGTGGCGGCGAGGCATACATGGGCGCACGCCAGGGTGAGTTGGCCGTCCATGTAGGGGCTGGAGAGGTCGCTACACCATTGACCTTCATGGTGGCACGTACTTCCTCTTGCTTCTACATGATGAATAACTTCTTACAGAGGTAACAGATCTCTTCTATGACATCAACATAGCTATTTCCCAAGTCCACCAATATTTCTTGAGATATGTCAATGGCACAAGAACTAACTTGAGCTCCATCCTGCGGCCTTAAGATTTCTCTTGTTCCCTTCTTGTGTTGCGGGTGTAGTGCGGAACTAGTATCTCCAGCCTGCTCCCGATAGATGTGGCACAATCTAGTAAGTGCATCACAAGCGACATCATCAATAGCTTGCTCCCTGGTGCTTCTCCATGTGGATGCAAAGTGTCGGGTGACCACCTCATCTCTAGCAAGAACAGTAACTTGAGCCCTCCATTCTTCACGTCCATGGTGAGGAATCCTCTTGACATAGTATTCGGGGTGCATCTTGCATAAATTAAGGAACTCCTTCAATTGATTGGCTGCAAATCCCCCATCAGTGCCATCAGAACAAAATTCTTGGGCGTCACGATAAACTAGGCATTTGTCCTCCTTTCTGGCTTCACTAGGCCGCGATGCATTTCTTTGGGCTTCAGGTACTTCTTCTTGTGCAACGGGTTCCTCCTCTTCTTGCGGTTCCTCCACATCTTGGGCTTCATCTTCATTTTGCTCATGTGCTTTACCTTCCTCTTCCTCACTATCATAGATTTCCACCATCTTCGGGTCTTCCTCCTAATATTCATAGGACTCCATCATCTCAGGGTCTTCCTCCATCGGGTTGGGGTGTTCATACTCAACTTCCTTTGCGGGAGAACTCACTTCCCTCTTCTTGAGCTGGTTCCATTTGCGGCTCCTTGCGAGGCCTAAGCTTGCTTCCAAGGAGTGGCAGACGGGATCTCTTGTAGGCTGTCATTTTGGTGTGAGCCATCTACAAGAAAACATGAGAAAAATAGAGGAAAACGCAAATATCAGTTCTGAAATTGCATTAACCATAAATTAATATAAGAGGATGTGCATTTGCTAAAAAAGATGGAAAAATAGCAAAAATTGCAGCAGCAGTAAAAAGCACAAAATTTTCCACATTATATAGCTAGCGGAAGGCAAAATAGTGCGAAACAGACTAACTTTCAACAGGAAAGAAGTCCTAAGTGATTTGTGGTGTCCATTCTACCTACGTTCGCATCCTACGGTCAAACACGACTCTGATACCAATGTGTGACACCCGGTTCCGAAAATGAACCAAGTGTAATACATATGTGCGCCCAGAATGTTTAACACACATACACAAATGATCCATAAATGATAAATAGATTACAACCATGTCTCGAATAATAACACTAATAATAGTACCTTATTACAAACCTAATAGTCTTGAATACAAGCTCTAAACAACTGCAGCGGAAAACACTAAACACTAAGGACTTCAAACTCCACAGGCAAGCTTGACGGTAACATGCACGCTTAGTACTCCTCAAAGACCTCCTGATACTCCACATTGTGGCCCGCGTCTAAATTTGTTGGAGGAATAGCAAGGGTGAGCACATTTTGTACTCATCAAGTGTGAGAAAGTATGACATGTAGCTTAAACAAGGAATGATGATAACAATGGCTAATTGCATAAAAGTACATTAGGAACAGTTGAAAATGCAATTATATGAACATTAAGTGAGGTCCTTCCCAAAATAACCCAAATAACATCAATTTCAACTTAAATAACCAATACCAACAATATTAATCCATAATCAACTCATAACTGCTCATATGATTTATTTTCAGCAATTCTATATGCCATTGCCAATTAATAAACCATTACCAATTTCCAATTCAATTCTAACCATTAATCCAGTTCAAGATCCATAACTCTAATCATGTGAGGGTCCAGGTTGCTCATAACTGGGAGCACGACTATCATGATAGTTTTAAACACACTCTGTAGAGGTTGTACCACTTTACCCACAAGTTTGTGATTTCATCACCTTTCAATGACTATGGAATCTCAATTATGCTGTCTCACACTTCCTTAGGTGTGTGGCCAAGAGATCACAAAATAGCCTTTACAAAGTGATTACTAGCATATTTAGACCCTACTGAGGTTTCACAGGTGGTGATGTCTCCAACTGAGCACATCCAACCAAGGGCCCCCTCTTGAGCCATTCGGATCCCAGGGTAGTCCCACCAATCTCTACAAACCCATCCGACTACCCCATCCCGAGCATTCTTAATGGTCCAAATAGTACTTGCAAAATACTAATTAGTCAGCTAAGCCGCATCCATACCTGGCCCTGTGGTGGCACTGTAAATCCTAGATGGCCGTTCCACGAACCGGTCCTTAGATCTAAAGCAAGCAAAACTGCCAAAACAGTCCAACCCGTTCCACATAACTGGCTTGCTTAGATCACTAGACACCATGTTTACTAAAGGGTCATTATTATCAATTCTCATCATTAAAGTGTTCAATAGTTCATATTAAGTAGTATGATTATTTCCCAAACCCAATTGAATATAGTGAAGCAAAAAGTGTAAAACACCTTTCCCAACTCTCTACATTGTGTCCAATCGACAAGGGTGGTCATACAAGACTAGTAAACTCCTACAATTTGGTTTCCCATCATTTTGACACAAGCATGCAATTTTTCAAACAAAACATTTAAAAACCTGGATCAAAATGATGAAGGACACTTGCTTTGCTCTTGAGCTTGGTTTGGATCGAAAGCTTCGAAGTTCTGGTTCTGCAGGTCCTCAAAAGCACTCTCTACAGCGAGACCTTCTATTTCGCGTGACAAACATGCAAAACAAACATTACAATCAAATAATACTCATATATTACTCAATATGCCATGATATGCATGATTTGTGCAATTGTGAAGTAAAACTTGCTAATGAGTTGTTATTAATGTTTACTAACTAGTTACAATGGTTTCTAACAAGTTTCAACAAGTTTGGAATTGATTTGAGTCGATTTGGATCCAATTGAGCATTAAACAGATTCATACACCGCATTAGTCTGGTATGAGGGCTGGACTAGTCCGCCCTGATTAGAATTGTGAATTTAGGGTTTTCTTATTAGTGGAAATTTGGGGTTAATTTCACATGGAAAAGTGGATGTAGAGGGTGTACCACATGTCTAGAGATCCAAGGGTTGAAGATTGGATGCAACACTTGAATCTTGACGTCTAGGGCTTGATGAAGATGAGTTGATGAGGACTTGGTGATGAAGAACGTCAATTGTCAAAAAGTTGATGAAGATCGGTCTTGATTGAGCCTTCCCCCTCTTCTCCTCCTTCTCCTTGCTCCTGGGCTCCTTCTTGACAGCGGCACACGATCAAGGAATGACAGCGGGGGTTTTTCTCAATGGTTGGATAGGTGAGGGTATTGGGTTGTTTATATAGGGGTGGAGAGGTAGGGTTTTGGGGTGAATTCCAAGTGGATTTTGGTGGGGTATGTGTAGGGGCCGTGGTGGGGTTCACTTGGGCTCCTCTGAGGCTGGGCACGAAGTTCTTGGGCCCAATTAAGGCAATTATCCAATAACCAATCGTGGAAGAATAATAGAATCCGAGTGGAATTCAGCAGGCCGGACTATTCTGCAATAGTGATCGGACAAGTTCGTAGTGGAACAGAAACTATTTCGGACAAGTCCAGTATGTGTGGACGGACAAGTCCGCCTGGCAACACAGACTTATTCAGACAAGTCCGTATGTTCGGCCGGACAAGTCCGGGGTTAGAAAAATAGAAGGCTTCCGGATTGAAACTGAGCCAGATCGGACTAGTCCGCTCGGACATCGGACAAGTCTGGAGAAACATCAGAAACTCGATCAGACTAGTACGTGCATTGTGCCGGACAAGTCTGTAGTCCTGAAGAAACTGAATTTTTGAAATAGAAAGGGATTACCGGACTAGTCCGGGTTTGGGGTCGGACAAGTCCGCTCCCTGACAGGATTAAATTCTTGATTGGTCCTAAATCCATTTTAATCTTGTCCCCTTTTAAGGTTGATTTATGTTAAACATGTATGAGGATGTATGCCATGCATTATGCATGAAAATGAGGGTGTTACAGTAGGCGTCACTGGAAGCTTCGAGCAACCAGACGCGCAAGATCCAGAAGCTCAAGTTAGTCCCGATACATGAATCTCGGAGGTCCTGAACTACTTGAAAGACAACATCCTTCTTGAAGAAAGTGTGTCCGCTAAACGGATTATCCGGATGGCTAAAAGATACACATTGGTAGAAGGAGATCTCAAACGACATGGCGCCAATGGCATCCTATTACGGTGCATATCCTGGGAAGAAGGTTGTGAGCTCCTCGCAGAGATCCATGGAGGCGAGTGCGAGAATCACGCTTCTTCCCGCACGCTGGTCGGTAAGGCCTTTGGGCATGGTTTTTACTGGCCTACAACTCTCCAGTGTAACACCCTAATTTTCACCCATCATGCATTGCATTCATTCTTATACATGTCTAACATAATGCAACACAAAAAGGAACAAGATTAAAATGAATTAGAGACAAATTAGAAGTTAAAATCAATCTTTCATACGGATTGTCCGGATAGGACCACAGACTAGTCTGGTTTCGCTGCTGTTGTCCCCCGTACCTTTCCGTTGGTTGTTACATACTAATCTGGTTTTGTCTCTGTTCTCATCCGGACTTGTCCGTTATCGTATACAGACTAGTCCAAAGATCGCTACTGGAACTCTTCGGAGTTGTTCGGTAAAATTCCAAAACTTAGTCCGGTTTTGAAACTGTACAACCCGGACTTGTCCGGCATAGTAACGAACTTGTCCATTGAACTATTTTTTCCTTGGATGGACTTGTCCAACAAGAGACTAGACTTGTCCAATCAGCTCTCTGTACCCCGAACGGACTTGTTCGTCCTTCTTCGAACTAGTTGAAAGTGTATCTAGGCATCCCCGTGGGTTTTGGATGATTGATGACGACAAATTAAGAGACTAATGATCTCAGTTTATCTTAATAACAGGTGTGATGATTGAGATGAAAGAAAATCCCTCAAAAAGGAAAAGATTGAAATGGGTATTGAAGACTCAAGCATGGAAATTAGGGTTTCTTATGTGTTGAGTTTAGACTAGTCTTCTGTGTGTGAGGGTGTTTGTATCAAGCGCATTGAGATCATAAGAAAGGGCTCAAAGTCATGGTTGAGAGAAAACCTAAGTGAGAAGCCTCGTTGAGAGTATTCCCAAGAGACCGGACTTGTCCGAGCCTCAAGCCGGACTAGTCCGGGTTGTCCAGAGTAGTCCATTTTTGGTCAGACTAAGAATTTCTGTGTGACTTCGGATTTGTCCGTTTCGGGATGGACTAGTCCGTTCTACACTTGGTGAGAGTTTTCAGAGCTAAGTCTCGGGGGGCCGGACTTGTCCGCCCACAAAGGGTGGACTAGTCCAGACTTCCCAGTTTAGTTCATTTTTGGATGGACTAAAGGTTTTTGTTATACTTTGGACTTGTCCATTTCGAGACGGAATAGTCTGTTGTATTAAGTGAGAAGGGGTTTCTGAGGCTAAGTCTTGTTGGCCGGACTTGTTTGCCCCCGTGGCCAGACTAGTCCGGTGTCTGCAGACTTGTCCGTTTTTGAGCAGACCAACACATTCTGTTTGAGTTCGAATTAGTCCGTTGTGGGCTGGACTAGTAAGATATGCCATGACTGTTTGAAATTCAAATGTTAGAGAGTACGTCACTCTCTATGGAGCGTGACATAGTGTGGACCTAGTAGGCCGGACTAGTCAGGGGTTCCTGGCCGGACTAGTTCGGACATTCAATGCTGACAACAGTTAGATTTTGGGACCCCTATAAAAGGGGAACCCTGGTTCCCATTTGAATATCTTTGAACCCTAGCGCCGCATAAGCTTCCTTGAGCCATTCTAAGCCTTCTACTCCGCCTACTTGCCCTCTAGAACCAAATCTTGAGGAGATTAGGGCTTGCAAAGGGGAGAGAAGGAAGATCGTCTTGCTTTGGCTCTCAGTTTGATCTCTTGCACCTGGTGTCACATTTTGTGGCTTGTGGCAGTTGAGCTTCGTGTGCTCCTTGCTGTAAATCATTTGTGGGAGCCTCAACTTGTGAGAAGACCCAAGAACCTGGTGATTACCCTTGTGATTAGTGGAAACCAAGCAAACCTTTTGTGGTGGCTTGGTGAGATTAGGTTCAAGTGAGACCCAGTCCTTTTGTGGACTTCTCAACGTGGATGTAGGCTTTATAGTGAAGATGAACCACGAGATAAATCGTGTCCCACTTGTTGGTTTACTTTCACTATTCACCAGAATTGCTTTTAGGGTTCATATCGTTCTTCACATTGTTCTTCATTGAAATCCAACCAATTTGCTCTCACTTGTTAATTTTAGTTTTATTAGGTTGCTAGACATTGTATCTATCTTGTGTCAAACTAAAATATGCAAATAACTTGTAGAAATAGAGTTTTCGATTTCCCCTGTGTACTGAGCAGACTACTCCAACATCAAAGTTTTAATCTCGTTTGATTAAGCAATTTAAGGTCATATTGCCTATGCACCCACCTCTAGGCGACTTTCACTAGTACAATTTCTAGGGTTTCGACTCGGAGTCTATTATTCCTCCACGACGAGTTATTGGGTAATTGCCTTAATTGGACCCAAGAACGTCGTGCCTCACTCCTAAGGAGCCCAAGTGGAACCCACGAAGGCTCCTACTTGTCCCCACCAACTTCTACTTGGATTCCACCATAATCTCACCACCCCTCCTCCTATATAAACACCCCAACACCCACCCTTTACCCCCTTTGACCACTTTAGACAAATCCTAGCGTCTGCTCTCTTCATAGCCACCGCTCTTGAAGGGAGAAAAAGGAAGGGAAGAAAAGGAAGAAGAAGAAGAAGAGGAAGGAATCAAGCAAGATTGTCATCGCTTCTGCGATCTTCTCCACCAATTCTTCTACTTCAACATTCTTCTTCGCCAATTCTTCGTCTTCTTTGGATCTAGACGTTGAGATTTCGTGTTACACCTAATCCTCGACCATTGAACCAATAGATTCACGGTATCTACACTAGATCTAACTTTCAACGTCAGTTCTGATCTCAATCTTGATTAAAATCATTCCCTAGATGGGAAGTTCGCAAAACCCTGGACATAGCGGACTTGTCTGGTCTAGTGCGAACTAGTCTGTTGAACTTTCTGGTCCAGTGCGGATATGACCGGCCCCTTGTGCGGACTCGCCCGGCCTCAGAATTCTGAAATTCCTGTAATTTTCCCAGTTTTTCTCAAATTGACTCGAAACCTGTTCAACCATGTAAACCTCAATTGTAACTAGTTAGTAAGCACTAATAGCAACCTAATAACATGTATTACCACATAATTGCATCATTCATGCATACCATGTCATATTGAGTACTATATGAGCATTTATTGATGTAATGCTTGTTTTGCATGTTTGTCGCGCGGAATAGAAGGTAACACTCTAGAAGGTGCTTACGAGGACCTTCAACACCAGAACTTTGAAGCTCTCGATCCAAACTAGACGCAGGAGCAAGGCAAGTGTCCCTGACTATTTTGATCCTGTTTCAAATGTTTTATTTGTAAAAATACATGCTTATGTCAAATTGATGGAAAACACATAATAGGCGTTTACTAGACTTCTATGACCACCCCTGTCGCTCAGGATATATTATAGGGAGTCGGGAAGGGTATTTTCCAGTTTTGCTTCACTTTTCTTAGTTGGGATTGGAAATAACCAAATGACTCATTACAAACTAATATACATATGGACTATGTGAATTGATTATAATGAAGACTTGAGTAACAATGGAACGGGGGTGATCTAAGCAAGCATGGGTTGTGGAATGGATTGGATGATATGGTGGTTTTGCTTGCTTTAGATCTAAGGACCAGTTCATGCAATATGCCAGGACAACAGTGCCTTCACAAGGCCAAGTATGGGTGCGGCGTAGCTGAATAATTAGGTGTGTTGCTGGTATTGTATGGACCATTGGATGGTGCGGGAGTCGAGGAGGGCTACCCTGGATCTGCATGGCACACGAGTAGGCCCGTGGATGGGAGAATGGAGATTCAAACCTGCAGATTAAACTTTAGTGGGTCCGTACATACTAGTAGTCTCTTTTGAAAGGCTATTTTGTGATCTTTGGGCCACACACCAACGGAAGTGTGATAAGGAATAATGGAGGTTTCTTAGTCAATTAAAGGTGATGAAATCACGAACATGTGGGTAAAGTGGTACGACCTCTGCAGACTATTAAAAACTATCATGACAGTTGTGCTCCCAGTTAACAACACCTAGATGACCTACATGATTAGGGGGATACTTGGGAATTGTTTGGGATCGGTTATGTCATGATTTGGGTTATATTATGAGCATGGTTGGTTATGAAGGTATGAAATTGGCATATGGATTGATATTATTCTATGGATGAGGTATGATGGTAAATGAGAATGTTGGAAATGGATTATGATAATTACTTGGGTTATGAAGGGATTTAAACTCATATAGACACTGTAGGATGCTTTTACATGTTTATGAAATGTACTTTCATGCAATTAGACATTTATTATCATCCTTGTTTAAGCTACATGTTATACTTTCCCACACTTGCTGAGTACGACATGTACTCACCCTTGCAACTCCCCCAAAAATAGTTACAGGTGATGCTTGGGAGTACCATGAGGATCATGCGGAATACTATGTTGTGTGCTATTGTCAATTGCCTGTGGATTGGAGTCGCGCTGCTTAGTTTATTTTTCCGCTGCAATAATTAGAGATTTGTAATTCGAGAACCATTGAGTTATTGTAATATGGTACCTATTTACTATTTTAGACGTGGTTATTTTCTGATTATCAATTGTGAAGTTGTTGTGTATGTGTGATGAACATCATGAGGCCACATATGCATTCACTTGGTTCATTTCCGGAACCGGGTGTTGCATCCAGAATGTAGTCTTGTTGGTCAAGAGATATGAGGCATTCCTGAAGTTGTCATGATCCTATAAAGGCAAGAGTTTGAAAACCTTAGGCAAGGAAGGATTAGTGTGAGTGAGTACCTTAATAAAGTCACTCAACTCTCAAGGTATGCTCCAGAAGATGTTAATACAGACAGTCGGAGGCAACACTTGTTCATGAGAGGTCTAAATAATGAGATTCAAATTCAGCTTCTTAATGGTGATTATGCAAACTTCCAGAAGCTTGTGGACAAGACTATCGTGGTTGAGAACAAGGTTCGTGAGATGGAGTAAAATTACAAGAGGAAGATGCCACAACAGGGACAACCACAAGGAAGCAATTTTTGCCCCCGCTATGCACCACCAAATTGCACCATATTACAATCCATCTACTCCTGTATACCGTGCTGCTATTCCACCGCGCCCAAATAAGCCACCACATCATCGCCCTGCTATGCAAGCACCTCGATATCCTGTGCCACCTGCACCGCATCCCAATATGGCGGCTAATGCTCAAAATCATATGCGCCCGAGTTTTCCTGGTGCTACGGACAACAAGATGTGCTATGTATGTGGAGAGGCAGTGCACTTAGCAAGTCAATGCCCCAAAAGAAGCTATAGACCAATGAACAATGCACCAAGGCCAACCTACCCACGGTCGAATGGAGGAGCACCACAAGGCAATCGTGGACAGTAAAATTTTGCTCGTGGCAATGTGAATCACGTCTCTACTGAGGAGGCCCATCAAGCTGATGACGACGAGAAGATTGTGTAGTTGACAAGCGAGCACGATACTTGCATCGAAGTTGATACGGCCCAACCCACAACGGATAAAGCAACACTAAGTCACGTGGATGGTGTGACATTGGAGAGTATTCCGATTGTTAGGGAGCATCTAGATGTGTTCCCGAATGAGTTGCCAGGTATGCCGTGTCACCGCGACATAGAGTTTGCCATTGATTTGATACCTGGAACAACACTTATAGCTAAGAGGCCGTATAGGATGCCTCCTAAGGAGTTAGCGAAGCTCAAGAAGAAAATTCAAGAGCAGCTAGAGAAGGGTTTTATACGCCCAAGCTCGTCACCATGGGGAGCACCCGTGCTCTTCGTAGACAAGAAGGATGGAACTCAAAGGATGTGTGTGGATTATAGGTCTCTCAACGAGGTGACGATTATGAACAAGTACTTGCTACCCCGTATAGAGGATTTGTTTGATCGGATGAAGGGCACATGCATTTTCTCCAAGATCAATCTTCGGTCAGGATATTTGCAAATGAAGATTAAACCGTCAGATATACCCAAAACGGCTTTTTGGACACGGTATGGATCCTCTGAGTACACTATTATATCTTTTGGATTGACAAACGCGCCGACATACTTCATGTACCTCATAAATAAGGTCTTCATGGATTATTTGGATAAGTTCGTCATGGTGTTCGTTGATGAAATTATGATATACTCGAGAAGCGAGGAAGAACATGAGGAACACTTGAAGCTTACAATGCAGAAACTACGGGAACACCAGTTGTATGTCAAGTTCAGCAAGTGTCAATTCTGGTTACGGGAAGTATCATTTTAGGGCATATCATCTCTGGAGGAGGAGTGTTGGTCGACCCGGGAAATGTGAGAGATGTGTTAAAGTGGGAGCCACCACAGAATGTGAAGGAAATTCGGAGTTTTCTTGGAATGGCAGGATATTACCACCGATTCATCAAGGATTTCTCCAAAATAGCGAAAGCCCATGACTGAATTGATAATGAAAGGGAAGGCAATCCAATAGACTCAAGCTTGTCAAGTCATCTTTGAGGAATTAAAGAAGAGGTTGAAAACCTCACCACTGCTAGTATTGCCAGACGTGAGCAAGAATTTTGATACTGTGACGCGTCGAGGCAAGGACTTGGCTGTGTATTGATGCAAGAAGGCCGAGTAGTAGCTTTTATCGAGGCAATTGAAGAAACAAGAGTGGATTCCATGTATGTGGTAGGTATAGTCTTTATGATCATGCCCTAATGTCATTATACTATCATCATAAACACTATAAAGCCCCACTATAGTCTAATTAGCTATGATATGATCATGTTAATATGAATGACTCATGCTATGTTTCAACATTGGTTCAACGATATTTAGGTTAGTCATTGCCTTATGATGACTTGTGCTGCAGCTCCTAAGGTATTTACTTAATATGCTAGCATGGTGCTAGGATAGTTAAGTAGCATTGGATGTATCGTAGACCCAGGGATTGAAGAGGTAGTCAGTTGGTGGTGACATCCCTATCTGTCCTTTGTAATCCCCCACCTTCGGCTGTGCCATAGGCTATTGGCGGGAGTCGCCCTAGTATTGCTAGGGGTAAGCCCTTGCCTGATGTGTTGAACAACTTAGCATAAGGATTCACCATTGACATGCTCATTAGTACCTAACCTAGGCTATGCATATGTATATTAGAAGCATTGTAGGAGCAACTCCCCAACTCTTAGTCCAATCTCCATTAGGACCCATTTACCCTTTAGAATGGATTGCTTAGGTGTGTGTCACACTACCCATATTATCAACTTACCCCTGTCTTGATAATTGATTAGTATCCCATAGCTTGATCATAAGAGTAGTGTCTACTTTACTCCATTGCCTTCCTTTGGGATAAATACGATACCCTTGGGAATACTCTTGGGTGAAATGCTACACGATAGTTTCTGTCCGCTTGCTGATTTTTATCTGTGATGTAAGAAACGTCAACAAGCATTTCTGGTGCCGTTGCCGGGGAAGGCAAAGGAAGTGAAGGATAGCTATCACTTGTGATTAAACTATAGGTGATAATAGTTATTAGACAGTATTACCCTTGTTTTTTTTTCTCCTTTTGTGTGAAAATAGGGTAGTGTTGGTTAACCCATTTCATGGGATGAGACTTGTCCGGCCTTATTCGGACTAGTCCGGTTTCTAGGGTTTCGACTCAGATTCTATTTTTCCTCCACGACGATTTATTGGGTAATTGCCTTAATTGGACCCAAGAATGTTGTGCCTCACTCTTGAGGAGTCCAAGTGGGACCCATCAAGGCCCCTACTTGTCTCCACCAACTTCTACTTGGATTCCACCACAATCTCACCACCTCTCCTCCTATATAAACACCCCAACACCCACCCTTTACCCCTTTGCCCACTTTAAATGAACCCCAACGCCTGCTCTCTTCATAGCCGCCACTCTTAAAGGGAGAAGAAGGAAGGGAAGAGAAGGAACAAGAAGGAGAGTAAAGAATCAAGCAAGATCGCCGTCGCTGCTGCGATCTTCTTCACCAATTCTTCTACGTCAACATTCTTCTTCGCCAATTCTTTATCTTCTTTGGATCTAGACATTGAGATCTCGCGTTACACCTAATCCTCGACCATTGAACCAATAGATTCATGGTAACTACCCTAAATCCAACTTTCCACGTCAATTCCAATCTCAATCTTGATTTAAATCATGCCCTAGATGGGAAGTTCGCAAAACCCTGGACATAGCGGACTAGTCCGTTGAACTTTCTGGTCCAGTTCGGACATGTCCGACCCCTTGTGCGGACTAGTCCGGCATTTGAATTCTAAAATTCCTGTAATTTTCCCAGTTTTTCTCAAATTGACTCGAAACTTGTTGAACCATGTAAACCTCAATTGTAACTAGTTAGTAAGCACTAATAGCAACCTAATAACATATATTACCCCATAATTGCATCATTCATGCATACCATGGCATATTGAGTACTATATGAACATTTATTGATTGTAATGCTTGTTTTGCATGTTTGTCATGCGGAATATAAGGTAACGCTCTAGAAGGTGCTCACAAGGACCTTCAACACCAGAACTTTGAAGCTCTCGATCCAAACCAGCCACAGGAGCAAGGCAAGTGTCCTGACCATTTTGATCCTATTTCAAATGTTTTGTTTGTAAAACTGCATGCTTGTGTCAAATTGATGGGAAACCAATGATAGGTGTCTACTAGACTTGTATGATTGTCCTTGTCACTCGGGATATAGTATAGAGAGTTGGGAAGGGTATTTTACAGTTTTGCTTCGCTTTGGTTAATTAGGATTGTAAATAACCAAATGACTCATTATGAACTTATATACATATGGACTATGTGAATTGATGATAATGATGAATCGAGTAACAATGGAACTGGGGTGATCTAAGCAAGCATGGGTTGTGGAATGAGTTGGATGATATGGTGGTTTTCCTTGCCTTAGATCTAAGGACCGGTTCATGCGAGAATATGCCAGGACAACAGTGCCACCATAGGCCAAGTATGGGTGCAGTGTAGCTGAATAATTTGGTGTGCTGCTGGTATTGTATGGACCATTGGATGGTGCGAGGAATGGGAGTCGAGGAGGGCTACCCTGGGATCTGCATGGCACAAGAGGGGGCTCGTGGATGGGAGAATGGAGATTCAAGCCTGCCGGTGAAACCTTAGTGGGTCTGTACATACTAGTAGTCCCTTTTTTTAGCAAAGGACAGTAGTGGAAGCCCCGACTATGTTATATTAATATGTATAGTGAATGGTAAAAGAGTTACAGTTGAGTGCTTGTATTGGGACCAGAAGAGCTTGGCATTTCTAAGCTAGGAATAGAGAAGTTCAGTCCCGAGATCCAGTCCAGCACAACAGAATTTAGGGGAGAGGGGAATCTTTTACATTGCATGGTTAGGGAGGAGGAGAATTTTGTTTCTAGTCAGAGAGTGATGGCTAGATGCTCCTGAAGATGAATTCATTGTGTTGCTTCCATATTTCCCAGACCACTATGATGAAGACTTCCATGAATGGTTGTCCTGTCCAGCTTCTCTTCGCTTCCTTGATCATGGTGAAGAATGGCAGATCATGATCCCAATCAATATGTGGGGTTTCCCAGCATGCTTTGCTGAAGTCACATTGGAAGAAGAGGTGATATGTGAGTTCTTCAGGGGCCATCGTGCAGAGCACGCAGGAGTAGTCGTCGTTCTCTATTTTAAGTTCTTCTTCTTTGGCAGGTTTCTGGAGTTTAGCCTATACAAGAAAAGCAGCCAACAAAAGATTTTCAGCTTCTTTGATAGCTTTGTCTTCCAAATCCAGCAAATAGGGCTTGGTGGGCTAATTTGGTTGAAGTTGCTGTTGTATATCTTGCTTGAGGAGAATCCTTTTGGTGAGTTTTCATAGGAACTAATGTCATTGTTGATATTTTGTGCCCCCTGGATGATGGTTGTCAGCATGTTGTATTCATCTAGTGCTTGCGCCGAGATTGGTGTGTAAAAGTTGCTAAAAATGTCCTGTGAGGTGACGAACTGAGCAACCGAAATCTGTGGATGTCTTGAAAAGGAGAACATATTTGAGAACCTTGTTGAGAGAGTGGTGTTAAGACACTGATTGTGCCACATTATCACGGTGTCACCATGACCAATTGTGACTTGTGAGTGTTCTCGAAAGTTTCCCCAAAGACTTAGGACATCCTTGAGCCAGAAGGATCATCTGTTTGTCTGGTTATGTGGAGGGTTGCCGTTGAGCAGTAAGTTCGGTATACCACATGAACCCAGGAGGTGTCTCTCTAGTTGTAGATTTTATCCAAGAACTTCTGGAGTAGTGCCTCTTTCATGAGTTGAAGGTCCTTGAGGCCAATACCCCCACGGTTCTTTGGCGAGGTAGTTCCATCCCTTTTAACCAGGGATTTTCCTTTACCCGCAATATCCGAGCCTCTCCATAGGTAGGTTTCCCTTGATTTGTAAATTGTTTGCATGATAGTTGGCTTGAGCTTGAGAGTACACATTATGTAGATAGGCATGGTAGTCAGCAGATAGTCCACTACAGTGCATTTGCCCGCCATAGAGAGATATGTAGAGGTGGCTGCCAGCTTGCGCCTGATTTTGGTGGTAAGCGGTGTGAAGTCTACAACTTTGGGTCTGGTGGAGCCAAGTGGAACTCTAAGATAAGATATAGGGAAGGATCCCAATTAACATCCAAAGGCAGCCGCAAGGACCGTGGCCTGTTGGTGGTCTAGGTTGATCAGAATGAGGTAGGATTTGGCCAGATTGATCTTCTATCTAGTTGCAGCTCTGAAGGCTTGTAGCAGGGTTTTGAGGAAGAAAATATGCTATTGGGAGGCCCTTAATGCAACTAGTGTATCATATGCATATTGGATGACATGGAAGTCCATGTCTGCAAGGTGGGGCAATAGGGGGGGGTTAGAAGACCTCTGGATTTGGCTGATTTTGCGAGCTGCTGCAGAAGGTCTGTTGCTAGAACAAATAGGGCCGATGAAAGGGGGCAGCCTTGACGGACCCCTTGGCGACAGTTGGAGAATTTGCCGGGGACCCCGTTGAGTAGGACTGCTGATGTGGTTGTTGAAAGAAGGTTCTTTGTCCAGCTAACCCACTGTTGGGGGAATCCCTTTTGCAGAAGGGCCCTTAAGATTGCCTCATGTTCCATCATGTCAAAAGCCTTTTCAAAGTCGAGTTTGAGTAGAAGCAGCAGACATCTGGATCTTTTGCACTGATGGATGTACTCGTAGTTCCTAGCTATACAGTCTTGGATGGTGTGTGTTTTCATAAAGCAATACTGATTGCAATGTACCATTTTGCATAAGTGAAGTTGTAATATGTCGGCCATGAGCTCGCTGATGATTTTCACACTTGAATTGAGAAGGGAAATTGTCCTGAAATCTAAGGTTGTCTCCGGGGTGGGGATTTTAGTGATCAAGGTGATCAAGGAACTATTGATGGGTTCCAGACTTCAGTCGTGCTAGAAGAAGGTGTTGTAGAGGCTTTATGTGTCGTGCCTTATGATGTCCCAGAACTTCTTATAGAATCTATTGTTGAAACCATCTAGGCCATGAGCCTTGTCACTGGGCATTTCTTTTATGGTCGGGTCTATGTCTTCATTCGTGAAAGGGTTCGTTAGTGCCATAAGATCCGAGTATAGTGTCACAATGTTTTCAAGACCTGGCCAAAGTGATGTTGCATTGGTTTCACCGAGCCTTGATTTGAAATCATTCCACAAAAGGGCCGCCTTGGGGCCGAGGTCCTAGACTACTCGGTCGGAGAGATCCTTCAGGCTAGTGATCATGTTGCGTTTGTATCTGTCTGTTACTGCCAACATGAAGAACTTTGTTGGTTCATCGCCCAGGACCAACCATCTTTCAGTGTACCTTTGATTCCAGTATTCATTTTGATATTGGAGGAGCTTCTGTATGTGGTCTTTGATGAGAGCTCTAAATGTGGCTTCGTGTGGGCTGAGTTGCCTTTGTTCCTCTGGGCGGTCCATCACCTGGATCGATTGGTTGGAGAGTTGTAGTTTAAGGCGGAGGGAACCCACTGACCTGCTTTGAATTTGTTTGAGATGGTTCTTGCCGTATCGAGAATATGAGATGGGATGCCATTCCACACGTGGGAGACTAAGTCTCTGAATCCCGACATCTCAAACCAGTAGTTCTCCACTCTGAAATTTTTGGGTTTAGGAATGTCGGTGCCCAGTTGGATCATGCAAGGGATGTGATCAGATGTTGTTTTGGCAAGAGGGAGCATGAGAGTGAGTGGAAAGGAGAGGGACCAATTAGCTGAGGTGAAACACCAGTCAGGCTGCTCCAGGAGGGGGAGGCTTGCATGTTGCTCCATGTGAATTTGCTTTCCTTCAATGGGATTTCCACCAACCCTAATTGATTAATTAACTCATTGAAGGTTTGCATGTCTTCTGTATTCGCTCCTAGTCACTTTCTGTTTTCTGGTGAGCTATAATAGTTTAAGTCTCCCATTATGATCCAATCCTGTGTTTCCGCAATCTGGATTGAGCCAAGCCAGGTCATGAAGTCTATGCGGGGTTGGCCTAAGCAAGGGCCGTAGACCATGGAGAGGGTCCAATGCTTCCCATTGAGGGTGAATGTGAAGTTGATGGTGATGGCAAATTGCAAGATTTCAGCCACCACGCCTTTGACGAGACCACTATTCCAGCCCACAATTATGCCACCCGAAGCACCAAGAGAGGGTGAGAAAGCAAACTGATCAAATCTCTTCGGGGCAATCAGCATGATGAAGTGGCGATTAATAAGGGCTTCTTTGGTTTCTTGCAGACAATAGGTTATGTAGCCACTTTCTTTGATTTTCGCACAAACTGCTTGGTTCTTTGTAGAGTCATTTAGACCGCACACATTCCAGTTTAGGAATGTCCAATTTTGCCTTGGTGTGTTATCCATTGGGAAAACCAGTGGTGAATGGAAAATTTTGGGTCAAGACATAATCTTGACGTAAGCACACAAAATTCAGAGTGTATCCAAATCAGGAGGATCCCTCCCGGAGCAAAGCAAAAGGCATTTCTGTTCCAAAATACGGTAGGCGTCCATGACAGCCAACACCCAATGAGAATAGCGTACATGCAGGGATTACATAAGTGGGGGTAAACAACAAAATCAGCCTGCATGGCGCTCTGCCAAAAGACACGGGGACTCTTGGTCAGACGGTGGAGTTGCACCTGCCACCCCGAAGTGCGAGCTAAGCACGGAGATCACCATAATTGCAGCGACGCCGCATAGCTCCGCCAGGTCCAATAGAACCGCAATTGGGAGGTGAGGATACGGAGCAGGCGAAGATTCAATAGCAGCAGGGGTAGGGAATTTGGTAGGACCGGGGAAGAGAGTTCTCTGCGTATTATCGATTGGTGTAGAGTGAGCCGGAGAGGCAGCAGTCCTAGAAGAATGCGGGGGGGGGGGGGGGGGGGGGTGGGGGGGTCTGGCGCCGGTTCAACACAACAACAGTACGGGGGCTCCTCCTGAGGCTGTCCTGCGATATGGGATCCGGTCGACGCGAGGTGCGCCTGGTGAGCATGGGGGTAGTGTCATTGAGGTGGGAACCAAGTTGGGGTACTTGGACTGGATCAGAGAGTGAACGACAACCGCAGACCGTGTCGAAGTAGCCGACAGAGGAAGGGTTGGTCGGGGTTGCAGGAGACGGCAGCGCCCTGAGGTTGGCAGACGTGGAGCGGCCTCGGCGAGCACCCATCATCAAGGACTCCGGGTGGTCTGAGTTGGGGCCGAGAAGGGGGGAGTGATCAGGCACTATCGGCACCAACAACCAGGCATAGTTCACGTTAGGAAGGGTGGCCACTAGGAGGTGGCGCAGGGTGTCAGAATCAAACGGGCGGACTCGGTCTAGCTGGACTGTCCTGTCAACCACGAAGAATAGTAGGGGTTCTATGATAGGATGGGGTAGGCACACAGGTGCACCAGCGTTGGAGGTGTCGGATCTCTTAGAGCGGGTGAGTTCGAAGCCGATGCTGATCTCCTGAGGAGCTTGGATGTGGGGACCAGAGTCCCGACGTCCAAGGATCTCATTGGGTGGTGCCGTGCGATGCTGCACCTAACAGTACACACGATATGAATGCAAAACAAGCAAAGTTTTTATTTTACAATAAGAAGAGTTTAAAAAATAGTGTACAATAGAGGTACACATGCAACAGAAAATACATACTCATAATCTCACTTAATTAAGCAGGAGAGAAGGCATCCATGCCCTAGGACGCTTCCCACTAGCAACACAAAGAACATTAAGCAGCAGTGTGGTTCACATGAGATTCATCTCGACACCTCGAGGTCTCATGTACAACCTGAACAACAGAAATAAACCTAATACCTGCAAAAATCGTTAAAGCGCAAACGTGAGCAACAGCAAGACTAACCCGTCTCACTAGACATATGCATGAGTGAATACTAAGCATAGGTAAGGAATAGCATAAAGGACTCGTCTACAAGTGGATCCTTATAGTCACGTTTTAAGTAGCACATGACATTCTTCAGGCACAACACATCATAGACTCCACAATCAAATAAGAAACGCTTTGCCGATGATATGACATGCCCAAAGCACATAATGCTATTGCAGGTAAAGTATGGGGAAACTATAAACTTTTAATTGTGCTATCTCTAAGCCATACAAGGTTGCAAAACAATTATAATTCAATACATCATATTCTTCTGGCTTCTTAAGTATTTACTACGTCACAACACAGTGAACAAGTGGTACTCTATTACCGCGAGGGACGGTGATTGCAATCAGGACACACCCGGACAACACGACACATACACACTTTCGGAAGCGCCAGCGAGTACATATAGTAGTACCTACATAACACTTCAGTACTAGTTGTATATGGCCACCTTTCACCCAACACTCGAGTGCCGAACCGGTCGATCCGTCACGAGCAGGAGGTCACTGCGTGGGGCGTACTCTGACGTGCCCATCAGCTGATTTACACCTTGCTGCCCTTAACCCATGCCTATAAAACAGAACGAAATGCCTCGACAAACCAGTATCAAGCTAAATCAGTTTACTGGAGCCATTTCTCCAGTATGTCACCGGTACAATTCAAGCTAGTCCAGCAGGGCCGCACACGTCACGGGCCTTAATCGACATGGTCAGAGCTATGCGACCAAGACCACCTCTTGTCACTTCCTACTCATCTCTGACCAGTCTCAATTTCATATTTATAAAACATTTCTTGATCCAATTCATCCCGTGTGATAAAACCCTATCTCGCGAGTAGATTCCAACTACTCGACTTCTACCGGATCCCTATGAATATAAGCATGGAAATTAATACACGAGTCTGTGAGCTATTCTAACAACTCTCTGGGTTATTTGGTCATGCAAGTGGATGTCAAACACCTTAAATGTAATGCACAAACATCTGAAGACGTAAGGTGAATGAAAACTGCAAAGATACTGTAAGGAACTTAAATGCAAACTGGGGCTTGCCTTGTTTGCGACTCTATATCAATGTCAGTTGTTATGGCTTGGTCTTCCTCCGGAGAATCCGCCATGGAATCTTGAAGTTGGAACTCCTCGGCCTTCTCCTCCAAGCAAAGCTTCTTGTCGATCATCTATCATCACGTTCCTATCGACATGATATGCATATAAGTAATTAAGGTAACTTAATAATAGACTCTAAGAGGTGGTTTAAACTTTAAGAACAAGGAGTTTGACAAGGAAGGACAGGTATGCCTCTGTTGTGTGGGTAATTAGAGGATGAGTCAAGATGGACATAGTAGTGCCGGTATGAATGAAGAGGTACAATGTGAGGATACATTGCAACTTAGTACACAACACTAGAAGCTATGCCACTTAAGAGGTATAAGACTGAAGGATGAAGAAGTACCAAACTTAGTGATGTAAGGAGGACTAAGCGATCAAGGTGGAGCATTGAAAACATATGGCATGAGTGAAGTGTGCAACAAGAGGTCGTGACTCAGAAGTCGACCAAGGAAGTTGTTTCAACTCATAAAGGAGTAAACCTAGTTAAGTGATAAGTGTGGTCGCAGGGTTCTTATAAGGATGAATCAAAGTGAAACCCTAGCGACACTTGGGAGCGAAGTGAGACCAACATTGCTTGGACTTAAGACGTCATCACAAGCACTGCTAACCTAACATGAGTACAAAGACAACGTTCAAAAGACCTTTAGGTAAATCAGTCACTACGACTATCTTCACAAGCATCGTCCAAGTTCTTACATGACACTGTTGCAGTGTCCTTTGCAAGATTTTCTAGATGAGATTGGTGAACTCTTGGAACTCGAACATAAGGCATTACTATGTCCCGACGACGTGCTTTGCCATCTCGGGAAGATCATCTCATCGACGTTCACATCAACCCGGACTTGTCCATGGTGGTGAGCAGAATCTCGAACACCACCTTATGAGTCTCAAGGTTAGTGATGTCGACTCGATCATTGGCAAGTGACTCGACGAACTAGCCGTCGATGAAGCGGCACACCTACTTAAGCAAATTCTGTGAACGATTAGGAAATGTCTGCGACACGACCATGAAACTCTTATCCAAGGTTCCCCTTGGTGTATTTTTTCTTATCGGTTGCAACGTTCTTGCATTACTCAACCACAGATCATCAACAACCTTGTTTGGACTTGGAAGGCATTTTATCGAGCACCTTGGCTACACCAAGGACTCGATCACTCTCACATCGACTAAAACCTAATTTGGCTTGACAACCATTGTCTGACGATTCATGCTTGTGTTCCATCACCACACACATCACATGCCTCCTTCATCTCGATGCCAAGGCACGATGACGGCTTGGAATGTCATGACGACGTCATGTGGTCAACGACGTCGGCGCGACCCAGGGTAGAGCATCACGAGCATGCACGGACAAGCCAACATGATACAAAAGACATAGAATGTCAACTTGAGGATTTCTATAGGAATGATATCAATGCGGAACATGGACGCACGGCTTGACGACACATGAGTACCCTTAGCGGTCACCACGAACGGACTTCAGCAGCGTCAAGCAAGGCATTTCAGGGCAAGGCTCACTAGCGCAACGTTGCAGCATGACACAGACATGACAAGAACATGGAACAGAAGGGTGAAGGACGACGACAGTGACTGACCCTGGCGCACGGTGATCGTAGCACGATGTTGGGGATGAAACGGGGCATCGCCGGGAGCCATGGTGCTAGCAGGCAAGGCCCGGGCGACAAGGGGCACGACGTGAGCAGTGGCGGACATCCGTTATCGTGTATAGCGCGGCGAGGCAAGGCGCAGGACGGCATGACGCGGGTGATCAGTGCCGCTGCGGCAAAGCGAGAGGGGAACAAGGGGCGTCGAGCAGCAGGGCCAGCGCATGCGCGCTGTGGCGACATGGAGCAACAGGCGGCCATGGCGCGGCCTAGCAGGGCGCGACAAGTGCGCGCATGACCGGTGCAGGGAGCAGGACGACGGTGCGCCATGGCGCGTGACAATGTGGGAGGCGCGTACAGAGGCGGAGGAAGCCGGAGTGGCGGCCGTGGCTGCCGGGCGCTCGCGTTGGTCGGTGCACTCGAGCGCTGTCGGAGCGGCTCGTGGTGGCGCCGATGGACTGAGCAGGGGCGGGGCGATGCGCGCGTGAGGCGCAGAGCGTGGCTGGCGGCGGTTGAGTGGGCGGACTGCCAGCCGACAGAGAACCAGCCACGCGGTGGAGCTGGAGCGTGCGCAGCCAGGCAGAGCGGTGCACGGTCAGGCAGCGTGGCACGCTGCGGCGGCCTGGAGATGGCCAGGCGGAGCGGTGCGTGGGGTGCGTCAGCTGGGCGCGGTGCTGCTGGGCGAGCGGCACGCCGTGGCGGCCGGGCGAGCAAGCGTGGGGCGATGGAGCACGGCCAGAGCAGAGCAGCAACAGGGCACAGAAGGGAGGTCGGGGGTACTATGGAGCAGAGCCGGGAGGAGGTGCATAGAAAAAGCCAAATCTCATTTCCGTTACTGGATAGGTATGACATGTGAGCCCCACCACATGATCTTATCCCCTCCACTTTTCTTCTAAATGGAAAAAACCTGATTAAAATTTGTTTCAACTTTTGTAGATTAGCTAACCAAGGTATAAGAAATTCCAATGTGAATTGAGTTTTAGATATAGAATATTTTTAAAATTCAGACTCAATTTGAATACACTTCTAACCCAATTAGGTTGCATGTTACTTATGTATTCTTAATATGTGCCCAACGGTACCAAAGCTTGATTAATCTTGCTTAAATTGAGGTGGCACTTGGATTCGAATGAAACATCCGAGCTCGATGTATTAATTTGAATTCATCTACTAAAAGCTTATTAAGGAGTTTTTAATATATATTTCATCAACACATTTAATTAATTATTAACACCCTAGATTAATGCAATTCTCGTATCTAAATTCCTTTGACTTGATCACATTTTATTTTTAAGCGGCCGAGACGTCAACGCATGGTGAGCGGACGTGGAGGCTTGGCGCGGAAAAGATCTGGCGTCGAGGCCGACAAAGATCATGCTATGCTTAGGATAAGAGCTACACGTCATGGGTGACGCTGGCTCTCGATAAGCACACGCGGAGGCGGAAATCAAATATCATTTGATGAAGGCCGATTGGTGGGCCACTCAACAAGTGGGTCCCACGCAAGATATTATCTATTCATGTCTATCTGAATGAGTATGACAGACACTCTCGAATTACTACACTTCCTTCATGTAGTCGGGAACTCCATGTCGTTGCTTAGAAGAGGTTAAACTGGAATTTGAATGAACACACGAAACTTTAACAGTTCATGTGACATCTTCCAATTACAACTTAAAGTTTTAACAAGTTCTTATTTCCGTGATAATTGGTTAACTAACATTAATCCTATAAATTTGAATTTCGATTCCACTATAAAAATTTTTTAAGTTTGCATTTTCGTGTTTTGTTCTTCTCAAATGCGGGCTTTTACACTGGAGTTGGAAGTTTTGCTGCAGCTGGGGCCAGGCTCCCCAACAATTGTTGTTGCCGATGGCCTCATTGGCCTGGGCCACTTCCACCGCAACATCCCAAACCGAGTCGGGGTTGGGCGGTGGGAGGTCGAAAGACTCCGCCTCGGGCTCCTCCACATCATTGTCCAGATCCGTCGGCGGGGGGAAAGGGTGGGGGTTCCCCCCAGGCGGAACATCATCTTCACCCGAAGGGTGGTGGGGCAGGATGAATGCCCCAATGAGGACGACCACAGGGCAGGTCCAGGACCAGACTTGTCACCTGGTATCACCATGGCAAATCACTAGGCTACGAGGGAAAAACCTAGTGCCATCGTAGAGGCATTTGCAAAGAACATACCCAAGTTGCCCCAGTATGTTGTGCCAGGAGAGAAGGTGGCCACCGCCGCATCAAAATGCTCCACGGACTGGTAGTCGAGACGAAAGCCGAGTATGAGGATCCAACCACATTGGCTGTAGTTGGCAGTGCGACGGTTGATGCCAAAGTCATGGCGGGAGAAGACGATCTGGTGGTTGTCGATGACAATGGGCTCCTCCCGGAAGAGGATGTCATGGTCGTAGCCCGATTCCAGCTGGAAGAGGCCAATGCCCAGGGGGGTGATGTAGGAGGAGCGAACCCTAAGCCCAAACTCCTGATAAAGAACTTGAGAAATGCGGTTGCGGAACCGGTCGTACTCAGTGTGATTGATGTGGCCATCACGATCCTCAGCAATGACGTAGATCTTATGGTTGCAGAGTGTGTTTACGATTCCTATGCACTACTAACAATTCATCTCTAGCAGTGGTGCCAGAAATGCTTGTTAATAGATTTTAGATTATACATATAAATCCGCAAGCTCACGAAAACTATCGATGTAGCATTTCACCCCTAAGAGTATTCCCAAAGGGTTTCATTTATATTCTCCCAAAAGAAGGCTAGATGGAAGTAAAACAATCATCAAATGGAGAGAATAGGTTGGTCTAGGTAGGGTTCTAGCAAGGATGGATAAATGATAATTTGAGGTAGTATGACACACACAAGAGCATTCTATCCTAAGGGGGTTAGATGAGGTAAAGAGGGACTAGGCTAAGGGTTAGGTAGAGAATCCTACTATGCTTCTAATGTACATATACATAGCCTAAGTTAGTTACTTATGATCATGTCAATTATGAATTCTCATGCTAAGTGGATTAACACATCGGATACGGGTTTACCCCTAGCAATACTAGGACGACTCTTGCCAAGAGCCTGTGGCATAGCCAAACGTGGAGGATTACAAAGGACAGATAGGGCTTTCACCACCTACTACCTACCTCTTCAATCCGTGGGTCTACGAGACATTCAACGCTACTCTCTATCCTAGCACCATGCTAGCATATTAAGTAATTACCTTAAGAGCCTAGGCATAAGCCATCCTAAGGCAATGAAATAAATCATCGTTGAACCAATGTTAATTCATATCATAAGTGATTCATGTTAACATAATCATTCATAGCCAATTAGACTATAGTGGAGATTTGTAGTGTTTATGATGATATAATGACAATGGTATATCATAATCATAAATACTACTCCTACCACATACATGGAATCCACAATCAAAAAAGAAATGCTTCATCCATGTATATGAATAATAGAAGACTAAATATAACATCTTTATTAAGAATAAAGTCAGAAATACAAATAGGAATATGAGAGCCATACCTTTCCCAATTAGGAATTGGGAAGAGACTCCTTCTACTCCTCTCCTACTTGGACTATGGACTAGAGACTCTCCTCTCTACAGCCTATACTCCTTTAAACATATGGAGAGTAGTGGATACAATGGATGAATACTCAAGTGGTGTGTGTTGAAGTGAGGGGTGAGGGGTCCTATTTATAGCATGGAGAAGGGTCAGTCCTGCCACCAGAAGCGCGCGAATAAGTCACCCATGACTTCTTCAAGCCAGTAGGATCCAACACGTGGCATTTGACCGGGTTTGGCGCCACGGGAGGTCGGCCGACCTGGTCTCAGCCCCGTTGGGACTGTGCTTCCTCGAGGTCTCTGCCATGTGGGTCCCATTGACTGATATTTGTGCTATACCGTTGGATGGCCTCATATACTTCTGTTTGTTAGCCATTTGGTCCATGTGGTGCCACATGTCATCGCGATTGGTTGGAATGATATTTTATAGGATCCATTCCCTTGTTTCACTTCAATTCTGCATAAATCCATGCATACACTAGTTTCTCCAAGGAAAAGTGGAAATAGGTTAAATAGAAAGGTGATATGTGCAAGAAATGATATTTCCTTCACATAATTAAGTTATATTAATGGGTGAAATTGGTATATAACAGCCGTCAAAAACTCCCCCAAGCTTATCCTTTGCTCATCCCGAGCAAAGTCAAGACTTTAGTGTAACACCCCAGCCACCACGGGCCCGGCGGCCGTTACTTCGAGCAGCTCTCTAGGATCACAGACGAGCCCCACAAACCAACACTGGTCTTTTCTGCGCATTTTGTCCTCACTTGTGCGCACCCAGGAAGACTTCCCCGTCGGTCACCCATCCGAAAATTCTGTAACACCCCATCCACCACGGGTCTCGCGGCCGTTACTTCTAGCAGCTCTCGAGGATCACAGACAAGCCCCACAGACCAACACTATCTTTTTTGCGCATTTTGTCCTCACTCGTGCGCACCCGGGAAGACTTCCGGGTCGGTCACCCATCCATAAATTGCTCCGGACCGAGCACGCTTAACCTCAGAGTTCTTTGCAGGTGGGCTTCCAAAAAAGGTATACCTTGGTGGTATGAGTTATTCTATCAATCTTATTAAGCCTTGAGCCAGGATGTCATAATCCACCGCCCTTAGAAGACCGACGTCCTCGTCGGTCAACTCCCAATCCAGAAATGTCCCCTCTTGGCCACGTCCATACGTTTAGTACTGGCATACATACCATACCGTGTCCCTCCTATAGGACCCATGCGTCATGCGTACGTACCCACGTCCATGACCCGTACACACCCGTGAAACTGCAAGGGTCAGTTCTGATACCATTCTGTAACACCCAGCCACCACGAGCCTGGCGGCCGTTACTTCTAGCAGCTCTCTAGGATCACATACTAGCCCCACATACCAACACTAGTCTTTTATGCGCATTTTGTCCTCACTCGTGCCCACCCGGGAAGACTTCCCGGTTGGTCATCCATCCGTAAATTGCTCTGGACCAAGCACACTTAATCTCGGAGTTCTTTGCAGGTGGGATTCCAAAAAAGAAGGTATACCTTGTCGGTATGAGTTATTCTATCAATCCTATTGTGAGACCTATGTGTGCTGAATACATTGGCTTTGACAATAAAAAATTTTGAATGCTACCATAACATCCTTTTAGCAAGGTCCGACTCTAGCTTCGAGCTTCTACAAGGTCCAACAATAGGTCCGAATTTCTTTTTATAGACCCGACATGTTTTTGGGTAGCTCCGGTGAGCTTTGTATTTAGCTCCGACATGTCTTTGATAGCTCCAGCATGTCTTTTTTAAGCTTTGATATGTTCTGCTAGGTCAGACTTATGTTGGTTAGCTCCGACATGTTTTTCTAGCTCCGACTTTTAGAATGACTAGTTCCGACTAGTTTTGGTTAGCTCCGATGCTAGGTCCGACTAGCTTTGGTAAGCTCCGGCGCTAGGTTGTACTAGCCTTGGTAAGCTCCGACGCTAGGTTGTACTAGCTTTGATAAGCTCCGGCGCTAGGTTGTACTAGCTTTGGTAAGCTCCGGCTCAAGCTCTGGTTAGCTTTGGCAAGGTTCGGAGCTTGATCGTAATGTTCCAAATTTTCATGTTAAATGTTTCGAACTTGCTTTACACTTATGGAAATATTGCTTAGTATTCATTTGCTAAGTTTTTGGTGCGTTTTGGTTGATATGGCTGATATCGTTTTGATATGCTTTGCAACATGCTTATGTGAGGTGCTCACGTAAGGTGTTGTGTTCGGAACTGACTTGAGTCAAGTCGCGGAATTGGCCTCGTACGGATTGGTTGTTTGTTCATGTGCAGGTGTTGCTCGAGTTCAAGTCATGGCTGGTGATGGGATCCATTGGACTAGTCTCAGGGGGGAGATGAGGTTCCAATAACCAAATTCAGGAGGAATTGTGGTTGAGCGGGTCAGGAGGTCACACAGGATGATTGAATCAAGGGCAGTGCATATGAAGGTTACTGGACATCGAAGGAAGATGTTTGCACGTATGCAAGAGTTGCATGACGTGGCAACATGGTTCCGAAGATGGTTTATGGATGGGAAGATCTGGTTGGAAGGATCGGATCGTATCAGTTGATGACTTTGGCTACAGCGGAGTTGGTTATGGCTCGGTATGGAAAGTGTCGAGTTGGTTATGATAGGATTTCGTGTGGGTCACAAATCTTAGTTGTTTTAGGAATGTGGTATATGTTCCTAAGGTATTTGGAAGTCTTAAGATTGCTTCTATCTGCGTATAGAAGAGTCCTAAGCAGTTATGGAAAGTTTCGATTCGTGATCTGAGTAGGATTAGAGTCCTAGTTGAGATTGGGTTGGCCTAAGGGCTGGTTATATAAGCAAGGGAAGCCAAAGCTCGTGGCGCACGACTTTGGGGCTTTTCCTCTTGTGTTCCATTGAATAAAATTCGTAGTTTGAAGGAACTTTTGTGCCTTGTTCGTGCGACTTGTTCCAGACAAGTTTTACTCGTCGAGTTTCTGGACAGCACTACCTTTTGTCGGTGGTTTTATCATAACTCGAGTTTTACAGATCCATTTGACGTGATTCTTGTTGGGTTGTATTCAAAACTTGATTATCTATCATCTGTCAAAATTTCACGGTCATTGGATTTGTGGTTTCTGATCTACACGAGTTTCTTTGCAGCGTTCCAGAACTGTTTTTCTCGGGTAGGACAGATTGACCTTTGTTCGATCTTTCGATCATAACTTGAATTTCTCTCAACGGATTTGAGCGATTCTTCTTATGTTTTCTTCGTGAATCGATTCTCTATGATATATATCACTTTTGTCACGGTGAAACACATTTAGATTAGTCTCACACACGATTTCTTTAACAAATCGTTTTTCTGCCGAAGGGGTTGGGATTTAATTGTTTCTGCTGCGTAAGATTTTTTAAATCTACCATTTACCCCCCTATGGTAGCTTTTCACGTACTCTTCGATCCTACAATTGGTATCAGAGCCACGGTGCTCTAATCATTGTGATTTGCACGTGTTTTTGACTAATCATCATGGAGAAATACTCCGCCAAACCTTGTGTGTTTGCTGGTATTGACTTTTAGGTTTGGAAGGCACGCATGGAGGCTTTCATCCAGGCGCAAGGATTTGCAATATGGGAGAAGGTGTACAAGCCTTATGAAGTGCCGTCAAATGATCAAGTTACAGCTACAAATCTGAGAGATGTCGACAACAACAACAAGGCTCGAAACTTGATCATACAAGGATTAACTCAAAGTGACTTCAACCGTGTTGCACACCTCCGATCTGCATATGATGTGTGGAAAGCACTTTGTGACTACCACGAAGGATCCAACACGATCAAGGAGGTAAGGCAAGACATGTTCAAGAAAGAATACATGCGCTTCGAGATGCAACCCGGTGAGTCAATTGATGATCTCTTTGCCCGTTTTAATAAAATTCTCAACAACTTGCGTAGTGTCAATGTTAATTTTTCAGATGCTGAAAATGCTAGGCAATTGTTAAGTGCATTAGACATGTCAATTTGGGAGATGAAAGTTACATCCATTCGTGAATCTACTGTCATGAGTACACTTACTTTAGATGTGCTATATTCCAAGTTAAAAACTCATGAAATTGACATAATATCACGTAAAAACCCCAACAAGTCTATTGCTTTTGTTTCACAACGTGACATGCCTAGCTCCGGTCAATCTTCATCTTGTGGTACACTTGCTTTGTTGTCCTCACTAACCCTGGAGCAAATCGAGGTATTTTTAGAGGAGGAGCTAGCACTTCTCTCTACTAGGTTCTAAAAAGCATTGCAAAATGTGAGAACTAGAAGGAGAGGAAGCTCCGAACCTCAACGATGTTTTGAATGTGGTAAGACAGGACACTTTCATACAGAATGCCCTAACCTTTCAGGTCCTACTACCCGTGAATAAAAACAGAACAAGGTCAAGACCACCTCTGGAAACCCCAACAAGGAAAAGAAGGGTACCATAGGACGCAAGATGATTAACAACTTCATCACTACACTCCAAGAGCTCAGTTCAAGTGATGTAGACTTTGAAAGTGATGAAGATGATGACGATCTGGCCAACTTATGCTTCATGGCGGGCAAAACAAGATCAAGATCAAGTAAGGAGGATGCAGAACACAACAGTGACGACGATGAGGTATGTTATACCTATAATGAAATGTGTGATGCAATTTCTGTGCAACTATTATTGTTAAGAAAAAGGACAAAAAGCTTAATAAAAATGCTGCTAAAATTGAATCCCTAGAATCTGAAATCAACCATTTGAAAACCTTGATTCCTAGTGATGATTCTTGTCCCTCGTGTGATTTAATCTATGAACAATTGTCCACTTTAAGAACTGCACATTCCTCTACTCTAGATAGACTTGAACTTGAAATTGAAAAGAACAAAAAGCTTGCTGCACTTATCATTGGAAACTTAAAAGATGCTTCTTGTTCTACAATTGATTTGCATTGTTCTAGTTGTGATCTTGAAAAGAAACTAAAAAATGCTATGAATGAAATTTCAATATTGAATAATGCTTTACGTTCTCATGAAGTTAAATATTGTTCCAATTACAAATTAAAAGGAAAAACTTCATGTGAAAACTGCCTTCATCTGTCCAATAAACTTGATAACATGCATAGGACATTAGATCGGTTTTGTAATGGGAATAAGAACCTAAACTTTCCGCTGAATTCTTCCAAGTCTTGCAATGATAAAACTGGTTTAGGTTTTGATTCTCATGCTCACGCTAAGGCACATCCACCTAAAATTGTAAAGTCATTAGGAAGTGGTTTGATTCAAACAGTTCCTAAGAAAAAAGAAGTGGTTTTCAAATCTACATGGGTGTTGTCTCATTCCGTTTCAAATAAAAAATATTGTTTGCTCATCGAGACATGAACACAAAGTTAAATTTCATTGTACCTACTGTGGTAGAGGTGGTCATGTCATAGATTTTTGTTATAGACTAGCTAAACAGCAGATAAGGGAAAAAATGATAGCTAGATCTCATAACTTTCATGCAAAATTTGCTGCACATATTAAACCGAATGCCAGGAACATGCAACCTGCTGTTATGAGTCAAAAACATTCAAAGTTTATCTCCAGACCTTCTGTTTTTGCCTCCGGAGCTACTGATTTTTGCGCTACTCAAGTAACATCTTATAGGTCAGTAGTTAAGAGTAAAAAACCTCAAACCTTGACTCGTAAATCTGCTGTTTTATCTCAGCTTTCTTGTGTTTTTCCTGCTGCACGTCGTGTGACTCAGTACTGGATTCCTAAATTCCTTTTGACTAACCCCAGTATTGAGTCATCGATGTATTGTGCTTCTATGTAGGTTACACGTTTGAGGAAGGAGGACATTTGGATTGTGGATTCAGGTTGCTCACGCCACATGACCGGTAACAAAGAATGGTTCTCCTCCCTCTTTTTTGTGTCACGTGTAGATAATGTTACTTTTGCTGATAATTCTTCAACTCCTATAATTGCTAAGGGTTCGGTTAGAGTAAATGACCACTACACTTTGAAGGATGTGGCACTTGTCAAAAATTTGAAATACAACTTGCTTTCCGTTTCACAATTACTAGATGAAAATCTGGAAATTATTTTCAATAAAAACTGCTGCAAACTTGTAGGTTAAAATAGTGAGCTTATTTTTAACATGTCTCGGTTTGGAAGAGTTTTTAAAGCTGATTTTGATATGTCTTCCTCTAAGCATAGGTGTCTAGTTGCTAATGATTCAAAGGACTTATATTTTTGACATCGTAGACTTGGTCACGTAGGCTTTGATCACCTAACGCGTGTTAGTGCTCTTGATCGCATACGTGGGCTGCCTAAGCTTAAAGGGGACAAAGAAATTGTGTGCACTTCTTGTAGACATGCTAAGATGGTTGCAGGTTCACATACTCCTCTCTCAATGATCATGACAACTGAACCGGGTTAACTTTTGCACCTTGACACCGTAGGACCTTCACGTGTTCAATCCTTCGAGGTAAATGATATGTTCTTGTGATTGTTGATGATTATTCTAGATACTCTTGGGCTTAATTTATGACATCTAAGAATGAAAATTTTAGTCACTTTAGAACTTTATTTCTTAGATTATCAATTGATCACCCAAGATCTTTAAAAGCAATTAGAAGTGATAACAGAACTGAATTAAAAAATCAATCTTTTGATCACTTTTGTGATGAAAATGGAATAGATCATCAATTTTCTTCACCATATGTACCTCAACAAAATTGTGTTGTAGAAAGAAAGAACAGAACCTTAGTTGAGATGGCTAGGACTATGCTTGATGAATATCAAACTCCTAGGAAATTTTGGGCTGATGCGAAGCAATCGCTTGTTATGTCTCAAATCATGTTTTCTTGCGCGCTAAGCTAGGTAAAACACCATACGAGCTCCGGTTTGGACATAGGCCTAGTGTTACACACTTTCGGGTCTTTGGTTGCAAATGCTTTGTTAAGAAACATGGTAATCTTGATAAATTTGAACCTAGATCCATTGATGGCATGTTTCTTGGTTATCCATCTCATACTAGAGGCTACCGTGTGCTTTTACTTGACACTAACAAAATTGTTGAGACTTGTGAAGTGTCTTTTGATGAAGCTAGCCCAGGTACTAGCTCAAACATTGCAGGTCCAAATCCATATCCGCAGGGGGAGAGCATTTTCGTTGAAGATGAGGAAGAGGTGGAGCTGCTGCTCGAAAATTCAGCAGCTAATGACATTGTTCGAGCTCCTAATTTTGATTCACAGCCAGCACCAACGACCACCATTGCTGGTCCAGATCTTCCTCAAGTCACAAGCTCATTGATTTGTGATAAACATGAAGAAGAAGAAGCTTGTGAAGTGTCCACTCCCCATCGGGTTCTCAAAATTCATCCTCCACAACAGATTATTGGAAGCCTGCACGAACGAGTTACACGGTCTAGGTTTTGCGATCCAAACTCTCATGCTCATTCTGCTTTTGTTGCTTCTTTTGAACCCAAATATATATCACACGCACTCACTAATGAATCTTGGATTATTGCCATGCAAGAAGAGTTAGAAAATTTTGAAAGAAATAATGTTTGGAAACTTGTACATCCTCCTCAAGGTCACACTTTAATTGGAACTAAATGTGTGTTTAAAAACAAACAAAGTGAGGATGGGGTTGTGATTAGGAATAAGTCTAGGTTGGTTGCTCAAGGTTTCACTCAAGTTGAAGGTTTAGATTTTGATGAAACTTTTGCTCCTGTTGCTAGATTAGAAGCCATAAGAATTTTGTTAGCTTTTGCTGCATCTAAAGGTTTTAAGCTATATCAAATGGATGTTAAAAGTGCTTTTCTTAATGGCTACATCGATGAGGAGGTTTATGTCAAACAACCACCGGGTTTTGAAAATTCAGATTTTCCTAATCATGTTTACAAACTGTCCAAAGCCTTGTACGGTCTCAAATAAGCCCCTAGAGCATGGTATGATCGGTTAAAAACATTCTTATTTGAAAAGGGGCTTACCATGGGCAAGGTTGATAAAACTCTTTTTGTGCTTAAGCATGGCAATGACTCATTATTCGTTCAAGTGTATGTGGATGATATTATCTTTGGTTGTGCTTATCATGATCTTGTGTCCAATTTTTCAGCTATGATGAGTTCAGAATTTGAGATGAGTATGATGGGAGAACTCACGTACTTTTTGGGACTGCAAATCAAGCAAACCAAGGAGGGTACCTTTGTACATCAAACAAAGTATACAAAAGACCTCCTAAGGCACTTCAACATGGACAAAAGCAAGTCTCTTCAGACACTAATGGGAACAGCAACAACATTTGAACTTGATGAAGATGGTGAACCCGTAGATCAAAAAGAATATAGAAGCATGATCGGATCACTTTTGTACCTCACGACATCAAGACCGGACATACAATTCAGCGTATGTCTTTGTGCACAGTTTCAAGCCTCCCCACGTGCTTCACATCGTCAAGCCATCAAAAGGATTCTCAGGTACTTACATGGAACTCAAGAATTTGGTATTTTTCTTCCTTCTTCCTCAACCGTTACCTTCAAAGCTTTTTCGGATGCTGATTTTGGGGGTTGTAGGATTGATAGGAAAAGTACTCCTGGTGCTTGTCATTTTCTTGGTAATTCTCTTGTTGCTTGGTCCTCTAGAAAACAAAGCTCAGTTGCACAATCCACGACTGAATCTAAATATGTAGTTGCTGCTAGTGCTTGCTCACAAATTCTTTGGATTGTTCAAACACTTAAGTACTATGGGGTTGACCTACATAGTGTTCCACTGTTTTGTGATAACACTAGTGCCATTTGCATTGCTAAAAACCCTGTGCAACATTCTAGAACTAAGCACATTGATATTAGGTATCACTTTCTTTGTGATAATCTTGAAAAAGGAAACATTGTGCTTCACCATGTAGATACCGAACAACAATTGACTGACATTTTTACAAAACCTTTGGATTTCACTCGTTTTGTTATATTCTTTATGAAATAGGGGTTATGCATCCTCATGGCTTAAATTGAGAGGGAGTTTTCAAACTTGAGAAGTCTATGTGTGAATCTGAAATAATAATAATATGAGCATAGTATTTCATACATATATGACTTTGTGATTCCTTTTACTTGCTGAAAGTTCTCACTACATTACTTGTGTTATACATTTTGTAGTTTTTGCCATGTCTAGTAATTGGAATAATTACTTACACTAAATCTTGTCATGGTCGAACTTTCTTGCTCTTTTGAACTTGTTGCATGCTCACAAGTGCTTTTAATCATAAAGAATTAATCAAGCAATCAACTCACATGTTGAGTTTTTATGAACAAATATAAGTTGAGAAAAGATCAAGAGAATATGCATGCATCGCATTTCTTCTTTTGAGATGACTTATCATTGCACTTAGATATGAACTTGGAAGAAGTTGTGTCTGACTAAAACCATGTCCTTAAGCTTCTGATTGTCAAATGACATAGGTTTGGCTTGGTTGTTTAGAATAAGGTAGATGCACATATAATCTCTTGCAAATATCATATATCTAAATTTGTGCCTTAAAAAATAATAAAATGCAGCAACAAGTGTCATGCTTTCAGGTATTGAAATAGTTAAGTTTGTGAGATCATGACTTGCTTAAATTGAAAATTACATTTGATCTCTAGCATGGCTTACACTACTTTATGTATCTCATTGTTGTGATAGTGTAAGTTACTTAATAGTACGACTTGGATGAGCTTTGTTTTATATGTATATGTTATAATATGCTCATAACAATTAAAATTTGTCTTATAAACCTTGCTGAATACATTGTCAGAGGGGGAGAGATAATATGTGATTTTTTAAAAACAAATATGCAAGGGGGAGACATTGATTACACATTGCACATATTCACAATTGTTTTTGGCACAATTCTTCTCAGGGGGAGAATTTATTTTTCTCATTTTATTTCTGTTTTACAAAGGGGGAAAATTATTTTCAAAACTTTTAATGTGAATAAGCCAATTTTTGAATTTTAAGTGGTGTTGCCAATGCATTCATCAAGGGGGAGATTGTGAGACCTATGTGTGCTGAATACATTGGCTTTGACAATAAAAGTTTTGAATGCTGCCATAACATCCTTTTAGCAAGGTCCGACTCTAGCTCCGAGCTTCTGCAAGGTCCGACAATAGGTCCGACTTTCTTTGTCTAGATCCGACATGTTTTTGGGTAGCTCCGGTGAGCTTTGTCTTTAGCTCCGGCATGTCTTTGATAGCTCCGACATGTCTTTGTTAAGCTCTGATATGTTATGCTAGGTCTGACTTATGTTGTTTAGCTCCGACATGTTTTTCTAGCTCCGACTTTTGGGATGACTAGTTCCGACTAGTTTTAGTTAGCTCTGATGCTAGGTCCGACTAGCTTTGGTAAGCTCCGGCGCTAGGTTGTACTAGCCTTGGTAAGCTCCAGCGCTAGGTTGTACTAGCTTTGGTAAGCTCCGGCGCTAGGTTGTACTAGCTTTGGTAAGCTCCGGCGCTAGGTTGCACTAGCTTTGGTAAGCTCCGGCTCAAGCTCCGGTTAGCTTTGGCAAGGTTCGGAGCTTGATCATAATGTTCCAAATTTTCATGTTAAATGTTTCGAACTTGCTTTACACTTATGGAAAGATTGCTTAGTATTCATTTGCTAAGTTTTTGGTGCATTTTGGTTGATATGGCTGATATCGTTTTGATATGCTTTGCAACATGCTTATGTGAGGTGCTCACGTAAGGTGTTGTGTTCGGAACTGACTTGAGTCAAGTCACGGACTTGGGAATGAACGGATTGGTTGTTTTTTCATGTGCATGTGTTGCTTGAGTTCAAGTCATGGCTGGTGATGGGATCCATTGGACTAGTATCAGGGAGGAGATGAGGTTCCAACAACAAAATTCAGGAGGAATTGTGGTTGAGCGGGTCAGGAGGTCGCGTAGGATGATTGAATCAAGGGCAGTGCATATGAAGGTTACTGGACGTCGAAGGAAGGTGTTTGCACGTATGCATGCGATGCATTATGTGGCAACATGGTTCCGAAGATGGTTTATGGATGGGAAGATCTGGTTGGAAGGATCGGATCGTATCGGTTGATGACTTTGGCTGCAGCGGAGTCGGTTATGGCTCGGTATGGAAAGTGTCGAGTTGGTTATGTTAGGATTTCATGTGGGTCACGAATCTTAGTTGTTTTAGGAATGTGTTATACGTTCCTAAGGTGTTTGGAAGTCTTAAGATTGCTTCTATCTGTGTATAGAAGAGTCCTAAGCAGTTATGGAAAGTTTCGATTCGTGATCTGAGTAGGATTAGAGTCCTAGTTGAGATTGGGTTGGCCTAAGGGCTGGTTATATAAGCAAGGGAAGCCAAAGCTCATGGTGCACGACTTTGGGGCTGTTCCTATTGTGTTATATTGAATAAAATTTGTAGTTTGAAGGAACTTTTATTCCTTGTTCGTCCGACTTGTTCCAGACAAGTTTTACTCGTCGAGTTTCTGGACAGCACTACCTTTTGTCGGTGGTTTGATCATAACTCGAGTTTTACAGATCCATTTGACGTGATTCTTTTTGGGTTGTCTTCACAACTTGATTATATATCATCTGTCAAAATTTCACGGTCATTGGATTTGTGGTTTCTGATCTACACGAGTTTCTTTGCAGCGTTCCAGAACTGTTTTTCTCAGGTAGGACAAATTGACCTTTGTTCGATCTTTCGATCATAACTTGAGTTTCTCTTGACGGATTTGAGCGATTCTTCTTGTGTTTTCTTCGTGACTTGATTCTCTCCGATATATATCACTTTTTTTTGGTGAAACAAGTTTATATTAGTCTCACACATGATTTCTTTAACATATCGTTTTTCTGCCAAAGGGGTTGGGATTTAATTGTTTCCGCTGCGTAAGATTTTTTAAATCCACCATTCACCCCCCCTCTGGTAGCTTTTCACATGCTCTTCGATCCTACTCCTGTTAAGCCTTGAGCTAGGATGTCACATTTAGATTGATGACCAGGAGTTGCTACAATGTTCTATTTTTTAAAAGTATCATGTGCACAACAAAATACTCTACCTAGTATTGCGAAAATTGGCATGGTACTTCACCCATCTTAAGTCATTATGGGGCTTATGCCTTCTCCTATTGACAGGTAGTTGAAAGATAGAACATCAAATGGAGCACACATACCCTAGAAATCAAGTTCCACTCAAATTTCGAGGAATTCCATTTAGATTTTAAGTATCTCAATTTGATTCTCTCGGTCACTCATTTATGTGTAGTGGAAATATGACCTCTCAAGGTATTGTGCTTAAATTCATCCTACCGCTACATAAGGCTTGTATGTGGAGCTTGGTAGGGAATATTATACGCATATTTGAAACACATAATATTGCCAAGTCAAAAGAGCAAGCCTTAGGGGAAATCAATTCAAAACAATTTGATTCAAGTCTTGTGCATGTGTGATGGAATGAAGTGGATGTGGATATTTGATATGACTCTCTTGTTTTGCCGGGATGAAACATGGCTACTTTTTTTCCTTTTTTTCTCATGCTTATGATGTAAGCATGCATTTTCTTTTTTCTTGTAGCCATGTCTTCTACTCCCTTTTTTATGCAATAAATTTTGGAGAGAGTACTAAGCATGAATGTTATGGAGTTTCTCTTTTTATTGTTTAATGGTGGTATGGTGGAAATTTGCTTACTTCTAGTGTAGAAGTATAACATGTGCAAGTGAAGTCTTAAATTCAAAAAAGTAATGAATGAAATCTCACATATGTCTATACTAGTTTGACAAAGCTCAATATAAAGACAAATAACATATGCATAAGGTCTATCAATGTAATGTATCATATGGATTTGATAGGTATTGTAACACCCCAGCCACTACAGGTCGGTGGTCATTACTTCTGGCAGCTCTATAGGATCACAGACTAGCTCCACAGACCAACATGTGCACATCGGAGAATACTTCTCAGTCAGTCACCCATCCATAAATTGCTCCGGGTCAAGCACGCTTAACCTCAGAGTTCTTTGTAGGTGGGATTCCGAAAAAGAAGGTATACCTTGATGGCATGAGTTATTCTATAAATCCTATTAAGCCTTGAGCTAGGATGTCACAATCCACCCCTGAGAAGACCGACATCCTCGTTTGTCAAATCCCAAGCCAGGAATGTACCCTCTTGGCCACGTCCATACGTTCAGTACTGGCATACGTATCATTTTGTAACAACCCAACCACTACGGGTCTTGCGGTCATTACTCCTGATAGCTCTATAGGATCATAGACTAGCCTCACAAACCAACACTTGTCTTTTTTGCGCATTTTGTCCTCACTCGTGCGCACCCGGGAAAACTTCCCGATCGGTCACCCATCCGTAAATTGCTCCGAGCCAGCTTCTGGAAAAGAAGGTATACCTTGGTGGTATAAGTTATTCTATCAGTCATATTAAACCTTGAGATAGGATGTCACAGTCCATCCCCCTTAGAAGACCGACGTCCTCGTCAATCAACTCCCAAGCAAGGAACATCCCCTCTTGGCCACGTCCATACATTCAGTACTCGCATACATACCATACCGTGTCCCTCCTAGAGGACCCATGCATCATGCGTACGTACCCACGTCCCTGACCCGTACGCACCCGTGAAACCGCGAGGGTCGGCTCTGATACCATTTTGTAACACCCCAACCACTACGGGCCTAGCGGTCATTACTTCTGATAGCTCTATAGGATCATAGACTAGCCCCACACACCAACACTAGTATTTTCTGTGCATTTTGTCCTCACTCGTGCGCACCCGAGTATACTTCTGGTCGGTCACCTACCCTTAAATTGCTTCGGGTCAAGCACGCTTAACCTCAGAGTTCTTTGCAGGTGGGCTTCCGGAAAAGAAGGTATAACTTGATGGTATAAGTTATTCTATCAATCCTATTAAGCCTTGAGCCATTATGTCACAGATATTTCCAATCAAATGAGAGTAACTTAAATCTTTTTAGAATTTCTCTGGAAATCTAAGTTTCACCTTCAAACTAGGAATAGCAGCCCATCACTATATAATATAACACAACAACTTAGAATGGATTAAGCTTTTGCTACCCACAATTTCCAAATCAAGGCAAAAGAAATTTTAGCCAATGAGAGCAATATGTTGGAGAGTAGTAAGTTGTAAACTAGGGACTTAGGAAATTTAAAACAGAGCAACTATTCATCATTTCATCTATGTGAATTCCAAACCATTCTTGCCGCACATCATTTATTTTATTTGAAAACAAATCTATCCTACATATTATTTCTTATATGCAAGGTGGATGATGGGTGAATGGAAAATAAATATGCAAAGGGTGTGATACTATTCACCTCAAGTGGGGCTCCTCTCCCAAGCTTGTTCTTCACTCACCTCCGTGATGAGGGTTGAACCCTTGATGACGTAAGTATGTCGCGAGATCGGCTTGTTGTTGTTGTAGCGTGGAGTTGAAGTTGGTGAATTGAGCGTCCATGTGTTGTTGCCAATCTTGGGTACCTTGGACATGCCCTTGGAGAGTGTTGTAGATGTCACCCATTCTCACTTCAAGCTCTTCCATACGTCTAGTGAGATCTGTCATTCCTTGGCTATAATCACAATGACTACTAGCTGAAGAGGAACGACATCTTCTCATGGACGTTGAAGGCAAGCTGCTAGAGCTTGAAGTGGATATGGGTGACTCCTATGTGGAACCTAGCCATCCATGCCAAGACGGACCTTCGATCTCATACGATGGAGGTTGAGTCCATCCGGGTCCATCACCTGTTGGTTTATCTTCCTCTTCGTACTCATGGACCGTGGAGGTTGTCGGAGGCATGATCACTCTCCTTGCACGACTTCTAGTTACCTTGTCAGAGACATTACTTCTTCGTGCTTCCTCGATGGGAAGGTCAATGGTTAGCCTCCGGCATTTGTACAAATGATAATTCGGGTTAGGTAACCAAATTTCGTTGACAAAGTCGGGATAATAAAATAATAAAGAGCTATCTTGATCATGCTTAAGGGTATGTCCTTGCACTAAATATTCTTCATCAATTAATTCTCTTTCATTTTCAATATACTCAAATGAAGAATATTCTAGTGCTCCTTCCCTAGTAGCAATACGAGTAACCAATGAAGTGCATTCAATTGGCACTGTTCTTGAAATATAATCTAACCATTGTGTAATCATGGCAATAACTGGAGCAACATTTATCTTTTTAATCTTGACAAATAAAATTTTCAGCTCATCCTCATGCACTAACCTTATGTCTCCTCTAGGAAACATAGTCATAGTCACCCATCTATGCATGAAGCGTAAAGTAGGGTTGTGTAACTAGCTATTTCTAGGTGCACTACATCTGACCTCACAAGTTAAATCTTGCCAAAAACTATGTTTGTTAAACTTAGGCAAAGCGTCTAAATCTAGCAAACATCATCTATAAAAGCCTAGGATTTCACATAATTCTTTCTATAGGATATTGTATTATTTTTGAAATAATCTAAAAGTAATAATATCAAATCCTATTTTGAGTGTGCAAAGGAATTGTATGGAGAGAAGGTGAGAACCTTTCTCCTCTATGTGAGCAAAGTTTTCCCATCCTAGTGCACGCCAAATGGAAAAGAATTCAAAATCCATAGCTGTTTTGGAGATCAAATCTGGATCATAAGCTTTCGTATGAGAAAACTCACGATCTTGGAGGAGCTTGTGTGCTTGATCTTCAACTTCATTTTGTATGTCGAGGTCGTTATCGTGAAGAAGTTGATGAGTGTTGCTTCTCTCACCCATGGGAGTGTCTTCACCAACACTCCTCCTCCGTGAACTTGGTGTAGCAACGGAACAGGGGCGTGCACTTGAGTCTCCACCATGGCTTGAGCTTGCAGCCTTCTTCCACTTTCCAAACAACCTCTTCATCCCTTTCATGGCAACAACAAGGCAAAAACTTGAATGAGGTGATGTTAGCGAAAGCAAAACCCCCGATGAATTTTCCCTTGAAGATCTGGAGAGCAAATTGCAAATGCAAGCAAAAGCAAATCTTTTTGAGTTGGGAATTGATCAAGAGCACTTCAATGAAGAGCCAGAAAAACAATGTGAGCAAGAGTGATTTTGGGGAGGTATGAAATGAGGTGAAGTGTGAGGAGAGGTGCCCCTCACGACCACCATTTATAGTGTGCATTCCCCAACGGTCACTAGGGTACCAAATGTAGCTGTTGGAGGAGAGATAGAGCCAAAATGGCTCCTTCCCCTAGTCGGCCGAACAGGGGGGTCGGCCCAACTGACAAGTGGCCCCACTGTTCTCCCTTTTGGTAGGTGGCTCCCCAACGACTATGGGATTAGCACATTGGTGAATTACCACTTTTGCAGCTCAGAAAAATTGTTTTCCCAATGAAAACTCTTTTTTCAAAACCCAACAATTTTCTTTTTGTGAAAATAAAGGAATAAAAATGATAGTTGAGAATATAAGATTCTCAACTTACTAAGAAAAATCAAATATGCAGTGGGGAAAATCAAACTAAATGGGGAAAACCAAATAAAGAGAAAAGAAAAACAAAGTAAATGATAACTACCAATTTAACCTATTGGCTAGGTCTCACCACCGTCTGATGAGATGGACATTCTTCCTTCTTCATTTCTTGACATCCAGGCCCGAAGGGATGGGCTTAGACGACTTGCCTTGGTTTTTCCGCCATACCTTTTTTGGCAGCTTGGTGGACTTGGGCCTTTGGGCCGGCCCGAACTTCTCTTCTTCTTGGGGTGTCAGCGTGGATGATAAGACACGTTCTACGCATAGATCATTCCTCATGAATGCAATGATTGAGTTCACCTTTGGAGGTGTGATTTTTACCTATTGAATGTGTTTAACATTCGGCCCAATGCGGATCATGGAGCATTGCTCCAACTTTGGGCGAAAGTTAAACTTCTCCTTGCCATTGATATGGAAGTAGATTTCTCCATCTCCCACATCTATGCAAGCCTTCGCGGTGCTTAGGAATGGTCGCCCAAGAATGAGCGGTGTATCCTTCTCGACCTCCATGTCGAGCACCACGAAATCCACGGGTATCAAGCAATTCCGGATTTTCACCGGAACATCTTCAGTGATACCCGTTGGATAACGGACTAAAGAATCATCCTGTTGGAGCTGCATTGGTGTTGGAGTAAGTTTCGTGAAGTTCAACTGGTCGAAAATCATCTTGGGCATCACACTCACACTTGCTCCAAGGTCACAAAGGGCCTTGTCAAAGTGGTGAGCCCCAATTGAGCATGATATTGTAGGACACCCAGTGTCCTTCTGCCAGTTGCCTCCTGTAGAGAAATCATTTTGGCACTTTCCACAGGAGGTTCAGGATGTCCTAGCATCTTGCCATTCTCCACTGGAGGAACAACAGCTGCCAGTTGAGCCAACTGAGTTTCCAACATCTTGTTGAAACTCAATTGATTCTTGAAGGCTGAGGATAGTCCCTCAATCTTGCCATTAATACTCTCTAGGGTCTTGTCATTGACCGACAACTTCTTGGATATAGCCTCATTGATCTTCAGCCGGCCAATGGCAAGTTCTTTCAAGTTGGGTTTATTTCCATTGTTGCCATTGTTGTTGTACCCTCCTTGAAGAATGGGTGTGGTTGGCCCCACCCTTGACTTGCTAGACGACAGCCATTGTTGTTTCCATTGTTGGCTGCGTATAGGGCATCCCCACGGGTTTTTGGGCAGTCATTGCCCAAATGGCCCATGTTGCCACAGACTTCACAAGTTATGTGAGAGTCTAAGGCATAGGAATTGCCACATACCTCACCATTGCTTTGTCCATCAATCTTCTTCATAAGGAGGTCCAATTTGGCAGCGATCATGTACACCTCCTTTAAGGTATGCATGCCTCGCTGGCGGGTATGGAGACGCTCATCGCTCCAACCCATGTTTGACACCATATTCTCAATCAAATCTTTGGCTTTGGGCACCGTCAATGAGAAGAAGGCACCTCCAGCAGCAGCATCAACATGGTCACGGGCGTAAGGGATCAGCCCATTGTAGAAGTTTTTAATGATGAGTCAATCATCCATCCCATGGTGGGGACAGGCTAGGATGTACTCTTAAAGCCTTTCCCAAGCCTCGGGAATAGATTCCTTGGCATCTTGCTGGAAGTTGGAAATTCTTCTACATAGGGCACTGGTTTTGTCCAACAGGAAAAACTTGGCGGGAATGTCGTAGAACATTTCTCCCAAGAGTCTACAGTACTTCGGTTCGCGTAGAACCACTATTTCGCTCTCCCAAGAAGAGAAAATGGAAACAACCTAAGACGGACAACATCAGGAGATACATCCTAGATCTTAAAAGTGTTGTAGATCTCAAGGAACTGTTGCAGATGAGCACTTGCATCCTCGTTAGCCATCCCACAAAATGAGTTGGCTTGCACCATAGTTATGATGCCAGTCTTGATTTCGAAGTTTACACCTCTCGTGTTAATAGTGGGCCCAACAGGCACATTATTAGTAGAGGGAGATGAAAACTCACGAAGGGTCTTCTGGGCCATTAGCGTTTCAGTTACTGGTGCAGTTGCACTGGCTTGCTTTGCCGCTCAAAGCTTCTGAGGAGTAACGACACGAGGTCGATCTCTTAGAAAGGATTCGAGATCTTCAACAAAGTTTTCTAGCAAGCGGAAACTAGACATACACTACCGTGTTTTCACATAGAATGTGAAAACAAAGAAGGGTCATCCTACTAAAACCTACCAAAGTCCTATCCTATTCACTCAATCATGCAATACTTCGGCTGCCTTCCCCGGCAACAGCGCCAAAAATGCTTGTTGACAGTTCCTACGCACTACTAACAATTCATCTCAAGTAGTGGTGCCAGAAATGCTTCTTAATAGATTTTAGATTATACATATAAATCCGCAAGTGCACGGACACTATAGATGTAGCATTTCCCCTCTAAGAGTGTTCCCAAAGGGTGTCATTTATATTCTCCCAAAGGAAGGGTAGATGGAAGTAAAACAATCATCAAATGGAGAGGCTAGGTTGGTCTAGGTAGGTTTATAGCAAGGATGGATAAATAATAATTTGAGGTAGTGTGACACACACAAGAGCATTCTATCCTATGGAGGTTAGAAGAGGTAAAGAGGGACTAGGCTAAGGGTTAGGTAGAGAATCCTACTATGCTTCTAATGTACATATACATAGCCTAAGTTAGTTACTAATGATCACGTCAATTATGAATTCTCATGCTAAGTGGATTAACACATCGGACACGAGTTTACCCCTACCAATACTAGGATGACTCCCGCCAAGAGCCTGTGGCATAGCCGAACATGGAGGATTACAAAGGACAGATAGGGCTATCACCACCTACTGCCTACCTCTTCAATCCGTGGGTCTACGAGACATTCAGTGCTACTCTCTATCCTAGCACCATGCTAGTATATTAAGTAATTACCTTAAGAGCCTAGGCACAAGCCATCCTAAGTCAATGAACTAAATCATCGTTGAACCAATGTTAATTCATAGCATAAGTGATTCATGTTAACATAATCATGTCATAGCTAATTAGACTATAGTGGATGTTTGTAGTGTTTATGATGATATAATGAAAATGGTATAGCATAATCATAAATACTACTCCTACCACATACATGGAAGCCACAATCAAACAAGAAACGCTTCATCCAAGTATATGAACAATAGAAGACTAAAGATAACATCTTTATTAAGAATAAAGTCAGAAATACAAATAGGAATATGAGAGCCATACCTTTCCCAATTAGGAATTGTGAAGAGACTCCTTCTACTCCCCTCCTACTTGAATTATGGACTAGAGACTCTCCTCTCTACAGCCTATACTCCTGTAAACCTATGGAGAGTAGTGGATACAATGGATGAATACTCAAGTGGTGTGTGTTGAAGTGAGGGGTGAGGGGTCCTATTTATAGCATGGAGAAGGGTCAGTTCCCGCCACCAAAAGCGCGCAAATATGTCACCCATGACTTCTTCAAGCCGGGAGGAGCAAACACGTGGCATTTGACCGGGTTTGGCGCCACTCCATAGTTGGTCGACTAGGGGGGTCAACCGACCTGGTCTCAGCCCTTTTGGGGTTGTGCTTCCTCCAGATCTCTGCCAGGTGGGTCCCATTGACTAATATTGGTGCTACACTATTGGATGGCCTCAGATACTTCTGTTTGTGGGCCATTTGATCCATGTGGTGCCATATGTCGTCGCTTGATTGACTGGAATGATATTTTATAGGATCCATCCCTTTGTTTCAATTCAATTCTGCATAAAATCCGTGCATACACTACTTTCTCCAAGGACAAGTAGAAATAGGTTAAATAGAAAGGTGATGTGTGCAAGAAAAGATATTTCCTTCACATAATTGAGTTATATTGATGGGTGAAATTGGTATATAACAGCCGTCAACAGAGTGCAACCATCGAGAGGTGGTGGGAGAGGCGAGGGATCCTGGTCGATCCACCATCGAGCGCGAAGAGGAGGCCATGTGGGAGGAAGCACTGCTAATCAATGGGGAAGTTTGCCATTGTTGGAGGAGGGGTTTCGTGGAGTATGAGGTGCTATTCGTTGTTATTCGAGGGGGTGGGCGGTGGTGCCAGCTCTGAGGGTATAAGAGGATCAAGGAGGCATAGAGCCAGGCGAGGCGAGGTGGGGGCGTGCTGGCGTACATAGGGGGTGGAACTGACGGTGGAAGTGGGGAAGCAAACCGACTGTTGAATTCCGTTAGTGAAAGGCAGACCCATTAGAGGAGCCTGGCAGTGGGCGGTCTTAGAGCTCTTGGGCTTCCAGACAAGATGGCGTGCGCAGGGAGAGGAGTAGGCTGCTACTCTGTGGCCCGGTTGAAGGCAGCGGGAGCATCGAGGACTAGCGTGGCAGGTTTTGGCAATGTGGTTGGGACTGAAGCATCAGAAACAGCACTCGTGAGGGAATAATGGGGGGGAGCAGCGCCGAGTGGAGTTAGTTCTGGTGGTAGAAGGATGTGACAGTGCAATATTGGGAAGGGGAGAGTTGGCGGTGGCATTGGGTGTGTCAGAGATGCTCATGATGGCGGGAATATTGCCTGCAAGTTATTGTGAGGGGGGCGATTTTGGGATGAGCTGGTTGGGCCAAAGTCCATGAAACGAGTAAATGTTGGATCTTCTCTGTGAGAGGGAGGTGATCTAACCACCTAGATACGGTGCGGTTGTCTCCCAGATTTGGAATTCAAAACTCTAGGTCCGCGGGCCCTAGGGTTGTAAGGATGAGTTTGAACTAGAGGTGGGCCCTTACCAAACATGGAGGGGGCAATGGAGTTCGTTCGGAAGTGGTCAACGGCAAGGCGATGGACGGGGGGCCAGGGTCTGGTCGGAGGATCGCTGGCGCAACTCATGCTGGAGAGAGTGAAAGACCTGAGCCATCGGAACCACCTATTCTCGGAGAATCAGACAATTGATGCCCCCAACCTTGATGGTGTTGGACGGGCGCTAAGGCAAGATGGGGGTGCGGTGGGGTGGAGGCGGTTGATGAATATGGAGGGGGGAGGGTTGACGGGGTGGGGAGGCAAGGGAAATTGTCTTACGACAGCAGGGGCGTTGGGATCGCGAGGGGACGATATGCCAGTCCGCATCTTTTTCATGTCTCCAGGAGCGAATATCTCAACCCAGATGGGGCCCCCGTCGTGCCAGAGGAAGAAGTAGACATCGAAGTGCGCAGTGGTCACTCTTCTAAGGGAACCAACTGATAACATGTCGAGATGCAACTGCAAACCGGGAGTGACAGTCACGAGCCATGGAGACATGGAAGCCACCGGGGTGCCCCCCAAAGCGGTGGTGAGCGCCCAGCCAACGAACTCCTTAGTGAGCTAGAGGGTGAAACGCGAAAAATCGCCAACATGAATAAAGCATCCACAGTGGAGGAGGAGGGGTGGTGGACAGAGGAGGAGAACATGTGTAACACCTTGGACTGGAAGTCTTTGCCTTTCTTGAAGCTCCAATTGCTAACGTTGAGAGGCGGACGATCACCATCCATGACGCGAGGGCGAGGGTGGCACCGCACAGGATCGCCAGGGACGACATCTCGATGACGACGAGCGGATCGGGAGTGCCATTACACACACCAAAAGTTAAATGAACATTTTTACTAGTAGTCCCTTTTGAAAGGTGTTGGTACCCTGCGTACAGGATACCCCTTGGAACTACAAAGAGTGCAAAGGAAATCCACCTATCTGAGTTGAAGACCTCCGAAGGCCCCACATGTTACACGTAACCGGACCCGCCTCCCTCATATGGTTAGTCCCAGTGCCGCCACATGTATCATAAAATTGGAGCTACAATCCATACATGGGAATGCTCCGGACTGGATACCTGTGTGGCACCCCCATACCTAACCCCCGACAGAGGGAAGCTCCAGTACCGACACGTGTACAATGGCACCGGATCTACTCGTCTAAGATGGTAAGCTCCGAAGCTGCCACACGTCCAACCGCCGGACCTTCAACCTCAACAGGCAAATTGGTGGACCTCCAAATGCTCGGACCTTCAAGGGACATTTAAGGCTTCAAGACCTGATTATATGTCATTAATGCAATCTTAATGACACACGATCAGAAGACCCGTAATACTAGTAATGCCACCATTAAGGCGCGTTACCACGCTATTAAGGAGAATTAAGTACATTAAATTGTGTATTAGGCATCAGTAACCGCTAGAGCCACATTTCGGGCCAGGCTAACGATGTAACGGCCAGCCCTTGTACTATAAAAGGACTGGTCGAGCGATACACGGGAGGACTCTCGGCCTCTCTTTGGTTCATGCTCTCAGATTCTCTAGCTGATCCGATCTTTTGGGCACACACACGCTCATACACTCAATACAACAACAACAACACACCCGTGGAGTAGGGTATTACGCTCAGGCGGCCCAAACCACATAAATCCTTGTGTCAAGTCACTATCTTGTTCTGAATATCCGTGCCCCCTATCCGAACTAAGAAACTCCGCGGGCTACTCATAGTAGTACCGAGGGAATTGCCAGAACCAGCATCCGACATCTGGCGCGCCAGGTAGGGGGTGCCTGAGATTCCAAGATGGTGAATTCTGCTGCTGGATCATCCAACGGTAACCACGCTGAGCAACCTGCTGGAGGCAATCCCTCCAAAATGCAGCAGCCAGCAGGTGCTGTAGCCCCAGTAGGAGTCATGCCACCGCCACCACCGTTCGCTCCAATGAATCAACCCGGACATCAAGATCTGGCGTCTGCGTTGATCACTGCATCGAAGAACAACAACCCCGAACACACACTTATTGCTGCGCGTGCTCTTCTCCAATGTCCACCACTTTAAGGAGCACCCCAAGGTGCGATGGAGCAGTGGAGAGCTGATGTGGATCATCTGGTTGCAGCAGCAGCCGATGGTATCAACAATCAAGGTCCTCCCCCCTCGGGGCGGGCCCCATCACAGCGTCGGACCTTGTCGGGTAGACTCGGTCAGCAAGCTTCACAGCACAGGAGACGTGTTGCATCTCAACAGGTGACGTCACTGCCTTTCTGGGTGCGACGTACTCACACAGTAACAATGCTTTCGACTCACGACCTCTGAGCGGAGCTCGATCGTCGTTACTAGCAACAGGACGGCCGCGTCCACATTGAGCGTGCTGGTGAGAGGCGAGAGGCTTGGGACAATCCTACTTCTGAGGGAGTAGGAGGAGGCTGTTCTGCCCTGGCCGTGCACCTACGTATGGTCAGATGGCCGCAGAAGTTCCGGCCTCACTTGCTGGAGAAATTTGACAGGACTGTCAACCCCGCTGAATTTCTACAAATCTACTCCACCGCTATCATTGCGGCTGGAGGTAATGAGGCCGTGATGGCCAATTATTTCCCCGTGGCTTTGATTGGGACCGCTAGGTCTTGGTTCATGAGCCTTCCTCCTGACTCCATCAATAGTTGGGCAGAGTTGTGCCAACAGTTCACCGCTAATTTCGGGAGCTCATACACCCAACCGGGCACAAAACTGGATCTTTTTGCTGTCAAGCAAAAAGGTGGAGAGTCCTTGCTATATTTCATCCAGAGGTTCTCCCAGGTACGAAATACCATTCCTTCTATCTCAAGCGCTTATGTTATTATAGCATTCAGGCAGGGCGTTCGAGATAAGAAAATGCTGGAGAAGCTGGCGAACAAGGAAGTCACCAGCGTCACGGAACTCTTTAGCTTGGCAGACAAGTGTGATAAGGTTGCGGAGGGCTGTGAAATGCACTCCAAACCACTTACGGAGGCCAACAAAAAGTTCTCCAATGGTGAAGCCAGTACCTTTGGAGTGGCAAGAAGAAGAAAAAGTCCAATGGCAAGAAGAAGTCGTCGACCGGCACACCTACTGCTGCAGCTGCTGCAGCTCCGGGTGGCCGGGAGCCACACCATGAGAAACGACCTCGACCGTCGTCTGAAGATGGTGGCAGCTCCAAGATGTGGTGTCCCATACACAAGACAAACAGACACAACCTGGAAGACTGCCGAGAGGTCCAGAACCTTGCCGAGCGCTACGACAAGCGCCGGGAAGAAGCTCCTTTCCGTCAATGGGAAGGAAAGCAAAAAGTCGACAAAGCTCCGGCTGAAGAGGAGTTAGGCTTTCAGGACCCTAAAAAGGTCTTGAAAGCTGTTTACACCTCCGTTGACGATGACTCCGACGTCTTCGACAACGAGCGTCGGAAGACCATGAACACCATCTTTGGTGGTTCGTGGGACACCACTTCCCGTCGTGTCCTCAAGACAATGCGGCGGGACATGGCCTCTGTAGCTCCAACTGCCAGGGTGGAGCCTCATCGGAAGTGGATGGATACTGCCATCACCTTCGATGCTTCGGACTGCCCTCGGAACATGATTGGAGCTGGCCAACTTCCATTGATGGTATCTCCGACCATCAATAACATTCAGCTCCACCACGTAATGGTGGACGGAGGTTCGGGGTTGAACCTCACAAGCTTCGAAGCCTTCATCAAGCTTCAGCTCCGACCTTTGGATCTTCGCCCCTCCCAACCTTTCTCAGGAGTAGGTTCGGGAGCCATAACCCCACTCGGTGCCATTACTCTCCCGGTGACCTTCGGAATTCGGGAGAACTACAGGACTGAGAAGTTGGTCTTCGACGTGGCACATATCAACTTGCCATTCAACGCCATCTTGGGCAGGCTAGCTTTATACAAATTCATGGTTGTAGCTCATTATGGCTACTTGGTGTTGAAGATGCCAACACCCTCAGGCGTTCTCCGGATCCGCAGAGATCGCACCGCCGGAGTTACAGCTCTGGAAGAACTCCACGCGCTTGCTACAACGTAGGAGGAAGAATCCGGAAAAGAGCAAGCTCCGAAGCCCCCGAGCATTCGTCATCGAGGCTCAACTTCCGCACCCCGTGTGCAACTAAGCAGCGACACCGACCTTCCTGTCAAAGTCATCCAAATTGGTTCCGATGCTGCTCAGACCACCCGTATATCGGGAGGTCTGAACGACAAATAGGAACTGGCGCTCATCACTTTCCTCCGGGCTAATGTCGACGTGTTTTCCTGGCAACCGTCACAAATGCGTGGGATTCCTAGGGAGGTGATTGAGCACAATCTGAAGATTTATCCTAACGCTCAGCCTGTACATCAGAAGCCTCAGAAGCAATCAGTAGAGCAACAGAACTTCATACGTCAAGAAGTGAAGAAGTTGCTCAAAACTGGATTCATCTGGGAAGTCTTCCACCCAAAATGGCTGGCAAACCCAGTCAATGTACCCAAGGCCGGCGGGAAGCTTCGGATGTGTATCGACTACACAACACTGAATAAGGCATGACCAAAGGATCCATTTCCACTACCTAGAATAGATCAGATAGTGGATTCCACCTTCGGGTGTGAATTACTGTGTTTTCTAGACGCATATTCTGGGTATCATGAAATCAGAATGTCTAGGGAAGTTGAAGAGCATACTGCATTCATCACAGTACATGGATTATATTATTACACTGCCATGCCATGCAGTCTCAAAAACGCTGCTTCAACGTTTGTGCAAGCTATGTACAAAACTTTTGGAGAGCTCATTAGAGATGTAGTGGAAGTGTACGTTGATGACATCATCGTCAAGATCAAGAACAAGGAGTCATTTTTTGACACTTTGCAATCTGTCTTCGACAAGTTGCAAATCACACGCACAAAGCTGAACCCAAACAAGTGTGTCTTTGGGGTTAGCTCTGGAAAGCTTCTTGGATTCTTGGTGAACCACCGAGGAGTAGAGGCGAATACGGCGAAGATTAAAGCTATTGAAGACATGCGACCACCAGCTCGCATCAAGGATGTCCAAAAGCTGACTGGGTGTCTAGCTGCCCCCAGCCGGTTCATCTCAAGACTGGCAGAATGGGCGCTACTCTTCTTCAAATTATTGAGGAAGTCCGAACCATTCCAATGGTCCGAAGAAGCAGAAAAGTCATTCCAAGAGCTGAAGCAACTCCTCGCCACTCCACCAACTTTGGTAGCTCCGAATCCTGGTGAGCCACTTCTGCTTTACATTTCAGCAACTGACGAAGTTGTCAGCATGGTCCTGGTTGTGGAAAAACCAGAACCATCCCCAATTTAAGAATCCAGACCCCTCTGGGAAGGTCCGGAGCTACCTGAAGGCGAGTCTGGGTCCCAGCCCCAGACCCGGATCCTCAGGGTGAGAAGTCAGAGGATCAACCTCCTTCAAATGAAGGAGTTACTGTTGCTGAACAAGAAGATCTGGATCCTTCCGGGAGGGTCCGAGTCACTTCAGAAGAAGCTCCAGGTTCCTCTAGCAAGAACCGGGAGGTCCTCGAAAAAGGTCCGGACCCCTCCGGGAGGGTCCAGGTTGATGAGGAGGAAGCTCCGGGCCCCTCCAGGAGGTTCCAGAAAGTTCAACACCTAGTGTACTTCATAAGTGAAGTACTTCATGATGCAAAGGCTCGGTACCTAGAGGTGCATAAGCTGCTCTACGTAGTTCCTATCGCCTCTAGGAAGCTTCGTCACTACTTCCAAGCTCACAAGATTTCAGTAGTAACCTCTTATCCACTGCATGCAATCTTGCATAACCCCAACTCTACTAGGAACATCGCAAAGTGGGTAGCGGAATTGGCCGAGTTCGATCTTGAATTCGTCCCAAGACAAGCGATCAAGAGCCAAGCATTGGCAGACTTTGTGGTGGAATGGACACCCTCTCCATCAAATCCTGGGGGCCCCAGTGAGCAGAAACCAGAACCTAAGGTTCCGGTCTTCACTGAGCCTCACTGGACTCTATACTTCGACGAATCCGTGCAGAAGCAGAGGGACGAAGCTGGAATCCTTATCCTTGCTCCGACCGGGGAGAAGGTCAAATACATGGTTCAGCTTGACTTCAAGGCGACCAACAACACGACCGAGTATGAAGCCCTAATCTGTGGGCTCAAGGTGGCACTATCATATGGTGTCAAGTAGCTGTTGGTAAAGGGTGATTCACAGCTCATTATAAAACAAGTTAAAAGGTGAATGCTGCTGCAACAACCCTCAATTAGCTGCATATCTTCTTGAAGTCCAGAAGCTTCAAAAGGATTTCGAAGTCCTGGATCTTTGCCATGTCCAGCGTCTCAACAACGCTGAAGCTGACGAACTCTCGACAAAAGCTTCAACCGGAGCTCCGGCTCCCTACGGAACCTTCATCTGAAGATTGTCAAGACCAACAGCTGAGCCTGTCGAACTGAGCGAAGGGGGCGAGACCAGCACCTCGAAGCTGGCGGTCCCGATGGCCCTGTTACTATGGCGTCCATCAAGGGTCGTAGGTGCTGCAGGAAGCTCCGAGCAACCCAGCACGCAAGACTCAGAAGCTCAAGTTAGCTCCGATGCATGGCTCTCGGAGATCCGGAGCTACTTGAAAAACAACATACTTCCTGAAGACAATGTATGTGCTAACCTGATAATCGGATTGGCTAAAAGATACACACTGGTGGAAGGGGATCTCTATCGGCGTGGTGCCAACAGCATCCTAATGCGTTGCATTACAAGGGAAGAAGGCCGCGAGCTCCTCACAGATATCCATGGTGGCGAGTGTGGGAACCACGCGTCTTCTTGCACGTTGGTCGGTAAAGCCTTCTAGCACGATTTTTACTGGACTACAGCATTCCAGGATGCAACCGAGCTAGTGAAGAAATGTGAAGCATGTCAGTTCCATGCGAAGCAAATTCACACACCAGCTCAACCACTACAAATGATACCTCTGACATGGCCATTCGCTGTGTGGGGTATGGATATTTTGGGACCTTTCCCAAAAGCCGTCGGAGGTTACAAGTACTTGTATGTCGCCATTGACAAGTTCACCAAGTGGTCGGAAGCAATTCCAATTGTGACAATAAACAAGCAATCAGCTATCAAGTTCTTGCAGTCCATAGTGTGCAAATTTGGAGTCCCAAACAAGATCATAACTGACAACGGGACCCAATTCACAAGTTCTGCATTCCAAGGATATTGCGAAGACCTCGGCATTCAAGTCAGCTACGCTTCCGTAGCTCACCCGGCAAGAAATGGCCAAGCTAAGAGAGCAAATGCAGAAATTCTAAAAGGACTCAAGACACGCACATATGAGTGCTTGAAAAAACATGGAGCCAACTGGATTGAGGAGCTTCCGCCCACCTTGTGGGCAAACATGACAACTCCAAACCGGTCAACCGGAGAGACACCCTTCTTCCTGGTGTATGGAGCTAAAGCTGTCCTTCCGCTGGAAATCACCTTGGGGTTGCTCCGGGTCCGAACCTTCGACGCAGCCATGTAGGACCAGCTCTGGCGTGAAGACCTTGACCTCGTTGAAGAGGGAAGGTGCCGAGCAGCTGTTCGAAATGCATGATACCTCCAAGCGCTCCAGCGTTATCACCAAAGGCATGTGCATAGCCGACAGCTCGAGGAAGGCGCTCTGGTGCTACGGAAAATACAAAATTGAGAAGGGTTAAACAAACTTTTCCCCAGCTGGGAAGGACCCTTTCGAGTGATATAAGTATCCCGTTCCGGATGCGTTCGCCTGCCAACCGAGGATGGGACACCACTCCCTAATCCTTAGAACATTGAGCACCTATGTAAATTTTATGCTTAATATCACGGAGGTGAGTCTGTAATTACATATGATGTATGTTATAGCGTCATTGTACAGAGACGGGTAGCTCCTCCGGGAGGACAGCCGGACCTTTCCAGGAAGGTCCGCAAAGTTCAAGCAACACTTGACACAGTCTCAGAACTAAAAGTGCATCTAGCTATTCTGGGTCGAACAAGAAATGTATCACACTTAGCTTGGTTCCATACCCTAAGAGTGTACTTGTCTCCCCTGTATCCCGGACCTATAATGAAACACATCGATATGTGAAACCAGACTCCATGTTCATTTATTTTGTACATGCTCATTCTTTTTTATTTTTCTCTTTCTTATCTATAACAAAGTTGTGCAATTCTTAAGAAACTTTAGATCGAACAATTCATGTATAATTCAAGTTGCATTGTTAATTCATTAGGGTCTTAACATTGTTGCATAGCCTACTCGCCTGAACGCCAAGCCAATCTAGGTTCAGAGTGTGCTATCGGCTTAGCCTGGTCCTGCACCCTAAGTACGCCACTCTACCTACACCCCGGCAGGCCTAAGTAAGGTGAGTCCAGAAAACGATTGGACCTGGAGAAAATAAACAAATGCGCTTAATTGTATATAGAATTGCTGTCGACCTAAAATTTCATATGGGAATAGTAAGTCGCAAATGAGTTATAGATAAGAAATGAATTTTACTATTTTTCTTGACTTCAGTGTGCAGGAAAAATAAAAATCTCATGATGATGGTGGATGATGCCGGAGCTATCAAAGCTTCAAAACCCCCCAAGGGGGTCCGTCGTCGATGTTTTACACATTGATAGTGGGAGTCGCCGGAGCTATCAAGTTCTGACAAATCCAGGGGGCCAGCCGTCAACGTGAAGAAATAAAAGGAATTGAAGAAAAGATGGTAGAAGGACACCCCAAGAGGGCCAGTCGTCGATTCTATATTGACAGTGGTCGCTACCGGAGCTACTAAGCTCCGACAACCCCAGGGGGCCCCTGCTGTCGACGCAACAAAACTTCGGACCTATACTCTACAAGTTCGAAGCACTCAAGTCTTCAACAAAATGCTACATCCTTTTGGTACATGTTCGCAATCAAACTGTGTACATCTACCAAGGGGCCAAGTAAGACAAAGGTTGAAGACAAAAAATGAAATTCATAAATTTCTTGGATTTCATTCATCTGAAGACAAGAGATTACAAAATTGGAGAAAAGAAGAGAAGATACACGTGGGAGCTAAAAGGAGAAAGTCCTAAGTTCTATGGAAGAACTAGGCGACCTTTTGGGCAACCTCCGACACGCTGGTCTTGGCAGCGTCTCCCTCTCCGTCGATGGGACCTTCAAGCACCGGGTTTAGTGGGAAGTGAGGATCCTGGCTTGTGTAGCACGTTAGCATGTATTCTGCGACGTTCTTCGCCAGGGATTTTCCTTCAGTTTCCAACTGATCCACGATGACATCGCCCATCACGTCGAGTTTGTTGCCAGCTGAGCTCAATGCCTCCAACGCATGGTCCAACTCCAGCTCCGGATTGTCCGGATGCACGGGACTAAAGCCCAGCGGCGTCAGAGCGTCATTGGTTTTGGCCAAGAAGTCCCATACTTGTTGGGACTCCGCAGCCCTCGAGCCCTGAATCTCCTCCAAAGACCTTCAGGGCGCCGCAAGCTCCGAACCCTCCCGAGCAAGGCGCTCGACCTCCTTGGCGTGCTGCTGAATACTCTCAGCAACTTGCTTTTAAAGGTCAGCAAGCTCCTTTTCCCAGACATGGATCCAGTTCCGGCGGTCAACCAGGTCTTTCTCCCGACCTCGCACCTTCTTCTCCCTGGTAGTGACTTCGACCTCCCTTTTGGTAAGGCCATGTCCCCGCTGCCAGGCCTTCTCCTCTTCACTCTTGTAGCACTCCTCCAACTTTTTGGTGCGCTCTACAAGGCTCTTGTCACTCAGAGCTAGCCTTTGGGCATCCCTCAACTCTAGGAGTTTTTGCTCTTCCCCTTCGAGCTTTTTCTCTTGCTCATCAAGACCCTCCCGGCGCTTGACGAGGCCTTCGTAGATGGTATTAAGGTTCTCCTGGCGATCATTCGCCGCCTGATAAGCAGCATGGGATTGTTCATATATAGCCCGTGACTGTTTGTCGAGGGATCGCACCATGCTTTCCCTCTCATCCAGCAGTTGGCCCCAGTACTCCATCCGGGCCTTCTCGCTCTTGACCCACTCCTTGTCGTCGGCCAGCCTTGTTTGCGCCAACTTGGTCTCGAATTGGAGTCAGTTGCGCCATCTCCTAAGAGTTTGGCGCTCCTCCTGGAGGGCCCTGCTGTTGTGATAAAATGCAAGCTGGACCTAACGAAGGCTGGAGCAGGCATTGTCGATGGATAGCGACAGGGGGATTGGCTCCGGACCTACCAGGGTCCTCTCTGCTGACTGCAGTGGGTTCTCCAAAATAAAAATTGGGTCCCACTCTACAAGAGTGGTCCCCTGAGCTTCTGCGGCACTAGGGCCGCCCTCCGGGAGCGCCTTGGTCGTTGCCGAGGTAGGTCCTGCAACGGGAGTTTCTACCTCCGTAGTCAGCTCCGAAGGTCCCGACACCAGGTCATCATCAACTAGTCCCTCAGGCAGAGGATTGGCTGCTTCGTCTTGGCACCCTGGCTCAGGATCGGGTACCTCCGGAACTACCACCTCCGGGGCAGGCATTGAAGACCCAGCCGGAGCTGAGGCCATCTCCGGCTCCGACGTTGGTGCTTCCTCCACTGTCGGTTCAGGCACCGGCGCTTCGACCTCCACAGGTTTGGGTGCCGCCACCTCCACATTAACCGGCTTAGGCACCGGAATTTCATGAACCTCCAACTCCGCCGCCGGGGCTTCAGTAACATCCGGCTCAAAGGCTGGAACTTCAGCTACCTCCGGCTCTGAAGCTGGAGCATCTATCATCGCAACATCCAAAACTGGAGCTTCAGCGACGTCTCGGTTGAGGCCCCCCCTCGACTGAGAAGGATCCTCGGACCAAAAGCCCTTAGCTGGCCCTGGTGCCGGAGTCACCCGGTCGGAGCTAGCATTCCGGGGAGATGCCGATGCTGGAGTTGGTGTCGCCGTCGAAGACCTCCCGCGCCGAGGAGAAGGGACTGAGGCAGACGGAGCTGGCCTCGTGGAGCTCTTGTTAGCATGTCGCAACTTCCTCTTCCGGTTGAAAAGTTCAGTGAGGTCCTTGCCCTTGCCGGTGTCTTCAACCCGTCGGCTCGGAGCAGGAGGGGCTGCCCTTTCAGAAGCTCTTGAGATTGCTACCCCGGAGGTTGGTCGCCTTTCCACCAGGCCCAAGTCATCCAACAGAGGCATCCTCCTCTGGAGCTCTCTGCTCACCTCTGGTATCATATTCAGAGGCAGGAAGGCCGCCGATGGAGACAAGTCGCCAGGGTTGATGTTCCCATGCTGAAATTTCTTGAGATGGATCTTCAGAGCTTCCTCGCCTAAGTTGGTGTTCAAACCAACCTCGATGCGATTGTGATCCATCTCACTGTTGAAGGCACATACATGCCGCTCCCTGGCCCACAGCGGGGCCCGCCGAAGACCATCTGGGGTGTCACCCCACCTTCGACGCACTCTTGGATTCTGTCCAGAATGGGCCTGTACGCCCTCGACAGCTCCAGAACTTCACTCCAAGTGTTGATGTCGATGTGGGGGAGGCCTTCAGGCAGTTCCTGCCTCTCGTGTCCCTCCACGGTGATGACCACTCAGTCTTTCTTCCAGTCGTCCCACTTGCCGGAAGGAAAAGGCCTCAAGTACTTAAGGGGGGCAATTTTCTGCTTCACGAAGTAGTAGAAGCTGATGAACTCCTTGCCCTTTCCGGTGGAGTGGACCGTGAAGAAAGTCCGAAACAACTCCACGCAAGGTGGCACACCCACCCACATCTCGCAAAAGTGGACGAAAGTTGCCACTAGCAAGATCGAGTGGGGGCCAAGATGGTGGAGCTACAGACCATAGAAATCTAGCAGCATCAAGAAGAAAGTAGAGAAAGGCGGGATCAATCCCACCATGGCGTACCCAAGGAAGTACACCATATCTCCGGTGCGCTCCTTCTTGAATGGGAGCTTGCCGCAGTGAATGTCGCGGTCGAAGGAGTCACTGGACCACCCCATGTAGGTCCGGACCCTCGACAACTCCACCTTGCTCCTGATGCGGCTCTTAGGAAGTCCCAACTCCATTGCAGCACGGTAGGGCGAGAGAGAAAAAGCAAGTGAAGGTTTGGAGGATTCAAGCGCAAGTTCAAATGAACGCTTAAGGAACCCTCAAACCATGCGCGCTTTCCCTCTTAAGTAAGCCCCTGCAATGCTTGGATGGAAACCGCAAAAAGGCCAAGGATACTGTCGGTACCCTGGGTACCATATACCCCTTGGGATTGCAAATATATCAAGGGAAAGTCACCCGCTTGATTTGAAGACCTTCGGAGGCCCACATGTCAGACATGTCCGGACCCGCTTCTCCAACATGGTTAGCCCCAGGGTCGCCACGTGTACTATCAAACCGGAGCTACCGCCCGCAAGGGAGGAAGCTCCGAACTATGTACCGAAGTGGCATCCCCGGACCTAACCCCAGACCGAGGGAAGCTCCGGTGCTGACACGTGTCAGCTAACACCGGAACTATCTGTTCTCCACAGCGTGCTCCTGTGCTGCCACATGTCCAACCGTCGGATCTTCACCCTCTAACCTCCAGAAGACCCCGCAACGGCTCTGGATCTTCAAAGGGGAATCAAGGACTTCAAGACCCGATTAAGTGTCATTAATACCATATTAATGACACTTAATCGGACGACCTTAATACCAGTAACGGTGCTGTCAAAGCCCATTACACGGTCATTAAGGGCAATTAAACGTGTTGAAGAGGTATCAACACTAGTACACGCCGGGGCCACATGTCGGGCCATGCTAATTTGTAACGGCCTGCCCTTGTACTATAAAAGGACAGGCCAACGACGTTTACACACACGCTCGATAGACGTTCAGACACGCTCGATAGACGTTCAGACACACTAACACACTTGCTACATCCAATACAACATCAACACATCCTGTGGAGTAGGGTATTACGCTCAGGCGGCCCGAACCACGTAAACTCTTGTGTCTCCTGCGTCATTTACTATTCACCTTCTTGAATCTCCGCGCGCCCACACCGAACATCAAACTCCTCTAACACTTTAGTAGTGTCAGGAGATCTGCTGATTCCAAACCACCAACAGTTGGCGCGCCAGGTAGGGGGGCGCCTGAGATTTTGAGAATGGTGAACTCAGCTGCTGGATCATCCAACGGTCAACCTGCTGCTCAGGCTGTTGGGGGCAATCCCTCCAATATGCAGCCACCAACAGGAGCCTCAGCACCAGCAGGAGTCACACTCCCACCACCACCGCCTCCACCAGCAACTCAAGCTGGGCAACGCGATGGTGCGCCGGCATCAATCACTGCGTCAGCAAATCATGACAACCCGGAACACGCGCTCCGTGCAGCGCGTGCTCTTCTCCAACGCCCACCACCTCCGGATGCATCCCGGGATGCACTGGAACAGTGGAGGGCCGATGTGGAACATTTGGTTGCAGCAGCAGCCGAACGCATCAGCAACCAGGGTCCTCCTCCTTCAGGACGAGCCCCGTCACAGCGGTGGACTTTGTCTGGTAGACTTGGTCCGCACGTTTCCAATAGCAGGAGACGTGCTGCATCACAACAAGTGACTTCATTGCCCTCTGGGGCACAGCGCACTCACACGGTATCCAGGCTCTCAACTCATGACCTCCGGGCGTAGCTTGATCGCCGATACCGCCAACAAGACGGCCGAGTCCATATTGAGCGTGCTCGTGAAAGACGGGAAGCTCAGGACCTTTCTGCTCCTGAAGGTGTAGGAGGAGGCTGTTCAGCTCTGGCCATACATCTACGTATGGTCAGGTGGCCACAGAAGTTCCGGCCTCACCTGCCAGAAACATTCGACGGGACTGTCAATCCCGCCGAATTTCTTCAGATCTACTCCACTGCAATCTTGACAGCTGGAGGAAACGAGGCCGTGATGGCCAATTATTTTCCAGTGGCCTTAACTGGGACCGCCAGGTCCTGGTTTATGAGCCTTCCACCCAACTCTATCAACAGTTGGGAGGAGCTGTGCCGGCAGTTCACCGCCAACTTCGGGAGTTCATACACCCGACCAGGCGCTGAACTGGACCTTTTTGCAGTCGTGCAAAAAGGGGGAGAATCCCTGCGATCATTCATCCAGAGGTTCTCTCAGGTACAAAACATTATCCCTTCTATCTCTAGCGCCTCTGTCATTGTGGCATTCAGACAGGGTGTACGGGACAAGAAGATGCTGGAGAAACTGGCGATCAAGGAGATCACCAGCGTCATGGAACTCTTCAGCTTGGCTGACAAATGTGCCATAGCTGCGAAGGGCCGTGAGATGCACTCCAAACCAATCCCGGAGGGTCACAAGAAATCCTCCAAAGAAGAAGCCGCTACCTCCGGGAACGACAAGAAGAAGAAAAAGACCAACGACAAGAAGAAGCCGTCCGCCGGTACATCCAATGTTGCAGCTGCTGCAGCTCTGGGTGGCTGGGGGCCACACCCCGAAAAGCGACCTCGACCGTCTTCTGAAGACGGTAGCAAGCCCAAGGTGTGGTGCCCAATTCACAAAACGGGAAGCCACAGTTTGGAAGACTGCCGGGAGGTCCAAAACCTTGCCGAGCGCTACAACAAGCGCCGGGAAGAATCTCCTTTCCGACAGAGGGAAGGAAAGCTAAAAGTCGACGAAGCTCCTGCTGAAGATGAGTTAGGTTTTCAGGATCCCAAAATGGTCCTGAAGTCCGTTTACACCTCCGTCGACGATGATTCTGACGTCTCTGACAACGAGCGTTGGAAGACCATGAACACCATTTTTGGTGGATCATGGGACATCACCTCCCGCCACGTCATCAAGACTATGCGTCGGGATATGGCTGCTGTAGCTCCTACAGTCAGGCCGGAACCTCATCGGAAGTGGATGGACACAACCATCACTTTTGATGCTTCGGACTGCCCTCGGAGCATGGTTGGAGAAGGTCAGTTACCTTTGATGGTATCTCCTACCATCAACAACATCTAGCTCCACCACGTCATGGTAGACGGAGGTTCGGGGCTTAACCTCATAAGCTTCGAAGCTTTTACTAAGCTTTAGCTTCGACCTTCGGATCTCCACCCCTCTCGACCTTTCTCTGGAGTAGGTCCGGGGGCCATTACCCCACTCGGAGCTATTACTCTCCTTGTTACCTTCAGGACACAGGAGAAGTACCGCACTGAGAAGTTGGTCTTCGATGTCGCTAAGATCAACTTACCCTTCAATGCCATCTGGGTAGGCCTGCCCTGTACAAATTCATGGCAGCTGCTCATTATGGTTATCTGGTGTTGAAGATGCCAACGCCAGTAGGCGTTCTCCGGATCCGCGGAGATCGTACTGCCGGAGTAACTGCTCTGGAAGAACTCCATGCACTCACCATGGCACAAGAGGAGGACTCCAGGCAGGAGCAAGCTCCAAAACCCCCGAACATTCATCAACGAGGCTTGACTTCTGCACCTCATGTGCAGCCAAGCGACGACACCGACATTCCCGTCAAAGTCGTCCAAATTGGTTCCGATGCCGCTCATACCACCCGTATATCGGGGGGATTGAACGACAACTAGGAACTCGCGCTCATCACTTTCCTCTGTGCTAACGTCGACGTGTTTGCCTGGCAACCGTCACAAATGCTTGGGATCCCCAGGGAAGTGATTGAGCACAATCTGAAGATCTACCCTGACGCCCGGCCTGTGCATCAGAAGCCTCGGAAGCAATCCGTAGAGCGACAGAACTTCATCCGACAAGAAGTGCAGAAGTTACTCGAAGCTGGATTCATCCGAGAAGTCTTCCATCCAAAATGGCTGGCAAACCCAGTCGTTGTGCCCAAGGCCGGCGGGAAGCTTCGGATGTGCATCGACTACACCACACTAAATAAGGCATGTCCAAAAGATCCATTCCCACTACCTAGAATAGATCAGATAGTGGATTCCACCTCTGGGTGTGAATTACTGTGTTTCCTAGACGCATATTCTGGGTATCATCAAATCAGGATGTCTAGGGAAGATGAAGAGCATACCTCATTCATCACAGTAGATGGATTGTACTGTTATACAGCCATGCCATTTGGTCTCAAGAATGCAGCTTCAACTTTTGTACGAGCTATGTACAAAACCTTTGAAGAACTCATTAGAGACATAGTGGAAGTGTACGTCGATGACATAGTGGTCAAGGTCAGGAACAAGGGGTCACTCCTTGACACCTTGCAGGCTATCTTCGTCAAGCTGCGGTCCACCCGCACAAAGCTAAACCCAGACAAGTGTGTCTTCGGGGTTAGCTCCGGAAAACTTCTAGGTTTCCTGGTAAGTCACCGGGGCATAGAAGCTAATCCGGCAAAGATTAAGGCCATTGAAGACATGCGCCCACCAACCCACATCAAAGACGTCCAAAAGTTAACTGGATGTCTAGCAGCCCTCAGCCGGTTCATTTCAAGACTGGCGGAACGGGCACTCCCCTTCTTCAAGTTATTGAGGAAGTCCGGACCATTCCAATGGTCCGAAGAAGCAGAGAAGGCATTCCAGGAGCTGAAACAGTTCCTCACCACCCTACCAATTCTGGTAACTCCGAACCCTGGTGAGCCTTTGCTGCTTTACATTTCAGCAACTGACGAAGTCGTCAGTATGGTTCTGGTTGCGGAGAGACCAGAACTACCTCATACTCAGGAATCCAGACCCCTTCAGGAGGGTCCGGAGGTACCTGAAAGCGAGTCTGGGTCCCAGCTCCCAGACTCGAATCCACAAGAAGTCACTTCAGGAGACCCAGACCCCTCCGAGAGGGTCCAGGTCGCTTCTGAAGAAGCTCTGGGTTCCTCCAGCTAGGACCTGGAGGTCCCCGAAGAAAATCCGTATTCCTCTGGGAGGATCCAGGTGAGTGAAGAGGAAGCTTCGTACCCCTCCGGGAGGGTACGGACCATTCAGCGCCCGGTGTACTTCATTAGTGAAGTATTACATGACCTCTTAGCCACTTCGAGCAATCTTGCATAATCCCAATTCAATTGGGAATATTGCAAAGTGGGCAGCGGAATTGGCTGAATTTGATCTTGAATTCATTGCAAGGCAAGCAGTCAAGAGTCAAGCATTGGCAGATTTTGTGGCAGAATGGACTCCCTCTCCATTAACCCTGGGGGCCCCAGTGAGCAGAAGACGGAGCATCAAGCTCCAGCCTTCACCGAGCCTCACTGGACCCTCTACTTCGATGGCTCCATGCAGAAGCAGGGGGCCGGAGCTGGAATCCTTCTCCTTGCACCGACCGGGGAGAAGGTGAAATACATGGTACACCTTGACTTCAAGGCGACCAACAACATGGCAGAGTACGAAGCGCTCATCTACAGACTAAAGGTGGCACTGTCATATGGTGTCAAGCAACTGCTGGTCAAGGGAGATTCGCAGCTCATCATTAAGCAAGTGAAGGGTGAATGTTCCTGCAATAATCTCCAGCTAGCTGCTTACCTCCTTGAAGTCCAGATGCTTCAGAAGGACTTCGAAGTCCTAGATCTCCACCATGTTCAGCGTGCCCATAACGCTGAAGCTGACGAACTCTCGACGAAAGCGTCAATCGGAGCTCCGGCTCCTGACGGAATATTTGTCCGGAGGTTGTCAAAACCAACAGCTCAGCCTGCCGAACTGAGCGAAGGGGGCGAGATCAGCATCCCGAAGCTGACGGTCCCGATGGCCCTGTTACCATGGCAGCCATCAAGGGTCGTAGGTGCTGCCGGGAGCTCCGAGCAACCCAGCACGCAAGACTCAAAAGCTCAAGCTAGTTTCGATGCATGGATCTCGGAGATCCGGAGCTACTTGAAAGACAACATCCTTCCTGACGATGATGTATCCGCTGACCGGGTAGTCAGATTGGCAAAAAGATACACGCTGGTAGAAGGGGATCTCTACCGGCGTGGTGCCAATGGCATCCTAATGCGGTGCATCACAAGGGAAGAAGGCTGCGAACTCCTCGTAGAAATCCATGGAGGCGAGTGTGGGAACCACGCGTCTTCCCGCACGCTGGTTGGTAAAGCCTTTCGGCATGGTTTCTACTGGCCTACAACACTCCAGGATGCAACTAAGCTGGTGAAGAAATGTGAAGCATGTCAATTCCATGCAAAGCAAATTCACACACCAGCTCAGCCCCTACAAATGATACCTCCTACATGGCCCTTCACTGTGTGGGGGATGGACATCTTGGGAACTTTCCCAAGAGCCGTCGGAGGTTACAAGTTCCTGTACATCGCCATTGATAAGTTCACCAAGTGGCCGGAAGCAACTCCAGTTGTGACAATCAACAAGCAATCTGCTATCAACTTTTTGCAGTCCATTGTATGCAGATATGGAGTCCCAAACAAAATCATCACTAATAATGGGACCCAATTCACAAGCTCTGCATTCCAAGGATATTGCAAAGACCTCAGCATACAAGTTTGCTACGCCTCCGTAGCTCACCCAGCAAGCAATGACCAAGCCGAGAGAGCAAATGCTGAAATCCTTAAAGGACTCAAGACGCGCACATATGAGCACTTAAAAAAAACATGGAGCTAACTGGATTGAAGAGCTTCCGCCCACTTTATGGGCCAACAGGACATCTCCAAACCGGTCAACTGGAGAGACACCCTTCTTTCTGGTGTACAGAGCTGAAGTAATCCTTCCTCCGGAAATCACCTTGGGTTCACTCCGGGTCCGGACCTTCGACGAAGCCGCGCAGGACCAGCTCCGGCGTGAAGACCTAGACCTCCTTGAGGAGGGAAGGTGCCAAGCAGTTGTTCGGAATGCCCGATATCGCCAAGCCCTACGGCGTTATCATCAGCGGCATGTACACAACCGACAGCTCGAGGAAGGCGATCTGGTGCTACGGAGAATACAATCCAGAGAAGGGTTAAACAAACTCTCCCCCGGCTGGGAGGGACCCTTCCGAGTGATTAAAGTATCCCCTCCCGGAAGCGTTCGCTTGGCTACCGAGGATGGGACACCTCTCCTAAATCCTTGGAACATCGAGCACCTCCGTAAGTTCTACACTTAATACCACGGAGGTGAGTCTTGAGTAACTTGAGGTGTATGTTATAGAGTCATTGTACAAAGTCGGGTAGTTCCTCCGGGAGAACAGCCGGACCTTCCCCGGAAGGTCCACAAAGTTCATGCAACACTTGTCACAGTCTCAGAACTAAAAGTGTGGCTAGCTACCCTGGGACAAACGAGAAATTAAACACGCTTAGCTTGGTTCCGTACCCTAAGAGTGTACTTGTTTCCCTTGTACCCCGGATCTATAATGAAAGACATCTTCAGGTGAAATAGACTCCACGTGCATTCATTTTGTACAGGCTCAACATTTTTTATTTTTCTCTTTCTTGTCTATAACAAATACATGCAATTCTTAAAAAATTTTAGTTCGACCGGTTCATATACGATTCGAGTTGTATTGTCTATTCTTTTGAATTCAAATATTGTTCATGGCTCACTCGCCTAAATGCCGCCAAGCCAATCTAGGGCCAGAGTGTGCTATCGACTTAGGCTGGTCAAGCACCCTAAGTACGCCACTCTACCTACACCCCGGCAGGCCGAAGTAAGGCGAGTCCAAGTACAATTGAATCTGGAAGAAAAGGAAACGCATTCAATTGTGTTTAGAATCGCGTTTGACCTAAAACTTTCTCGAGAATCGTAAGCCGCGACGAAGTTATAGGCAAGAAACGAATTTTACTATTTTTCTTGACTTCAGTGTGCAGGAAAAATAAAATACACGTTGATGGAGAAAAGCCGGAGCTAACAAAGCTCCGACTCCTCTAGATGGCTTGTAATCGATGTTAACAAGCATCACCGGAGCAACCAAGCCCCGATAAAGCTAGGGGGGCCAGCCGTCGACGTAAAAGATGGTGAGAAGACCCCACAAGTGGAGTCTGTTGCCGACAAGTTACGTGTTGGCAAAGGTCAGTGCCGGAGCTACTAAGCTTTGATACCCCGGAGGACTAACTGTCGATGCTCTATGCGTTGATAGGGACTATTATCGGAGCTACTAAGCTCCGACGGTAGTCAGTTTGACCTCAGGGGGCCTTCACCATCAAAGACTTCGGACCTACGCTCTACAAGTTCGAAGAAAATGAGTCTTCAACAAAACATAATATCCTCTTGGTACATGTTCACAATAAAATTGTGTACATCTACCAGGGGGCCAAGTGAAGACAAAAGTGTTGAAGACAAAAAGTGAAATTCACAAAAATTTGGGGATTTCATTCATCTGGAGACAAGGGATTACAAAATTGAGGAAGAAGAAGAGAGGATACAAGTGGGAACTACGGAGATGGTCCTAGACCCTATGGAAGAATTGAGCGACTTTCTGGGCAACCTCCGACACGTTGGCTTAGGCAACTTCCCCTTCTCCTTCGACGGGACCTTCAAGCACCGGGTCCAGAGGAAATTGGGAGTTCCGGCTGGTGTAGCACGTCAGCACGTACTCTGCAACATTCTTCGCCAGGGATTGCCCCTCAACCTCCAATTGGTCCGCGATGACATCGCCCACCTTGGAGAGCTTGCTACCTGCCGAGCTCAATGCCTGCAGCGCTAGGTCCGGCTCCGGCTCCGGATCATCTGGGCGCACGGGACTGAAGCCCATTGGTGTCAGCGCGTCGTTGGCCTTGCCCAGGAACTCCCAAATTTGGAGGGAGTCCGCAGTCCTCAAGCCTTTCAATTCTTCCAAAGATCTTCTAGCCGCCACCAGTTCGGAATTCTCACGGGCGAGGCGCTCAACTTCTTTGGCATTTTGCTGAATCTTCTCAGCAACCCGCTTCTCGAGTTTTCCGAGCTCCTCCTCCCGGAGGTGGATCTTGTTCCGGCGGTCGACCAGGTCCTTCTCCCCGCCCCTCACTTTCTTTTCCCTGGCAACGAGGGCACACTCCCGTTCATGAGGCTCCTGCCCTCGCACCCAGGCCTTCTTCTCCTCCTCTACGCAGCGCTCTTCCAATTTCTTGGCGCGCTCCTCAAGGCCCTTGTCAGCCAGAGCCACCTTCTCGGAGAGCTCCTCCTCCCTCCTCAGGACGTCATCCCGCAGCTCTAGGAGTTTCTGCTCTTCATCTTCGAGCTGTTTCTCCCTCTCTTCAAGTGTCTCTCGGCGCGGAACCTTTTTCTCGGGCGTTCTGGGCTGGTCATAGCCGGCGTGGAAGCTCCGGAAGGCCCCCCAGAACTCGTCGCGGCCACGGGTGTTTCCCGAGTCGAGGCCCCCCTCGATCGGGAAGAACCCCCGGACCTAGAGGCCTCCACCAGCCCAGGTGCTGGAGTCGCATGCCCGGAACTAACACCCCGGGAGGACCCCACTGCAGGAACCGTCGCGCCTCGGGAGGACCCCACTACGGGAACAGTCGCCACAGTTGTAGAAGACCTTCCCCTCCGGGGAGAAGGAGCCGACGCAGATGTAGCGGGCCTGACGGACCTTCCGTCGGTGTACTGCAGCTTCCTCTTCCGGCTCACGAGTTCATCCACCAGCTCCTTGCCCTTGCTGACGACCTCTTCCCTCGACTTTGGAGCAGGGTCGGAGCCATCCTCGGGCATTCCGAGGATCACTACCCTGGTGGTTGATCTTCTCTCGACGACACCAAGGTCGTCAAGCACGGGCATCTTCCGCCGGAGCTCCCTGCTGAACTCCACTTCCACGTTCAGAGGAAGAAAAGCTGATGGCAGAGTCAATTCATCACCATCGACGTCGATGCCGTTCTGGAACTTCTTGAGGTGGAACTCCAAGGTTTTCCCCACCATGTTGGACTTCAGCCCGGTCTCGACCCGGTCGTCGTCCATCACGCTGTTGAGGGCCCATGCGAGTTTCTCTCTCCTCTTCAACGATGCCCACCTGTTGACCAAGAAGTTGCAAAACACCGCCTGAGGAGTCAATCCTCCCTCCACGCATTGGCAGATCCTGGAAGCAGGGTTGAAGCCTTCCACCAGCACCGGAGCTTCACTCCAGATTGTCGTGTTGATGCTGGGAAGGCCTTCGGGCAGCTCCAGCCTCTCGTGCTCCTCCACCCGGATGACTATCCAGTCCTTCTTCCAATCATCCCACTTCCCAGAGGGAAATGACTGGAGGTACTTGAATGGGCACTTCTTGCGCTTCACGAAGTAGTAGAAGCCAAGGTACTCATTGCTCCTGCCGGTGGTATGGACGGTGAAGAAGGTCCGGAAGAGTTCAATGCAGGGGGGGATGCCCACCCACATCTCACATAAGTGGACGAAAATGGACACAAGAAGAATGGAGTGGGGGCCAAGATGATACAACTGCAGACCATAGAAGTCTAGCAGCATCAAGAAAAAGGAAGAAAAAGGTGGGATCAACCCCACCATGGTGTACGAGGAGAAGTACACCATTTCGTCGGCGTGCTCCTTCTCAAACGGGAGCTCTCCACTGGCGCGGACCGAGCGGTTGAAGAAGTCCGAGGACCATCCCATAAGGGCCCGGACCTTCTTCAGGTCGCCGTCGGTCTTCAAGCGACTCTCGCGGAGACCCAACTCCATCGCGGCACGGCTAGGCAAGAGAAGAAAAGCGAAGCACAAGTTGGGAGTTTGAGCACAAGATCAGATGGGAGGCGTAAAGATCCCCAAACGGTGTGCCCTTTCCTTCTTAAGTAAAACCTCGCGTTGCTTGGATGGAAACCGCAGAGAAGTCAAAGATACCACTCAAAAATTCCACCCAGCCGATGACAAGAGGGCCCGGGACTACCCCGACGATTAAGTCGAGGTTCTTACCCAGGCGAACGGTTGCCATCATGAGGCGGGAAGCCCGAAGGCGGCGTCCTTACAAGGCGCGCAGAACCGATACAATTTTCGTATCGGGAACCGGCGACCTTCAATTGCGTGAGATCCGCACGCCAAAGATCTCACCTGCCGCACACGGGATATGCCACACGGCGAAGATTTAACTCCGGACCATCGCCAACGGAACATCTGAAGACCTTTGAAGACTCAATTCAAAAGTCAAAGGATGGACCCACCTCCGGCGGAACAACTTCATCCAAGGGGTCTTCCCAGGAGGTGGGCCGAGGGGGCCACTGTCGGTACCCTGGGTACCATATACCCCTTGGGATTGCAAAGGTATCAAGGGAAAGTCACCCGCTTGATTTGAAGACCTTCGGAGGCCCACATGTCAGACATGTCCGGACCCGCTTCTCCAACATGGTTAGCCCCAGGGTTGCCACGTGTACTATGAAACTGGAGCTACCGCCCGCAAGGGAGGAAGCTCCGAACTATTTACCGAAGTGGCATCCCCGGACCTAACCCCAGACCGAGGGAAGCTCTGGTGCTGACACGTGTTGGCTAACACCGGAACTATCTGTTCTCCACAGCGTGCTCCTGTGCTGCCACGTGTCCAACCGTCAGATCTTCACCCTCTAACCTCCAGAAGACCCCGCAATGGCTCCGGATCTTCAAAGGGGAATCGAGGACTTCAAGACCCGATTAAGTGTCATTAATACCATATTAATGACACTTAATTGGACGACCTTAATACCAGTAATGGTGCTGTCAAAGCCCATTACACGGTCATTAAGGGCAATTAAACGTGTTGAAGAGGTATCAACACTAGTAAACGACGGGGCCACATGTCGGGCCAGGCTAATTTGTAACAGCCTGCCCTTGTACTATAAAAGGACAGGCCAACGACGTTTACACACACGCTCGATAGACGTTCAGACACGCTCGATAGACGTTCAAACACGCTCGATAGACGTTCAGACATACTAACACACTTGCTACATCCAATACAACATCAACACATCCCATGGAGTAGGGTATTACGCTCAGGCGGCCCGAACCACGTAAACTCTTGTGTCTCCTGCGTCATTTACAATTCACCTTCTTGAATCTCCGCGCGCCCACACCGAACATCAAACTCCTCTAACACTTTAGTAGTGTCGGGAGATCTGCCGGTTCCAAACCACCAATAGATACATTTCAAAAATTACACCCAGCCAATGATAAAGGGGCCCGGGACCACCCAGACGATCAAGTCGAGGTCCTTACCCCAGCCGAACAGTTGTCATGATGAGTGGCGGTAAACCCAAGGGCGGCGGCCTGACAGCGCGCGTAGAACCGATACGGTTTTCGTATTGGGAACCGGCGACCTTCAATTGTGTGAGATCCGCACACGCAAATGTCACCTGCCACATCTAGAAGATGCCACGCGATGATGGTTTAACTGCAAACTATCACCTCAACGGTACATCCAAAAACCCTTGAAGACACGACGCAGAAATCGAAAGATGGACCCACCTCCGGCAGAATGACTTAATCCAAAGGGTCTCTCCCAGAGGTGGGCCCGGGGCCATTGTCAGTACCCTGCGTACCGGATACCCCTTGGAACTGCAAAGAGTGCAAAGGAACTCCACCTATCTGAGATGAAGACCTCCAAAGGCCCCACGTGTTACTCGTAATCGGACCCGCCTCACTCATATGGTTAGTCCCAGTGTCACTACATGTATCATAAAATCAGAGCTACAATCCATACATGGGAATGCTCCAGACTGGATACCTATGTGGCACCCCCGGACCTAACCCCCGACAGAGGGAAGCTCCGGTACCGACACGTGTACAACGACACTAGATCTACTCGTCCAAGACGGTAAGCTCCAAAGCCGCCACGTGTTCAACCGCCGGACCTTCAACATCAACAGGCATATTAGTGGACGTCTAACGGCTCGGACCTTCAAGGGACATTTAAGGCTTCAAGACCTGATTATATGTCATTAATGCAATCTTAATGACACACGATCGGAAGACCCTTGATACTAGTAATGCCACCATTAAGGCGCGTTACCACGCTATTAAGGGGAATTAAGTACATTAAATTGTGTATTAGGCATCAGTAACCGCCAGAGGCACATGTCGGGCCAGACTAATGATGTAACGGCCAGCCCTTGTACTATAAAAGGACTGGTCGAGCGATACACGGGAGGACTCTTGGCCTCTCTCTGGCTCGTGCTCTCAGACTCTCTAGCTGATCCGATCTTTTGGGCACACACACGCTCATACACTCAATACAACAACAACAACACACTCGTGGAGTAGGGTATTACACTCAGGCGGCCCGAACCACGTAAATCCTTGTGTCACGTCACTATCTTGTTCTAAATCTCCGCGTGCCCTAAACGAACTAAGAAACTCTGCGGGCTACTAACAGTAGTACCGGGGGAATTGCTGGAACCAGCATCCGACAAAAGGCTATTGTGATCTCTAGGCCACACACCAACAGAAGTGTGATAAGGCATAATGGAGGTTTCTAAGCCACCGAAAGGTGATTAAATCATGAACATGCGGGTAAATCGGTACAACCTCTGCAGAGTGTTAACATGATAGACGTGCTCCCGGTTAAGAGCACCTGGATGACCTACATGATTAGGGGGATACTTAGGAATTGTTTGGGATCGGTTATGTCATGATGGGTTATATTAAGAGCATGGTTGGTTATGAAGGTATGAAATTGGCATATGGATAAATATTAATCTATGGATGAGGTATGATGGTAAATGACAATGTTGGAAATGGATTATGATATTACTTGGGTTATGAAGGGATTTAAACTCACATAGGCATTGTAGGATGCTTTTACATGTTTATGAAATGTACTTTTATGCAATTAGCCATTTATTATCATCCTTATTTAAGCTTCATAACATACTTTGCCACACTTGTTGAGTACGGCATGTACTCACCCTTGCAACTCCCCCCAAAATAGTTACAGGTGATGCTTGGGAGTACCATGAGGATCATGCGGAGTAGTAGGTTGTGTGCTATCGTCAGTTGCCCGTGGATTGGAGTCGCACTGCTTATTTTATTTTTCTGCGGCAATAATTAGAGATTTGTAATTCGAGAACCATTGAGTTTTTGTAATAAGGTACCTATTTACTATTTGAGATGTGGTTATTTTCTAATTATCAATTATGAAGTTGTCGTGTATGTGTGATGAACATCATGGGCCCACATATGCGTTCACTTGGTTCATTTCCAAAACTGGGTGTCACATCCAGGATGCAGTCGAGTTGGTCAAGAGATGTGAGGTGTGCCAGTTTCAAGCCAAGTAGATCCATACACCAGCGCCGTCACTGTAGATGATTCCTCCCTCATGTCCATTCACTGTGTGGGGGATGGATATTTTGGGACCTTTCCCAAAAGCCATCGGAGGGTACTGATTCTTATATGTCGCCATCGACAAGTTCACTAAGTGACCAAAAGAAGCTACAGTTGTGACAATAAACAAGCAATCAACCATCAAGTTCTTGAAGTCCATAGTCTGCAGATTTGGAGTCCCAAGCAGAGTCATTACTGACCATGGGACTCAATTCACAAGTGCAGCTTTCCAAGAGTATTGCAAAGACCTCGACATCAATGTCAGCTATACCTCAGTAGCACATTCGGCAAGTAATGGCTCGACTGAGAGAGCAAATGCTGAAATTCTTAATGGACTCAAGACCTGCACCTACGAATGCTTAAAAAATCATGGTGCCAAATGGATTGAGGAGCTTCCTTCTGATTTGTGGGCAAGCCAGACAACACCCAGTTGGTCTACTGGAGAGACACTCTTCTTTCTGGTGTACGGAGCCAAAACAGTCCTTCCTCTGGAGATGGCCATGGGTTCTCTCTGAGTCTGGACCTACGACGAAGTCGTGCAGGATCAGCTCCAGCGCGATGACATGGACCTCATCGATGAGGCAAGGTGCCAAGAAGCTGTCTAAAATGCGCGATACCACCAAGTGCTCTGGTGCTATAATCAGAGGCATGTACGCAATAGGCAGCTTGAATAAGGCGATCTGATGCTGAGGTGAATACTCTCTCGAGAAGGAGCGAACAAGGTCTCCCCCAGCTGGGAGGGTCCCTTCTGAGTCATCAAAGTTTCCCGCCCTGGATGCAATCACTTTGCAACAGACGATGGGATGCAACTTTCCAATCCCTGGAATATAGAGCACCTCTGTAAGTTCTACACTTAGCATGAAGGCGAGTTTGTTTTTGTATAGTATTTCATAGTGTCTATGAACAGAGTCGGGTTGGTACAAGATGTATAGCACACTTAACATGGTCCTGTACTTTAAGTGTGTCCCTACCTCCCCTGTTATTCGGACCTATTATGAAATACAATTCATTTAAAACAGACTCTACATGCATTTACTTTGCGCATGCTCTTATTTAATTTTCTCTTTACCTTCTTGCAAATAGTGAAGTTGTGCAATCCTCTTGAAAATTGGTTTTTGAGAATTCATGTTATACATATTCAAGTATTATTGGTAGTCTTTGTAGGATCAAAGAGCACGTAAAAAGCTACCAGAGGGGGTGAATGGTAGATTAAAAACTTTTTAGCGGAAGCATCGAAAACCCCTCGGCAGAAAATCAATCTGTTAAGAAACCATGTGTTCAACTGATCTGCACGTGTTCAACCGTGACAAAAGTGGTAGATATTATAGATAATCAAGTCAAGAAGGTATTACAACAAGAATCACGAAAAACGTCGAGAAAAACTCAAGTTATGATCGAAAGATCGAACAAAGGTCAATCTATTCTACTCGAATAAAAACAAGATCTGCAATACGACAAAGAAACTCGTGTAGATAAGAAACCACTAATCCAATGATCGTGAAATTTTCATAGATGATTGATAATAAATTTGTGAAGACAACCCAAAAATAATCAAATCAATTGGATCTGTAAAAAAAGAGTTATGATAAAAACACTGAAGGAATATAGCGCTGTGCAGAAACTCGACGAGAAAAACTTGTTTGAAACAAGTCGGATGAACAAGGAACAAAAGCTCCTCTAAACTACGAATTTTATTGATCAAAACACAAGAGGAACAGCCCAAAGTCGACTTACCACGAGCTGTGGCCTCCCTTGCTTATATAACCAGCCCTTAGGCCAACTCAATCCTAACTAGGACTCTAATCCTACACAATTTTAACTGAAACTTTCCATAACTGCTCAAGACTCTTCTATACACTGATACAATCAATATTAAGACTTACAAACACCTTAGGAATGTACCAAACATTCCTAAAACAACTCAACTTTGTGCTCACTATGAAAGCTAACCAAAACAAACTCTAAATCTTACATCAACAAACCATAACCACCTCAGTCGCAGTCTTAGGCATAAATCAGTTGGTTGGACCTTTCCGACCAGTTCTTTACGTCCACTTCTCTTCATCATGCCTTGGAACCATTTTTCCACGTCCATGAACTCCTTGCACACGTGCAAACACCTTCCAATGATGTCCACAATACCTTCATATGCATTGTTCTTGACCCAAACATGCTGCATGACCTCCCAATCAACTCAACCACAATTCCTCCCGAACATGGTTGTTGAACCTCATCTTCTCCCTAAGACTAGTTTAGTAGATCCCGTCACCAGCCATGTATTGACCTCAAGGAACACCTGCACATGAATAAACAACCAATCTTTGCGAGCCCAAGTCCTTGACTTGACTCTCATTAGTCCGAAAAACACAACACCTTACATGAGCACCACATAAGCATGTTGCAAACCATAGCAAAATGATATAACCCATAACCACCAAAACACACCAAAGACTTAGTAAAAGAATACTAAGTAAACTTTCCATAAGCAAAAAAAGCAAATTCGAAACATTGCGATTTAAAACAAAGCAAAACAGAGCAATCAAACTCAATATGAAAACTCTGAGTGTGTATCGGTGTAAGCATCTAAACTTTGAATGTAAACCTTCACATTTAACATGATTGACAATGTATTCAGCACATAGGTCTCACAATCTCCCCCTTGATGAATGCATTGGCAACACCACTTGAAATCTGAACATTGGCTTATACACATGAAAAGTTTTGAAAACAAATTTCTCCCCTTTTTGAAAATAAAATGAGAAAGAAATTTCAAAAACAAATATTTCTCCCCCTATACATATTTCTCCCCCTTTGACAATGTATTCAGCAAGGTTCAAAAGAGAAATTTCAATAGTTATGAGCATATTATAACATATACATATAAAACAAAGCTCATCCAAGTCATACTATCAAGTAACTTACACTATCACATCAATGTGATATATAAAGTAGTGTAACCCATGCTAGAGATCAAGTGTAATTTTCAATTTAATAAAGTCATGATCTCACAAACTTAACTATTCAAGTCCTGAAAGCATGACACTTGTTGTTGTATTTTTCATTTTTCAATATCGTTTAAAGCACAAATTCTGATCATATAACATGTGCAAGAGATTATATGCCCATCTGCCTTATTCTAACCAACCAAGCCAAGCCTATGTCATTTGACAATCAGAAGCTTAAGGACATGGTTTTAGTCATACACAACTTCTTCCAAGTACATATCTAAGTGCAATGATAATGAATCTCAAAAGAAGAAATGCAATGCATGTATATTCTCTTGATCTTTTCTCATTTTTTATTTGATCATAAAAGCTCAACATGTGGATAGTTGATTGATTAATTTTTTATTATTAAAAGCACCTGTGAGCATGCAACAAGTTTAAGACAACAAGAAAGTTCAATCATGACCAGATTTAGTGTAAGAAATTATTCCAATTACTAGTCATGGCAAAAACTACAAAATGTATAACACGAGTAATGTAGTAAGAACTTTCAGCCTGCAAAAGGAATCACAAAGTCATATACTATGCTCATATTGTTTTAAATTCAGATCCACACAGATTTCCTAGGTTTCAAAAACTCCCCCTCAATTTAATCCATGAGGATGCATAAATCCTGTTTCACTATGAATGAAACAAAAATGAGTGAAATCCAAAGGTTTTGTAAAAATGTCAGCCAATTGTTGTTCGGTATCAACATGGTGAAGCACGATGTTTCCTTTTTTCAACATTATCACGGAGAAAGTGATACCTAATGTCAATATGCTTTGTTCTCGAATGTTGCACAGGGTTTTTAGCAATGCAAATTGCACTATTATTATCACAAAACAGTGGAACACTATCTAGATCAACCCATAGTCCTTAAATGTTTGAAAAATCCAAAGAATTTGTGAGTAAGCGCTAGCAGTAGCTACATATTCAGATTAGGTAGTGGATTGTGCAACTGAATTTTGTTTTCTAGAGGACCAAGCAACAAGTGAATTACCAATAAAATGACAAGCACCTGAAGTACTTTTTCTATCAATCTCACAACCCCCAAAATCAGCATTCAAAAAAGCTTTCAAAGAAACAGTTGAGGAAGAAGGAAGAAAAATGCCAAATTCTTGAGTTCCATGTAAGTACCTGAGAATTTTTTTGATGGCTTGACGATGTGAAGCACGTGGGGAAGCTTGAAATCGTGCACAAAGACATCCATTGAATTGTATGTCCGGTCTCGGTGCGTGAGGTACAAAAGTGACCTGATCATGCTTCTATATTCCTTTTGATTCATGGGTTCCCATCTTTGTCGGTGGTTTGGAACCAGCAGATCTCCCGACACTACTAAAGTGTTAGAGGAGTTTGATGTTCGGTGTGGGCGTGCGGAGATTCAAGAAGGTGAATTGTAAATGACGCAGGAGACACAAGAGTTTACGTGGTTCGGACCGCCTGAGCGTAATACCATACTCCACGGGATGTGTTGATGTTGTATTGGATGTAGCAAGTGTGTTAGTGTGTCTGAACGTCTATCGAGCGTGTCTGAACGTCTATCGAGCGTGTCTGAATGTCTATTGAGCGTGTGTGTAAACGTCGTTGGCCTGTCCTTTTATAGTACAAGGGCAGGCCGTTAAAAATTAGTCTGGCCCAACATGTGGCCCCGGCGTTTACTAGTGTTGATACCTCTTCAACACGTTTAATTGCCCTTAATGACTGTGTAATGGGCTTTGACAGCACCATTATTGGTATTAAGGTCGTCCGATTAAGTGTCATTAATATGGTATTAATGACACTTAATCGGGTCTTGAAGTCCTCGATTCCCCTTTGAAGATCCGAAGCAGTTGCGGGGTCTTCTGGAGGTTAGAGGGTGAAGATCCGACGGTTGGACACGTGGCAGCACAGGAGCACGCTGTGGAGAACAGATAGTTCCGGTGTTAGCCGACACGTGTCAGCACCGGAGCTTCCCTCGGTCTGGGGTTAGGTCTGGGGATGCCACTTCGGTACATAGTTCGGAGCTTCCTCCCTTACGGGCGGTAGCTCCGGTTTTATAGTACACGTGGCGACCCTGGGGCTAACCATGTTGGAGAAGCGGGTCCGGACATGTCTGACATGTGGGCCTCCGAAGGTCTTCAAATCAAGCGGGTGACTTTCCCTTGATATCTTTGCAATCCCAAGGGGTATATGGTACCCAGGGTACCGACAGTGGCCCCCTGGGCCCACCTCCGGGGAAGACCCCTTGGATGAAGTTGTTCCACCAGAGGTGGGTCCATCCTTCGACTTTTGAACTGAGTCTTCAAAGGTCTTCGGATGTGCTGTTGGCGATGGTCCAAAGTTAAATCTTCGCCGCGTGGCATATCCCGTGTGCGGCAGGTGAGATCTTTGGCGTGCGGATCTCATGCAATTGAAGGTCGCCGGTTCCCGATACGAAAATCGTATCGGTTCCGCGCGCCTTGTCAGGCCGCCGCCTTCCGGCTTCCCGCCTCATGATGGCAACCATTCGCCTGGGTAAGAACCTCGACTTAATCATCGGGGTAGTCCCAGAACCTCTTGTCATCGGCTGGGTGGAATTTTTGAGTGGTATCTTCGACTTCTCTGCGGTTTCCATCCAAGCGTCGCGAGGGTTTACTTAATAAGGAAAGCGCGCACCGTTTGGGGCTCTTTACGCCTCCCATCTGATCTTGCGCTCAAACCCCCAACTTGTGCTTCACTTTTCTTCAATTGCCTAGCCGTGCCGCAATGGATTTGGGTCTCCGCGAGAGTCGCTTGAAGACCGACGGTGACCTGAAGAAGGTCCGGGCCCTCATGGGATGGTCCTCAGACTTCTTCAACCGCTCGGTCCGCGCCGGTGGAGAGCTCCCGTTTGAGAAGGAGCACGCAGGCGAAATGGTGTACTTCTCCTCGTACGCCATGGTGGGGTTGATCCCACCTTTTTCTTCCTTTTTCTTGATGCTGCTAGACTTCTATGGTCTGCAGTTGTATCATCTTGGCCCCTAGTCCATTCTTCTTGTGTCCATTTTCGTCCACTTCTGTGAGATGTGGGTGGGCATCCCCCTGCATTGAACTCTTCCGGACCTTCTTCATCGTCCATACCACCGGCAGGAGCAATGAGTACCTTGGCTTCTACTACTTCGTGAAGCGCAAGAAGTGCCCATTCAAGTAGCTCCGGTCATTTCCCTCTGGGAAGTGGGATGACTGGAAGAAGGACTGGATAGTCGTCCGGGTGGAGGAGCACGAGAGGCTGGAGCTGCCCGAAGGCCTTCCCAGCATCGACACGACAATCTGGAGTGAAGCTCCGGTGCTGGTGGAAGCCTTCGACCCTGCTTTGACCAGGATCCGCCAATGCGTGGAGGGAGGATTGACTCCTCAGGCGGTGTTTTGCAACTTCTTGGTCAACAGGTGAGCGCCGTTGAAGAGGAGAGAGAAACTCGCATGGGCCCTCAACAGCGTGATGGACGATGACCAGGTCGAGACCGGGCTGAAGTCCAACATGGTGGGGAAAACCTTGGAGTTCCACCTCAAGAAGTTCCAGCACGGCATCGACGTCGATGGTGACGACTTGACTCCGCCATCAGCTTTTCTTCCTCTGAACGTGGAAGTGGAGTTCAGCAGGGAGCTCCGGCGGAAGATGCCCGTGCTTGACGACCTTGGTGTCATCGAGAGAAGATCAATTACCAGGGTAGCGATCCCCGGAATGCCCGAGGATGGCTCTGACCCTGCTCCAAAGCCGAGGGAAGAGGTCGTCGGCAAGGGCAAGGAGCTGGCGGATGAACCCGTGAGCCGGAAGAGGAAGCTGCAGTATGCCGACGGAAGGTCCGTCAGGCCCGCTACTTCTGCGTCGGCTCCTTCTCCCCGGAGGGGAAGGTCTTCTACAACTGCGGCGACTGTTCCCGTAGTGGGGTCCTCCCGGGGCGCGACTGTTCCCGCAGTGGGGTCCTCCCGGGGTGTTAGCTCCGGGCATGCGACTCCAGCACCTGGGCCGGTGGAGGCCTCTAGGTCCGGGGGTTCTTCCCGATCGAGGGGGGCCTCGACTCGGGAAACACCCGTGGCCGCGACGAGTTCCGGGGGGCCTTCCGGAGCTTCCACGCCGGCTATGACCAGCCCAGAACACCCGGGAAAAAGGTTCCGCGCAAGCTGGTGCGGAAGCCTCCCAAGGTAATTTTTAATCTTTACCTTGGATAGTTGTTTTAATTGTAGTAACAATTTTTTAAGTTTCTTCGTTCATCATCTGCAGCGTCCCCAAGAAGGGGAGTGAGGCTCCACCCTCAGCCACAGCGGCTGAAGCCGTGAGGGTGGAAGCTTCTGTTCCTGTCTGGTGCCGCCCCAAGTGGTGGCTGAAGCTGCGACAGCTCCGGCGCCGGCTGTCGTGGTCATGGACCTCGACTCATCCCCAGAGGCTCCCGTGGTAGCGCCGGACCGCGGGAGTGAAGATGCGCCAGCGGCACCTGTCCCAGAGGTTGAAGCTCCAGGTCCTGGTGCTGAGATGATGGAAGCTCCGGCCGTTGAGCCGGAAGAAGCTGTGATTCTGGCCCTAGAGCAGGAAAGTGTCGAAGCTCCGGTGGTCGAGCCGGAGGTGATTGAAGTCCCGGCGTGCACGCCGGATGTTGAGGAAGTCCCGGCAGTTGGGTCGGCTACCTCAGAAGCACCGGCTGCAGAGCCGGTAGTTGTTGGAGCTCCGGCTGCAGGGCCGACTGAAGATGAAGATCTTCCGGCTCCCGAGCCAGTTGATACAGAAGTGTCGGAGCTCGAGCCCCCATCGGAGGAGGTGCCAAGGCCGGAGCCAGAAGCGGCCCCTGCTCCGGAAGTGATGACGTCGGAGGTACCCACGGCTGAGCCGGAGTGCCCTGGTGAAGTCGCTGGCCCCCTGTCTGAGGGGGTGAATGAAGACCTGGCGGCGGGGCCCTCCTCGATGGCGACTGAGGCCATCCCAGAGGATAGCCCTAGTGCCATGGAGACACAGGGGACCACTCTTGTGGAGTGGGACCCAATTTTTGTATCTGAAAACCCGCTGGAACCAGCGGAGGAGACCCCCAGTAGGTCCGAAACCTATCCCGTTGTCACTGTCCATTAACAACGCATGTTCCAGTCTGTGTCAAGTTCAACTGGCCTTCTTCCACGACAGCAAGGCTCTTGAAGAGGAGCGCCAAACCCTTAGGAGGTGGCGTAACCGGCTCTACTTCGAGACCAAGCTGGCGCAGTCAAGGCTAGCGGATGACAAAGAGTGGATCAAGCGGGAGAAGGTCAGCCTGGAGTATTGGGGTAAATTATTGGATGACAGGGAGAGTATGACTTGCGCCCTCGACGCTCAATCCTGGGAGATCTACGATCAGGCCAAAGCAGCCAATAGTGCGGCCGATGAACGCCACGAAAGGCTTGAGGCCATTAACACTACACTCATCAAGCGCCGAGAGGCACTTGAAGCGAGGGAGAAACGGATCGAAGATGAAGAGCAGAAACTCCTAGAGCTGCGAGATGACGTTCTGAGGAGGGAGGAGGAGCTCTCCGAGAAGGTGGCTCTGGCTGACAAGGGCCTTGAGGAGCGTGCCAAGAAATTGGAAGAGTGCTGCGTAGAGGAGGAGAAGAAGGTCTGGGTGCGAGGGCAGGAGCTCCATGAACGGGAGTGTGCCCTCGTTGCCAGGGAAAAGAAAGTGAGGGGCAGGGAGAAGGACCTGGTCGACCGCCAGAACAAGATCCACCTCCGGGTGGAGGAGCTCGGAAAACTCGAGAAGCGGGTTGCTGAGAAGATTCAGCAAAACGCCAAAGAAGTTGAGCGCCTCGCCCGTGAGAATTCCGAACTGGTGGCGGCCAGAAGATCTTTGGAAGAATTGAAATGCTTGATGACTGCGGACTCCCTACAAATTTGGGAGTTCCTGGGCAAGGCTAACGATGCGCTGACACCAATGGGCTTCAGTCCCGTGCGCCCGGATGATCCAGAGCCGGAGCCGGACCTAGCGCTGCAGGCATTGATCTCGGCAGGTAGCAAGCTCTTCAAGGTGGGCGATGTCATCGCGGACCAATTGGAGGTTGAGGGGCAATCCCTGGCGAAGAACATCGCAGAGTACGTGCTGACATGCTACACCAGCTGGAACTCCCAATTTCCTCTGGACCCGGTGCTTGAAGGTCCCGTTGAAGGAGAAGGGGAAGCTGCCCGAGCCAACGTGTCGGAGGTTGCCCAGAAAGTCGCTCAATTCTTCCATAGGGTCTAGGACCATCTCCGTAGTTCCCACTTGTATCCTCTCTTCTTCTTCCTCAATTTTGTAATCCCTTGTCTCCAGATGAATGAAATCCCCAAATTTTTGTGAATTTCACTTTTTGTCTTCAACACTTTTGTCTTCACTTGGCCCCCTGGTAGATGTACACAATTTGACTGTGAACATGTACCAAGAGGATATTATGTTTTGTTGAAGACTCATTTTCTTCGAACTTGTAGAGCGTAGGTCCGAACTCTTTGATGGTGAAGGCCCCCTGAGGTCAAACTGACTACCGTCGGAGCTTAATAGTCCCGGTAATAGTCCCTATCAACGCATAGAGCATTGACAGTTAGTCCTCCGGGGTGTCGGAGCATAGTAGCTCCAGCGCTGACCTTTGCCAACACGTAACTTGTCGGCAGCAGACTCCAATTGTGGGGTCTTCTCACCATCTTTTACGTCGACGGCTGGCCCCCCTAGCTTTACCGGGGCTTGGTTGCTCCGGTGATGCTTGTTAACATCGATTGCAAGCCATCTAGAGGAGTCAGAGCTTTGTTAGCTCCGGCTTTTCTCCATCAACGTGTATTTTATTTTCCTGCACACTGAAGTCAAGAAAAATAGTAAAATTCGTTTCTTGCCTATAACTTCGTCGCGGCTTACGATTCTCGAGAAAGTTTTTGGTCAAACGCGATTCTAAACACAATCGAATGCGTTGCCTTTTCTTCCAGATTCAATTGTACTTGGACTCGCCTTACTTCGGCCTGCCGGGGTGTAGGTAGAGTGTCGTACTTAGGGTGCTTGACCAGGCTAAGTCGATAGCACACTCTGGCCCTAGATTGGCTTGGCGGCATTCAGGCGAGTGAGCCATGAACAATATTTGAATTCAAAAGAATAGACAATACAACTCGAATCGTATATGAACCGGTCGAACTAAATTTTTTTAAGAATTGCACGTCTTTGTTATAGACAAGAAAGAGAAAAATAAAAAATAAAAAATGTTGAGCCTGTACAAAATGAATGCACGTGGAGTCTGTTTCACCTGAAGATGTCTTTCATTATAGATCCGGGGTACAAGGGAAACAAGTACACTCTTAGGGTACGGAACCAAGCTAAGCGTGTTTAATTTCTCGTTTGTCCCAGGGTAGCCAGCCACACTTTTAGTTCTGAGACTGTGACAAGTGTTGCATGAACTTTGTGGACCTTCCGGGGAAGGTCCGGCTGTTCTCCCGGAGGAACTACCCAACTTTGTACAATGTCTCTATAACATACACCTCAAGTTACTCAAGACTCACCTCCGTGGTATTAAGTGTAGAACTTACGGAGGTGCTCGATGTTCCAAGGATTTGGGAGAGGTGTCCCATCCTCGGTAGCCAAGCGAACGCTTCCGGGACGGGATACTTTAATCACTCGGAAGGGTCCGTCCCAGCCGGGGGAGAGTTTGTTTATCCCTTCTCTGGATTGTATTCTCTGTAGCACCAGATCGCCTTCCTCGAGCCGTCGGTTGTGTACATGCCGCTGATGATAACGTCGTAGGGCTTGGCGATATCGGGCATTCCGAACAGCTGCTTGGCACCTTCCCTCCTCAAGGAGGTCTAGGTCTTCACGCCGGAGCTAGTCCTGCGCGGCTTCGTCGAAGGTTCGGACCCGGAGTGAACCCAAGGTGATTTCCGGAGGAAGGATTGCTTCAGCTCCGTACACCAGAAAGAAGGGTGTCTCTCCAGTTGACCGATTTGGATATGTCCTGTTGGCCCATAAAGTGGGCGGAAGCTCTTCAATCCAGTTAGCTCCATGTTTTTTTAAGCGCTCATATGTGCGCGTCTTGTGTCCTTTAAGGATTTCAGCATTTGCTCTCTCGGCTTGGCCATTGCTTGCTGGGTGAGCTAGCAAACTTGTATGCCGAGGTCTTCGCAATATCCTTGGAATGCAGAGCTTGTGAATTGGGTCCCATTATCAGTGATGATTTTGTTTGGGACTCCATATCTGCATACAATGGACTGCAAAAAGTTGATAGCAGATTGCTTGTTGATTGTCACAACTGGAGTTGCTTCCGGCCACTTGGTGAACTTATCAATGGCGACGTACAGGAACTTGTAACCTCCGACGGCTCTTGGGAAAGGTCCCAAGATGTCCATCCCCCACACAGCGAAGGGCCATGTAGGAGGTATCATTTGTAGGGGCTGAGCTGGTGTGTGAATTTGCTTTGCATGGAATTGACATGCTTCACATTTCTTCACCAGCTCAGTTGCATCCTGGAGTGCTGTAGGCCAGTAGAAACCATGCCGAAAGGCTTTACCAACCAGCGTGCGGGAAGACGCGTGGTTCCCACACTCGCCTCCATGGATTTCTGCGAGGAGTTCGCAGCCTTCTTCCCTTGTGATGCACCGCATTAGGATGCCATTGGCACCACGCTGGTAGAGATCCCCTTCTACCAGCGTGTATCTTTTAGCCAATCTGACTACCCGGTCAGCGGATACATCATCGTCAGGAAGGATGTTGTCTTTCAAGTAGCTCCGGATCTCCGAGATCCATGCATCGGAACTAGCTTGAGCTTTTGAGTCTTGCGTGCTGGGTTGCTCGGAGCTCCCGGCAGCACCTACGACCCTTGATGGCTGCCATGGTAACAGGGCCATCGGGACCGTCAGCTTCGGGATGCTGATCTCGCCCCCTTCGATCAGTTCGGCAGGCTGAGCTGTTGGTTTTGACAACCTCCGGACAAAAATTCCGTCAGGAGCCGGAGCTCCGGTTGACGCTTTCGTCGAGAGTTCGTCAGCTTCAGCGTTATGGGCACGCTGAACATTGTGAAGATCTAGGACTTTGAAGTCCTTCTGAAGCCTCTGGACTTCAAGGAGGTAAGCAGCTAGCTGGAGATTATTGCAGGAACATTCACCCTTCACTTGCTTAATGATGAGCTGCGAATCTCCCTTGACCAGCAGTTGCTTGACACCATATGACAGTGTCACCTTTAGTCTGTAGATGAGCGCTTCGTACTCTGCCATGTTGTTGGTCGCCTTGAAGTCAAGGTGTACCATGTATTTCACCTTCTCCCCGGTCGGTGCAAGGAGAAGGATTCTAGCTCCGGCCCCCTGCTTCTGCATGGAGCCGTCCAAGTAGAGGGTCCAGTGAGGCTCGGTGAAGGCTGGAGCTTGATGCTCCGTCTTCTGCTCACTGGGGCCCCCAGGGTCTGATGGAGAGGGAGTCCATTCCGCCACAAAATCTGCCAATGCTTGACTCTTGACTGCTTGCCTTGAAATGAATTCAAGATCAAATTCAGCCAATTCCGTTGCCCACTTTGCAATATTCCCAGTTGAATTGGGATTATGCAAGATTGCTCAAAGTGGGTAAGAGGTCACCACTGAGACTTTGTGAGCTTGGAAGTAATGGCGAAGCTTCCTGGAGGCAATAAGAACTGCATAGAGCAGCTTATGCACCTCTAGGTATCGAGTATTGGCATCATGTAGTACTTCACTAATGAAGTACACCGGGCGCTGAATGGTTCGGACCCTCCCGGAGGGGTCCGGAGCTTCCTCTTCACTGACCCGGATCCTCCCGGAGGAATCCGGATTTTCTTCAGGGACCTCCGGGTCCTGGCTGGAGGAACCCGGGGCTTCTTCAGAAGTGACCTGGACCCTCCCGGAGGGGTCTGGGTCTCCTGAAGTGACTTCTTGTGGATTCGAGTCTGGGAGCTGGGACCCAGACTCGCTTTCAGGTACCTCCGGACCCTCCCGAAGGGGTCTGGATTCCTGAGTATGAGGTAGCTCTGGTCTCTCTGCAACCAGAACCATACTGACGACTTCGTCAGTTGCTGAAATGTAAAGCAACAAAGGCTCACCAGGGTTCGGAGCTACCAGAATTGGTAGGGTGGTGAGGAACTGTTTCAGCTCCTGGAATGCCTTCTCTGCTTCTTCAGACCATTTGAATGGTCCGGACTTCCTCAATAACTTGAAGAAGGGGAGTGCCCGTTCCGCCAGTCTTGAAATGAACTGGCTAAGGGTTGCTAGATATCCAGTTAACTTTTGGACATCTTTGATGTGGGTTGGTGGCCACATGTCTTCAATGGCCTTAATCTTCGCCGGATTAGCTTCTATGCCCCAGTGACTTACCAGGAAACCGAGAAGTTTTCCGGAGCTAACCCCGAAGACACACTTGTCTGCATTTAGCTTTGTGCGGGTGGCCCGCAGCTTGTCGGAGACATCCTGCAAGGTGTCAAGGAGTGACCCCTTGTTCCTGACCTTGACCACGATGTCATCGACGTATACTTCCACTATGTCTCTAATGAGTTCTTCAAAGGTTTTGTACATAGCTCATACAAAAGTTGAAGCTGCATTCTTGAGACCAAATGGCATGGTTGTATAACAGTACAATCCATCTACTGTGATGAATGAGGTATGCTCTTCATCATCCCTAGACATCCTGATTTGATGATACCCGGAATATGCGTCTAGGAAACACAATAATTCACACCCGGAGGTGGAATCCACTATCTGATCTATTCTAGATAGTGGGAATGGATCTTTTGGACATGCCTTATTTAGTGTGGTGTAGTCGATGCACATCCGAAGCTTCCCGCCGGCCTTGGGCACAACGACTGGGTTTGCCAGCCATTTTGGATGGAAGACTTCTCGTATGAATCCAGCTTCAATTAACTTCTTCACTTCTTGTCGGATGAAGTTCTGTCGCTCTACGGATTGCTTCCGAGGCTTCTGATGTACAGGCCGGGCGTCGAGGTAGATCTTCAGATTGTGCTCAATCACTTCCCTGGGGATCCCAGGCATTTGTGACGGTTGCCAGGCAAACACGTCGACGTTAGCCCGGAGGAAAGTGATGTGCGCGAGTTCCTATTTGTCGTTCAATCCCCCCGATATACGGGTGGTCTGAGCGGCATCAGAACCAATTTGGACAACTTTGACGGGAATGTCGGTGTCTGTAACACCCTAAATTTTCGCATTATGCATTGCATACATGATCATGTATTAAACACTAGTAGAATAAAAGAAAAATAATAAAACATATATATACAAATGTATGTAGCAAAAGAAGAAATAGAAAATAACAATAGCCTAAAACTTGTAATAGGGAATAAGAATAAAAATAATAATAAAAATATATATATATAAATAATATATATAACAATATATAAAAATAGAAAAAATATTAATAATATATGTTATAAAAATAATAAATAATAAATATATAATATTAATAATATATAAAAAATATATATAATAAATTATATAATAAAAGAAAAGAAAAAAAAAAGAAAAAAAAAGAAACAGGCCAACCCGGCGGCCAGGCCAAGCGGCCCAGCCGACCGAGCGGCATCGCCCTAGCGCGCCCGCGCCCGAGGCCCCACGCCCGGGACCGCGTGGCCTCCCCGGCCTCCCGCGCGCGACCGACGCGCCTCGCGCGCAGCCCGCGGCGCTCACGCTCCCTGGGTCCCGCCTCCCGACGCCCGTACGCCTCCCGCCCCGACCGAGCCGCCCCCGATTTTCCCGTCCCGCCCCGCGGTTCCAATTTTTACGATCCCGCGCCGGCCCCGCTGGATCCCGCCCGACTCGGCCTCCTGGTCCCGCCCGCCGTAACGCGTCCCGCCTCCCAACCGACTCGGTTCCGATGTTGTCGCCTCCTGCTGCCCCTATAAAAGGAACCGAAGCCCCATGATGCCGCCGCCAACCACGAAGGAAACCGCCGGTACAGAGAGGAAAAAAAGGGAGTCCAGAGAGCTGCACCCAGGGAAGAAAAAAAGAGAAAAAGAAGGGGAAGAAGAGGAAGAAAAAGAGGAGGGCGCCACCGTTCGCCGGAGATCGTCGCCGACATCGCGCCGCCGTCGTCGTGCCGCCGAAGGTCTACTGCGCCATCCACTTCGTCTACGCGTCGCATTGTTCCGCGACCGTCAAGCCATCAGATCTACGGTAGGACATGTTCCCGATGCGAATTTTAGTGATCATATTGAATCTAATAGGCGTGAATTGATTTTAGTTGCACCATAATTTTATTTTCAGCAGCATTAATCCACCCTAAAACCCCCGTAAACTCATACGAACACGTATGAACTAGTCGCATCTAATTAATAAACGACCGAAGGAAATTAATTATTAAACTGTGCATGCATGCATGTCATTGCATGTTGATTATTTTGTGTGCATTATGTTGAATTGTATATGTTTTCTTGTATGTATGATCACGCGTAGAGGAACGTGCTCAAGAGGCCGCATACGAGGATTTCGAAAACCAAGACTTCGAAGCGCTTGAGCAACCCCATCCGCCGGAGCAAGGCAAGTGTCCTTGAAGCATATTGATCCTATTTTAAATTAAATGTTTTGTTTGCGAACTTGCATGCTTGTGTCAAATTGATGGGAATCCTATGATAGGAAGTTTACTAGTTTTGTTTGACCACCCTTGTCACCTGGAATTATGGTAGAGAGTCGGGAAGGGTTTTTACCTTTTTGCTTCGCTTAATTAATTGGGATGGCAAACAACACTACACAGTTAATTATGCATCAATGATATTCTGGTTAATGTGAACTGGTCAATATGATGGGTGATCTAAGCAAGCATGGTTATGTGGATGGGTTGGATGTCATGGTTGTTTGCTTGCTTTAGATCTAAGGACCGGTTCATGCGAGAATATGCCAGGTCAACAGTGCCACCACAAGGCCAAGTATGGGTGCGGCGTAGCTGAATAATTAGGAGCGCTGCTAGTATTGTATGGACCATTGGATGGCGCGGGGAATGGGAGTCCAGGAGGACTGCCCTGGGATCCGCATGGCACACGAGGGGGCCCGTGGGTGGGAGAATAGAGATTCAAGCCTGCTGGTGAAACCTTAGTGGGCCCGTACATACTAGTAGTCCCTTTGAAAGGCTATTTTGTGATCTCTTGGCCACACACCTACGGAAGTGTGAGATGGCACAATGGAGGTTCCTTATTCATCAAAGGGTGACGAAATCACAAACATGTGGGTAAAGTGGTACAACCTCTGCAGAGTGTTAAAAACTATCATGATAGACGTGCTCCCGGTTATGAGCGCCTGGATGACCTACATGATTAGAGTTGGAAATTGAGATTTGGGATGGTTTATGGTTTGGTAATGATTATGGTTTATGGATTATGATCATGGATATGAAATTGAGTTATGGTAGTTGGACATGGATAATGGTGATGTTGGCAATAATTGGATATGGTTTATATTTGGTTAATATGCTGGTTATGATGGGATTGTTTCACATAGACATAGTATAATGCTTTTCAAATGTTTTACTGTACTTTTCAGCACTTAGCCATTATTTTTGTCGTCATTTGAATAAGCCACATGTCATACTTTCCACACTTGCTGAGTACGACATGTACTCACCCTTGCAATCCCCCCCCCCCCCCAAACAGCTACTGGAGACAATTGGGAGTACCCTGAGGATCACGTGGAGTACTAGGTTGCGTACCGCCGTCAATTGCCTGTGGATTGGAGTCGTGCTGTTTAGTTTATTTTCCGTTGCAATTATTTAGAGTTTTATCATTCGTGAACTATTGGATTATTGTAATAAAGTACTTATTTATTAGTTAAGACGTGGTTAAATTCTGTATATCGTTTGTGATGCAACCGTATATGTGTGATGAACTTCCTGGGCACACATATGTGTTACGCTTGGTTCATATTCGGAACCGGGTGTCACAAATTGGTATCAGAGCCGCGTTGACCGTAGGACGCAAGCCTAGGTAGAATGGACACTCTAGAGCACTTAGGAACACTCTTCTAATCTGCTATTTTCGAAAATTTTTGCTGCTGTTTTGTTCCTTTATTTTCAGCCGCAAAAAGTATTGATCGCTGTTGCGTTTTTGATAAAAATTTCCAGAAGTGAGCAATATTAAGTGCTGCTGTTTTGCTGCGTAAATTTTCGAGGAAAAAGTGTGTTTTGCTGCTGTTATGTGTGGGTAAAATTATTGTGTTGGTTGCTGTATTTTTTTTCTCTTTATTTTTCGTTCTTTTGGAACCGCTGCACCGCTCTTTTTCCGCCGTTTTAGCTGCTGAAATTTTCAGATCTGTATTTGGTTATTTCTTTTTCCTCTAATGTATTCTTGTTTTCTGTAGATGGCCCGCACCAAGACAACCCCCCGTAAGTCGACCGGTGGACTTGCGCCCCCGCGTAGGTTGGCCAGTCGCTCTCTGGCCGTCGACCCCCGTCACCCCGTGGTGATCCGTTCTGACGGCAGAGCCGCAGGACAACAGCGACACCATCTCCGTGCCCTACTCCGTGAGGCTGGCTACCGCCACCACAGCCTCTCGCTCTCCTACCACACCACTGGAGTGCAGCACCCCGGCAGGAAGGAGTGGAGCTGCAAGATCTATATCTACTACAGTGATGAGTTGGTGAAGACCCACAACAGTCCTGCTTGGAGGAGCTCCCGCCGATCTGCGGAGCAGGATGCTAGCTGGGAAGCAGCCACCTTTTGGAGCCACGCCCGCCGTTTCCGTCTGGAGGACACGGTGCACGCCTTCGTCCCGCAGCGTCCCAGTGGCACTGCGCGCTTCGTCTCCAGACACGTGGAGGGACCCCTGGACCTCCCGCAGTCTCGTCAGACTGTTGACGACGTGACCCAGCTCAGTGCCCGACTTCAGAGGGCACAGCAGGAGATTCAGGACGGACATGACCTCGCCCAGCGCCACGAGGCGATAATCAGGAGGTATCGTCGGATCACCGACGAGGACCCGGACGACTACGCGTCCGACACCCCAACGTGGACCCCAGACTCTCCAGACCGTCGCAACGGTCAGCGTGAGTCGTCTTCTGAGGAGTCCTCTGACGAGGAGCCTTCCAGTGTGGCGTCTACCACACCACCGCCGCCTGCTGCCTCACCACCCCAGGACCCACAGGACCCCGAGGACCCCGACGACGATGACGACGACGACGAGGACCCGGATGAGTTCCCACTCGATGACGAGTAGTCCTCGACCTATGCCACGACTCAAGGATAGGCACACCCCCATTAGTTAAATAAGAACGATGTAGACATACTTGTGTGACCTTAAGTTGTGTTACTTCTTTTAGGATTTTTGTCAATTCTGTTTGGTGCTTGTTTGAGTGCTTGTTTGCTTAGTAGAGAGTTGTGGAATGCTTCAGCACTTGTCCACATCCTCATAATATAGGTCTATATTAATAAAGGATTATTTAGTGTCACATACCTTGATGCATATAGTTGGGACGTTTCTTTCCAAATTCTAAATCCTTCTATCCCCACCCTTCTTTCGCCAACAGATGGTGAGAACTCGTAACCAGAGGGATGCCAACGATGAGGAGGAGCGCAATGAAGTACCTCAGAACAACCAAGGACACGCTCATGGAGCTATCAATATTGAACAACTGTTAGCTATGCAGAACCAGCTCATGCAGACCATGATACAGACCATGGGACAGCTGCAAGCTGGCAACAACAATCAGCCCCATCTGCCTCCACCGCCACCCCCGCCACATCACAACCGTTTGGGAGAGTTCATGAGGACCAGACCGCCCACCTTTGCGCAAGCCACAGACCCAATGGAAGCTGATGATTGGCTGAAGTCCGTTGAAAAGAAACTTGCTATTGTCCAGTGCACTGATAGGGAGAAGGTTCTCTTTGCATCACATCAGCTAGTTGGAGCAGCCGCTGACTGGTGGGAAGCTCTTTGCAACGCTCATGATAATCAGGAGACAATCACTTGGGCTGAGTTTAAGCAGAGTTTCCGTTCCCACTATGTACCTGAAGGAGTTATGATACTGAGAAGGCAAGATTTTGAAAATCTCAGGCAAGGAAGGATGAGCGTGAGTGAGTATCTCAACAAATTCACTCAATTATCAAGATATGCTCCAGAAGACATCATAACTGATAGTAGGAAGCAGTATCTGTTTATGAGGGGTCTCAACAATGAAATTCAAGTCCAGTTGCTCAATACTGATTATCCAAACTTCCAAAAGCTGGTTGACAAGACTATTGTGGTTGAGAACAAGGTTCGTGAGATGGAGCAGGACAACAAGAGGAAGATGTCACATCATGGACCGCAACAAGGAAGCAATGTTCGCCCCCGCTATGCACCACCTACTGCACCACACTACAACCCATCTGCTCCTGCATACCGTGCTGCTTATCCGCCCCGCCCAAATCAGCCACCGCAGCAACGCCCCGCCATGCAAGTGCCTCGCAATCCTGTGCCACCTGCGCCGCGTCCTAACATGGCGGCGAATGCTCAAAACCAGTTGCGCCCAAACTTCCCTAAGGCTACGGGTGGTAAGACATGCTATGCGTGTGGAGAACCCGGACACTTTGCAAGTCAATGCCCCAAGAGAAACTATGGACCTATGAACAATGCACCAGGGCCAAATCACCCGCGACCAAATGGAGGAGCACCACAAGGCAACCGTGGACAGCAGAATTTTGCTCGTGGCAATGTGAATCATGTCTCTACTGAGGAAGCCTAGCAAGCTGATGACGTCGTGATTGGTATGTTTCTCGCCAACTCCAACCCCGCGACTGTTTTATTTGATTCAGGAGCATCTCATTCATTCATCTCGTCAAAGTATGTTGCCAAGTACAATTTGCCTATATCTCATATGAAGCAAACTATGCTAGTAAGTTCTCCTGGCGGAGAGATGAGGACAAATATAGTATGTCCGAAAGTAAGCATTAAAATAAGGGGGGTAGACTTTCTCGCGAACCTCATAGTATTGGACTCCCAAGGAATAGACATAATACTTGGAATGGACTGGCTGAGCAAGTATAATGGAGTCATTCAATGCGCCGAGAGGATTGTGCAGTTGACAATTGAACATGGTACACGCATTAAAGTTGAAGCAGCCCAACCTGCAAGAGGGAAAGCGATGCTGAATCACGTGGAAGAAGTGACATTGGAAAGCATTCCGATCGTTCGCGAGTACCCGGACGTGTTTCCAGATGAGTTGCCAGGTATGCCACCTGATCATGACATAGAATTCGCCATTGAGTTGATACCTGGAACTGCACCTATAGCTAAGAGGCCGTATAGTATGCCTCCTAAGGAATTAGCGGAGCTCAAGAAGAAAATTCAAGAGCAGCTAGAGAAGGGTTTTATACGCCCAAGTTCATCCCCGTGGGGAGCCCCAGTGCTCTTCGTAGATAAGAAGGATGGAACCCAGAGGATGTGTGTGGACTATAGGTCTCTCAACGAAGTGACAATTAAGAACAAGTACTCACTGCCCCGTATAGAGGATTTGTTCGACCAAATGAAGGGTGCCTGTATCTTCTCCAAGATCGACTTGCGGTCAGGATACTTCCAAATGAAGATTAGACCATCGGATATACCCAAGACAGCATTTCGGACACGATATGGATCTCATGAGTACACCGTCATGTCATTTGGATTGACAAACGCGCCTGCGTACTTTATGTATCTCATGAATAAGGTCTTCATGGAATATCTGGATAAGATTGTTGTAGTGTTCATCGATGATATTATGATCTACTCGAAGGATGAGAAGGAACATGAGGAACACTTGAGGCTTACGCTGCAGAAATTGAGGGAGCATCAATTGTATGCCAAGTTCAGTAAATGTCAATTTTGGTTATGGGAAGTTTCTTTCTTAGGCCATATTATCTCTGGAGGAGGAGTATCAGTTGACCCAGGGAAGGTGAGAGATGTGCTTAAGTGGGAACCGCCACAGAATGTCAAGGAAATTCGGAGTTTCCTTGGAATGGCTGGATATTACCGTCAGTTTATCAAGGACTTTTCCAAGATAGCCAAGCCTATGACCGAATTACTCATGAAAGGGAAGACATTCCGATGGACTCAAGCTTGTCAGGATAGCTTTGAGGAGTTAAAGAAAAGGTTGACAACCGCCCCGGTGTTAGTATTACCGGACGTGAGCAAGAGTTTTGATATATATTGTGATGCATCAAGACAAGGATTAGGATGTGTGCTCATGCAAGAAGGCCAAGTGGTATCTTATGCATCGAGGCAACTAAAGAAACATGAGTTGAATTATCCTACGCACGACCTTGAACTCGCAGCCATGGTACACGCCTTGAAGATATGGAGACACTATGTTTTTGGTCACTGATGTGAGATTTATACGGATCACAAGAGTCTCAAGTACATATTTACGCAAACGGATCTGAATCTGAGGCAACTCCGATGGTTGGAGCTCATCAAGGATTATGACGTGGGAATCAACTATCACCCAGGGAAGGCCAACGTAGTGGCCGATGCCCTGAGCCGAAAAGGAGTAAGTCATCAACTCACAGTTCAAGAACTGCCTTCCGAGTTATGTAAGGAGTTTGAACGGTTGAATCTTGGATTCATAAATGAGATGGGAACGATGGGAGTCAACCCAACATTAGAGCAGGAAATACGGGAAGGACAGACAAAGGACAAGGAAATACAGGAAATCAAGGAAAGGACCCAAGAAGGGAAGGAATTCAGATTTGATGAGGACGAACAGGGTACCTTATGGCTTGGAAAGAGGATTGTGGTACCTAATGTCAGGCATATTCGTGAAACAATATTGAAGGAGGCACATGACTCTCCTTACTCAATTCATCCTGGCTGTACGAAGATGTACAAAGACTTAAAGACATGTTATTGGTGGGCCAGCATGAAAAAGGACATAGCCGAATATGTTGCACTTTGTTATGTGTGCCAACGAGTTAAAGCTGAACATCAAAGGCCAGCCGGATTGTTACAACCATTAAAGGTCCCGGAGTGGAAGTGGGAAGAGATTGGTATGGACTTTATAGTTGGATTACCGCGAACTCAGTCTGGCTATGATTCAATATGGGTTATTGTGGATCGATTGACAAAATCAGCTCATTTCATCCCCGTCAAGACCACATATACCACCGCGAAGCTAGCAGAATTGTATATGGAGCACATTGTGTGTCGACACGGAGTACCGAAGAAGATAGTCTCGGATAGAGGTTCTCAGTTTACCTCCAGATTTTGGCAAAAATTGCATGAAGCTTTGAGAACGAGGTTGAATTTTAGTTCAGCATATCATCCTCAGACGGATGGACAAACCGAGAGGACCAACCAAATTTTGGAAGACATGTTGAGAGCATGTGCTTTAAAGCATAGGAAAAGTTGGGATAAAAGTTTGCTGTATGCTGAATTCTCGTACAATAATAGTTACCAAGCAAGTTTGAAAATGTCACCCTATGAAGCATTATACGGAAGGAAATGTAGGACTCCCTTGTTTTGGAATGAAACCGGAGAGAATCAAGTGTTTGGTCCCGACGTGTTACAAGAAGCTGAAAGGCAAGTCCAAATAATACGGGAAAACTTAAAGGCTGCCCAGTCTCGACAGAAAGGTTATGCTGATAATAGGCGAAGGAGTCTGACTTTTGAAGTTGGAGATTTTGTATACCTCAAAGTGTCACCTATCAGAGGTCAGCGACGGTTTAACGTCAAAGAAAAACTGGCACCACGTTACATCAGACCATTTAAGATTCTGGACAAGCGAGGAGAGGTAGCTTATCGACTTGAGCTGCCGACGTATCTCTCCGATGTACACGACGTGTTTCACGTCTCTCAACTCAAGAAGTGTCTCAGGGTACCGGAAGAACAAGTGCCGATGGATGAGTTAGAACTTCAGGAGGATTTGTCCTATGTCGAGCAACCTATCAAAATTTTGGATATGAAGGAAAGGGTCACGAGAAATAAGAGGATCCGTTGGTGCAAAGTGCAATGGAAACACCATACGGAAGCCGAAGCTACATGGGAACGTGAAGAAGACCTGAAGGCAGAATTCCCTCATCTTTTCTCCACGCTATCGAATCTCGAGGGCGAGATTCACTTTAAGGGGGGTAGGTTTGTAACACCCTAAATTTTCGCATTATGCATTGCATACATGATCATGTATTAAACACTAGTAGAATAAAAGAAAAATAATAAAACATATATATACAAATGTATGTAGCAAAAGAAGAAATAGAAAATAATAATAGCCTAAAACTTGTAATAGGGAATAAGAATAAAAATAATAATAAAAAAATATATAAATATATAAATAATATATATAACAATATATAAAAATAGAAAAAATATTAATAATATATGTTATAAAAATAATAAATAATAAATAATAAATATATAATATTAATAATATATATATAAAATATATATATATAATAAATTATATAATAAAAGAAAAGAAAAAAAGAAAAAAAAAAGAAAAAGGCCAACCCGGCGGCCAGGCCAAGCGGCCCAGCCGACCGAGCGGCATCGCCCCAGCGCGCCCGCGCCCGAGGCCCCACGCCCGGGACCGCGTGGCCTCCCCGGCCTCCCGCGCGCGACCGACGCGCCTCGTGCGCAGCCCGCGGCGCTCACGCGCCCTGGGTCCCGCCTCCTGACGCCCGTACTCCTCCCGCCCCGACCGAGCCGCCCCCGATTTTCCCGTCCCGCCCCGCGGTTCCGATTTTTACGATCCCGCGCCGGCCCCGCTGGATCCTGCCCGACTCGGCCTCCCGGTCCCGCCCGCCGTAACGCGTCCCGCCTCCCAACCGACTCGGTTCCGATTTTGTCGCCTCCCGCCGCCCCTATAAAAGGAACCGAAGCCCCACGATGCCGCCGCCAACCACGAAGGAAACCGCCGGTACAGAGAGGAAAAAAAGGGAGTCCAGAGAGCTGCGCCCAGGGAAGAAAAAAAGAGAAAAAGAAGGGGAAGAAGAGGAAGAAAAAGAGGAGGGTGCCACCGTTCGCCGGAGATCGTCGCCGACATCGCGCCGCCGTCGTCGTGCCGCCGAAGGTCTACTGCGCCATCCACTTCGTCTACGCGTCGCATTGTTCCGCGACCGTCAAGCCGTCAGATCTACGGTAGGACATGTTCCCGATGCGAATTTTAGCGATCATATTGAATCTAATAGGTGTGAATTGATTTTAGTTGCACCATAATTTTATTTTCAGCAGCATTAGTCCACCCTAAAACCCCCGTAAACTCATACGAACACGTATGAACTAGTCGCATCTAATTAATAAACGACCGTAGTAAATTAATTATTAAACTGTGCATGCATGCATGCCATTGCATGTTGATTATTTTGTGTGCATTATATTGAATTGTATATGTTTTCTTGTATGTATGATCACGCGTAGAGGAACGTGCTCAAGAGGCCGCATACGAGGATTTCCAAAACCAAGACTTCGAAGCGCTTGAGCAACCCCATCCGCCGGAGCAAGGCAAGTGTCCTTGAAGCATATTGATCCTATTTTAAATTAAATGTTTTGTTTGCGAACTTGCATGCTTGTGTCAAATTGATGGGAATCCTATGATAGGAAGTTTACTAGTTTTGTTTGACCACCCTTGTCACCTGGAATTATGGTAGAGAGTCGGGAAGGGTTTTTACCTTTTTGCTTCGCTTAATTAATTGGGATGGCAAACAACACTACACAATTAATTATGCATCAATGATATTCTGGTTAATGTGAACTGGTCAATATGATGGGTGATCTAAGCAAGCATGGTTATGTGGATGGGTTGGATGTCATGGTGGTTTGCTTGCTTTAGATCTAAGGACCGGTTCATGCGAGAATATGCCAGGTCAACAGTGCCACCACAAGGCCAAGTATGGGTGCAGCGTAGCTGAATAATTAGGAGCGCTGCTAGTATTGTATGGACCATTGGATGGCGCGGGGAATGGGAGTCGAGGAGGATTGCCCTGGGATCCGTATGGCACACGAGGGGGCCCGTGGGTGGGAGAATAGAGATTCAAGCCTGCCGGTGAAACCTTAGTGGGCCCGTACATACTAGTAGTCTCTTTGAAAGGCTATTTTGTGATCTCTTGGCCACACACCTACGGAAGTGTGAGATGGCACAATGGAGGTTCCTTAATCATCAAAGGGTGACGAAATCACAAACATGTGGGTAAAGTGGTACAACCTCTGCAGAGTGTTAAAAACTATCATGATAGCTGTGCTCCCGGTTATGAGCGCCTGGATGACCTACATGATTAGAGTTGGAAATTGGGATTTGGGATGGTTTATGGTTTGGTAATGTTTATGGTTTATGGATTATGGTCATGGATATGAAATTGAGTTATGGTAGTTGGACATGGATAATGGTGATGTTGGCAATAATTGGATATGGTTTATATTTGGTTAATATGCTGGTTATGATGGGATTGTTTCACATAGACATAGTATAATGCTTTTCAAATGTTTTACTGTACTTTTCAGCACTTAGCCATTATTTTTGTCATCATTTGAATAAGCCACATGTCATACTTTCCACACTTGCTGAGTACGACATGTACTCACCCTTGCAATCCCCCCGAAACAGCTACTGGAGACAATTGGGAGTACCCTGAGGATCACGTGGAGTACTAGGTTGCGTACCGCCGTCAATTGCCTGTGGATTGGAGTCGTGCTGTTTAGTTTATTTTCTGCTGCAATTATTTAGAGTTTTATCATTCGTGAACTATTGGATTATTGTAATAAAGTACTTATTTATTAGTTAAGACGTGGTTAAATTTTGTATATCGTTTGTGATGCAACCGTATATGTGTGATGAACTTCCTGGGCACACATATGCGTTACGCTTGGTTCATATTCGGAACCGGGTGTCACAGTGTCGCCGCTTGGCTGCACACGAGGTGCAGAAGTCGAGCCTCGTTGATGAATGTTCGGGGGTTTTGGAGCTTGCTCCTACCTGGAGTCCTCCTCTTGCACCGTGGTGAGTGCATGGAGTTCTTCTAGAGCAGTTACTCCGGCAGTACGATCTCCGCGGATCAGGAGAACGCCTACTGGCGTTGGCATCTTCAACACCAGATAACCATAATGAGCAGCTCCCATGAATTTGTACAGGGCAGGCCTACCCAAGATGGCATTGAAGGGTAAGTTGATCTGAGCGACGTTGAAGACCAACTTCTCGGTGCGGTACTTCTCCCGTGTCCTGAAGGTAACGGGGAGAGTAATAGCTCCGAGTGGGGTAATGGCCCCCGGACCTACTCCGGAGAAAGGTCGAGAGGGGTGGAGATCCGAAGGTCAGAGTTGAAGCTTAGTAAAAGCCTCGAAGCTTATGAGGTTAAGCCTCGAACCTCCGTCTACCATGACGTGGTGGAGCTGGATGTTGTTGATGGTAGGAGATACCATCAAAGGTAACTGACCTGCTCCAACCATGCTCCGAGGACAGTCCAAAGCATCAAAAGTGATGGCTGTGTCCATCCACTTCGGATGAGGTTCCGGCCTGACTATAGGAGCTACAACAGCCATATCCCGACGCATAGTATTGATGACGCGGCGGGAGGTGATGTCCCATGATCCACCAAAAATGGTGTTCATAGTCTTCTAACGCTCGTTGTCAGAGACGTCAGAATCATCGTTGACGGAGGTGTAAACGGCCTTCAGGACCTTTTTGGGATCCTGAAAACCTAACTCCTCTTCAGCCGGAGCTTCGTCGAATTTTTGCTTTCCTTGCCTCTATCGGAAAGGAGATTCTTCCCGACGCTTGTTGTAGCGCTCGGCAAGGTTTTGGACCTCCCGGCAGTCTTCCAAACTGTGGCTGCCCGTTTTGTGAATTGGGCACCACACCTTGGGCTTGCTACCGTCTTTAGAAGACGGTCGAGGTCGCTTTTCGGGGCGTGGCCCCCAGCCACCCGGAGCTGCAGCAGCTGCAACATTGGATGTACCGGCCGACGGCTTCTTCTTGCCGTTGGTCTTTTTCTTCTTCTTGCCGTTCCCAAAGGTAGCGGCTTCTTCTTTGGAGGATTTCTTGTGACCCTCCGGGGTTGGTTTGGAGTGCATCTCACAGCCCTCCACAGCTCTGGCACATTTGTCAGCCAAGCTGAAGAGTTCCGTGATGCTGGTGATCTCCTTGATCGCTAGTTTCTCCAGCGTCTTCTTGTCCCGTACACCCTGTCTGAATGCCACAATGACAGAGGCGCTAGAGATAGAAGGGATAGTGTTTCGTACCTGAGAGAACCTCTGGATGAATGATCCAGGGATTCTCCCCCTTTTTGCACGACTGCAAAAAGGTCCAGTTCAGTGCCTGGTCGGGTGTATGAACTCCCGAAGTTGGCGGTAAACTGCCGGCACAGCTCCTCCCAACTGTTGATAGAGTTGGGTGGAAGGCTCATAAACCAGGACCTGGCGGTCCCAGTTAAGGCCACTGGAAAATAATTGGCCATCACGGCCTCGTTTCCTCCAGCTGCCAAGATTGCAGTGGAGTAGATCTGAAGAAATTCGGCGGGATTGACAGTCTTGTCGAATTTTTCCGGCAGGTGAGGCCGGAACTTCTGTGGCCACCTGACCATACGCAGATGTATGTCCAGAGCTGAACAGCCTCCTCCTACTCCTTCAGGAGTAGAAAGGTCCTGAGCTTCCCGTCTTTCACGAGCATGCTCAATATGGACTCGGCCGTCTTGTTGGCGGTATCGGCAATCAAGCTCCGCCCGGAGGTCATGAGTTGAGAGCCTGGATACCGTGTGAGTGCGTCGTGCCCCGGAGGGCAATGACGTCAGTTGTTGTGATGCAGCACGTCTCCTGCTATTGGAAACGTGCGGACCAAGTCTACCAGACAAAGTCCACCACTGCGACGGGGCTCGTCCTGAAGGAGGAGGACCCTGGTTGCTGATGCGTTCGGCTGCTGCTGCAACCAAATGTTCCACATCGGCCCTCCACTGTTCCAGTGCATCCCGGGATGCATCCGGAGGTGATGGGCGTTGGAGAAGAGCACGCGCTGCATGGAGCGCGTGTTCCGGGCTGTCATGATTTGCCGACGCAGTGATTGACGCCGGCGCACCATCGCGTTGCCCAGCTTGATTTGCTGGTGGAGGCGGTGGTGGTGGGAGTGTGACTCCTGCTGGTGCTGAGGCTCCTGTTGGTGGCTGCATATTGGAGGGATTGCCCCGAATGGCCTGAGCAGCAGGTTGACCGTTGGATGATCCAGCAGCTGAGTTCACCATTCTCAAAACCTCAGGCGCCCCCCTACCTGGCGCGCCAACTGTCAGTGGTTTGGAACTGGCAGATCTCCCGACACTACTAAAGTGTTAGAGGAGTTTGATGTTCGGTGTGGGCGCGCGGAGATTCAAGAAGGTGAATTGTAAATGACGCAGGAGACACAAGAGTTTACGTGGTTCGGGCCGCCTGAGCGTAATACCCTACTCCATGGGATGTGTTGATGTTGTATTGGATGTAGCAAGTGTGTTAGTGTGTTTGAACGTCTATCGAGCGTGTCTGAACGTCTATCGAGCGTGTCTGAACGTCTATCGAGCGTGTCTGAACATCTATCGAGCGTGTCTGAACGTCTATCGAGCGTGTCTTAACGTCTATCGAGCGTGTCTTAACGTCTATCGAGCGTGTGTGTAAACATCGTTGGCCTGTCCTTTTATAGTACAAGGGCAGGTCATTACAAATTAGCCTGGCCCGACATGTGGCCCCGGCGTTTACTAGTGTTGATACCTCTTCAACACGTTTAATTGCCCTTAATGACCGTGTAATGGTCTTTTACAGCACCGTTACTGGTATTAAGGTCGTCTGATTAAGTGTCATTAATATGGTATTAATGACACTTAATCGGGTCTTGAAGTCCTCGATTCCCCTTTGAAGATCCGGAGCCATTGCGGGGTCTTCTGGAGGTTAGAGGGTGAAGATCCGACGGTTGGACACGTGGCAGCACAGGAGCACGCTGTGGAGAACAGATAGTTCTGGTGTTAGCCGACACGTGTCAGCACCGGAGCTTCCCTCGGTCTGGGGTTAGGTCCGGGGATGCCACTTCGGTACATAGTTCGGAGCTTCCTCCCTTGCGGGCGGTAGCTCCGGTTTGATAGTACACGTGGCGACCCTGGGGCTAACCATGTTGGAGAAGCGGGTCCGGACATGTCTGACATGTGGGCCTCCGAAGGTCTTCAAATCAAGCGGGTGACTTTCCCTTGATATCTTTGCAATCCCAAGGGGTATATGGTACCCAGGGTACCGACAATCTTCATCAAGTTCAAGTGTTGTCGCTGTTCCCATTGGTGTCGGAAGAGGCTTGCTTTTGTCCATGTTGAAGCACCTTAGGAGGTCTTTTGTATACTTCGTTTGCACAAAGGTTCCCTCCTTGGTTTGCTTGATTTGTAGCCCCAAAATGTACATGAGTTCTCCCACAAATTTTAATTGTTATGAGCATATTATAACATATACATATAAAAAAAAGCTCATCCAAGTCGTACTATCAAGTAACTTACACTATCACAACAATGAGATACATAAAGTAGTGTAAGCCATGCTAGAGATCAAATGTAATTTTCAATTTAAGCAAGTCATGATCTCACAAACTTAACTATTTCAATACCTGAAAGCATGACACTTGTTGCTGCATTTTATTATTTTTTAAGGCACAAATTTAGATCATATGATATTTGCAAGAGATTATATGCGCATCTACCTTATTCTAAACAACCAAGCCAAACCTATGTCATTTGACAATCAGAAGCTTAAGGACATGGTTTTAGTCAGACACAACTTCTTCCAAGTTCATATCTAAGTGCAATGATAAGTCATCTCAAAAGAAGAAATGCGATGCATGCATATTCTCTTGATCTTTTCTCAACTTATATTTGTTCATAAAAACTCAACATGTGAGTTGATTGCTTGATTAATTCTTTATGATTAAAAGCACTTGTGAGCATGCAACAAGTTCAAAAGAGCAAGAAAGTTCGACCATGACCAGATTTAGTGTAAGTAATTATTCCAGTTACTAGACATGGCAAAAACTACAAAATGTATAACACGAGTAATGTAGTAAGAACTTTCAGCAAGTAAAAGGAATCACAAAGTCATATATGTATGAAATACTATGCTCATATTATTATTATTTCAGATTCACACATAGACTTCTCAAGTTTGAAAACTCCCTCTCAATTTAAGCCATGAGGATGCATAACCCCTATTTCACAAAGAATATAACAAAATGAGTGAAATCCAAAGGTTTTGTAAAAATGTCAGCCAATTGTTGTTCGGTATCTACATGGTGAAGCACAATGTTTCCTTTTTCAAGATTATCACGAAGAAAGTGATACCTAATATCAATGTGCTTAGTTCTAGAATGTTGCACGGGGTTTTTAGCAATGCAAATGGCACTAGTGTTATCACAAAACAGTGGAACACTATGTAGGTCAACCCCATAGTCCTTAAGTGTTTGAACAATCCAAAGAATTTGTGAGCAAGCACTAGCAGCAGCTACATATTTAGATTCAGCCGTGGATTGTGCAACTGAGCTTTGTTTTCTAGAGGACCAAGCAACAAGAGAATTACCAAGAAAATGACAAGCACCAGAAGTACTTTTCCTATCAATCCTACAACCCCCAAAATCAGCATCCGAAAAAGCTTTCAAGGTAACAGTTGAGGAAGAAGGAAGAAAAATAACAAATTCTTGAGTTCCATGTAAGTACCTGAGAATCCTTTTGATGGCTTGACGATGTGAAGCACGTGGAGAGGCTTGAAACTGTGCACAAAGACATACGCTGAATTGTATGTCCGGTCTTGATGCCGTGAGGTACAAAAGTGATCCGATCATGCTTCTATATTCTTTTTGATCTACGGGTTCACCATCTTCATCAAGTTCAAATGTTGTTGCTGTTCCCATTAGTGTCTGAAGAGGCTTGCTTTTGTCCATGTTGAAGTGCCTTAGGAGGTCTTTTGTATACTTTGTTTGATGTACAAAGGTACCCTCCTTGGTTTGCTTGATTTGCAGTCCCAAAAAGTACGTGAGTTCTCCCATCATACTCATCTCAAATTCTGAACTCATCATAGTTGCAAACTTGGACACAAGATCATGAGAAGCACAACCAAAGATAATATCATCCACATACACTTGAACGAATAATGAGTCATTGCCTTGCTTAAGCACAAAAAGATTTTTATCAACCTTGCCCATGGTAAACTCCTTTTCAAGTAAGAATGTTTTTAACCAAGCATACCATGCTCTAGGGGCTTGTTTGAGACCGTACAAGACTTTGGACAGTTTGTAAACATGATTAGAAAATCTGGATTTTCAAAACCTGGTGGTTGCTTGACATAAACCTCCTCATCTACGTAGTCATTAAGAAAAGAACTTTTAACATCCATTTGATATAACTAATCAGTTAGATACTACAAATGCTAACAAAATTCTTATGGCTTCTAATCAGCAACGGGAGCAAAAGTTTCATCAAAATCTAGACCTTCAACCTGTGTGAAACCTTGAGCAACCAACGTAGTCTTATTCCTAATCACAGCCCCATCCTCACTTTTTATTTTTAAATACCTTTTTAGTTCCAATTAAGGTGTGACCTTGAGGTGAAGGCACAAGTTTCCAAACATTATTTCTTTCAAAATTTTCTAATTCTTCTTGCATGGCAATAATCCAAGATTCATTAGTGAGTGTGTGTGATATATCTTTGGTTCAAAAGAAGCAATAAAAACAGAATGAACATGAGAGATTGGATCGCAAAACCTGGACCGTGTGACTCGTTCGTGCAAACTTCCAATGATTTGTTGTGGGGGATGACTTTTGAGGACGCGGAGGGGAGTAGACACTTCACAAGCTTCTTCATCTTTATGTTCATCACATATCGAAGAACTTGTGGCTTGAGGACGATCTGTACCAGCTGCAGTAGTTCTTGGTGCTTGTTGTGGTGCAAAATCAGCAACATGATCAATGTGATTTGCTTCTAAATTTTTGGACAACAGCACCACTTTCTTCGTCTTCTTCGATGAAAAGACTCTCCTTCTGTGGATATAGATCAGACCTGCAATATTGGAGCTGGTACTTGGTCTAGCTTCATCAAAAGAAACCTCACAAGTCTCCACAATTTTGTTAATGTCAAGTAAAAGCATATGGTAGCCTCTAGTATGAGATGGATAACCAAGAAACATGCCATCAACAGATCTAACTTCAAATTTATCATGATTATCATGTTTCTTAACGAAGCATTTGCAGCCAAAGGCCCTAAAGTGTGTGACATTAGTCCTATATCCAAACCTAAACTCATATGGTGTTTTTCCTAGCTTAGCACACAAGAAAACACAATTTGAGACATAACAAGCTGTTGCAATTGCATCAGCCCAAAATTTCCTAGGAGTTTGATATTCATCAAGCATAGTCGTAGCCATCTCAACTAAGGTTCTGTTCTTTCTCTCTATGACACCATTTTGTTGGGGTACATAGGGTGAAGAAAATTGATGATCTATTCCATTTTCAACACAAAAGTGATCAAACAATTGATTTTTAAATTCATTTCTGTTATCACTTCTAATTGCTTTTAACGATCATGAGTGATCAATTGACAATCTAAGAAATAAAGTTCTAAAGTGACTAAAAGCTTCATTCTTAGATGTCGTAAAGTAAACCCAAGAGTATCTAGAATAATCATCAACAATCACAAGAACATACCATTTACCTCCAAAAGATTGAACACGTGAAGGACCTACGGTGTCAAGGTGCAAAAGTTGTCCCGGTTCAGTTGTCATGGTCATTGTGAGAGGAGCATGTGAAGCTGCAACTATCTTAGCATATCTACCATAAAATCACACAATTTCTTTGTCCCCTTTAAACGTAGGCAGCCCACGTATGCGATCAAGAGCACTAACACGCGTGAGATGATCAAAGCCTACGTGACCAAGTCTACGATGCCAAAAATATAAGTCCTTCATATCATTAGCAACTAGACACCTATGCTTAAAAGATGACATATCAAAATCGGCCTTAAATACTCTTCCAAGCTGAGACATGTTAAAAATGAGCTCACTATTTGAATCTACAACCTTGCAGCAATTATGAAACAAAAAGCAAGTTGTATTTCAAATTTTTGACAAGTGCCACATCTTTCTAAGAGTAGTGATTATTTACTCTGACTGAACCCTTAGCAATAAAGGAGTTGAAGAATTATTAGCAAAAGTAACATTCTCTATACGTGACACAAAAGAGAGGGAGAAGAACCATTCTTTCTTACCGGTCATGTGGCATGAGCAGCCTGAATCCACAATCCAAATGTTCTCCTTCCTCAAGTGTGTAAACTACATATAAACACAATACGTCGATGACTCAATACTGGGGTTAGTCAAAAAATTAGGAATCCAGTACTGAGTCACACGATGTCCAGCAGAAATAACACGCGAAAGCTGAAATAAAACATCATGTTGATGAGCCAAAGTTTGAGGATTTTTGTACCCAACTACTGACCTACGAGGTGTTACATGTGTAGCACGAAAAATAGTAGGTTCGGGAGCAAACTTTGCATGTTTTCGACTCACTACTGCAGGTTGCATTTTCCTAACATTCGGTATAGCACGTGCAGCAAATTTTTCATGAAAGTTATGAGATCTAGCTTGCATTCTTTCCTTGTTCTGTTGTTTAGCTAGTCTATAACAAAAGTCTATGACATGAACATCTCTACCATAGTAGATACAATGAAATTGAACTTTGTGTTCATGTCTAGATGAGCAAGGAACATGATTATTAGAAACCGAATGAGACAACACTCCTGCAGATTTGAAAACCACTTCTTTTTCTTTATGAATTGTTTGAATCAAGCCACTTCCTAATGACTTTACAATTTTAGGTGGATGTGCCTTAGCATGAGCATGGGAATCAAAACCTAAACCAGTTTTATCATTGCAAAATTTAGAGGAATTTAGCAGCAAGTTCAGATTTTTATTCCCATTACAAAACTCCTCTAGTGTCCTATTCGTGTCATAAAGTTTCTTAGACAAGTCTAGGCAGTTTTCACATGAAGTTTTTCCTTTTAGTTTGCAATTAGAGAAATATTTAACTTCATGAGAACGTAAAGCATTGTTAAATATAGAAATCTCATTCAAGGCATCATGTAGTTTTTTTTATCAAGATCATCATAAGTAGAATAATGCAAATCAATTGTAGAACAACAAGAATCTTTCAAGTTTTTATTATTAAGTGCAGCAAGCTTTTTGTTCTTTTCAATTTCTAACTCAAATTTATAAAGTGTGGAGGTGTGTGCACTTCTTAGGGAGAATAATTGTTCATATATAAGCTCTCATGAGGAACAAGAATCATCACTAGGAATCAAACATTTCAAACGATTAATTTCATATTCTAGTGATTCAATTTTAACAGCATTGTCCCTAAGTTTTTTTTGTCCTTTTCCTAAGTATAACAGTGGCACAAGAAATAGCATCACAAATTTCTTCGCAAGTGGGACATACCTCTTCATCATCGTTGTTCTGTACTGCCTCCTCCATACTTGATCTTGAGTTACCCGCCATAAAGCACAGGTTTGCCAAATTCTCTTCATCTTCGTCACTTCCGATGTCCATATCGCTCGAGCCAAGTTCTTGAAGTGCAGATATAAAACGGTTTACCAATTGGCAACCTATAATACCCTTCTTCTTCTTCTTATCGTTTGCAGAGGATTGCTTCATCCTTATTTGCTTTTCATCATGGGAAGTAGTACCTGAAAGGTTAGGGCAATCCGTACGAAAATGTCTTGTCTTACCACATTCGAGGCGTCGTTGAGAACGACACTTCCTCTCCTTCTAGTTCTCACATTTTTAATTGCTTTTGAGAATCGAGTAGAGATGAGTGCAAGTTCCTCCTCTGCAAACTCTTCAATCTATTCAAAGGTTAGAGAGGACAGCAAAGCAAGTGCACCACCAGATGAAGATTGGCTAGAGCTATGCGTGTCATGTTGTGAAACAAATGCAAGAGACTTGTTGGGATTCTTACGTGAGATTATGCCAATTTCATGAGTTCTTAACTTGGAATATAGCACATCTAGTGTAAGTGTACTCATGAAAGTTGATTTACGAATAGATGTAACTTTCATCTCCCAAATTGACATGTCTAATGCACTTAGTAATTTCCTAGCATTCTCAGCATCTGAAAAATTAACGTTGACACTACGCAAGTTGCTGAGAATTTTGTTAAAGCGAGCAAGGAGGTCATCAATTGACTCACCGAGTTGCATCTCGAAGCGCATATATTCCTTTTTGAACATGTCTTGTCTTACCTCCTTGATAGTGTTGGATCCTTTATGATAATAACATAGAGCTTTCCAAACATCGTACGTAGATCGGAGGTGTGCAACACGATCAAAGTCGCTTTGAGTCAATCCTTGTATGATCAAGTTTTGCGCCTTGTTGTTGCTGTCAATATCTCTGATGTTCTTAGTCGTGACTTGATCGTTTGGCGGCACGTCGTAAGGCTTGTACACATTTTCCCATATTGTGAAGCCTTGCGCCTGGATGAAATGTAACACCCTAATTTTCATGCACCATGCCCTACACACACTCATATACATGTTTAACATTAACCCACATAAAGAGGAACAAGTTTAAAATTGATTCGGAGCATTTAAAATTGATTTGGAGCATTTAAAATTGATTTGGAGCAAAACCACACTTAAAATGCAGGAAAGTGCGGACTAGTCCGATTTTGCTGAGGAATAGTCCGATTTCTCTCTGACTAAAAACGGACTTGTCCGTTTTTGCTGCGGACTAATCCGATTTTTGGCACTGGAAACTTTCGGACTTGTCCGATTTTGTGCGGACTAGTCCGTTATTCTATGAATCCTTGAAAAATTGCTAAGTCCTTGGACTTTTCCAGACTAGTCCAGTGTTCCATCGGACTTGTCCATTTTCCTCTCTGTTTGAAGTCAGACTTGTCCGATGTTTGGCCAGACTTGTCCGATTTTCTCTCTGGACAACTTCGGACTAGTCCGGTCCTTTTCGGACTTGTCTGATATTTCGCGACTCTGAGTTGATCTTTTGTTTTACGACTTCTTTCTTGGGTTTCACATTAAGTGGGTCTAGGGACGTCTTGCCTAACTCTTTTAGAGCCCATGTGGGACTCTAAACCGGCCTCTACTCATCCCAAAACTTGAAATCTATCTAACCCTAGCCTCCACCTCTATATAAACAGCCCCACCCCTTTGATTGGCATCTATTTGCCACTTTTCCACCCACCCAAACCCTAGTTCGTTGGGAGCCACCATCAAGGAGGGAGGAGAAGATCCCAAGCAAGAAGAAGAGGAGGAGGAAACGAAAGAGGATCAAGATCTCCACCAAGTTTCGTTCTTCACCAGCAATTCATCCCCAAGTTCATCACCAACCCTAGATCATCAAGATCCAAGTGTTACCTCCAAGTTTCTTGATTCATTGGAGTCCTAAACACCTGGTATACCTTCTATTCTCTTTTCCTTATGTGAATTCAACCCCTAATCTCCAAATTCACGTCGATCTAGAAAACCCTAATCTGCTGATCTCGCAGAGTGCGGACTTGTCCGGTCCCTAGCGGACTAGTCCGATATTTCTGGTTAAATTGTGTTGAATTAATTCTAAAATTTGATCTAATGAATCCAAACTTGTATAAACTTGTTAAAAGCTATTAGAACTAGTTAGTTGTCATTAAAAGCAATCTAGTAACAAGTTCTACCTTGCATTTGCATCAATCATGCATGTCATGTCATATTGAGTAATACTTGTGCACTCTTTGATTGTGTTTCTTGTCTTGTATGTTTATTGTGTGGATAAGACGGATTTGCGCTAGCAAGTGCCGCGGAGGATCTACAACACCAAGAGTTTGAAGGCTTTGATCCTAATCAACAGTAAGAGCAAGGCAAGTGTCCTTGAAGCATATTGACCCTGTTTTAAAATAAATGTTTTGTTTGCAAAATTGCATGCTTGTGTCAAATTGATGGGAATCCTATGATAGGAAGTTTACTAGATTTGTTAAACCACCCTTGTCACCTGGAATATATGGTAGAGAGTTGGGAAGGGTTTTTACCTTTTGCTTCGCTTAATCAACTGGGATGGGAAACAACTATACCACTCAATTTAATTATGCATTAATGATATTCTGGTTAATGTGAACTGGTCAATACGGTATGGTAATGGGTGATCTAAGCAAGCCTGGTATGTGGATGGGTTGGATGTTATGGTGGTTTGCTTGCTTTAGATCTAAGGACCGGTTCATGTGAGAATAAGCCAGGACTACAATGCCACCACGAGGCCAAGTATGGGTGTGGCGTAGCTGAGTAATTAGGGCTTTGCTAGTACTGTTTGGACCATTGTGGATGCTCGGGGAAGGGGTAGTCAGATTGGGTTTGTTGATGATTGGTGGGACTACCCTGGGATCCGAATGGCTCAAGAGGGGGCCCTTGGTTGAAGATGTGCTCAGTTGGAGCCATCGCCACCGGTGAAACCTCAGTGGGGTCTAAATAGGCTAGTAATCCCTTTGTAAAGGCTATTTTGTGATCTCTTGGCCACACACCGATGGAAGTGTGAGACGGCATAATAGAGGTTCTAGTCATCGAAAGGTGATGAAATCACAAACACGTGGGTAAAGTGGTACAAACTCTGCAGAGTTAAATAAAACTATCATGATAGCTGTGCTCCCGGTTATGAGCACCTGGACAACTTCCATGATTAGAGTGAACTCGGTATTGGGATGGTATTTGGTATGGTTATGGTTATGGCTGGTTATGGATTAACTTCTGGTATTGAATATGGTTATTAGCAAATGGTGAAATCTGGAATTTATGATGATGGATATGGAATATGGATTGGTACTATGATTTTAATTATGGTTTATGATGGGTTTAGCTCACATACATGTAATATATTGCTTTTCAAATGCTTTTATGTACTTTTTAGCACTTTGCCATTATTATTGTCGACATTTGAATAATCCACATGTCATACTTTCCACACTTGCTGAGTACGACATGTACTCACTCTTGCAATCCCCCCCCCAACAGTTGCAGGTCAGGATTGGGAGTTTAATGGCGATAATGCGGAGTTCTAGGCCGTGCCTACCGTCAGCTTTGCCTGTGGTGTTATTGGAGCTGCGCATATATACCCTATCCCTTGTGCTTAGTCTGCTTAGTTGCTTAATTAGTTTATTTCTGCTGCATTAGTTGAACTTGTCATTAATATTCATTAGAGCTTGTATTGGAGGATAATATGGTTGTTTAATAATATTTGGTTAATTAATCTTGTCTTGTGGTAATTATCTGTATATCGTTTGTGATTGCACTCGTGTATGTGTGATGAACATCCTGGGCACACATATGCGTTAGCTTGGTTCGTTTTTCGGAACCGGGCGTCACAGATTGGTATCAGAGCCACAGGTTGACCGTAGGACGCAGCCTAGATAGAATGGACACTTTAGAGCACATAGGAGCACTCAGGAATTGATGTGTTTTTGCTTGGAGTGCTGTTTGCTATATATATTGTTCGCTTGTGTGCTTAATAGTGGATTTTGGGGTGCTTTAGCATTGCCATGTCCACCTAGGCTAGTATAGCTAGTTGTTTAGTTTCATATCCCTTGATGCATATAGTTGGGGACGTTTTCTAATTCGTACCTATTGCTATTCTTCAATGGAAGAAGGACACAACCAGAAGATCCACTATCTTAGACGAAGTTGTATGGAAGATGAGAACAAAGATGGTGTGTCCAAGAGCAAGTTTTAAAATAAGGGGGGTAGAATCCTTCGCCAACCTTATTGTTTGGATTCACAAGGATCGGACATGATGCTTGGAATGGATTGACTACAGAAGCATAATGGAGTGGTCCAATATGCCCCAAGGACAAAGTAATCGACAGGTGATAAGGAAGTCAGCATTGGAGTTGATGCGTCGCAATAAATGTCAAAGCTAACCAATCATCTAGGACTACTCCAACGTAGTGAAGCGCATGACTAAGTTGCTAACAAGGGGAAAGCTTCTCAAATGGACTCTATCTTGCTAGGACGACATTGAGAAGGTGAAGAAGAGATTTATAACTGCACTGGTGCTGGTATTACTAGACGCGAGCAAGAAGTTTGGATTTGTACGACGCATCAAGACAAGGACTTGGATGTGTATTGATGCAAGAAGGTCAAGTGGTCGCCTATGCATCAAGACAATTGAAGAAACATGAGCAGAATTACCCAACACATGATTTAGAACTTGCAGCCGTGGTACATGCATTGAAGATTTGGAGGCACTATATTCTTGGACATAGGTGTGAAATTTATACGGATCATAAGAGTTTGAAGTATATTTTCACACAAACGGATCTGAACTTGAGGCAACGAAGATGGTTGGAGCTCATCAAAGATTATGATTTGGGGATCAACTATCATCCGGGAAAAGCCAATGTAGTGGCCGATGCTTTGAGTAGAAAGGGAGTAAGTCACCAACTCACAGTTCGAGAGTTACCATCCGAGTTATGCAAAGAGTTTGAACGGTTGAACCTTGGGTTTGTAAATGAGATGGAGATGATGGAGCTAAACCCAACATTGGGGCAATAAATTCGAGAGGCACAAACCATAGATGAGGAGATCAAGGAAATCAAGGAAAGGACTGAAGAAGGGAGAGAATTCAGATTTGATGAAGACGAACACGGTACCTTATGGCTTGGAAAGAGGATCGTTGTTCCTAATGTGAAGCATATTCGGGAGACAATACTAAAAGAGGCACATGACTCACCTTACTCAATTCACCCTGGTTGTACAAAGATGTACAAAGACTTGAAGGCTAGCTATTGGTGGGATAGCATGAAGAAGGACATAGCTGAATACGTAGCATTGTGTGATGTGTGCCAACGAGTCAAGGCGGAACATCAAAGGCCAGCCGGATTATTGCAACCGTTGAAAATTCTGGAATGGAAGTGGGAAGAAATTGAAATGGACTTCATAGTTGGTTTACCACGTACTCAGTCCGGGTATGACTCAATTTGGGTAATTGTGGATCGCTTAACCAAGTCAGCTCATTTTTTCCCTGTGAAGACCAAATATACAGCTGCACGATTGGCCAAAATATACATGGAGCATATTTTGTGTCGATACGGAGTACCGAGGAAGATAGTCTCGGATAGAGGTTCTCAACTTACCTCCAGATTTTGGCAAAAATTCCATGAAGCCTTGGGAACGAGGTTGAATTTTAGTTCAGCGTATCATCCTCAAACGGATGGGAAAACCGAAAGAACCAATCAAATTTTGGAGGACATGTTAAGATCTTGTGCTTTAAAGCATGGGAAAGTTGGGACAAAAGCTTGCCATACGCGGAATTTTCATACAACAATAGTTACCAAGCAAGTTTAAAGATGTCACCATATGAAGCGCTTTATGGGAGGAAGTGTAGGACACCTTTATTCTGGAATGAGGTAGGAGAAACTCAAGTATTTAGTTCGGATGTGTTGCAAGAAGCCGAAAAGCAAGTCCAAATAATTCGTGAAAACTTGAGGGCTGCCCAATCAAGGCAAAAAGGCTATGCGGACAATAGAAGAAGGAAACTAGCCTTTGAAGTGGGAGATTTTGTTAACCTCAAGGTGTCACGAATGAGGGGTCATAAGAGGTTTAACATAAGAGGAAAGCTAGCACCTCGTTATGGACCATTCAAGATTTTGGACAAAAGAGGAGAAGTAGCATATAAGTTAGAGATGCCAGCTCATCTTTCAGACGTACATGATGTCTTTCATGTTTCCCAGCTCAAGAAGTGCTTGAGAGTACCGGAAGAACAAGTGCCGATGGAAGGATTGGAGCTAGGGGAAGATTTGGCTTATGCCGAACAACCGGTCAAAATCTTGGAAACTAAGGAGAGGGTCACAAGGAACAAGGTTATTAGATGGTGTAAGGTTCAATGGAAACACCACACCGAAAAAGAAGCAATGTGGGAATTGGAGGATGATCTCAAGAAGGACTTTCCCTATCTCTTCTCTTCCGCGTCGAATCTCGAGGGCGAGATTCATTTTAAGGGGGGTAGGTTTGTAACACCCTAATTTTCATGCACCATGCCCTACACACACTCATATACATGTTTAACATTAACCCACATAAAGAAGAACAAGTTTAAAATTGATTCGGAGCATTTAAAATTGATTTGGAGCAAAACCACACTTAAAATGCAGGAAAGTGCGGACTAGTCCGATTTTGCTGAGGAATAGTCCGATTTCTCTCTGACTAAAAACGGACTTGTCCGTTTTTGCTGCGGACTAATCCGATTTTTGGCACTGGAAACTTTCGGACTTGTCCGATTTTGTGCGGACTAGTCCGTTATTCTATGAATCCTTGAAAAATTGCTAAGTCCTTGGACTTTTCCAGACTAGTCTGGTGTTCCAGCGGACTTGTCCGTTTTCCTCTCTGTTTAAAGTCAGACTTGTCCGATGTTTGGCCAGACTTGTCCGATTTTCTCTCTGGACGACTTCGGACTAGTCCGGTCCTTTTCGGACTTGTCTGATATTTCGCAACTCTGAGTTGATCTTTTGTTTTACGACTTCTTTCTTGGGTTTCACGTTAAGTGGGCCTAGGGACGTCTTGCCTAACTCTTTTAGAGCCCATGTGGGACTCTAAACCGGCCTCTACTCATCCCGAAACTTGAAATCTATCTAACCCTAGCCTCCACCTCTATATAAACAGCCCCACCCCTTGGATTGGCATCTATTTGCCACTTTTCCACCCACCCAAACCCTAGTTCATGGGGAGCCACCATCAAGGAGGGAGGAGAAGATCCCAAGCAAGAAGAAGAAGAGGAGGAAACGAAAGAGGATCAAGATCTCCACCAAGTTTCGTTCTTCACCAGCAATTCATCCCCAAGTTCATCACCAACCCTAGATCATCAAGATCCAAGTGTTACCTCCAAGTTTCTTGATTCATTGGAGTCCTAAACACCTGGTATACCTTCTATTCTCTTTTCCTTATGTGAATTCAACCCCTAATCTCCAAATTCACGTCGATCTAGATAACCCTAATCTGCTGATCTCGCAGAGTGCGGACTTGTCCGGTCCCTAGCGGACTAGTCCGATATTTCTGGTTAAATTGTGTTGAATTAATTCTAAAATTTGATCTAATCGAATTCAAACCTGTATAAACTTGTTAAAAGCTATTAGAACTAGTTAGTTGTCATTAAAAGCAAATCTAGTAACAAGTTCTACCTTGCATTTGCATCAATCATGCATGTCATGTCATATTGAGTAATACTTGTGCACTCTTTGATTGTGTTTCTTGTCTTGTATGTTTATTGTGTGGGTTAGACGGAATTGCGCTAGCAAGTGCCGCGGAGGATCTACAGCACCATGAGATTGAAGGCTTTGATCCTAATCAACAGCAAGAGCAAGGCAAGTGTTCTTGAAGCATATTTACCCTGTTTTAAAATAAATGTTTTGTTTGCAAAACTGCATGCTTGTGTCAAATTGATGGGAATCCTATGATAGGAAGTTTACTAGATTTGTTAAACCACCCTTGTCACCTGGAATATATGGTAGAGAGTTGGGAAGGGTTTTTACCTTTTGCTTCGCTTAATCAACTGGGATGGGAAACAACTATACCACTCAATTTAATTATGCATTAATGATATTCTGGTTAATGTGAACTGGTCAATACGGTATGGTAATGGGTGATCTAAGCAAGCCTGGTATGTGGATGGGTTGGATGTTATGGTGGTTTGCTTGCTTTAGATCTAAGGACCGGTTCATGTTAGAATAAGCCAGGACTACAATGCCACCACGAGGCCAAGTATGGGTGCGGCGTAGCTGAGTAATTAGGGCTTTGCTAGTACTGTTTGGACCATTGTGGATGATCGGGGAAGGGGTAGTCGGATTGGGTTTGTTGATGATTGGTGGGACTACCCTGGGATCCGAATGGCTCAAGAGGGGGCCCTTGGTTGAAGATGTGCTCAGTTGGAGGCATCGCCACCGGTGAAACCTCAGTGGGGTCTAAATAGGCTAGTAATCCCTTTGTAAAGGCTATTTTGTGATCTCTTGGCCACACACCGATGGAAGTGTGAGACGGCATAATAGAGGTTCTAGTCATCGAAAGGTGATGAAATCACAAACACGTGGGTAAAGTGGTACAAACTCTGCAGAGTTAAATAAAACCATCATGATAGCCGTGCTCCCGGTTATGAGCACCTGGACAACTTCCATGATTAGAGGGAACTCGGTATTGGGATGGTATTTGGTATGGTTATGGTTATGGCTGGTTATGGATTAACTTCTGGTATTGAATATGGTTATTAGCAAATGGTGAAATCTGGAATTTATGATGATGGATATGGAATATGGATTGGTACTATGATTTTAATTATGGTTTATGATGGGTTTACCTCACATACATGTAATATATTGCTTTTCAAATGCTTTTATGTACTTTTCAGCACTTTGCCATTATTATTGTCGACATTTGAATAAGCCACATGTCATACTTTCTACACTTGCTGAGTACGACATGTACTCACTCTTGCAATTCCCCCCCCTCCCCAACAGTTGCAGGTCAGGATTGGGAGTTTAATGGCGATAATGCGGAGTTCTAGGCCGTGCCTACCGTCAGCTTTGCCTGTGGTGTTATTGGAGCTGCGCATATATACCCTATCCCTTGTTCTTAGTCTGCTTAGTTGCTTAATTAGTTTATTTCCTATGCATTAGTTGAACTTGTTATTAATATTCATTAGAGCTTGTATTCAAGGATAATATGGTTGTTTAATAAAATTTGGTTAATTAATCTTGTCTTGTGGTAATTATCTGTATATCGTTTGTGATTGCACTTGTGTATGTGTGATGAACATCCTGGGCACACATATGCGTTAGCTTGGTTCGTTTTTCGGAACCGGGCGTCACATGAAAGCTTCCATACGTGCCTTCCAAACATGAAAATCAATGCCATTGAACACACAAGGTTTTGCAGAGTATTTCTCCATGTTGCTTAGTCAAAAAACACGTGTAAAACATAGAGATTAGAGCATCGTGGCTCTAATACCAATCGTAGGATCGAAGGCACATGAAAACTTACCAGAGGAGGGTGAATGGTAGATTAAAACTTTTTCAGCGGAAGCAACAAAAACCCCTTGGCATAGAATCAGTCTGTTAAGAAACCGTGTGTGCAACTAATGTACACATGTTCAACCATGAAAAAAGCGATAGATATTATAGATAATCAACTCAAGAAGGGATGAAAACAAGAATCACAAAAACATTCGAGAAAAACTCCAGTTATGATCGAAAGATCGAACAAAGGTCAATCTGTTATATCCGAGTAAAAATCGGATCTGCAACACTACAAAGAAACTCATGTAGGTCAGAAACCACTAACCCAATGATCGTGAAATTTTCAGAGATCATAGATAATAAAGTTATGAAGACAACTCAAAAAGGATCATGTGAATTGGATCTGTAAAACTCGAGTTATGATGAAAACACAAAAGCAACATAGTGTTGTGCAGAAATTCGACGAGAAAAACTTGTTTGAAACAAGTCAGATGAACAAGGCACAAAAGCTCCTCTAAACTACGAATTTTATTGATCAAAACACAAGAGGAACATCCCAAAGTCATCTTACCATGATCTCTAGCCTCCCTTGCTTATATGACCAGCCCTTAGGCCAACTCAATCCAAACTAAGACTCTAATCCTACTCAGTTTCAACTGAAACTTTCCATAACTGCTCAAGACTCTTCTATACGCATATAGAATCAATCTTAAGACTTAAAAACACCTTAGGAATGTAAACAACATTACTAAAAAACTCAACTTCGTTCTCACCACAAAATCTAATCAAAACAAACTCTAAATCTTCCATAAACAAACCATAACCACCTCAGCCGTAGTCTCAGGCATAAACCAGTCAGTTTGACCTTTTAGACCAATTATTTACGTTTACTTCTCTTCATCACGCCTTTGAACCATGTGTGACACGTCCATGCACTCTTTGCACACATGCAAGCACCTTTCAATGACATCCACAATACCTTCATATGCATTGTTCTTGACCCAAACATGCTGCATGACCTCTCGATCAACTCAATCATAATTCCTCCCGAACTTGGTTGTTGAACCTCATCTTCTCTCTAAGTGTAGTCCAATGGATCCCGTCACCAACCATGTCTTGACCTCAAGCAACACCTGCACATGAATAAACAACCAATCTTTACGAGCCCAAGTCCTCAACTTTACTCTCGTTAGTCCAAAAAACACAACACCTTACTTCAGCACCTCACATAAGCATGTTGAAAACTATAGCAAAATGATATAACCCATAACCACAAAAACACACCAAAGACTTAGTAAAAGAATATTAAGCAAACTTTCCATAAGCCAAAAAGCAAATTCAAAACATTGCGAGTTAAAACAGAGAAATCAAACTCAATATTAAAACTCTGAGTGTGTATTGGTGTAAGCTTCAAGACTTTGAATGTAAACGTTCACTTTAACATAATTGCCAATGTATTCAACACATAGGTCTCATAGTCTTTTTCCGGATCTAGTGTTCGTTGAATGACCTACTCGGCTGAAAACCAATGCCAATGATAGGTCCAGAGTTGGATATAGACTTAGCCTGGTCCAACACCCTAAGTACGCCACTCTACCTATTCTGGTGTTGCATCAAAATAAGGCGGGTCCAGGAAGCACATGGACCTATGAAAGTACAACTGATACACTAAGTATTATCATGTTGAATTGATTAGGACCTAGAATTCAAGGAAGGATAGTAAGCCACAACTAAACTATAGGCAAGAAGAAGCACTTTTACTACTTTTCTCGTCTCTCGTGTGCAGGACAAATAATTTTCACACTCGTTCTAATGGTTCTGATGTCCCTAGGTGGCCCAACGTCGACGCTTCAAGCGTTGATGATGAACTTCATCGGGTCACCTAGCTCTAGCACCACCGAGGGGGCTCGATGTCGATATTTCAAACGTCGATGATGGGCAACACTGGAGCATCTAGCTCCGGCACCACCCAAGGGGCCGGCGTCGGTTGCAAGCTTCGGCACGGGCGCTGGCTCCAGCTTCATCACACCGTCAACCATAGGTGTAACATCAATTGTTTTCTCCAATAGCTCCAAAGGCACAACTGGTATCCCCAACGCCACTTCTGGATCCATCGCTGGTTTTGGAGTTGGCTATGGGGCTGCTGCAACTTGCTCCGGTGCTGGCGCGACCTCTCCTACATGGTCTGGCACAACCATGACATCTATGACTAATGGAACCAAGGTCATCACAGTGTCAGTCGACTCTGGAACTTCCGCACCGTTCGTCGTGACCACAGGAGGAGCCACCACATCAATGGGCGCTTTGGTTGGCCTGGTCTCTTTGGCCATGACGCTGGCCTGGCTAGTTGGTGGTGCTGAAGCATCGACTATCCTCGACACTCTAGAAATAGACCATATACAAAATCAATAAGATGTAGAGAATGAAAGAAAAGTCAAGTTTCTAGCACTGATTCTTACTTTGGGCCACGGCAGCTCGAGTCGGCTTAGAACTTCTTCTTCTGGCGGTCGGAGTCATCTAGGCCCACCATCGCCGGTGAGGCAGATGGTCCAGACTTTGCCCTGGGAGTCTCTGAAGCAGCCACCGGCTTCACATCAGTCGAGTCCTCTAGAGCAGATGTTGTGCTCCCTGCAGTGGGAGCTATCATCGAAGAACTCTCTCTCGATAGGTGATCGCCGACGACACATAGACCGGAGCCGAATACTTTTCCAACTCAGAGCCCTCCGTAGGCGCTGGGACTGAAGCTGAAGATTTCGCGGACTCAATATTCGCCTTGGGCACCAGGATCAAAGATGTAGTTGCTGGAGGTACGACAACCACAAACCTCAGGGTTGGGCGCAGAGCTGCCCTAACGTAGCTTGCATCAACTTGCTCTAGCTTCTGCTTCCGGCTGGGAGAGTTGGCAGGCTCCTTTCCCTTGCTCCGGCTTGAGTCGGACCTCTTACTCTAGCTCGACTCTGCAACATCTTTACCTTTGCCACCAACAGAGGTAGGTTCAGACCTCTCTTCTGCGTCGGGGGCCGAAGCTCTGGAAATGAATACCTCCTGGGGCATTACTCCTCTACTGCACTACAAGGCTAGTGTCGTCGAGAATTGGCATCTCCTTCTGCAGCTGCCTCCTGATCTTTGGTACTACAGACAATGGCAAGAACTCTAATGGAGGCACAAGGTCGTCTCTTCAGACAGAACTGTGATACAGCTTTTGCAGTTGAAATCGCAGAGCCTCCTCACCCAAGTCGTTTTTAGGCCAACCTCGATCTGGCAAAAGTCCATCTCTCCGCTGTAATTCCAAGCTAGAAATTCTCACTGCTTAAGTGGAGCCCAGCGGCTGGACAAGAAGTTTCCAAGCACTATCAGAGACGTCAAACCTCCATCGACTAGGTGATGGATCCTGGTGAACACTGGGTTATACTCCTCAGATAGCTTTGGGAGAAGTTCCCAAAAGTCATTGTTCGTCGTCAGAAGTCCGATTGGCAACTCCAATCGGTCGTCTTGGTCCGTTCGCACAATCACCTAGTCGCTCTTCTGTAAGGATCGAATGCCCAGGAGGGGGGGTGAATTGAGCTTCTTTTCAAAAATTAGAGCAATAAAAACTTAACTACTAAAAGCCCAATTCCCTATGCAAACAACCTATGCATTCAAGTGAATAGTAATTTTGCGGTATATGAAATGCATAAGTGTAAAGGGAAAGAAAGAGTGTGCAAACTCCCGAAGAGACACGAAGACATGGAGATTTATCCCGTGGTTCGGCAAGATCGTCAAGACCTTCCTACATCCACGTTGTGGCACCCACCAAAGGGTATAGCCACTCCCAAGTCACCGAGACCAGGGATCTTCACTAAAAGTCTTTGTTCGCCAACCCGGCAAGGTGGAGCTCAAGCCTTATACAAGTTTGATCCTCCGGGCTTCCACAACCGTCTTGGCAAGCTCCAGAAGACTCTCTCCAATCACCTACTATTACACGGTGAGTGCAATCACCAAGAGACACTCCCTTACAGCTCTCACTACACTAGAGACTCCAATCACCAAGAATGGAAGCACACAAGCACTATCTCTAGCAAGTTCTAGCCTATCTCTTGGTGTACAAGTGGTGTAAATGATGTAGAAGTGGTAGCTCAATGTCTTGAATGCTTGGTAATGTGTAGAGTAGCTCTTGGTATCAAGACTTATCGAAATGACTGGTTGAAGGGGTATAAATAGCCAGCTTCCACGAAATAGCCGTTGGAAAAGTAGGTTGACATCACTGTTCTGCAAACATCGGATGATCCGATGTTCTCCCTTTAGTTGTCATCTATCGAATCCAAATTAGCTGATGTCACTGTGTCTGATACGACTGTTGATCGACCGATGTAACACTTGCCTCATCATCGGATGATCTGGTGACACTTCATCCAAAATTGGTCCAAAAATAATGCTTACTGGAGTGATTGACCGATGTATTATAGTTGTACATCGGATGGTCCGGTGTTACACTTGGTCCAGGGTAATTGCTTACTGGAGTGATAGACTGATGTAACACTTGCTTCATCATCAGATGATCCGGTGTGTACTCAAGTCTGAGGTCTTTTTCTGTTGTTGAGCCAACTCGACCAATGTAGTGTTTTCTGGAAACATCGGTTGATCCAGTGAGTTAATTTTGTCTGCTCGAGTTGTTCTAATTGATTCTTTTGGAATTTGTTCGAGTGACCTCTTATACATTGGTTTGAAATATTCTTCTGATGATTACCAAGTCTTGGGTGCTGTCAATTTCGATGGAATAACTTTGACATATGAGCTTTTTTCTTTCAGTCTTCATAAAAATTGATTGACCTCGTAGAATGATTTGTTGAGGGGTCTCCAATTGTATCCAATGAGCAATAGATGATATACATATAGAGTTCATTAAGTGTGATGAATTATATGAGAGACCTTGCATCCACAAACTCATTAGTAATATCCAACCGTTGTCATTAATCACCAAAACCATACCTCATGGGGGCCTAGATGCTTTCAATCTCCCCCTTTTTGGTGATTGATGACAACACAACGAGTAAAGCATAATAGTAATGAAATTGAGAATACGATACTCAAAAAGATATGCAATAGGTACAAGATTTTGCACATTAAACTTGAAGGCTCAAAAACGATCAATAAAGCACAAGAGAATTAAGAGGCACACGAATACTCAATGAATAGCAAAAGAGTAGCAAATCTCCCAAATTACAAAAGACTCCCAAAAAAGATATACTCCCCCTACAACTAGGACTCCCCCTAGGACTAAGATATCCCTCCCCCTGACTCTTCTCCCCCTTTGGCATCAAGACACCAAAAAGGGAAGCTGAGCACCTAAGGACCCTGGGCTCGGGGCGATGATGAACTGGTCGCCGTTGGGGGTGCTGTCGTCGGAGCTGCTGCCTGCTGCTGCTGAAGCTGGAGTGGAGGGGACCCGTGCTGCGGGAGCTGCTGTTGGTGCCTGCTGAGTCTGGACTGCAGGTAGTGAGGCACTGACAACTGAAGCCGGAGTCTGCTGGAAGAGTGTTGAAGCCGGCAAGGGAGAGTGAATAGGTGCGCCTGGAGCAAGCTGTGGTGACATGCTGATTGTCGGAATCGGCGTGGTCGGCACTAGAGCTGAAACTGGTGCCAGAACAGGCGGACCTGGAGCTAGACCCGGAAGCTGTGAGGGCAGGGCAATCCTGGTCTGAGTGTAGAGGTTGGTGATCAACCCCAGGATGCCCATCATGGCCTACTGCGTCTACTGCTGTTGGTCAAGAGAACGCTAGTGCATCTGATCAATCAGTCCAGTGAGCCTGTCAGTGTCCTCTCGCCTCTCGCGGGCTATCTAACACTGCATCTCCAGCTGCTGCTGCTGGAGCTCCAAGAGACACGCAGCCTGCTCAGCTCTGGCCTGCTCAGCTGCAACTCGATCCAGTCGCTACTGCTCAACCATCTACTGAAGTAGAGAAGTGATCTCAGATGGCTGAGAGACCTGTGCCTCGGACACCGGTGGTGGACTAGGTGGTGGTGCAGTCGAGCCTCCAGCCTCCGCGTCGTGCTGCCTGGGTGAGGGAGGAGGTGGGAAGTACTCCTCGACACTGTCACTAGTGTCACTCTCTGACCAAATGTGCTGCAGATCTCCTCCCTGAGCCTCAGCCTGTGCTAGGATCTCATCTTCTTTTTCAAGGTCTAACCAGTCTTCTTCAGATAGACGAGCACGGACCTGACGCTCAACTGGACGGCCAAGGCGGCGGTCTCCAGGAGCTGGAGCATGGTAGTGCCCGAACCGTGTGACGCTCTCGTCGGTGAGACTGTCACGTACAACGGACCCCTCTGGAGCTATCAGGTAGAGTAAGTGATTGATCCAGTGGCCGAACACAAGCTGCCTCATCATCCCAACTCCATTGGTAATGACGTCCTCCATCTCACATATGAGAATATCCACGATGTTGAACTCCATCCCGTTCATGACATAGAACAGGAGGGTCCACTGCAAACTGGTGAACCCCTCAAGGTAGCGGGACCTCGGAGAAGTGTGCGGTGCAAGGCAAGGTGCACAGTGCGCGCAGCTGGAGAGAGTAGAGCAGGTACCCTCGACTAATTAGGAGAGAAGGGCTGAGCAAACAGTGATCGTATCTCCTCAAAAGGTGGTGCCACACCTCCAGTAAGCGGCCTCCTCGGTGGGTCAGCCTGTCCATATACTCTCTCGTGCAGGCAGGTGTCATGGAGATCCACTCCTAGCAGTTGTCCCAAGGTCTGTCTGGTCAGATGGTGATGTTGGCCCATAAACATGAAGTCAATGGATCTGCGGCCCTCAGAAATGTAGAGTGTGGCATAGAACACTCGGACCCAGTCCTCCACGAAGGCACCCCGATGGTAAGACATCAGCTCCACTAGCCCTCTGTACCTCTCAAAGTAAGGGCAAATCTCAGTCCTGACTGCAAGTGCGAGCTGATCCCAGTCAAGAAAGTTATGCTGGAAGAGCTTATGGCCCCGACGTTTGTAAGGCTCATATTGCGACGCCTGTGTCAGGGTCCAGAAGCGGCTGTCCACAAGTGACTCTCTGGGCTGCGGGAACCACTCCTCAAGTAGAATGCTCCATCTGAGCTTCCTGAGCTGCTTGGCCTTCAACTTTCTGTAATCAATCAGGCAGACACCTTCACCAACCCAGACATTGGTGTCCATCTCATAGACGGCTCTTTGGGCCTCCCTGTCCTCCCGAAGCTCAGCTGCAGAGGGTCTCGGTCTCAGGGCTGCAGCTGGATGACCCCCATGGGTCCTGACTGAGCGCCGGCGAACAAGCGGCACCTCCGGCTCCTCAGTCTCCTCTGGCTCCTCAGGCACCTGTAACTAACTCTGTCGGGCCTCCCAGATCCTCAGCGATGCTCCTCGGCCACGCTCTCGCTCCTCAGCGGCGCGAGCGGCCATCAGATCTTTCCTCTCCTCCTTCGACAGCTTCTGCTTCTTAGCTGTCAGCTCCTCAATGGCCTTGCCTTTTCATTTCTTGTCACGGCCCATGAGGATGACGAAGACGAGGTCGCGGGACAACGAAGCCGATCGCACAAGACGGCGATGCAAGGAACGATGCGGCTGGGCCAACCCTAGCGGCGAAGTCGCGGGACAACAATGGGGCAGCTGGGCGCGTGGAGTGGCTGGCGACGCTTAGGGCGGCGGCAGTGGTGCGGTAGCGGTGAAGGGCGGCGGCAGTGGAGGGCGGTGGCAGTGGAGGGCGGCGGCTGTGCTTGGGGCGCAGGGTGGCAGCGACGCTTAGGGTCGCGGCGACTGGAGGGCGGCAGCGGCCAGAGGGCGGCGGCAACTGGAGGGCAGCGGCGGCCGGAGGGCAGCGGTGGCCGGAGGGCGCGGAGCGGCGGTGCTGGAGGTGAGGGCGTGGAGCGTCGGTGGCAGAGAGCAAGGTCGAGGAGAGAGAAAAAAGAGACGAAGAGGCACTAAATAGGTGGGGCCCGAACCCTAGCTCAAAATTTAACATCGGATGAACCGACGTTAGTTGAGAGGAGCATCGGTCGAATGGTACAGTAAGGGTATTCCAGAGGCAGCATCGGCATCGTATGATCCGACGTGGAAAGGATTATCATCGGTTGATTTTGGCATAACTCCAGAAATGTGAACATTGGATGCGCCGATGTTTCTGAGAATGAACTCATCGGTGGATTTATCTTTCTGACTGAGCTGACCCTTGTACTTAAGCACAAACTGATCCGATGAAGCTTCTGGCCTAAGCATCGGATAATCCGATGACTACAAAACATCAACATCCCATATATGTCCTTTGACTCAAACAAACAAACAAGGAGAAACACATGTCTTAGGACTTTGTGGGCAACCCCTTACCCCTCAAAAAGATTATAACACTAGTTGCCAATAACATGGCTAAGCCCTAAAGCAAATAGAACACCGAAGAAATTAAGGAAGAAATCCAAATAAAATGTAAGGCCCATGCTTTGTGAGCTAGAGGATGAAGACTTCTATCTCTTTAAAGCATGTTCCTTTAGGCATTAAAGCACCTAACATTTTGTTTTTTCCACATCATATGAATTGAGATATTGCATTTCAAACAAGTCTCTTTCTCATGAAGTGGGTTCCCCTTTGTGACAATATACCGTATGCAATGCCAAACAATTTTTAATGCAAGAAATTAAACGTGAGTGCAAGTCTATATGGCACGCATCATGCAAGACAAAAATTAAATCTATCTTGCCAAATTTGAACCTTTTTGCCAAATTTGAACCTTTCAAAGGCTTCTTCAGGGAGAGCCACTCTCCAAGTCTTGGGGAAACCCAAAAGAACCTCCATCCCAAGCTAACCCTTGCTCACCCCTATCCTTTGAAAGTTAGACAAGACCTATATGTGATGCATTCTTACATGACCATGGCAACTTACATGACGTTCGATGCATCTAGCACATTTAATTCACTTCTTAGTCTAGAAAAAGTTTTCTCATCAAGTGGTTTAGTGAAGATATCCGCCAATTGTTCTTTGGATCTAACACCTCGCAAGGAGATGTCTCCCTTATCTTCATGATCCTACAAGAAATGATGGCGAATATCAATGTGCTTAGTGCGGGAGTGTTGAACGGGGTTTTTAGCAATCTTAACCGCACTTTCATTGTCACAAAGGAGAGGTACATAACCAAGTTTAACACCAAAGTCCAAAAGGGTTTGCTTCATATAAAGCATTTGGGCACAACATGCACCGGCCGCTATATATTCCGCTTCCGCAGTGGACAAAGCAACGGAATTTTGCTTCTTGCTAGACCAAGATACTAGGGAACGCCCAAGCAAGTGGCACCCTCCGGAGGTACTCTTGCGATCCACACGGCATTCGGCAAAGTCCGAATCCGAGTAACCCAAGAGATGGAATTTAGCACCTTTGGGGTACCACAGGCCTACACTAGGGGTATGCTTGAGATACCGAAGTATCCTAAAGACCGCCTTCCAATGCGATTCTTTAGGTGCCGCTTGAAAGCGAGCATACAAGCATACATTAAACATGATATCGGGCCTAGATGCGGTAAGATAAAGCAATGAACCAATCATAGAACGGTAATTAAATTGGTCAACAGGTTTACCGTCCTTATCCGCATCGAGATGACAATTTGTTGCCATTGGAGTACTTCTTGAGCTACAATCTCCCATCTCAAATTTCTTAAAGAGGTCCTTGGTATACTTTTCTTGATAGATGAAGGTCCCCTCTCGAAGTTGCTTGATTTGAAATCCAAGGAAGAAGTTGAGCTCTCCAATCATCGACATATCGAATTCCCTAGACATCATTTTGCCAAACTCATGGCTAAGAGCTCCATTAGTTGAACCAAAAATAATATCATCGACATAAAATTGACAAACAAATAGTTCTCCATCGATGTCTTTGGTGAAGAGTGTAGTGTCCACCCTCCCTATCTTGAATCCTTGCATGATCAAGAAATCCCCTAGTCGTTCATACCATGCCCTAGGTGCTTGCTTTAGCCCGTAGAGCGCCTTGTGCAACCTAAACACATGATTAGGATTCCTCAGATCTTCGAAACCGGGAGGTTGTTCAACATAAACAAGATCGTTAATATAACCATTAAGAAAGGCACTTTTCACATCCATTTGATAAAGCTTTATGTTATGATGTGATGCAAAAGCAAGAAGTATACGGATAGCTTCTAGTCGAGCGACGGGAGCAAATGTTTCTCCAAAGTCTAGTCCTTCAACTTGCGAGAAACCCTTGGCCATAAGCCTTGCCTTGTTGCGGATCACAACACCATTCTCGTCTTGTTTGTTGCGGTACACCCACTTTGTTCCGATGACGTTCTTGTTCTTGAGTCGCTCCTCCAACACCCAAACTTCATTTCGGATGAAGTTGTTGAGTTCTTCTTGCATGGCCATTACCCAATTTGGATCTTGGAGTGCTTCCTCAATTTGAGTGGGTTCTACACATGAAACAAACGAGTAGTGCTCACATAACGTAGCGAAGTAGCGAGAACGTGTACTTGCTCCCCTTGACGGACTTCCGATGATTTGATCAATCAGATGCGCCTTGGAGATGCGTCCATGCCTCATAAGTGGTTGTGAATCACTTGGCGGTGGTGATGTGTGTTGCTCTTCTTGTGGTTGGACTTGATCATGGACTTGTTCTTCTTCTTGATGTTGTGTGGCTTGTGAATCTTGTGTCGACAATGGATCATCTTTCTCTTCTTCGTCAACTTGAGGTGTCATAGATGTGTTGATGTTGGAACTTGAAGATCCCCCTTGATCATGGCTCTCCTCAACTTTAGGCTTGATGTCTCCAATGGTCATGTTCTTCATAGCTTCTCGTAGAGGCTCATCATCTATTTCATCATGACCAAAACTCTCCTCTTGGGAGCCATTAGTTTCATCAAACTCAACATCACAACTTTCCTCAACTAAACCGGAGGTTTGGTTGAATACTCGATATGCTTTTGAGTTTGATGCATAACCAAGAAAGATACCAACATCACATCTTTTTTCAAACTTACCGAGCCTTTTCTTGCGGTAGATGTAGCACTTGCACCTGAAGACTCAGAAATAGGAGATGTTGCGCTTTCTCCCAATGAGAAGTTCGTACGGGGTCTTTTGAAGTAGTCGGTGTAGATAGACCCTATTTGCGGCATGACACGCCGTGTTGATTGCTTCAGCCCAAAACTTCTCGAACGTGTCATAGTCATCAAGCATTGCTCGTGCAAGAGTGATGAGAGTCTTGTTCTTCCTTTCAACGACACCATTTTCTTGAGGAGTGTATGTGGCTGAAAATTCATGCTTCAAGCCTTCACGATCACACCACTCCCCAATGTTGTAGTTCTTGAATTCGGTGTCATTGTCACTCCGGACCTTGATGATGGGAAGTTGAAATTCCCTTTGAGCACGGTTAGCGAAGGTCTTGAACACTTCCGGAGTTTCACTCTTGTCACCTAGAAACAAAGTCCAAGCATAGCGAGAGTAGTCATCAACTATAACAAGACAATAGAGATTACTGCCAAGACTTTGATATGTGGACGGTCCGAAGAGGTCCATGTGGAGCAACTCAAGTGGCTTGGAGGTTGACACCATTGTCTTCATCGGGTGGTGTGAAGCAACTTGTTTCCCGGCTTGTCAAGCGCTACAAAGCTTGTTCTTCTCAAATGTGACATCCTTCATGCCAGTCACCATCCATAGCTTGAATGACTTCTTGAGCTTGCTCATTCCAATGTGAGCTATGCGTCGATGCCATAGCCAACCCAAACTCATCTTAGTGAAAATACAAGTGGTCAAGCTAGCATCTTTGTTGGAGAAGTCTACTAGGTAGAGATGTCCATGCCGAAACCCTTTGAAGATTAGTTCTTGGCTTGTTTCACTAGTCACAACAACATCATTTTTGCTAAAAGTGCACATTAGTCCAAGATCACATAATTGTGCAATAGAAAGCAAATTAAAACTAAGTGACTTAACAGACAATACATTGGAAATAGATAAATCATTTGAAATTGCAATCTTACCCAACCCAATTACCTTCCCCTTAGAGTTGTCACCAAAGGTGACTTGTTCATGATTGCCGGGGTTCTCTATGGTGGTGAACATATCATCGTTGCCAGTCATGTGTTGAGTGCACCCGCTATCGAGTACCCAATGCTTTCCTCCGGCTTTGTAGTTCACCTACACACATGAATTCAATTTTTTATTTTAGGCACCCATTGTATGTGTGATACAAGTGTTTTTGGGACCCAAAGTTTCTTGGAGAGCTTCCCCTTCATGCCCTTCATGTCCTTGCCAATGAACCTTGCCTTCACCTTGCCATCTACTTTACTCACGAGATAATAATGATCATCGAAAGTAGACTTGTAGTTAGTAGGCAATTTAGGAGAAGGCCGGTTAGGAAGAGGACACTCCCTTGTATGGTGACCGGTGACCTCACAATGTTGGCAATAGGAACCAACTTCCTTGATGAAGCTTGTTCTAAGCTCCGGTGAGGGCACCTTTCCTTTGTTAGGCACCGGGAAGGATCCAAGACCTCTCTTGTTGAAGGCCCTTGCTTGTTCGAAGAGGATTTCTTTGTGCTTGACTTCTCCCTTACATGGTCTTGCCACACTAGTGCGGAGACTTTCAAATTCTTCCAACAAATCCTTCTCCCTAGCAATCTCTTTCAAAGGCAAAGACTTATGCAAGACATTAGTGGCATGAGAAGTAATAGATACCTTATCATTAAGGGTTTTTTTCTTTATAGTTTTCAATTCTTGATCAAGAACTTCATAAGCAAGGTTAAGTACTTGATTCTCTTGGATTAACTCATTGTGCTTTCCCAAGAGTGCTTGGTGTGCTACGTCAAGCTCATGATGATCTATCTTGATTTGAGCCTTATCCTCCTCAACTTGCTTGACATGAGATTTGAGTGTGTCATGCTCCTTAAGTATGCTTTCATACTTGTCAAGCAAATCGAGGTTAGCACTCTCAAGCTTAGCACGAGTTTCTTCAAGAGCCTTGACCTTACTTTTTTCCCTTTTAATGATAGTGTGGTATTCATTTATCAATGAAGTTAAGTCATCGGGGGAAAGCTCATCATTGCTAGAGTCATCACATACATTGGTGTTACCTTTGGCCATGAGGCACATGGGAGGTGGATGAAGAGATGAATCATCATTGTTGGCAATGGCAAGGCCGGCCAAGCTTTCTTCTTCAACTTCACTCTCTTCATCACTAGATTCTTCGTCGGTGATCCATTCATTTGCCTCACACATGAACACCTTTTGTGGACCTTTTCTCTTCTTTGGGAAGAGTTTTGCCTTTTTGCCTTTGTCATGCTTCTTCTTCCCAAAGAATCTTGGTTTGGGCTTGTCCTCTTCATCATCCTCACTATCCTCAAGCTTACGATGCTTGCCCTTGTGGTTCTCTCTTCTTTTGTACGGTTTTGGACAATCATAGGAGATGTGGCCTTGATCACCACAATTATAGCAAGTCTTGTTGTTATCTATCCTTGGTAGAAAAGCTTTCTTCTTGGGATCAAAGGTGTATCCCTTCTTGGCAATCTTGGAGTTCAAGCGAGAGAACTTTCTCATCATCAATGCAAGCTCATCATCGTCATCTTCACTTGATGCTTGCTCTTCTTCACTTGAGCTAGGCTCGACCGCTTTCTTTTTCTTGAGACTTGTTTCCTTGGTGGAAGCCTTTAGAGCAATTGTCTTTGAAGATGATTCCTCCATCATCCCAAGTACACTCATCTCATGAGCGTGAATCTCTCCAATAACTTCCAAAACTTCAATGTGATCAAGAGATTCCTTTTGAAGCATGGAGTTGATGATGTTGTACTTTGGATTAGGAAGGAGCATAAGAATCTTGCGGTTGATGAGTCCCTTGCCAAGAGAAGCAATATCAAGAGCATTAATTTACTCAATAAGCACACTTAAGCGAGAAAACATTTCATTGACATTTTCATGAGGTAGCATTTTGAATTCATCATATTTGGCCTTAAGCATATGATACTTTAATTCTTTGACACGAGAAGAACCCTCATGAATTTCAATCAAGCAATCCCAAATTTCACAAGCTTTTTCTTTGCTAGCAATCCTAGCAAACACATCTTGACTAATGCATTCATAAATAGCATTTCTAGCTTTTGCATCCCACTTAACTTGATCACCTATATAGTTGTGCTCACCAAACCCCGCATGAGTTGCTTCCCATACCTTGGGAGCAATAGCCTCTAGATAAGCACGCATGCGTGCTTTCCAATAGGCAAAATTCTTGCCCTCGAAGATGGGAACCGAACCCCCAATCTTGGCCATTTTAGCTCTCTAGCGGTGAAGCTAGAATGACCCAATGAGCAACCTCGCTCTGATACCAAATGTAAGGATCGAATGCCCAAGAGGGGGGGTGAATTGGGCTTCTTTTCAAAAATTAGAGAAATAAAAACTTAACTACTAAAAGCCCAATTCCCTATGCAAATAACCTATGCATTCAAGTGAATAGTAATTTTGCGGTATATGAAATGCATAAGTGTAAAGGGAAAGAAAGAGTGTGCAAACTCCCTAGGAGACACGAAGACACAGAGATTTATCCCGTGGTTCGGCAAGATCGTCAAGACCTTCCTACATCCACGTTGTGGCAGCCACCAAAGGGTATAGCCACTCCCAAGTCACCGAGACCAGGGATCTTCACTAAAAGTCTTTGTTCGCCAACCCGGCAAGGTGGAGCTCAAGCCTTATACAAGTTTGATCCTCCGGGCTTCCACAACCGTCTTGGCAAGCTACAGAAGACTCTCTCCAATCACCTACTATTACACGGTGAGTGCAATCACCAAGAGACACTCCCTTACAGCTCTCACTACACTAGAGACTCCAATCACCAAGAATGGAAGCACACAAGCACTATCTCTAGCAAGTTCTAGCCTATCTCTTGGTGTACAAGTGGTGTAAATGATGTAGAAGTGGTAGCTCAATGTCTTGAATGCTTGGTAATGTGTAGAGTAGCTCTTGGTATCAAGACTTATCGAAATGACTGGTTGAAGGGGTATAAATAGCCAGCTTCCACGAAATAGCTGTTGGAAAAGTAGGCTGACATCACTATTCTGCAAACATCGGATGATCCGATGTTCTCCCTTCAGTTGTCATCGATCGAATCCAAATTAGTTGATGTCATTGTGTTAGATATGACCGTTGATCGACCGATGTAACACTTGCCTCATCATCGGATGATCCGGTGACACTTCATCCAGAATTGGTCCAGAAATAATGCTTACTGGAGTGATTGACCGATGTGTTATAGTTGTACATCGGATGGTCCGGTGTTACACTTGGTCCAGGGTAATTGCTTACTGGAGTGATAGACCGATGTAACACTTGCTTCATCATCGGATGATCCGGTGTGTACTCAAGTCTGAGGTCTTTTTCTGCTGTTGAGCCAACTCGACCGATGTAGTGTTTTCTGGAAACATCGGTTGATCCGGTGAGTTAATTTTGTCTGCTCGAGTTGTTCTAAGTGATTCTTTTGGAATTTGTTCGAGTGACCTCTTATACATTGGTTTGGAATATTCTTCTGATGATTACCAAGTCTTGGGTGCTGTCAATTTCGATGGAATAACTTTGACATATGAGCTTTTTTCTTTTAGTCTTCATTAAAATCGATTGACCTCGTAGAATGATTTGTTGAGGGGTCTCCAATTGTATCCAATGAGCTGTATATGATATACATATAGAGTTCATTAAGTGTGATGAATTATATGAGAGACTTTGCATCTACAAACTCATTAGTAATATCCAACGGTTGTCATTAATCACCGAAACCATACCTCATGGGGGCCTAGATGCTTTCATCTTCCAAGTCTCCCACTTCCCAGAGGCAAAGTATCTAATGTACTTGCACGAAGGATTTCTACATCTTATGAAGTAGTAAAATCCAATGAGACTGGTACCTTTCCCAGTCATCAAGAGGGTGAAGAAAGTCTTGAACAGCGGCACAGAGGGCCGCACGCCCACCCACATCTCGCGGAAGTGGACGAATATCGCCACTAGCAAAATTGAGTGGGGGCTGAGGTGCTGAAGTTAAAGCTCGTACACTTCCAGCATCATCAGCAAGAAGTTGGAAACCAGCGGAACTAGCCGAACCATGGTGTACACCGTGAAGAAGACGATATTGCCAGAGCTCTACTTCTTTAAAGGGAGCTTACCGCGGTGAATCACATTGTCGAAGAAGGGGCTCCGCTAGCCCATCAACTTCTGAACCCTTACGAGATCACTCCTGCTCACAAGTTTACTGAGGGGGAGTCTGAGTTCCATCACCACAAAGTGGAGCGAAAGCGGAGAACGCGATGCAAAGGATGAAGTGGAGAGCTCTATGCGCGAGCAAATAGATCAAGGCGTAAGAGTTCTCTCCTCCTACAAGGCCTCTTCCTTTATTAGCTACTGCAATGCTTGGATGGCAACTGCACGTGGAGCCTGATTACGCACCGCATAGTTACCTCGTGTATGACAAGGGGGCATGGGTCCACTTTGCCAAAAAAGTCGCACCAGGTGAACCGTTGTCATGATGGAAAGTTGGAAACTCGAGGGCAGCGGCTTGACAGGGCTACCAAGATTGCGCTGGGAACCGATACGAAAATCGTGTTGGGAACTGGTGCCCTTCAATTGCGTGAGATCCGCATGTCATGTATCTCACCTGCCAAACCAAGAAGAGCCACGTAGCGATGGCACGGGAGCGTGCCGTCGTTTCAGCTGCCCAAGTGAAAAGTCAAAGCAACAACGCGGGAAGAGATACTGGCCCCACCTCCAGGATCAAAACCTCACCCCAAAGTAGGCCTGACGGCCACTGTTGGTACCCCGCAGACCTGGTACCCTCTCGTACCAGAAGAAGATGCGTTGAGTACCACTTCCCAAGAAAGTGGACCTTTAGAGGCCAACATATGTCCAGCAATGCCGGACCTGCCTCTCTGCTAAGGGTGTCTCTAGCACTGCCATGTGTTCTGCAGTGACGGACCTGCGACCTTGCTAAGGGTGGCTCCAGCGCTGCCACATGTCTCATGGTATCGGACCTGCCTCCCTACTAAGGGAAGCTCCAGTGCTGCCACATGTCCCGCGGCACCGGACCTACCTCCCTTCTAAGGGAAGCTCTGGCGCTGCCACGTGTCACGTGACCGGACCTACCTCTCCAACGGGAAGAACTCTGGGATCTTCAACAGCGCGGACATTCAAGAGTCTATAAATTAGCCATTACAATTCATGGTTAATGCTCATTAATTCTGCATTAATGATGCACGATCAGATGACCATCAAGCATGGTAATGCTGCCATCAAGGCACATTATCACAGTAATAAACCGTTGTTAAGCACCCAGATTGTGAACAGGTGTTAATAACCGCTGAGGCCATCTGTTGGGCCTCGATACACTATAATAGCCAGTCTTTGTTATATAAAAGGGTTGCACTCCACGTTAGACCAATCCAAGCTAAGCTAGGCCAAGGGTCATTGAGACTAGTTCACTCGCATACTCGATCATACATACAATACACCCCCACAGAGTAGGATATTACGCTCAGGCGGCCCGAACCACGTAAAACCACTGTGTCACCCTATTCTTGAGTTCTTGAGTTTACGCCCCCTCCTAAAAAAGAACCTATGCGGACTACTTCTTAGTAGTACCGGGGGAAGTGTCAATCGCACACTTCGACACCGTTGCCTTCTGATCTTCGGGTTGCTAGTGAGAAGCATTCGCAGGCATGGACAACTTCTCTTTTGCGTAGATACATTGAGAGTGTGAGTATGTACTTTTCTCTGCGTGTGTACCGATGTTATACACTATGTTGTAAATAATATGTTATTGTGAAATAAAAACTTTGTATCTTTATTATATCTTTTTGTGTGTGTTGTTGGGTGCTGCATCACACGGCACCACCCAATGTGATTCCTGGAATGTCGGAACCCTGATCCTCACAGTCTGGTATCAGAGCATCATTGGGAACAGCGTGCCTGAAAAGAGCATATTTTCGAAAACTTTGGAGTATATGAGTGAGGATTAGCTATATGCCCATTAAGGACTATTACTAGTACAAGTTACTAAGGTGGCAATGCTAACATACTTGTTATTATATTCTGTAACGACGCTCTGATATCAGGTAAGAGGTACAGTATGCCTCCGAGAGCGGGTCAATCTCGTTAAAGCTCTCCATACGAGACGTGGTGTGAATTTTTTCCATGGCTTGGCACGGAAAGTCAATTTGAGTCTCTAAAACTGTTTATGTTTCTGAGAACATATGAAATGCAGTACCCCAGCGTGCTTCACACAATAGTGGGAGACACCATCGTGTGGTTGTAAAATGCGATAGTATGAAACTTTGGAACTATCCATGTTCCATGATCCATACGCAGCACTCGCCATTGGCGTGCCTTTCCGGGCAGTATGCGGAATCTGTCGGGTGATAAAATAGACGATTGTGTCTGACTCGTGCACGGCTTATTCGAGTACCACGTCGGGTGGTGTATAACCCGTTAGTATGTTCTCTAGAACTCTTCATGTTATATGGGGGCATGCGAACACATTCTTACTAGCGTGTATAAGCCGGTTTGTAGGGGAGCCTCTGTCGTGCGGGTGTTAGTATGGCCATGTACCTCGAGACATGACTTCGCTCGTGGGTGACTCTCACCATAGTCATATGCATTTACTTTCATATATATATATATATATATATATATATATATATATATATATATATATATATTATTGTGACTGTCTGTCGTGCTACCTATGTGGCCTGAAAGATGGCTTATTGAGTGAATTGTGAATGTGTGTCTTCTGCGTACACTGACTACGGTAGTGACCCGTGTAGCAAAATTTTGTGAGTGAACGATACTAGGGCCACCTATAGATGTATCCGGATATACCGGTTATATTTTCAATTGGTGAGGCACGTAGTACCGTTAGTATCACATTTGATAATTCGACCATCCCCCATGACAGAATGGATGCATTATGTTTTGAAAGTCCGACTATCAGTTGCTGGTGTGTTTTGGACGATTCAAAGTGCTTTCTAATCAAAGCTTGTGTAGAGAATCAAGGTTCTTTGTTTCTGGTAGAAGTTTGCTCAAATTCGCAAGGTTGAAACCTTGGTTAAATGTTAGTAACCATAGTGGTATGCTATATGGATGGAAAGGTCATCAAGTCCTCTACAAGTTTCCTTTTGATCACTAGTACAGAAAAAGCCTCCTAAACCTGTGTAAACTGTACCACACAAAAGCTACTACAGATGCCTGACCAATCAACCCAGTCTCTGTATTTTTACCAAAACTCTTGGTAGAAAAATATCCTGCCTTATTATAATACGTATCTGGAAAATGTAGAAGCGTCACTACAACTTTTTAATTCAAAATCTCTTTCCATTCGACCCACAACCAATTCTAATTCTAGGTTGAAACTCATACTATGCAGAACTGCTGGCAGAAACCAGTCAGCTCATCTGTCATCTTTGGACAACCATATCTCCTAATCTTATAACTTGACATAAACATAACTATACATTTATGGAAAGCTTATGAAGTCATTTATCAACTTCTTATTCAACTCCTAAGCTTAATATTGCATTAATAATGTGAAATTCCATTTATCGCTAAAGCTGTTCTGGTTTATGAATCCATTTGTCTGAAGCATGCTGGGGAGCAGTGTTTTCATATGTTTCCAGAACCATGGGAAGGTTCAAATACTCATATTAACTCCCATGACAAGCCACGGAAACCATCACCGTAGTACCTCTCGTACGGCGGAGCTTACCGCAATTGATCTGCTTGCGGCATTGTACCTTACCTCTTAACTGATGTCGGAGCGTCGTTACAAAATATAATATTACATATGTTAGCTTGTTACCTTAAGTAACTAATACTATAATAGACCTTATGTGGGCATAGTAATTAATCCTCACTCGACTACTTTGGAGTTTTCAAAAATAATCTCTTTTCGAGCGTGCTATTCCCAATGCAGCTCTGATACCAAGTTGTGAGGACCAGGGTCCCGACATTGCAGGAATCACATTGGATGGTGTCGTGCGATGAGGCACCCAATAGTACACACGAGAAGATATCGTAAAGATACAAAGTTTCCATTTTATAATAAAATATTATTTACAACATAGTGTAAAATAGCGGTACACACATGGTGGAAAGTACATACTCACACGCTCAACCTATCTATGCACAAGAGAAGTCGTCCATGCCTGTGGACGCTTCTCACTAGCAACACGAAGAAGAGAAGGCAGTGGCGTGGTGTCACGTGAGAGATACATCTTGACAGCTCAAGATCTCACAAACAACCCATAACAACAACAATATAATTAAACCTGCGAATCCACATATAAAGCAATCGTGAGCCCGAAGGCTCAGCAAGACATAATCGTCTCCACTAAACATGGAACTCTACATGCTTGAGACTTCTAATATAGGAAAGCTGAATTAAGTACTCGCCTATTAGTAAATCCTTAGCTCAGTTTTAAAGTAGAAAAAGACATTTCTTGTGCATGGCACATCACAGACTCCACAATCACACAAGAAACGCTTCATCCCCGATGTTACATGTTCAAAGCTGCATAAGCCTGTTTCAAGTTAAATGTTTAGCAATTTAAACTTAATTGTGCTATTTATAATCCATACAAGTTGCAATACAATAATAATCATGATAGCAGATTTATAATATTCCAACTACTCTTTAATACTACATCACAATGCAATGAACAAGTATGCTCAATCCATAACCGCGAGCGATGGTGATTTGAATCAATAACACTCGAATAGCACGACACATACCCCACACTCGGAGCTGCCAAGGCATGCTCCACTGATGTTGTATATAGCAACCTTTCACTAGCCACCTACACATTGAACCAGTACCACAGCTATGAGCAGGAGGCCACCACACGGAGCATGTATGTGCCCGCTGGCAGGTTTATACTGTGCTGCTCGCAACCCACACCTATAAGACGGTGGGTTATGCCTCGACGTTAAGGTGGACAAGTTACATCGGTTTTCTGGGTCCCATATATCTAATATGCCTTCGGTACAGCTCAAACTTGCCCAACAGGGCTGTAACGGCATGGCCCTCAATCGACATAAGCAAGGCTATGCACTTGAGACCACGTCCCGCTGCATCCGATCTCGCTGCCCGGTCTCATATTCAGTTCAGAAACCATTCTCTAAATTTTTTAATCCCGGTGATAGTGTTGCTATCTCGTGAGTGGATTCCATCCACTCGAGTTCTACCTAATTCCCTACAACATTAGCATGGCAATTCTACATGTTGAGCTATAAATCTACCCAAATACTTCATGGGATTGTCTGTCATGCATTTGGAGTATTCAAACATAATAGACCTAATGCACAATTCATATACTAGTCAACATAGTGATAAAATCAAAACTTTAGAAACAACTTAAATGCAAACCGGGCTTGCCTTGGGTTGCAGAATAAAAGTCAGTGAAGATCAATTAGTAAACTCTGCCATGGACTTCATCATAGCTGACTTAACAGAGAAATCCTCGCCTCCGGATCGTCCTTCTCATTGATCGCCTTCATCGTGTTCCCTAACGACATGAATATGCATATAAGTAAATGCAATTTAGTAACTTAGGAAGTGAAAGTGATTACAACTCGAGCAACACTAAACTTAGATAGAAATGGACAAGCCTGCCTATGTTGTGCAGAGAAAAAAAAGGAAAAATCAAGTGGACAAATATTGGATCATGAGACAAAGTGTAATATGCACCATAGAAGAGCATATAGATTAATAAGGAAGGAAACTATGAGAATGATAAGAGGAAAGCAACATGTTGTACAAGAACTACAAGAGAAGCTATGTTGTATACAGGAAAACAACAGAGGAGGAATGAAGGTGAAACATAGGGAAATGTTGATATGAAGTGACATGAGCAATGTTTTGGACATAGACATGTGAAACATTGTTCACTGTAGCAAAACAAGTTCTATACTCTTAAAACTTTTACAATACACAACATGTAGTATGCGAGGGTTCTTGGCCAAATTTGGGTTATGTTCATGGCAGTTTGGATTCTCTAAAATTTTATGAGGTTTAAGTCTTCCCAGAATTGTCATGAACAACCTGATGCTTTAACATGGACAAGAGCTGGTTTTCTGTTTAGAGGAGGTCAAGAGTGGTCCAAGAAAATTGGTTTCATAATTTCAAAGAATTCTAACGTGAGATATTTATTTTTGAAGTTTGGACAATTTTCTGAAAATGTTTCTGAACATTCTGAAATTTTTCAGGTACATACAGGTTGGGAGCACAATTTGTCCATTTAAATCAACTCAAATGGCTCTCAAATGTTTATTAGAGTGCAAATGAATTTGTAAGAATCTTTCCATTTTTAAGATTTTTCAAATGAACAGATAAACTGTAATTAAATTCAAAGACTTTTTGCTTAATGGAATTCTTGAGAAAATTTCTTGGCTGCTCATACCAATAAAAGTGTACCACTGGAAAGTAGAGATCATAAGGAGTCTAACAAATTTTATTTGGGAATTGTTGGAGTTTTCTACTGGTCTCTAGGATTTTTCAATATTTGGCCACATTTAGGAATTTTTCTATCCGGAAAATTCTACTCAATGGCTGACAGTGGGGTCCAGGGGTCAGCTTCTTCTTCTACCTCTTGCCAGCTCGAACAGACAGCTTGCAAATGGCGGCACTCGGCCATTTCCGCGCCGTATGGGGACAATAGGTGGGGATTTTTATGGGGAAATGACCTCAGGACTTTGGAACACACATTGGGCAATGTCACAACGCTTGGCGGCGCCCGGGAAGGCACCGGTGATGATTGCAGCACCGGCGAGCTTGACTGCCATGGTGGGACAGCTAAGAAACTGATCTATTAAGCTCGGATTTGGATCCTAAAGTACCTTCGTGCGATTGGGAACTCGAATGTGAACTCCATTTGCAATAAAAGTGGCTGCAACATAGGAATGGATTATGACCTAGGGTTTATGGCGGAATTGGGGATAAATGGCGGCCCGATCTCATTTCTTCACCATTTCAAGGTCATGATTTATAATTGGAATGGAAGATAATTAGGTGGAGTGGAGTGACCAAAATGGAAACTCACATTTCGTTGGCTACAAGCTATGACATGGTGAGATGCTTACATGGGTGTGAAAAGGAGTTGTTGGCCCACAGAAATTCTTCTCACAGCTGGGAACAAGGAGGTCTGCTTCGGCCTGGTGTCGGGGAGGCAGAGGCGCTCGACGACATCACCATAGGACAACAGTGAGGAGCTTCAAAAATACGATGAAGATCAGCCTGAAAACAATGAACTGTTTATAGGAGAAGGTAGAGACTGTCCTTGCGCCACTTTCTTCAGCTTGCACCAGATGGAAACTTGGATGGAAGCAGGAGGTTGTGGGGTGGAGCAATTGAGCAGTAGTCCTCTATTCTTGCGTAGGAGAAATCAGAGAAGGAACGGAGCTGATTTTTCCTCTCTGGGTCAGGGAAGGATAGGGAGAAGAGCAGTGTGTGTTGTAGTTGAGGTAGTGAAACAAGCAAACAGCAAGAAACTGAGTGGAGAAAAATGGCAGCAGTGTTCTGATCTGTGGAGAAAAAACCAGAGAGCAGAGTGTTGCGTGAGGGAAGCAAGAACAAAAGATTGCTTGACTTGCAGACCAGGGAAATGATAAGTAGGACGTGGGGAGAAGATCAGGACAGCTTGAAGGCTTTGCCTTGCTGTTTTCACGTGGGCAGTAAGCAGGCAGCTCGGTGGAAGCTTGAAGCAACTGTGTGGCGCCAGCACAGAGAACAGAAAGACTGCATGCAAGGAACTGACAAGTGAGACCCACTATTCTCCCCCTTATCATCATCATTTTCAATAACAAATATCTAACAAGCCTTTCAATTACTAAAAGTTGGCACAGGGTGTAAACAATTGTGAGAAATATTTTGATGAGCTCAAACTTCGATTTTTGACCAATTGGAGTTTGAATTTTAAATTTAAATTTAATTACCCTTTTATATGGTATTTAAATTGATTTCTAAATTTGCTCCAAAAATGATGAAAGTTCACAGCTAGGGTAAGTCAATTAAGAGGAATTCATATTGGAAACTGTCAGTACCCTGCGTACCGGATACCCTTTGGGACTGCAAAGAGCTCAAAGGAACTTCACCTGTATGAGTTGAAGACCTCCGAAGGCCCCACGTGTCATACGGATCCTGACCTGCCTCCCTTCTATAGTTAGTCTCAGTGCCGCCACATGTATCGTTAAACCGGAGCTATATTCCACACATGGGAAAGCTTCGGACTAGATACCCGTGTGGCACCCCCGGACCTAACCCCCGACAGAGGGAAGCTCCGGTACCGACACGTGTACAACAGCACCGGACCTACTCGTCCAAGACAGTAAGCTCCGGAGCTGCCACGCGTCCAACCGCCGGACCTTCAACCTCAACAGGCAGAGTGGTGGACTTCCAACGGCTCGGACCTTTAAGGAACATTAAAGACCTCAAGACCCGATTAAGTGTCATTATGCTATCTTAATGACACATGATTGGAGGGTCCTTAATACCAGTAACGCCAGTGTCAAGGTGCATTACCACACTATTAAGGGTAATTAAGCTAATTAATTGTGTATTAAACATCAGTAACCGCTAGGGCCACATGTTGGGCCAGGCTAACGATGTAACGACCAGTCCTTGTACTATAAAAAGACTGGCCGAGCGATACACAGGGGGGGCCAGATACGTCCACCCACGCTGAGACGAGTGACTCTAGTCAATCACACTCAAGTGCTCAGACGCTCAATACAACAACAACACACACCCGTGGAGCAGGGTACTACGCTCAGGCGGCCCGAACCACGTAAATCCTCGTGTCAAATTGCCATCTTGTTCTGAATCTTTGCGCGCCCACAACCGAACTATAAACTCTACGGGCTGCCAACAGTAGTACCAGGAGAACTGCCGGAATCACCCTCCGACAGTTGGCGCACCAAGTAGGGAAGTGCCCGAGATTCAAACATGGTGAACTCTGCTACTAGATCATCCAACGGCAATCACGCTGTGCAACCTGCTGGAGGCAACCCCTCCAACATGCAACAGCCAGTAGGTGCTGTGGCTCCAGCAGGAGTCATGCCACCACCGCCACCATCCGCGTCGGCGAATCAAGCTGGACGTTGAGATGGGGCGTCCACGCTGGTCACTGCATTGGCAAACAACAACCCAGAACACGCGCTTCATGTTGCGCGTGCTCTTCTCCAATGTCCACCGCCTCTAGGAGCATCCCAGGGTGCGATGGAGCAGTGGAGAGCTGATGTGGATCATTTGGTTGCAGCAGCAGTCGATCGCATCAGCAATCAAGGTCCCCCCCCCTTGGGGCGGGCTTAATCGCAACATCGGACCTTGTCGGGTAGACTCGGTCCGCACGCTTCACAGCACAGGAGGCGTGTTGCATCTCAGCAAGCGACGTTGCTGCCCTCCGGGGCGCGACGTACCCACACGGTAACGAGGCTTTCTACTCATGACCCACAGGCGGAGCTCGATCGCCGTTACCGTCAACAGGACGGTCGCGTCCACATCGAGCGTGCTCGCGAGAGACGAGAGGCTCGGGACAGTCCTGCTCCCGAGGGAGTAGGAGGAGGTTGTTCTGCCTTGTCCATGCACCTACGCATGGTCAGATGGCCACAGAAGTTCCGGCCTAACCTGCCAGAGAAATTTGACGGGACTGTCAATCCCGCCGAATTTCTCCAAATCTACTCCACCGCTATCCTTGCGGCTGGGGGCAATGAGGCTGTGATGGCCAATTATTTCCCTGTGGATTTGACTGGGACCGCCAGGTCTTGGTTCATGAGCCTTCCACCTGACTCCATCAAGAGTTGGATAGAGTTGTGCCAACAGTTCACCGCCAATTTCGGGAGCTCGTACACCCGACCAGGCACAGAACTGGACCTTTTTGTCGTCAAGCAGAAGTCCCTGCGATCTTTCATCCAGAGGTTCTCCCAGGTACGAAATACCATTCCTTCTATCTCAAGCGCTTCTATTATTGTGGCATTCAGACAGGGCGTGCGAGACAAGAAGATGCTGGAGAAGCTGACGACCATGGAAGTCACCAGCGTCACGGAACTCTTCAGCTTGGCAGACAAGTGTGCCAAGGCTGCAGAGGGTCGTGAAATGCACTCCCAACCACCTCCGGAGGACAACAAAAAATCCTCCAAGGGTGAAGCCGCTACCTCCGGGAGTGGTAAGAAGAAGAAAAAGTCCAATGGCAAGAAGAAGCCATCGACCGACGCACCCACCGCCGTCGCTACCGCAGCTCCGGGTGGCCGGGGGCCACGCCCCGAGAAACGACCTCGATCATCGTTTGAAGACAGTGGCAGTTCCAAGATGTGGTGTCCCATACACAAGACGAATAGCCACAACCTTGAAGGCTGCTGAGAGGTCCAGAATCTTGTCGAGCGCTATAACAAGCGCCGAGAAGAAGCTCCTTTCCGTCAAAGGGATGGAAAACAAAAAGTCGATGAAGCTCCGGCTGAAGAGGAGTAGGCTTTGAGGACCCCAAAAAGGACTTGAAGGCTGTTTACACCTCCGTTGACGATTACTCCGACGTCTCTGACAACGAGCATCGAAAGACCATGAACACCATCTTTGGTGGTTTGTGGGACATCACCTCCCGTCGTGTCCTCAAGACCATGTGGTGGGACATGGCCTCTGTAGCTCCCACCAGCAGGGCGGAGCCTCATCGGAAGTGGATGGATAAAGCCATCACCTTTGATGCCTCGGACTGCACACGGAACGTGATCGGAGCTGGCCAACTCCCACTGATGGTATCTCCGACCATCAATAACATCCAGCTCCACCATGTAATGGTGGACGGAGGTTCGGGGTTGAACCTCATAAGCTTCGAAGCTTTCGTCAAGCTTCAGCTCCGACCTTCAGATCTTCGCCCCTCTCAACCTTTCTCCGGAGTAGGTCCGGGGGCCATCATTCCACTCAGTGCCATTACTCTCCCGGTGACCTTTGGGACCCAGGAGAATTACCACACTGATAAGTTGATCTTCGACGTGGCGCAGATCAACTTACCATTCAATGCCATCTTGGGCAGGCCATCCTTGTATAAGTTCATGGCTGCTGCTCATTATGGCTACTTGGTGTTGAAGATGCCAACACCCTCAGACATTCTCCGGATTCGTGGAGATCGCACCACCGGAGTTACTGCTCTGGAAGAACTCCATGCGCTTGCTACAGCGCAGGAGGAAGAATACAAAAAGGAGCAAGCTCCAAAACCTCTGAGCATTTGTCATCGAGGCTCAACCTCCGCACCTCGCGTGCAACCAAGCAGCGACACCGACATTCCCATCAAAGTCATCCAAATTGGTTCCGACGCCACTCAGACCACCCGTATATCGGTAGGTTTGAACAAAAAATAGGAACTCGCGCTCATCACTTTCCTCCGGGCTAATGTCGACATGTTTGCCTGGCAACCGTCACAAATGCCCGGGATCCCTAGGGAAGTGATAGCACAATATGAAGATTTATTCCGACGCTCGGCATGTACATCACAAGCCTCGGAAGCGATCAGTAAAGCGACAGAACTTCATACGTCAAGAAGTGAAGAAGTTGCTCGAAGGTGGATTCATCCGAGAAGTCTTCCACCCAAAATGACTGGCAAACCTAGTCGTTGTACCCAAGGCTGACAAGAAGCTTCAGATGTGTATCGACTACACAACACTGAATAAGGGATGTCCAAAGGATCCATTCCCACTACCTAGAATAGATCATATAGTGGATTCCACCTTGGTGTGAATTATTGTGTTTCCTAGACGCATATTCTGGGTATCATCAAATCAGAATGTCTAGGGAAGATGAAGAGCATACTTCCTTCATCACAGTAGATGGATTATATTGTTACACTGCCATGCCATTTGGTCTCAAAAACACTGCTCCAACGTTTGTGCGAGCTATGTACAAAACTTTTGGAGAGCTTATCAGAGACATAGTAGAAGTGTACATCGATGACATCGTAGTCAAGATCAAGAATAAGGAGTCATTTCTTGACACCTTGCAAGCTGTCTTCGACAAGTTGCGAATCACACGCACAAAGCTAAACCTAGACAAGTGTGTCTTCGGGGTTAGCTCCGTAAAACTTCTTGGATTCTTGGTGAACCACTGAGGAATAGAAGCAAATCCGGCGAAGATTAAAGCTATTGAAGACATGCAACCACCAGCTCGCATCAAGGACATTCAAAAGCTAACTGGATGTCTAGCTGCCCTTAGCCGGTTCATCTCGAGACTGGCGGAACGGGCGCTACCCTTCTTCAAATTATTGAGGAAGTCCGGACCATTCTAATGGTCTGAAGAAGCAGAAAAGGCTTTCCAAGAGCTAAAGCAGCTCCTCACCACTCTACCAATTTTGGTAGCTCCGAATCCTGGTGAGACACTTCTGCTTTACATTTTGGCAACTCACGAAGTTGTCACCATGGTCCTGGTTGCGGAAAGACCAGAACCATCTTCAGTTTAGGGAGCCAGACCCCTCCGGGAGGGTCCGGAGCCTCCTTCAAGTGGAGAAGTTACTGTTGCCGAACAAGAAGATCTGAATCCCTCCAGGAAGGTCTGGGTCACTTCAGAAGAAGCTTTGGGTTCTTCTGACAAGGTCCCAAAAGAAGGTTCGGACCCCTCTGGGACGGTCCGGGTTGATGAGTAGGAAGCTCCGGGCCCCTCCGGGAGGGTTCGGACAATCTAGCGCCCAGTATACTTCATCAGTGAAGTACTCCATGACGCCAAGACTCGGTACTTGGAGGTGCATAAGCTGCTCTACGCAGTTCTTATTGCCTCTAGGAAGCTTTGATACTACTTCCAAGCTCACTAGATTTCAGTGGCAACTTCTTATCCACTGCGTGCAATCTTGCATAACCCCAACTCTACTGGGAACATTGCAAAGTGGGCAGTGGAATTGGCCGAGTTCGATCTTGAATTCGTCCCAAGACAAGCGATCAAGAGTCAAGCATTGGCGGACTTCTTGGCGAAATGGACCCCCACTCCATCAAATCCTGGGGGCCCCAGTGAGCAGAAGCCGGAACCTAAGGTTTCGGTCTTCATTGAGCCTCACTGGACTCTCTACTTCGACGGCTCCGTGCAGAAGCAGGGGGCCAGAGCTGGAGTCCTTCTCCTTGCTCCGACCGGGGAGAAGGTCAAATACATGGTTCAACTTGAGTTCAAGGCGACCAATAACATGGCAGAGTATGAAGCACTAATCTATGGGCTCAAGGTGGCACTATTATATGGTGTCAAGCAGCTGTTGGTAAAGGGTGATTCGCAGCTCATTATAAAACAAGTCAAAGGTGAATGCTGCTGCAACAACCCTCAACTAGCTGCATATCTACTTGAAGTCCAGAAGCTTCAGAAGGACTTCGAAGTCCTGGATCTTTGCCATGTCCAACATCTCAACAACGCTGAAGCTGACAAACTCTCGACGAAAGCTTCAACCAGAGCTCCAGTTCCCGATGGAACCTTCGTCTGGAGATTGTCAAGACCAACAACTCAGCCTGCCAAACTGAGCGAAGGGGGCGAGACCAGCACCTTGAAGCTGGCGGTCTCAATGGCCCTATTAGCATGGCGTCCATCAAGGGTCGTAGGTGCTGCAGGAAGCTCCGAGCAACCCAGCACGCAAGACTCAAATTCTCAAGTTAGCTCCAATGCATGGATCTCGGAGATCCGAAGCTACTTGAAAGACAACTTCCTTCGTGAAGATAATGTATCAGGTGACCGAATAGTCAGATTGGCTAAAAGATACATACTGGTAGAAGAGGATCTCTACTGCCGTGGTGCTAACGGCGTCCTAATGCAGTGCATTACAAGGGAAGAAGGCCGCGAGCTTCTCGCGGAAATCCATGTCAGCGAGTGTGGGAACCACGCGTCTTCCTACACGTTGGTCGGTAAATCCTTCCGGCATGGTTTTTACTGGCCTACAACACTCCAGGATGCAACTGAGCTAGTGAAGAAATGCGAAGCATGCCAGTTTCATGCGAAGCAAATTCACACACCAGCTCAACCCTTACAGATGATACCTCCTACATAGCCATTCGCTGTGTGGGGGATGGATATCTTTGGACCTTTCCCAAGAGCCATCGGAGGTTACAAGTTTCTGTACCTTGCCATCGACAAGTTCACCAAGTGGCCGGAAGCAACTCCAGTTGTGACAATAAACAATCAATCAGCTATCAACTTCTTGCAGTCCATAGTATGCAGATTTGGAGTCCCAAACAAGATCATAACTAACAATGGGACCCAATTCACAAGCTCCGCATTTCAAGGATATTGCATAGACCTCGACATTCAGGTCAGCTACGCTTCTGTAGCTCCCCCGACAAGCAAATGCCAAGCTGAGAGAGCAAATGCAGAAATTCTAAAAGGACTCAAGACGCACACATATGAGCGCCTGAAAAAACATGGAGCCAACTGGATTGAAGAGCTTTTGCCCACCTTGTGGGCAAACAGGACGACTCCAAACCGGTCAACTAGAGAGACACCCTTCTTCCTGGTGTACGGAGCTGAAGAAGTCCTTCCTCCGGAAATCACCTTGGGGTCACTCTAGGTCCGGACCTTCGATGAAGCCACGCAGGACCAGCTCCGCGTGAAGACCTTGACCTCGTTGAAGAGGGAAGGTGCCGAGTAGCTGTTCGAAATGCACGATACCACCAAGCGCTCTGGCGCTATCACCAAAGGCATGTGCATAACCGAGAGCTCGAGGATGGCGATCTGGTGCTACGGAGAATACAAACTCGAGAAGGGTTAAACAAACTTTCCCCCAGCTGGGAAGGACCCTTTCGAGTGATCAAAGTATCCTGTCCCGGATGCGTTCGCTTGGCAACCGAGGATGGGACACTGCTCCTAATCCTTGGAACATTGAGCACCTCCGTAAGTTCTACGCTTAATATCACAGAGGTGAGTCTGTAATTACATATGATGTATGTTATAGTGTCATTGTACAGAGTCGGGTAGCTCCTCCAGGAGAACAGCCGGACCTTTCCCGGAAGGTCCGCAAGGTTCAGGCAACACTTGACACAGTCTCAGAACTAAAAGTGTAGCTAGTTACCCTGGGTCAAACAAGAAATGTAACACACTTAGCCTGGTTCCGTACCCTAAGAGTGTACTTGTTTCCCCTGTACCCCGGACCTATAATGAAAGACATCATTATGTGAAAACAGACTCCACGTGCATTTATTTTGTACAGGCTCAATCTTTTTTATTTTTCTCTTTCTTTTCTATAACAAAGTTGTGCAATTCTCAAGAAAATTTAGATCAAACAATTCATATATAATTCAAGTTGCATTGTTAAAATCTTTCGGGTCTTAACATTGTTGATTGGCCTACTCGCCTGAATGCCGCCAAGCCAATCAAGGTCCGGAGTGTGCTATCGACTTAGCCTGGTCCTGCACCCTAAGTACGCCACTCTACCTACACCGCCGAAGTAAGGCGAGTCCAGGAATGATTGGACCTGAAGAAAACAAACAAATGCGCTTGATTGTATACAGAATTGTTGTCAATCTAAAATTTCTTTCGAGAATAGTAAGCCACGATTGAGTTATAGATAGGAAATGGATTTTACTATTTTTCTTGACTTTAGTGTGCAGGAAAAATAAAAATCTCATGATGATGGTGGATGACGTCAGAGCTATCAGAGCTTCGATAGCCCCTAAGAAGCCCCGCTGTTGATGTTTTAAACATTGATAGTAGGCGTTGCCGGAGCTACCAAGTTCCAGCAAATCCAGGGGGCCAACCGTCAACGTGAAGAAAAGATGATAGGACACCCTAATGGGGTCTGCTGTCGACGCTCTATGTGTTGACAGTGGACGTTGCTGGAGCTACTAAGTTTCGACAACCCCAGAGGACCACCTGACGACGTTCTACGCATTGACAGTGGTCGCTGTCGGAGCTACTAAGCTTCGACAACACCAGGGGGGCCTACTATCGACGACTTCAGACCTACAAACTACAAGTTCGAAGCACGCAAGTCTTCAACAAAATGATACATCCTCTTGGTACATGTTCACAATCAAATTGTGTACATCTACCAGGGGGCCAAGTGAGACAAAAGCGTTGAAGACAAAAAATGAAATTCATAAATTTCTTGGATTTCATTAATCTGGAGACAAGAGATTACAAAATGGAGGAAGAGAAGAGAAGATACAAGCGGGAGACACAAGGAGAAAATCGAAGAACAAGGCGACCTTTTGGGCAACCTCCGACACGCTGGCCTTGGCGGCATATCCTTCACCATCGATGGGACCTTCAAGCACCGGATCTAATAAGAAGTGAGGATCCCAACTTGTGTAGCACGTCAGCATGTACTCTGCGACGTCCTGCGCAAGGGATTTCCCTTCAGTCTTCAATTGATTCGCGATGACATCGCCCATCTTGTTGAGTTTGCTGCCCGCCGAGCTCAACACCTTCAACGCCAGATCCAGCTCTGGCTCCGGGTCGTCTGGACGCACGGGACTAAAACCCAGCGGCGTCAGTGCGTCATTGGCTTTGCCAAAGAAGTCCCAAACTTGTTGGGACTCCGCAACCCTTGAGCTTCGCACCACTTCCAAGGACCTCTTTGTAACACCCTCATTTCATGCATCATGCCCTACATGTATTCATATACATGTTTAACATTAACCCACATAAAGAGGAACGGGTTTAAAATTGATTTGCAGCATTTAAAATTGATTTGGAACAAAACTGCACTTAAAATGCAGGAAAGTGCGAACTAGTCCAATTTTACTGAGGACTAGTCCGATTTCTCTCTGACTAAAAATGGACTTGTCCGTTTTTGCTGCGGACTAGTCCAATTTTACCTCTGGAAACCTTCGGATTTGTCTGATTTTGTGCGGACTAGTCCGATATTCCAAGAATCCTTGAAAAATTGCTAAGTCCTTGGACTTTTCCAGACTAGTCCAGTGTTCCAGTGGACTTGTCCGATTTCTTCTCTGTTTAAAGTCGGACTTGTCCGATGTTTGGCCAGACTTGTCCGATTTTCTCTCTGGACAACTTCGGACTAGTCCGATCCTTTCCGGACTTGCCCGATATTTCGAGACTCTGAGTTGATCTTTTGTTTTACGACTTGTTTCTTGGGTTTCACGTTAAGTGGTCCTAGGGACATCATGCCTAACTCTTTTAGAGCCCATGAGGGACTCTAAACCGGCCTCTACTCATCTCAAACTCGAAATCCGTCTAACCTAGCCTCCACCTCTATATAAACAACCCCACCCCTTGGATTGACATCTATTTGCCACTTTTCCACCCCACCCAAACCCTAGTTCGTGGAGAGCCACCACCAAGGAGGGAGGAGAAGATCCCAAGCAAGAAGAAGAAGAGGAGGAAACAAAAGAGGATCAAGATCTCCACCAAGTTTCCTTCCTCATCACCAATTCATCCCCAAGTTCATCACCAACCCTAGATCACCAAGATCCAAGTGCTACCTCCAAGTTTCTTGATTCATTGGAGTCCTAAACACCTGGTATACCTTCTATTGTCTTTTCCTTACGAGAATTCAACCCCTAATCTCCAAATTTACGTCGATCTAGAAAACCCTAATATGCTGATCTCGCAGAGTGCGGACTTGTCCGGTCCCTAGCGGACTAGTCCGATCTTTCTGGTTAAATTGTGTTGAATTAATTCAAAAATTTGATCTAATCAACTCCAAACCTGTATAAACTTGTTAAAAGCTATTAGAAATAGTTAGTTATCATTAAAAGCAATCTAGTAACAAGTTATACCTTGCATTTACATCAATCATGCATGTCATGTCATATTGAGTAATATTTGTGCACTCTTTTATTGTGTTTCTTATCTTGTTTGTTTATTGTGCGGATTAGACGGATTTGCGCTAGAGAGTGCCGCGAAGGATCTACAGCACCAAGAGTTTGAAGGCTTTGACCCTAATCAACAGCAAGAGCAAGGCAAGTGTCCTTGAAGCATATTGATCCTGTTTTAAAATAAATGTTTTGTTTGCAAACTGCATGCTGTGTCAATTTGATGGGAATCCTATGGTAGGAAGTTTACTAGCTTTGTTTAACCACCCTTATCACCTAGAATATATGGTAGAGAGTCGGTAAGGGCTTTTTACCTTTTTGCTTTGCTTAATTAATTGGGATGGGAAAACAACACTACACATTTAATTAAGCATTAATGATATTTTGGTTAATGTGAACTGGTCAATATGATATGGTAATGGATGATCTAAGCAAGCCTGGTATGTGGATGGGTTGGATGTCATGGTGGTTTGCTTGCTTTAGATCTAAGGACCGATTCATGCGAGAATAAGCCAGGACTACAGTGCCACCACGAGGCCAAGTATGGGTGCGATGTAGCTGATTAATTAGGGCTTTGCTAGTGCTGTTTGGACCATTGTGGATGCTCGGGGAAGGGGTAGTCAGATTGGGTTTGTTGATGATTGGTGGGACTACCCTGGGATCTGAACAGCTCAAGAGGGGGCCCTTGGTTGAAGATGTGCTCTGTAGGAGACATCGCCACTGGTGAAACCTCAGTGGGGTCTAAATAGTCTAGTAATCCCTTTGTAAAGGCTATTTTGTGATCTCTTGGCCATACACCGAAGGAAGTGTAACTGGCGAAAGGGAGGTTCTTTAGTCGCCGACGGGTGATGAAATCACAAACACGTGGGTAAAGTGGTACAAACTCTACAGAGTGTGTCTAAAACTATCATGATAGTCATGCTCACGGTTATGAGCACCTGGACAACTTCCGTGATTATAGGGTACTTGGTATTGGGATGGTTATGGTTATGGATGGTTGTGAATTGAACTCTGGTATTGAATATGGATATTGGTATATGATGATGGATATGGAATATGGAAGGGTATTATGATAACTACATGGTTTATGATGGGTTTATTACACATACATGTAATATATTGTTTTTCAAATATTTTAATGTACTTTTCAGCACTTTGCCATTATGATTGCCGTCATTTGAATCAGCCACATGTCATACTTTCCACACTTGCTGAGTATGACATGTACTCACTCTTGCAATCCCCCCAACAGTTGCAGGTCAGGATTGGGAGTTTAATGGTGTTAACGCGGAGTTCTAGGCCGTGTCTACCGTCAGCTTGCCTGTGGTGTTGATTGGAGCTGCGCTATACCCTATTGCTTATGCTGCCTAGCTGTTTAGTTTGCTTAGTTGCTTAATTAGTTTATTTCCACTGCATTAGTTGAAATTGTCATAAATATACATTGGAGCTTGTATTCGAGGATAATATGGTTTGTGTAATAAAATTTGGTTAATTAATCTTGTTCTGTGGTAATTATCTGTATATCGTTTGTAATTGCACTCGTGTATAGTGTTGAACATCCTGGGCACACATATACGTTAGCTTGGTTCTTTTTTCAGAACCGGGCATCACAGATTGGTATCAGAGCCACAGGTTGACCGTAGAATGCAGCCTAGATAGAATGGACACTTTAGAGCACATAGGAGCACTTAGAAATCGATATATTTTGGTTGGTGTGTTGTTTGCTATAAATTGGTTGCTTGTGTGCTTAATAGAGGATTTTGGGATGCTTTAGCATTGCCGTGTCCACGTAGGCTAGTTAGTTGTTTAGTTTCATACCCCTTGATGCACATAGTTGGGGACGTTTTCTAATTCTTACCTATTGCTTTTCTTCAGATGGTGAGGACTCGCAACCAGAGGGATGGCAATGGTGAGGAGGAGAACAATGGAGTACCTCAAGACAACAATGGGCAAGGACCTGCTCATGGAGCTATCAACATTGAGCAGCTTTTGGCTATGCAAAACCAGCTCATGCCGACCATGATACAGACTATGGGACAGATGCAGGCTGGCAACATCAACAATCAACCCCACATGCCTCCACCGCCACCCTCGCCTCCTCATAACCAATTGGGAGAGTTTATGAGGACTAGGCTGCCGACCTTTGCTCAAGCTGCTGACCCTATGGATGCGGATGATTGGCTCAAGTCCATAGAGAAGAAACTTGCAATTGTCCAATGTAGTGACTGGGAGAAGGTCTTGTTTGCTTCTCATCAACTAGTTGGAGCAGCTGCGGATTGGTGGGATTCTTATTGCAATGCTCATGAGAACCAAGAGAGAATTACTTGGGCCGAATTCAAGGAGAATTTCCGTTCTCATTATGTGCCGGAGGGAGTTATAATTTTGAAGAGGCAAGAATTTGAGAATTTAAGGCAAGGAAGATCAAGCGTGAGTGAATATCTCAACAAGTTCACTCAACTCTCAAGGTATGTGCCTGAGGATGTTAGTCGGGACAGTCGGAAGCAATACTTGTTCATGAGAGGCCTCAACAATGAAATTCAAGTGCAATTGCTCAATTGTGACTATGCAAATTTCCAAAAGCTTGTGGACAAAGCAATTGTGGTTGATAACAAGATCCGTGAGATGGAGCAAGACAACAAGAGGAAGGCATCATATCAAGGACAACAACAAGTAAGTAATATGCGCCCTCGCCTTGCCCCACCCTATGCGCCCTATTACAGCTCCTCTATTCCTGCTCAACGCTCTGGATTTGCACCACGCCCAACTCAGTTTGTGCAGCAGCGCCCTCTCATGCAAGCACCTAGGCCTCCAATGCCTTATGCGCCTCATGCTAATTTTCCTAGTGCCAATGTTCAAAACCAAGCTTGTCCCAATAATTCTGGTGGAGTTAAGAAGTGTTATACTTGTGGAGAAGCTGGACACTTTGCGCATCAATGTCCTAAGTCAGGCCTTGGTCAAGAAAGCAATGCACCGAGACAAAACCCAAGACCCAATGGAGGACAACCACAAGGGAACCGTGGATAGTAGAATTTTGCTTGTGGCAACGTGAACCATGTCTCTACGGAGGATGCTCAACAAGCAGATGACGTGGTCATTGGTATGTTTCTCGCCAACTCCAACCCCGCGACTATGTTATTTTATTCTGGAGCATCGCATTCATTCATTGCATCGAAGTTCATTGCCAGGTATAGTTTGTCTATCTCTCATATGAAGTTTACTCTATTGGTTAAGTCTCCTAGAGGAGAGATGAGGACAAATATAGTATGTCCAAAAGTAAGCCTTAGAATAAGGGGGGTAGACTTCTTCGCCAACCTCTTTGTTTTGGATTCTCAAGGATTGGACATTATACTTGGTATGGACTGGTTGAGGAAGCACAACAGAGTTATTGAGTGTGCCACAAAGACGGTGAAGTTGATCAATGAGGAAGAGATCACCATAGAATTTGAAGCATCTCAAACCGCACCAAAGCAATTGGAGCTAAATCATATGGACGGTGCCGCAATTGAGGAGATTCTGGTGGTGTGTGAATTTTTAGATGTTTTTCCAGACGAGTTGCCAGGTATGCCACCTGATCGAGACATTGAGTTTGTTATTGATTTAATACCTGGAACTGCACCTATAGCTAAGATGCCGTATAGGATGCCTCCTTTGGAATTAGCGGAGCTCAAGAAGCAAATTCAAGAGCAACTAGAGAAGGGTTTTATTCGCCCTAGCTCTTCGCCTTGGGGAGCGCCCGTTCTATTTGTGGACAAGAAGGATGGATCCCAAAGGATGTGCGTGGATTACCGAGCTCTCAACGAGGTAACAATCAAGAACAAGTACACCTTGCCACGCATAGAAGACTTGTTTGATCAGATGAAGGGTGCTTCTGTCTTCTCTAAGATTGATTTGAGGTCGGGATATCTTCAAATGAAGATTAGACCATCGGACATACCCAAGACAGCTTTTAGAACACGGTATGGATCTTATGAGTACACCGTGATGTCATTTGGATTGACAAATGCGCCTGCCTACTTTATGTACCTCATGAATGAGGTCTTCATGGAGTACTTGGATAAGTTTGTTGTGGTGTTTATTGATGACATTATGATCTACTCAAAGGATGAGAAGGAACATGAGGAACACTTGAGGCTTACGTTGCAAAAATTGAGAGAGCATAAATTGTATGCCAAGCTCAACAAGTGTCAGTTTTGGTTGAGAGAGGTGTCATTTTTGGGTCATATAATTTCAGGAGGAGGAGTATCGGTTGACCCCGGAAAAGTGAGAGATGTGTTGAAGTGGGAGCCCCCGCAAAGTGTCAAGGAAATAAGAAGTTTTCTTGGGATGGCTGGATATTACCGTCGGTTTATCAAGGACTTCTTCAAAATAGTCAAGCCTATGACGGAGTTGCTAATGAAGGGAAAGGCTTTCCAATGGACCCAAGCTTGTCAAAATAGTTTTGAGGAGTTGAAGAAGAGGTTGACAACATCTGCAGTTTTGGTATTACCGGACGTGAGCAAGAGTTTTGATATTTATTGCGACGCATCAAGACAAGGACTTGGATGTGTATTGATGCAAGAAGGTCAAGTGGTCGCCTATGCATCAAGACAATTGAAGAAACATGAGCAGAATTACCCCACGCACGATTTGGAACTCGCGGTCGTGGTACACGCATTGAAGATTTGGAGGCACTATATCCTTAGACATAGGTGTGAAATTTATACGGATCATAAGAGTTTGAAGTATATTTTCACACAAACGGATCTGAACTTGAGGCAACGAAGATGGTTGGAGCTCATCAAAGATTATGATTTGGGGATCAACTATCATCCAGGAAATGCCAATGTAGTGGCCGATGCATTGAGTAGAAAAGGAGTAAGTCATCAACACACAGTTCGAGAGTTACCATTCGAGTTATGTAAGGAGTTTGAAAGGTTGAACCTCGAATTTGTAAATGAGATGGAGATGATGGAGTTAAACCCAACCTTGGAGCAAGAAATTCGAGAGGCACAAACCGCAGATGAAGAGATCAAGGAAATCAAGGACAGGACCGAAGAAGGGAGAGAATTCAGATCTGATGAAGACGAACATGGTACCCTATGGCTTGGAAAGAGAATCGTTGTGCCTAATGTAAAGCACATCCAGGAGACAATATTAAAGGAGGCACATGACTCACCTTACTCAATTCATCCTGGTTGTACAAAGATGTACAAAGGCTTGAAGGCTTGCTATTGGTGGGATAGCATGAAGAAGGACATAGTTGAATATGTGGCATTGTGTGATGTGTGTCAACAAGTCAAGGCGGAACATCAAAGGCCAGCTGGATTATTGAAACCATTGAAGATCCCGGAATGGAAGTTGGAATAAATTGGAATGGACTTCATAGTCGGGTTACCACATACTCAGTCCGGGTATGACTCAATTTGGGTAATTGTGGATCGCTTAACCAAGTCAGCTCATTTTGTCCCTGTGAAGACCAAATATACAGCTGCACGATTGGCCAAAATATACATGGAGCATATTGTGTGTCGACATGGAGTCCCTAAGAAGATAGTCTCGGATAGAGATTCTCAATTTACCTCCAGATTTTGGCAAAAATTGCATGAAGCTTTGGGAAAGAGGTTGAATTTTAGTTCAACATATCATCCTCAAACGGATGGACAAACCGAGAGGACCAATCAAATTTTGGAGGACATGTTAAAAGCTTATGCTTTGAAGCATGGGAAAAGTTGGGACAAAAGCTTGCCATACGCGGAATTTTCATACAACCATAGTTACCAAGCAAGTTTGAAGATGTCACCATATGAAGCACTTTATGGGAGGAAGTGTAGGACATCTTTATTCTGGAATGAGGCAGGAGAAACTCAAGTATTTGGTCCGGATGTGTTGCAAGAAGCCGAAAAGCAAGTCCAAATAATTCGTGAAAACTTGAGGGCTGCCCAATCAAGGCAAAAAGGCTATGCGGACAATAGGAGAAGGAAATTAGCCTTTGAAATAGGAGATTTTGTTTACCTCAAGGTGTCACCAATGAGAGGTCATAAGAGGTTTAACATAAGAGGCAAGCTCGCACCTCGTTATATTGGACCATTCAAGATTTTGGACAAAAGAGGAGAAGTAGCGTATAAGTTGGAGATGCCAGCTCATCTTTCGGATGTCCATGATGTCTTTCATGTTTCCCAGCTCAAGAAGTGTTTGAGAGTACCGGAAGAACAAGTGCAAATGGAAGAATTCGAACTAGAGGAAGATTTGACTTATGCCGAACAACCGGTCAAAATCTTGGAAACTAAGGACAGGGTCACAAGGAACAAGGTTATTAGATCGTGTAAAGTTCAATGGAAGCACCACACCGAAAAAGAAGCAACGTGGGAATTGGAGGATGATCTCAAGAAGGAATTTCCCTATCTCTTCTCTTCTGCGTCGAATCTCGAGGGTGAGATTCATTTTAAGGGGGTAGATTTGTAACACCCTCATTTTCATGCATCATGCCCTACATGCATTCATATACATGTTTAACATTAACCCACATAAAGAGGAACGAGTTTAAAATTGATTTGCAGCATTTAAAATTGATTTGGAACAAAACCGCACTTAAAATGCAGGAAAGTGCGGACTAGTCCGATTTCTCTCTGACTAAAAATGGACTTGTCCGTTTTTGCTGCGGACTAGTCTGATTTTGCCTCTGGAAACCTTCGGACTTGTCCGATTTTGTGCGGACTAGCCCGATATTCCAAGAATCCTTGAAAAATTGCTAAGTCCTTGGACTTTTCCAGACTAGTCCGATGTTCCAGCGGACTTGTCCGATTTCCTCTCTGTTTAAAGTCAAACTTGTCCAATGTTTGGCCAGACTTGTCCGATTTTCTCTCTGGACGACTTCGGACTGGTCCGATCCTTTCCGGACTTGTCCGATATTTCGCGACTCCGAGTTGATCTTTTGTTTAACGACTTGTTTCTTGGGTTTCACATTAAGTGGTCCTAGGGACGTCATGCCTAACGCTTGCTTTAGATCTAAGGACCGGTTCATGCGAGAATAAGCCAGGACTACAGTGCCACCACGAGGCCAAGTATGGGTGCGATGTAGATGATTAATTAGGGCTTTGCTAGTGTTGTTTGGAGCATTGTGGATGCTCGGGGAAGGGGTAGTCGGATTGGTTTTGTTGATGATTGGTGGGACTACCCTGGGATCCGAATGGCTCAAGAGGGGGCCCTTGGTTGAAGATGTGCTCTGTAGGAGACATCGCCACCGGTGAAACCTCATTGGGGTCTAAATAGTCTAGTAATCCCTTTGTAAAGGCTATTTTGTGATCTCTTGGCCATACACCAAAGGAAGTGTAATTGGCGAAAGGGAGGTTCTTTAGTCGCCGACGGGTGATGAAATCACAAACACGTGGGTAAAGTGGTACAAACTCTGCAGAGTGTGTCTAAAACTATCATGATAGTCGTGCTCCCGGTTATGAGCACCTCGACAACTTCCATGATTAAAGGGTACTTGGTATTGGGATGGTTATGGTTATGGATGGTTGTGAATTGAACTCTGGTATTGAATATGGATATTGGTATATGATGATGGATATGGAATATGGAAGGGTATTATGATAACTACATGGTTTGTGATGGGTTTATTTCACATACATGTAATATATTGTTTTTCAAATATTTTAATGTACTTTTCAGCACTTTGTCATTATTATTGCCGTCATTTCAATCAGCCACATGTCATACTTTCCACACTTGCTGAGTACGACATGTACTCACTCTTGCAATCCCCCCAACAGTTGCAGGTCAGGATTGGGAGTTTAATGGTGTTAATGCGGAGTTCTAGGCCGTGTCTACCGTCAGCTTGCCTGTGGTGTTGATTGGAGCTGCGCTATACCCTATTGCTTATGCTGCCTAGCTGTTTAGTTTGCTTAGTTGCTTAATTAGTTTATTTCCGCCGCATTAGTTGAACTTGTCATAAATATACATTGGAGCTTGTATTCAAGGATAATATGGTTTGTGTAATAAAATTTGGTTAATTAATCTTGTTCTGTGGTAATTATCTATATATCGTTTGTGATTGCACTCGTGTATGTGTGTTGAACATCCTGGGCACACATATGCGTTAGCTTGGTTCTTTTTTCGGAACTGGGCGTCACACTCTTGGTCACCGCAATCTCCGAATCCTCCCGGGCAAGACGCTCGACTTCTTTAGCGTTCTGCTGAATCTTTTCAGCAACTTGCCTTTTGATTTTACCAAGCTCCTCTTCTCGAACGTTGATCTTGTTCTCGCGGTCGACCAGGTCTCTCTCCCGGCCCCGCACTTTCTTCTCCCTGGCAGTAACCTCATTCTCCCTCTTCGTGAGGTCATGTCCCCGCTGACAGGCCTTCTTCTCCTCTTTTTCGCAGAGCTCCTCCAACTTCTTGGTGCGCTCCACGAGGCTCTTGTCACCCAGAGTCAGCTTTTGATTAAGCTCCTCCTCCCTCTTCACGAGGTCATCCCGTGGCTCCAGGAGTTTTTGCTCTTCATCTTCGAGCTTTTTCTCCTGCTCCTCAAGAGCCTCCCAGCGCTTGACGAGGCTATCGTGGATGGCACTGATCTTCTCTTGGCGGTCATTCGCTGCTTCATTAGCAGCCACGGCCTGTTCGTGGATGGCCCGGGACTGGTTGTCGAGGGACCGCACCATGCTTTCCCTCTCATCCAGCAGCTGGCCCCAGTACTCCAACCGGGCCTTCTCCCTTTTCACCCACTCCTTGTCATCAACCAGCCTCGTCTGCACCAACTTGGTCTCGAATTGGAGCCGGTTGTGCCACCTCCTAAGGGTTTGGCGCTCCTCCTCGAGGGCCTTGCTGTCGTGGTAAAAGGCCAGCTGAACTTGACGAAGGCTGGAGCAGGCATTGTCGATGGATAACGACAAAGGGATTGGCTCTGGACCTACCGGGGTCCTCACCACTGGCTCCAGCGGGTTCTCCATAACAAAAATCTTGTCCCACTCTACAAGAGCGGTCCCTTGAGCTTCCGCGGCACTAGGGCCGCCATCTGAGATAGCCTCGTCTAGTCACCGCCGAGGAGGGTCCTGCAACGAAAGTTCCTACCTCCAGAGTCGGCTCCGAAGGTCCCGCCGCCAGGTCATCAGCAACTGGTCCCTCTTGCAAAGGACTAGTCACTTCGTCTAGGCACCCTGGCTCGGGCACGGGTACCTCCGGAACCACCACCTCTGGCGCAGGCGTTGAATATTCAGCCAGAGCTGAGACCACTTCCGGCTCTGGTGCTGGTGCCTCCTCCACTGCCGGTTCAGGTGCCGGTGCTTTGACCTCCACCGGTCCTGGTGTTGGCACCTCCGTGACAACCGGCTCAGGCGCTGGAACTTCATCAACCACCGGCTCCACCGTCGGGGCTTCAACAACATCCAGCTCTAGGGCCAGAACTGCAGATATCTCCGGCTCTAAGGCCGGAGCATCCATCATCACAACATCCAAAACTGGAGCTTCAACCTCTGGATCTGGTGCCGCTGGTACATCTTCATTCCCGTGGTCCGGCACTACCACGGGAGCTTCAGGGGATGACCCGAGGTCAAGGACCACGACAGCTAGCGCTGGAGCTGCTGCGACCTCAGCCACCACCTGGGGCGACGCTGAAACTGGAGCCAGAGCCTCCGCCTATGCAGCGTCAGCTGCTGTCGCAGGAGCTGGAGCTTTAGCCCCTTTCTTGGACACCCTGTGGATTAAGGACGAAGAAACTTAAAATATGATTACAATAAAAATAATCAGCTGAGGTAAAAAATCAATTTTACCTTGGAAGGCTTCCGCTCCAGCTAGCGCGACACCTCTTCAACGGACGCTCAGGACCGGACCCTATCGCCACTGGCGCAGTAGCCACGGAAGGCTCCCCGGAGCTTGCTGCCGCCATCAGCGACATCTTGGTTGAGGCCCCCCTCGACTGAGAAGGACTCTCGGACCTAGAGCCCTTAGCAGGCCCTGGTACCGGAGTCACATGGCTGGAGCTGGCATCCCGGGGAGACGCTGATGCTGGAGTAGGTGTCGCCGTTTAAGAGCTTCCCCGCTGGGGAGAAGGAGCTGTTGCGGAAGGAGCAGGTCTGACGGACCTCCCGTCAGAGTGCTTCAACTTCCTCTTTCGGATGGAGGGCTCCACCAACTCTTTGCCCTTACCTATGACTTCAGCTCTTGGCTTCGGGGCAGGAGCGGAGCCACCCTCTGAAGCTCCAGGGATCGCCACCCTGGAGGTTGATCGCCCCTCCATCAGGCCCAAGTCGTCCACCAGCGGCATCTTCCTCCGAAGCTCTCTGCACTCCTCTGGTATAATATTTAGAGGAAGGAAGCCCGCCGATGGAGACACGTCGCCAGGATCGATGTTCCCATGCTGGAACTTCTTGAGATGGGTCTTCAAGGCTTCATCGTTCAAGTTGGTGCCCAAACCAACCGCAATGCGGTTGGTGTCCATCTCACTGTTGAAGGCCCAGGCAGGTCGCCCCCTAGCCCTCAGCGGGGCCCACCTGTTCGTCAAGAAGTTGCCAAAGACCATCTGGGGGGTCACCCCACCTTCGACACACTCATGGATTCTGTCCAGAATGGGCCTGTACTCCATCGACAGCTCCGACACGTCACTCCAAGTGTCGGTGTCGACGCGGGGGAGGCCTTCAGGCAGTTCCAGCCTCTCGTGTCCCTCGACAGTGATGACCACCCAGTCTTTCTTACAGTGGTCCCACTTGTCAGAAGGAAAGGACCTCAAGTACTTGAGGGGGGAGTTTTTCCGCTTCACGAAGTAGTAGAAGCTGCTGAAATCATCACTCTTCCCGGTGGGGTGGACAGTGAAGAAAGTCTGGAACAACTCCACGCAAGGGGGCACACCCACCCACATCTCGCAAAAGTGGACGAAAGTCGCCACCAGCAAGATTGAGTGGGGGCCAAGATGGTGGAGCTGCAGACCATAGAAATCTAGCAGCATCAGAAAGAAAGTGGAGAAAGGCGATATCAAACCCTCCATGGCGTACCCAATGAAGTACACCATATCTCCGGCTCGCTCCTTCTCGAAGGGAAGCTTGCCGCAGCGAATGTCATTGTCGAAGGAGTCACTGGACCAACCCATGTAGGTACAAACCCTAGACAACTCCTTCTTGCTCCCAATGCGGCTCTTAGGGAGTCCCAACTTCATCGCAGCACGGCGGGGCAATAGATGAAAAGCAAGCGAAAGTTTGGAGGATACGAGCGCAAGTTCAAATGAAGGCGTAAGGAATCCCCAAACGGTGTGCGCTTTCCTTCTTAAGTAAGCCCCCGCAACGCTTGGATGGAAACCGTAGAGGGGCCAACGATACAGTTCAAAAACATCACCCTGCCAATGACAAGGGGGCCTGGGGCCACCTTGACGATCAAGTCGAGGTCCTTACCCAAGGCGAACAGTTGTCATCATGGGAGGCGGGAAGCGCGAGGGCGGTGGCCTGACAGGACGAGTGCAACCGATACGGTTTTCGTATCAGGAACTAGCGACCTTCAATTGCGTGAGATCCGCACGCTCAGATCTCACCTGCCACATCCTTGATATGCCACGTGGCGATGGTTTAACTGCGAACCACCACCCCAACGGCACATCCAAAGACCCTTGAAGAAACGGCGCAAAAATCGAAGAATGGACCCACCTCCGGCAGAAGGACTTAATCCAAAAAGTCTCTCCCAGAGGTGGGCCCAGGGGGCCACTATCGGTACCCTACGTATCGGATACCCTTTGGGACTGCAAAGGGCTCAAAGGAACTTCACCTGTCTGAGTTGAAGACCTCCAAAGGCCGCACGTGTCATACGACACCGGACCTGCCTCCCTTCTATTGTTAGTCCCAGTGCCGCCACATGTATCGTTAAACCGGAGCTACATTCCATACATGGGAAAGCTCCGGACTAGATACCCGTGTGGCACCCCCGTACCTAACCCCCGACAGAGAGAAGCTCTGGTACCGACACGTGTACAACAGCACCGGACCTACTCGTCCAAGACAGTAAGCTCAGGAGCTGCCACGCGTCCAACTATCGGACCTTCAACCTCAACAAGCAGAGTGGTGGACTTCCAACGGCTCAGACCTTCAAGGAACATTAAAGACCTCAAGACCCGATTAAGTGCCATTAATGCTATCTTAATGACACACGATCGGAGGGCCCTTAATACCAGTAACACCACTGTCAAAGTGCGTTACCACACTATTAAGGATAATTAAGCTCATTAATTGTATATTAAACATCAATAACCACCAGGGCCACATGTCGGGCTAGGCTAACGATGTAACAGTCTGTCCTTGTACTATAAAAGGACTGGCTGAGCGATACATAGGGGGGGCAGATATGTCCACGCACTCTGAGACGAGTGACTCTAGTCTTTCACACTCAAGCGCTCAGACATTCAATACAACAACAACACACACCCGTGGAGTAGGGTATTACACTCAGGCGGCCCGAACCACGTAAATCCTCATGTCAAATTGCCATCTTGTTCTGAATCTCTGCGCGCTCACAATCGAACTATAAACTCCACGGGCTGCCAATGATAGTACCGGGAGAACTGCCGGAATCACCCTCCGACAGAAACCTATTTCTACATTTCCCAAAGTTGATCATACAATTTGAATTTGAATTTGAATGATCTCACTTGAATTGATTCAAATACAAGGCATCAAAATATATCAAACTTGACACGAGTGATGTTCGAATCTTGAGAGACATATAAGTGAATTCACATTGGGTGTTTTGACCATTTTTGAACAGAACATTTTGAATTGATTTTGAAACTCCCATTTAGGGCTTATTTTCAATTCGCTATGTGAACTATTTCTCCTCCCAAGTTTTTTTTTCACTAATTGACTTTTTGAGTTGAGAAATGCACTAAAGTTTCTAGGAGTCGTAACCTAGCTCATGTTACTTGAAAAGCTATTTAAACTCCAAAATTTTTAAGTTCACATTTTTGAATTTTTGTTCTCTTCAAATGTGAGCTTTTACAATCCTTCCCCCTTAAAAGAATCTTGTCCCGAGATTCTAGGGAAAAAATAACGGAGACAATTAGGGAACGATCTGTAAAAGTAAAAGGAGTTGTCGACCAAGAGAGGATGCAACTACTTGGAAACATTGGCCTTGAGAAAAATGTTTTTGCTGCCATGTGACGTTGTAACATTCCGCCTTTCCTATATTAATAAATCGAGTTTATAAAGTAATCAATTGACTAAATAAGTATAATAATTAAATAAAATAATAAAAATATAAAACAAGACCAAGTAAATAGATGACTAGCGGACCGTCCACTTGCACAGCAGCCCTCGGTGCCCCACTCTTTAATACCCTCATAGTTTGTGCACCGCGAACCATGGCCGTATTGTCCCGTCCGTCAAATCGTGCCACCAGCTAGTCGACGCACCGCCCCGACCACTCGGCGTGCACACGTGCGACGAATTCAATGTCGGCGACCAGTATCACCGCACGCTCACGCAAAGCATCAATCAGTATTCCAGTCGTAGTCTGACTGATTTACTACGTTCATCTACCCAGCTACCTACGTATCGTGTGCAACCCTGTATAAAAATCTACCGTCCTTATCTTCCTTCATTCAACCAGTCGAAGCACCAGCGTTTCTCCTCCCGTCCTCCCGTGCTCCCGTGCAGCAAGGGCAAAGCCCACCGTCGATCTCTCCCAAGAAGCCATTCCCGTCCGAGCTGAGGCCGAGGTGAGCTTCCGACCTCCTCTCTGCCTTCCTGATCTGTTTCCTGGTCGTTTCCCTCCTTCCTTCGAGCTAGCCATGACCAGTGCCATCCATGGCAGATTCCGTATCTATTGCTCGTTGTTCCTTTGGCTCCTGGCTGCCTCACGGCCACCAGCAGGCCTAAAATGGCCTGAGGACGCCCTTTCCAAGTTCCAGCAACCCTCTACCTTGTTTCCCCCTCAGATCTGAGTCCCTTAGGTCAGGTGTGGTGACTAGAGAGAGAGAGGAATGAACTATCGGGAGGTAGAAGAAGTTGTCGAGTCTGTGCTGTTCGTATGTTGTAGTTGGGCTAACCAAGTCACCTATTAGCATTAGTTAATTAATCTCTTGGCCCACCTGTTGAGGGCAGCCCAATACGTGGTTGATGTCAGGCCATTGTGTCACTAGGAGCACTAAGCAAGACCCATGAGCATTAGTGCAGTATAAGTTTCCTTGTTTTTCCATAGTAGCACAGTCTGGTTTTTCCCCGGTATGATGCCCTGTTTGGCTGAGGTATAGGTGGCTTTAGCTAATCATTATATTAGTTGGACTCTACTTTAGCTAAGACTTTATTAGTTTTGGCCTGTACAGTAGTAGCCTTCAAATTCCAGAAGCAATCAGCCTCAAAGCAAATAACCCTTGAGCTGTGATACTAAATTAAACTTTCATTTTCAGATTTAATCCTTGACCAGCTCCCTGGAACTCATACAAGCTCCCTTCAGTCTGATTCTTTCCCTAAAAATCGTCTAAAATCATAATACATTTAAACATGACTATTTTTGTATGTTGTATTGATAAATGCGTGCTTTGTTTGTATGGTTTATTTGTGCGTGCGTGCCGGTTCAGAACAAGTGCCGGAAGAGAATCCGGAGCAACCGCAAGATCCGGAGTTTGATGCCGCAGACTGTAGTGAAGGCAAGTTTCATGGAACCCTTTTTGCTCATGTCGCACCTATGTGAGGATTATTCCTTGTTGCCCGTATGATAGATTATGCATTTGCGAGTAATTGCGACTCGAGTGATTGAGTGAAGTCATACTAGTTCCATGGTTGCATATTGAGATGATGATGTTATGTGATGATGGTTTTGTTGTACATCTGGGGAGAGTATACATCTGTTGAGACTGGAGCAGACTTGTCAGTGTTGGTGTATGCGCAACCATGGTGGTAGACTTATGATTGTGGTTGGTGTATGGTGGCTGTCCTGGTGAGCCTTAAGGAGCGAGTTGTTTTGACTTCTCATCTGACTTCTTTTCGGGCAACCACATGATCCTCTATGGGCAGGGCGTAGCCTAATCCCAGTGGCTAGCCTAAAAGTCGTCCACAGTGGAATGTTCGTGGGTGGAGACTCAGCTGATTCATGACCTGGGGTTTGGGGCGACTGGACTGGGTGATGTTACGACTGGGTGTCAGTTATGAAGAACTATCGTGGATAGTTCTGTGCATGTGGGTATAGCGTACAACCTCTACAGAGTGTAAGATCTGTTCGAATGGTCGTGTCCTTGGTATACGATGGGTTACGGTGTGGTCCTGACAACTAGAGAGCTACCTGTTGTGAGTTTGAGATGATGGATATCTCGGGATGAGATGTTCTGGTGCATCGGGTTGCATTGTTATTTGTTCATCGCATGTATTGTTGCATCCCCTCCCGTAGGGCGAGGTGGAACTTGTTGAGTACCTTTGTACTCATACGTTGTTGATATCTTCAGAGGATCCCGACTACGTGTCGAAGGACTTCGAGTAGGGACACATCTGCACCCAAGGCTGAAGGTGGAACCATGGGCGATGAAGAGCTAGTTGCTTCTGTTATGTTGACTATCATCGTTATGTTGTTAGCTATTCTCGTTTTTTATTCACAAGACTATGCTGCTGTAATAAAGCTCTGTATGATTTGGTTCCACTTGTGGTGTAATATATCGTATCGAACATCGTTCCTGGTATTATATTACATGTTGAGTTCCGATTTGCGGGTCGGGACGCTTCAAGTGGTATCAGAGCCATACTTGGCTGTAGGATGTGGGCCCTAGTACGTAAGTGATCGTAAGAGGCCGTAGAAGAAATTTCCCTTAGGAACCATTTGACCATAGATCTAGGGTGATAGGTTTTGTTCTTAACTAATCCTTGTGCCCTGTTCTGAGTCAGATGGCCGACGACCGTATCACTACCTTCTGCAACAACGAAGACGGCTTCCCCAAGGTGCTCTATGCCGCCACCGTTCGACTTGGTATTCCGGACTGTCCGGAGTATGTGGTTCATGAAATCATGGAGCATGGCACCGAAAGCTGTGAGGCCACAGTGCGGTGCCAGTGACAAGTTCTTGGAGATGAAGCCATGGAGCGTCACTGCTACAGGATGTCGCATGATGGATATCTACCAGCTTGTAGCCCGCAAATCCCTGAAGTACCTGTGCCACATGTTTGACTGGCATCTGGGTTCCACACCCATGAAGTATTTCCCACCCGTGGATCGTAGTCGTCCTGCCTGGATGGCAAGGATCCGCGACCTGGAAGGACTTGGGTCGACTAAAAATGACCCCACCATTGTCGCCATGTCCGGCTATTTGTTGAGCTTGGATGACCTGTGTGATCTGCTAAATCAACGTGTGAAGACCCTCATCAAGCGCGTGGAGAAGTTGGAGACCTGTTGGAGGAAGACTAAATTAGCACTAGCGCAAGCTGATGCCCGTGCTGCCAGCGCCGAAAGCCATGTCGCTTTGGCTGAAGAGAATCTCAGGGAGGAGGTCGACCGCCACAACCAGCTTCTAAGGGGTGTCTATCTCGTTTATCGAGCCAAGCGCAAAGATCGCCACATCAGTGCAACTGCTGATCCGCTTATCCTGGAAGGAGTTCCAATGTATCACCTGTCCAACCCTCGTAGGAGGACCTGTGAGCCTGTGCCGCCCACTCCTCCGACATCACCTCGGGGAGCTGAAGATGAAGATCTCGAAGACCGCAATATACGACCCGGTAGTCAGGCAGATGTTCCGACCGACCCTTGGACGGATGGACTTAGGAACGACATGCCCCAATGTATCATGTACCCTTTTGCTTTGATGAATGAATGTTTGATGTGTTGCTTGCAATGCTTGATGTTTATGTGCTCTGCGTGTTATAAAAAATAAATAATAGTATATATTAAAAGCTTGTATATATACATACACATGGACAGATTAATAATAAATTATTGGCTAACTCCACCTTCCCTTGTCATAGATGTCTCAGCGTTCAAACCAACTTAGGACTGGTTAGGAAGAGAACCAAGATATCCTAGAGTTTCCGCGTGCACCACAACCACAGGCGTTAGTGAACAGTGCACCCCGTCTGGCGGCAACACTACTTCCACAAGCACCACTTCCCCAGGCGCCTTCCCATGAAATGACCGCTATCCTTGATCGTCAGACTCACCTTCTGGAGATGATGGCAAACACATTTGTTGCTCAGGGAAATAATGGCATCCACAACCGTCAGCCAGCCCCTCAGAGCAACCACCAGATTGTAGACTTCAACAGGATGAACCCATCAAAGTTTGAAGGATCGGATGACCCGATTGAGGCGGATGACTGGCTAAGAGAGATAGAGATGAAGCTAGAAGTTGTACATGCAAATGAGATGGATAAGGTTCTACTGGTAGTGCAGCAGCTGAGGGGACCTGATTTAGCTTGGTGGCAGAGTTACAGGGACATGAATGTGGATGCCAAGACAATGATATGGGATGAGTTTGTGAGACTGTTCAGAGATCACCACATTCCTAGTAGTATCGTGAAGATGAAACGGGCAGAGACTGTGACAGAGTACCTGCACAGTTTCACTAGCTTGTCCCGCTATGACCCCAATGCAGAGGACACAGATGAGAAGAAGCATGATGCCTTCCTGCGTGGCATCAACTCTAATATCAAAACTTTGATCGGAGCATCTGTTTACCATGATCTCAACACCATGGTAAACAAGGCTATCACCACAGAGAAGAACAAGAAAGATGATATGTAGGAGAGGAAAAGGAAGTATGAGAGCAATAAGATGTTCCAACAGGCCAAGTCTCATAGGACCCCTCAATCGTCCTATTCTGGACAGAGGACCCAACAGATTTCATACTCCGTACCAAGGCAGCAGCAGCCAGTATACTCAGGTCAGATGACCCAGAGTGGAGTGTCCTACAGGGCCCCAACCCAGATGTTCAGACAGCCAGTGCAACCTACTAAGCCCTAGGGCTCCTTCAACCCACAACAGCCTGGAGTGAGTCGTATGGGTGACCAGAGGACTTGCTTTAAGTGTCGTGAGCCTGGTCACATTGCTGTGAATTGTCCTTACAAGAACCAACCAGCTCCATCAGTCTATTTGAACTCAGTTAATGGACCAAGGCAGCCAGCTGGAGATAGTCGTGGAGCACCCTCTAGGATGTAGCAATCCTTTGGAAAAGCCACGGTGAACCATGTCTACACTGAAGAGGCAGATGCAGCACCAGGAGTGTTACTCGGTGAGTTTTTGGTTCAACCAGTCTTAGCTTCAGTGCTATTTGTTTCTGCTATTTGATTCTGGTGCATCACACTCTTTCATATCATCACAATTCATAGAGGCACATGATATATCAGCAGTGGCCCTTAAGAGGCCTTTAATAACCAAATTGTCGGGAGGTTATATACCCTGCCACTTAGGAGTTAACAACATCCCTTTAAACCTAAGTGGGGTAGTATTATTGGTTAATCTAGTAGTGATGGATTCCCATAGAATAGATGTGATCCTTGGCATGGAGTGGTTGGCCAAGTGCAAAGGAAGCATAGCTTGTGCAGAAAGGATGGTGACTGTGACCAACCATGAAGGGAAGATTGTCACTTTTCATGTTGTGTCTAGCTTATCGGAACCAGTGATAAATCACTTGAAGGCTGCAACACTTCAAGAAATATCGGTAATCAGGGAGTACGCAGATGTGTTTACAGAAGAATTACCAGACATGCCACAAGAAAGAGAAGTAGAGTTATCCATTGAGCTAGTTCCTGGAACTGCTCCAATCGCCAAGAGGCCTTACAGAATGGCAGCCCCAGAACTAGTGGAGTTAAAGAAGCAATTAGATGAGTTGCAACAGAAGGGATACATTAGACCTAGTGCATCACCATGGGGTGCACCAGTTCTATTTGTGGAAAAGAAGGATAAAAGCAAGAGGATTTGTACATATTACCGAACTCTCAACGCGATGACCATCAAGAACAAGTATCCTCTACCTCAGATTGATGATCTTTTTGATCAGTTGAAGGGAGCCAAGTTCTTCTCGAAGATTGATTTGAGATCTGGGTATAATCAAGTGAGGATCAGACCTGAGGACATACCTAAGACATCATTTGTGACTCGCTATGGACGATTCGAGTACACAGTGATCTCATTTGGGTTAACCAATGCTCTTGCTTACTTCATGACTCCAATGAACCGAGTGTTTATGCAAGAGATAGACAAGTTTGTCGTTGTCTTCATTGATGACATTCTGATATATTCTTGGAGTGAGGAAGAACATGCATAACATCTGTGAATTGTTCTGGAATGACTTCGAAGTCATCAACTATATGCCAAGTTTAGCAAATGTGAATTTTGGTTGCAAAAGGTCAGCTTCCTTGGACATGTTTTGACAGCTGCAGGAGTTGCAGTCGATCCAAAGAAGGTTCAAGATGTATCATCTTGGGAGCAACCAACATCAGCTTCGCAGATTCATAGTTTTCTGGGTTTGGACGGCTATTATCGGAGGTTCATTGAAGGATTCTCTAAACTTTCCATACCAATGACAAAATTGCTCAAGAAGGACAAGAAGTTCATTTGGACCAAAGCATGTGAGCTGAGTTTTCAAGAGTTGAAGAAAAGGCTAACCACAGCACCAGTACTAGTCCTGCCAGATATTCATAAGAACTTCATCATTTATTGGGATGCTTCGAAATGAGGTCTCGGGTGTGTGCTAATGCAATAAGGTTGTGTGGTAGCTTATGCCTCTCGCCAGCTAAGGCCACACAAGCAGAACTACCCGACACATGACTTGGAATTGGGTGCAGTCGTGCACGCTCTGAAGATTTGGAGGCACTATCTGATTGGGAAAAAATGCGAGATTTACACAGATCACAAGAGTCTCAAGTATATCTTTACCCACTTGAAACTCAACTTGAGGCAACGAAGATGGTTAGAGCTAATCAAGGATTATGATTTGGAAATCCATGATCATTCGGGTAAAGCAAATGTGGTAGTTGATGCTCTTAGCAGGAAAGCCTATTGCCACCACTTGGTGATGCAAGTACCCCAATTGTGCGATGAGATGTGGAAGTTGAACCTAAGTGTTGTACCTCACTCCTACAACTACAATCTTAGTGTTCAACCTATTCTGGATGAACAAATCAAGAAGGCTTAACAAGAGGATGAAAAGTTGATGGAGATCAAAGCACAGACCGATGAAGATAAGGCTCAAGATTTCATAGTCGATAGAGATGGAATATTGTGGTTCAAGAAACGATTATGTGTGCCTTCACAATGCCACTACCAGAACACCATCATGGACGAAACTCATAACTCTGCATACTCTATCCACCCTGGAGCTACCAAGATGTACTTGGATCTTAAAGAGAAGTTATTGGTGGGTCGGCATGAAGGGTGACATAGCAAAGTTTGTGGCCCACTGTGATGTGTGTCAGAGGATCAAAACTGAGCATCAGAAGCCCAACGGCCTACTCCAACCGTTACCAATCCCAGTTTGGAAATGGGATGAGATAGGGATGGATTTCATCACAGGCTTGCCAAGAACAAAGAATGGTAATGATTCCATATGGGTAGTGGTCGACCGCCTCATGAAGGTTACACACTTTATTCCTGTGCGCACTACCTATGGTGGAGACAAGCTAGCAAAGTTGTACATAGATCGTATTGTGAAGCTTCATTGTGTGCCATCAAGGATAGTCTCAGATCGAGGTACCCAATTCACATCCAGTTTCTGGGGAAGTCTTCAGAGAGCACTTGGTACTAAGTAAGACTTCAGCTCAACATACCATCCTCAGACAGATGGATAGACCGAAAGAGTCAATCAAATCTTGGAGGATATGTTGAGAGCTGCTATGATCACCTACGGAAAAGATTGGGAAGACAGTTTGCCATATGCCGAGTTTTCCTACAACAATAGCTATCAGACCAGCATCAAGATGTCACCGTTTGAAGCTCTCTATAGAAGGAAATGTCATACACCGCTCATGTGGTCAGGGGCAGGTGATCCCATCGTGGAGCAACCGGACTTCATTGTAGTAGCAGAAGACAATGTAGCAGAAATTCGAGCAAATATAAAGGCAGCTCAGTCACACCAGAAAAGCTATGCAAACAAGAGGAGGCAGGAACTCAGTTTTGAGATCGGGGATCACGTGTATCTTAAAGTGTCTCCAATCCATGGCACACGCAGATTTCAAGTGCGGGGAAAGTTAGTCCCAAGGTACATTGGTCCTTTTCCAGTACTGCAAAAGATAGGAGTAGTAGCGTATCAGATCCAACTACCTGAAGAAATGTCAAGCGTCCACAATGTCTTCCGTGTTTCACAACTGAGGAAATGTCTATGAATCCCTGAAGACCAAGTGGTACAAGATACTTTATACTTGCAGGATGATTTGCGCTACCAGGATGTGCTAGTGAAGATCTTGGATACCGTTACTCGAGGAACAAGAGCAAGTTCTGTCACACTTTGTCGGGTTCAGTGGAGCAGACATTCGGAAGCCAAAGCGACATGGGAGAGGAAAGATGTGTTGCAATTAGAGTTTCCTCATCTCTTCGAAGGTTAGTCGAATCTCGAGGATGAGATTCAATCTAAGTGGGGTATATCTGTAACATTCCGCCTTTTGTATATTAATAAATCGAGTTTATAAAGTAATCAAGTGACTAAATAAGAATAATAATTAATAAAAATATAAAACAAGACCAAGTAAATAGATGACTAGCGGACCGCCCACTTGCACAGCAGCCCTCGGCTTGCCACTCTTTAATACCCTCAAAGTTTGTGCCCCGCGAACCGCGGCCGTATCGTCCCGTCAGCCAAATCGGCGCCACCCGCTAGTCGTCGACACACCGCCCCGACCACTCGGCGCGCACGCGTGCGACGAATTCAGTGTCAACGACCAGTATCATCTCATGCTCACGCAAAGCGTCAATCAGTATTCCAATTGTAATCTGACTGATTTACTACGTTCATCTACCCAGCTACCTATGTATCGTGTGCAACCCTGTATAAAAATCTACCGTCCTTATCTTCATTCAACCAGTCGAAACAACAGCGTTTCTCCTCCCGTCCTCCCGTGCAGCAAGGGGAAAGCCCACCGTCGATCTCCCCCAAGAAGCCATTCCCGTCCTAGCTGAGGCCGAGGTGAGCTTCTCTGACCTCCTCTCCGCCTTCCTGATCTGTTCCCTGGCCGTTTCCCTCCTTCCTTCGAGCTAGCCATGACCAGTGCCGTCCATGGCAGTTTCCGTATCTGCTGCTCGTTGTTCCTTTGGCTCTTGGCCGACTCACGGCCACCAGCAGGCCTAAAATGGCCTGAGGACGCCCTTTCCAAGTTCCAGCAACCCTCTACCTTGTTTTCCCCTCAAATATGAGTCCCTTAGGTCAGGTGTGGTGACTAGAGAGAGAGGAATGAACTATCGGGAGGTAGAAGAAGTTGTCAAGTTTGTGCTGTTCGTATGTTGTAGTTGGGCTAACCAAGTCACCTATTAGCATTAGTTAATTAATCTCTTGGCCCACCTGCTGAGGGCAGCCCAGTACGTGGTTGATGTCAGGCCATTGTGTCACTAGGAGCACTAAGCAAGACCCATGAGCATTAGTGCAGTATAAGTTTCCTTGTTTTTCCATAGTAGCACGGTCTGCTTTTTCCACAGTACGATGCCCTGTTTAGCTGAGGTATAGGTGGCTTTAGCTAATCCTTATATTAGTTGGACTTTACTTTAGCTAAGACTTCATTAGTTTTGGCCAGTACAGCAGTAGCCTTCAAATTTCAGAAGCAATCAGCCTCAAAGCAAATAACTCTTGAGCTGTGATACTAAATTGAACTTTCATTTTCGGATTTAATCCTTGACCAGCTCCCTGGAACTCATACAAGCTCCCTTTAGTCTAATTCTTTCCCTAAAAATCGTCTAAAATCATAATACATTTAAACATGACTATTTTTGTATGTTGTATTGATAAATGTGTGCTTTGTTTGTATGGTTTATTTTTGCGCGCGTGCCGGTTTAGAACAAGTGCCGGAAGAGAATCCGGAGCAAACGCAAGACCCAAAGTTCGACGCCGCAGACTGTAGCGAAGGCAAGTTTCATGGAACCCTTTTTTCTCATGTCGCACCTATGTGAGGATTATTCCTTGTTGCCCGTATGATAGATTATGCATTTGCGAGTAATTGCGACTCGAGTGATTGAGAGAAGCCATACTAGTTCCATGGTTGCATATTGAGATGTTGATATTATGTGATGATGGTTTTGTTGTACATCTGGGGAGAGTATACATGTGCTGAGACCGGGGCAGACTGTTCAGTGTTGGTGTAAGCGCTACCATGGTGGTAGACTTACGATTGTGGTTGGTGTATGGTGGCTGCCCTGGTGAGCCTTAAGGACCGAGTTGTTTTGACATCTCATCTGACTTCTTTTCGTGCGACCACATGATCCTGTATGGGCAGGGCGTAGCCTTATCCCAGTGGCTAGCCCGACAGTCGTCCATGGTGGAATGTTCATGGGTGGAGGCTCAGCTGAGTCATGACCTGGGGTTTGGGGGCGACTGGACTGGGTGATGTTACGACTGGGTGTCGGTTATGACGAACTATTGTGGATAGTTCTGTGCATGTGGGTATAGCGTACAACCTCTGCAGAGTGTAAAATCTGTTTGAATGGTCGTGTCCTCGGTATAGGATGGGTTACGTTGTGGTCCTGACAACTAGAGAGCTACCTGTTGTGAGTTTGAGATGATGGATATCTCAGAATGAGATGTCCTGGTACATCGGGTTGCATTGTTATTTGTTCATCGCATGTATATTGCTTCATCCCCTCCCATAGGGCGAGGTGGAACTTGCTGAGTACCTTTGTACTCAACGTTGTTGATATCTTCAGTGGATCCCGACTACATGTCGGAGGACTTCGAGTAAGGACGCATCTGCACCCAAGGGCTGAAGGTGGAACCATGGGCGATGAAGAGCTAGTTGCTTCCGTTATGTTGACTATCATCATTATCTCGTTAGCTATTCTCGTTTTTATTCACAAGACTATACTGCTGTAATAAAGCTCTGTATGATTTGGTTCCACTTGTGGTGTAATATATTGTACCGAACATCGTTCCTGGTATTATATTACATGTTGAGTTCCGATCTGCGGGTCCGGTCGCTTTAGACGTCTTTAGAGGAGTGGCTACTTGGGTGCAGTTTGTAGAAGCACCATGTCCGATATTAGTAACTTGAGTCTCTTTGTTGGTACCCTAGATGAATTGCTCAACGTGGTGATATCACGTCGTAAAGATTCTGCGTCTTTCACTAAGCTTCTATCCATATGCTCTTATACTGATATGATATCTTCTATTGTTGTAATCTTGACTTGAGGAACTAACACTTACTCTTCACCTCTTATAATCACCTTGATCTCTTCAAACTAATCTTGCAGTGGTTCTTGTTTGCTTGCTTTGTTTTGTACACGTCCTTACAAATTTAACGTAGTATTTCCCCGAACATGAATCAAGGTATTTCATGAGAATAGCCATGGATCACTAAACTCACAATGAATCGGTGTTTCGATACGTGAGTCAAGGATTAAAATACTTGCGGTGTCATACGGGGATTAATATTCAGTGCCCCATATGTTTTCAAACAACAAAGAATGCAAGGATATGGTAACCACAAGGCGTTTGACGTGTCAATGTCGCCATATATCAAATCAAGAATTCAGATGGAACTCGAGGAGTGTTGCTAGGTCAATAATCAAATGGTACTCTCACAAATAAAGAAAATCAAGGATTTTGTGAGGTTGATCATTTAACTTATGATCACGATGGAGGACGGTGGAGTTTCAATAGTCAAAGTATTCAAACCTAAACAAGTCAAGGATGAAAGTTCTAGCTTATCTTGACCACAAGAAAGGTTGGTCAAATGATTACTCTTGTATTACTCAAAGAGGAAGAATTAATGGAGTTCGGTATAATACAAGAGTCATCAAAAGTCAGAAGATTTAGACACTTGAAGATTTAAATTGAGATACACATTCTTTCTCAGAATTTTAGTATTAGTCATGCGTCATATAATTTTTATTTCATTAGCAATGGTGCTCCATGATGCATCACATGTTTTATGGTGCAATGCGTATGCACATGGTATGGTGCATAATGATGCATATGTATGGTGCATAATTTTGCATATGTATGGTGCATAATCTTTTAAGTTTGAGCAAGAACGAGTAAAACCACTAACACATATTTAATGATTTGCAAGGCTTGGATACCATGGTCATGAAAGGCGCTCAATAAGGAAGGTTACTTTCATGATACGACACGGTCTAAGGAATTCACATTAAATCTTGACAAGGAATGTGGGAAAACACTACATCATCTTAACCATTCAAAAACTTGTACATGTTCTAAGCAACTTATCCATATCTTCACCTGGGTTCTTGTTGCAGCTGCTGAACTAAGGAATCATTTCTAGGATAGAAATCACTAACTAAGTTACCTCAATAATCTAGTATCACTAGACATAGGGTCGAGGCTACTAACGTTGTTCTTAATGGTGTTTCATATAACCTTCTCTTCGATCATGTAGTGGTGATTGATATATTCCTTGATAGTTCATGTGTAGTTGACATTACATTCCCTCTATGATTAGTCAACCTTGGGCTTGGAGCTGGATTTTCTTGAAGATGTAGTCCCACTTGGTCGCTTTGTGGTTGATATGTTACAATGCCAAAGAGGATGGTGATTGGATACTTAAGTTAATTGAGTGCACTCCTTCTCCTATAAGTTTCGAGCTAGGTGATCGAGAAACTTACTCCAAATAATCATCATGGGGAGGTGTTGTACAACTCAGGGAAGTGAAACCAAAGTTGAATGAAGTGAAAATTTTAAAACTGGTTCTGCTGGCTACCTCACTGTCCAGCTTGATCAGTCTGCACTTAACCAAGATTTTGAGCTAGCTAACACTAGAATCAGCCCTGTAGGTGAATAACAAAGTTGTATATAACTTCAAGACCTTTACATAAAGTATTGGTGTGCCACCATATCAGTTGTGGTTGAGTACATATGACTTTGCAAAGTTGACAGAATTTTTGGAGACTTTTATCAGCATCCCAATTGTAGTTACCAACTTTGATCTAAATGTTTCATGTAATTCTCATCAAAATTCGACAAAAATAAAAACTACAAAGTTGTATTATAACTTATAATATTCTTATAAATGTAACATATGAGCCTTGGTGATCTGTATTTTTAATGTTATATGCAATTTACAGCAGCATACAGAAATAATGTCCAGAGTTGGCACTTCTAGACAGCTTCTGTACTTTTTATTTTCAAACAATTTGGAAGAGGATTATGGTCTTGGAGTAAAAAAGAAACTTGTAGAGGACTTCTATATATTTTCAGAAAGTATTTATTTGCAATCATAGCATTTCTGGTGGAGGTGATATGGATTTTTCAAATTGGACAAAGTTCCCAGATTTTTGGAGAAATTTTGACAGCACCTCCTTTGTTTATGGTTGTTTTGTCCACAGATTTTCGTACAGATATATTCAAAATTTGACAGAAATTTAAATTGCAACATTGTTATATATTTTGTGAGGATTCCGGAAATGTATCATATGAAGCCATTCGATGTTACTTAGAGATATGATAGACATAGCAAACAGTCCAAAAACTGTCCCAGTTTCTGTCCAAATTTGACAGAGTTTGGAATTTCAAAATTTGGAACAGGTTAGAGATGGATTCTGCTCTGGGATGAACAGAAGTGTTTTAGTGGACTCCCTGATATTTCTAACCATTTAGTGTACATCTTCAATGGAGTTTTGTACTGGGAGTTATGGCTTTTCAAAGTCAGGTCTTTTCTGGCAGAAAACAGACATTCTGGTTTTCGAACTACTTGAGTTTAAACCTTCTCCAATTTTGAAACTTAGTTCAAAACCAGAGCTCGATAGCTAATACTTGGATTCTTAAACCATATCTGGGCCATTTTACAGCAATATTAAATTATGCAATGATGGGATACATGTCGGTACTACGTGCCTCACAAACGTGAAAATCCTAATCGGATATTACCGGCATATACATATCAATTGTGGTGCTATAAACGGTCCCTCGCAAACGTTTTCTAAGCGCAATATGATTACATGGTTAGTGTACCTGCATAAGACACTCAATTTATATAACAGTCATTATGGTGCCGTATGACACAGCCCGCACGTGCAATCATTTCAGGCAGTCATAATAATATATATGAAAGTAAAACATCTGTTCTGTATCATTCCATACGGGCCGCCCCGAGCTAAGCCACGTCTCGAGGTACATGATCAGGTTATCTACCAACCGACGGGGGTCCCATGTCTTTGCCTAATACTGCACCAGTAGGAGGCGCTTTCGTGTGTTTCTTAAAAAACACACTACGTGCTTTTCAACCGCACGATAGGTGGTCACATAATTTATATATTGCGCTAGAGATCAGCGTTATGTATGCCCCTTTGAACATTGAACGTGCAGATCTCCCTTTGAACACTGCGCTAGAGATCATCGTTGTGTATCTTGCGCTAGAGATCAGCATTTGGAACTGGCAGATCTCCCGACACTACCTTTGGTAGATCGAGGAGTTGTAGTTCGGTAATGGGCGCGCAGAGATTCAAGAAGGTGAAAGACACATGTACACAGGGATTTACGTGGTTCGGGCCGCCTGAGCGTAATACCCTGCTCCACGGGGTGTGTTGGTGATGTATTAAGCTTGTGAGTCTAGAAGAAGCTCCAGAAGAAGAAGCTTGTCTAGCTCAGGGTGTTCAGTAGTGGTCTTGAACCGTCCCTTATGTATCATCAACCAGTCCTTTTATAGTACAAGGACTGATCGTTACAACATTAGCCTAGCCCGACAGGTGGCCCCGGTGGTTACACATGCTTGATACACAATAAATGGAGTTAATTACCCTTAATAGCCTGGTAACGAGCCATAACAGTGCTGTTACCAGTATTAAGGACCATCAGATCATGTGTCATTAATATGGTATTAATGACACTTAATCGGGTCTTGAAGTCTTTGATTGATCCTTGAAGGTCCGGAGCCGTTGGGGGGTCCACCGGCCTGATAGTTGAAGTTGAAGGTCCGACGGTTTCCACGTGGCAGCTCCGGAGCTTACCGTCGTGGACGGGTAGGTCCAGTGTTGTTGGACACGTGTCAGTACCGGAGCTTCCCACTGTCTGGGTTAGGTCCGGGGGTGCCATATTGGTATTCTGACTGGAGCTTCCCATGTGTGGGTGATAGCTTCGATCTTGTGATACACATGGCGGCCCTGGGACTAACCATGTCGGAGAAGCAGGTCCGGCTACGCCTGACATGTGGGGCCTTCGGAGGTCTTCAAATCTGGTAGATGGAGTTTCCTTGTGATCTTTGCGATCCCAAGGGGTATCCGGTACGGAGGGTACCGACGGTGGCCCCCTGGACTCACCTCCGGGAGAGACCTTTTGGATGAGGTCATTTCGCCGGAGGTGGGTCCATTCTTCGGTTTCTAAGCCGTGTCTTCAAATTGTGTACATCTACCAAGAGGATGTAACAGTTGTTAAAGACTTGCGTGCTTCGAACTTGTAGAATGTAGGTCCGAAGTCTTTGATAGTGTAGGCCCCCTGAGGCTGTCAGAGCTTAGTGGCTCTAGCATTGACCATCGCCGGAGCTTAGCAGCTTCGGAGCATCGATGGTTAGTCCTCTGGGGTGTTAGAGCTTTGGCAGCTCTGGCAGTGACCTCCGTCAACACGTGTTGTGTCAACGTTAGACTCCACTTTAGAGTCTTTCCACCATCTTGACGTTGACGACTTGCCCCCTAGCTTTATCGGAGCAGAGTAGCTCCGGATATGCTCGATGTTAATGTTTGAACATAGAGCGCAAGCCGCCTGGAGGATGTCAGGGATTTTTATTTTTCCTGCACACTGAAGTCAAGAAAAATAGTAAAATTCGTTTCTTATCTATAACTTCATTGCAGCTTACTGTTCCCGAGAAAGTTTTAGATCGAACTCAATCCTAAGTACAATCAAGAGCACCATCTTGCTTCCTCCAGGCCCGATCATTTCTGGACTCGCCTTACTTCGGCCTGCCGGGGTGTAGGTAGAGTGGCGTACTTAGGGTGCAGGACCAGGCTAAGTCGATAGCACACTCCGGCCCTAGATTGGCTTGGCGACATTTAGACGAGTAGGCCATCAACAATGCTTGAACCCGGGAGGATAGACAATGCAACTCGAATTATACATGAACTGGTCGAGCTAAAGTTTCTTAAGAACTGCACAACTTTGTTATAGACAAGAAAGAGAAAAATAAAAAATATTGAGCCTGTACAAAGTAAATGCACGTGGAGTCTGTTTTCACATAATGATGTCTTTCATTATAGGTCCGAGGTACAGGGGAAACAAGTACACTCTTAGGGTACGGAACCAGGCTAAGTGTGTTTCGTTTATCGTTTGACCCAAGGTAGCTAGCTACACTTTTAATTCTGAGACTGTGACAAGTGTTGCATGGGCGTTGCGGACCTAGCAGGGTAGGTTCGGCTGCCCTCCCGGAGGAGCTACCCAACTCTGTACAATGACTCTATAACATACACCACATGTAATTACAGACTCACCTCTGTGATACTAAACGTAGAACTTACGGAGGTGCTCAATGTTCCAAGGATTTGGGAGAGGTGTCCCATCCTCAGTTGCCAAGCGAACGCAACGGGATACTTTGATCACTCGGAAAGGTCCCTCCCAGCTGGGCGAGAGTTTGTTTAACCCTTCTCTGGATTGTATTCTCCGTAGCACCAGATCGCCTTCCTCGAGCTGTCGACTGTGAACATGCCGTTGGTGATAGCGCCGAAGAGCTTGGTGGTATCGGGCATTCCGAACAGCTGCTCGGCACCTTCCCTCATCAAGGAGGTCAAGGTCTTCACGCCGGAGCTGGTCCTGCGTGGCTTCGTCGAAGGTCCGGACCCGGAGCGACCCCAAGGTGATTTCCGCAGGAAGGACTGCTTCAGCTTTGTACACCCGGAAGAAGGGTGTCTCTCCGGTTAACCAGTTTGGAGTTGTCCTATTGGCCCATAGAGTGGGTGGAAGCTCTTCAATCCAGTTGGCTCCATGCTTTTCAGGCGCTCATATGTGCGCGTCTTGAGTCCTTTTAGGATTTCTGCATTTTCCCTCTCGGCTTGGCCATTGCTTGCCGGATGAGCTACGGAGGCGTAGCTGACTTGGATGCCGAGGTCTTTGCAGTATCCTTGAAAAGCAGAGCTTGTGAATTGGCTCCCATTATCTGTTATGATTTTGTTCGAGACTCCAAATCTGCATACAATGGACTGCAAGAAATTGATAGTTTATTGCTTGTTTATTGTCACAATTGGAGTTGCTTCCGGCCATATGGTGAACTTGTCGATGGCAACATACAGGAACTTGTAACCTCCGACGGCTCTTGGGAAAGGTCCCAAGATGTCCATCCCCCACACAGCAAAAGGCCATGTAGGAGGTATCATTTGTAGAGGCTGAGCCGATGTAAATTTGCTTTGCATGGAACTGGCATGCTTTGCATTTCTTCACCAGCTCAGTTGCATCCTGGAGCGCTGTAGGCCAGTAGAAGCCATGCCGAAAGGCTTTACCGACCAGCGTGCAGGAAGACGCGTGGTTCCCACACTCGCCTCCATGGATTTCTGCGAGGAGCTCGCATCCTTCTTCCCTTGTGATGCACCGCATTAGGACACCGTTGGCACCACGCCAATAGAGATCCCCTTCTACTAGCATGTATCTTTTAGCCAATTTGACTATCCGGTCAGCGGATACATCATCGTCAGGAAGGATATTGTCTTTCAAGTAGCTTCGGATCTCCGAGATCTATGCATCGGAGCTTGCTTGAGCATTTGAGTCTTGCGTGCTGGGTTGCTCGGAGCTTCTGGCAACACCTACGACCCTTGATGGCTGCCATAGTAACAGGACCATCGGGACCGCCAGCTTCGGGATGCTGGTCTCGCCCCCTTCGCTCAGTTTGGCAGGCTGAGCTGTGGGTTTTGACAACCTCCGGACGAAGGTTCCGTCAGGAGCCGGAGCTCCGGTTGACGCTTTCATCGAGCGTTCGTCAGCTTACGCGTTATGGACACGCTAGACATGGTGGAGATCCAGGACTTCGAAGTCCTTCTGAAGCCTCTGGAATTAAAGGAGATAAGCGGCTAGTTGGGGATTGTTACAGGAGCATTCACCCTTCACCTGTTTAATGATGAGCTGCGAATCTCCCTTGATCAACAGCTGCTTGACACCGTATGATAGTGCCACCATTAATCCATAAATGAGTGCTTCATACTCCACCATGTTGTTAGTCGCCTTGAAGTCAAGGTGGACCATGTATTTTACCTTCTCCCCAGTTGGAGCGAGGAGAAGGACTCCAGCTCTGGCCCCCTGCTTTTGCATGGAGCCGTCGAAGTAGAGGGTCCAGTGAGGTTCGGTGAAGACCGGAGCCTTGAGTTCCGACTTCTACTCACTGGGCCCCTCAGGGTTTGATGGAGAGGGGGTCCATTCCGCCATGAAATATGCCAATGCTTGACTCTTGATCGCTTGTCTTGGGACGAATTCAAGATCGAATTCGGCCAATTCCGCTGCCCACTTTGCAGTGTTCCCAGTAGAGTTAGGATTATGCAAGATCGCACGCAGTGGGTAAGAGGTCACCACTGAGATCTTGTGAGCTTGGAAGTAATGACGAAGCTTTCTGGATTCGATGAGAACTGCATAGAGCAGCTTGTGCACCTCTAGGTATCGAGTCTTGGCATCATGTAGTACTTCACTGATAAAGTACACTGGGCGTTGGACTGTACAGACCCTCCCGGAGGGGCCCAGAGCTTCCTCCACATCGACCCGGACCCTCCCGGAGGGGTCCGGACCTGCTTCGGGGACTTCCGGGTCCCTGCTAGAGGAACCCGGAGCTTCTCTTGGAGTGACCCGGACCCTCCTGGAGGGGTCCAAGTCTTCTAGGATAACTCCCTGTTGATCCAAGTCTGGGGGTTGGGACCCAGACTCACCTTCAAGAACCTCCGGACCCTCCCGGAGGGGTCTGGATTCCTGAGCTTGTGATGGTTCTGATCTCTCCGCGACCAGGACCATGCTGACAAACTCGTCGGTTGCTGAAATGTAAAGCAGTAAAGGCTCACCAGTGTTCGGAGCTACCAACGTAAGTAGAGTGGGGAGGAGCTACTTTAGCTCCTGGAACGCCTTTTCTGCTTCTTCAGACCATTGAAATGGTCCGGACTTCCTCAATAGCTTGAAGAAGGGTAGCGCCCGTTCCACCAGTCTTGAGATGAACCGGCTGAGGGTAGCTAGACATCCATTCAGTTTCTGGACATCTTTGATGCGAGCTGGTGGTCGCAACTCCTCAATAGCCTTAATCTTCGCCGGATTTGCCTCTATGCCCCGGTGGTTTACTAGGAAACCGAGAAGCTTTCCGGAGCTAAACCCGAAGACGCACTTGTTTGGGTTCAACTTTGTGCGGGTGACCCGCAGCTTGTCGAAGACAGCTTGCAAGGTGTCAAGGAGTGACTCCTTGTCCTTGATCTTGACAACGATGTCATCAACATACACTTCCACTATGTCTCTGATGAGCTCTCCAAAGGTTTTGTACATAGCTCGTACAAATGTTGAAGCTGCATTCTTGAGACCAAATGGCATGACAGTATAACAGTACACTCCATCTACTGTGATAAAAGAAGTATGTTCTTCATCTTCCCTAGACATTCTGATTTGATGGTACCCAGAATATGCATCTAGGAAACACAGTAATTCACACCCGGAGGTGGAATCCACTATCTGATCTATTCTAGGTAGTGGGAATGGATCTTTTGGGCATGCCCTATTTAGTGTTGTGTAGTCGATACACATCCAAAGCTTCCCGCTGGCCTTGGGTACAACGACTGGGTTTGCCAGCCATTTTGGATGGAAGACTTCTCGGATGAATCCGGCTTCGAGCAACTTCTTCACTTCTTGTCGTATGAAGTTTTGTCGCTCTACGGATTGCTTCCGAGGCTTCTGATGTACGGGCCGAGCGTCGGGATAGATCTTCAGATTATGCTCGATCACTTCCCTAGGGATCCCAGGCATTTGTGAGGGTTGCCAGGCAAACACGTCGACGTTAGCCCGGAGGAAAGTGATGAGCACGAGTTCCTATTTGTCATTCAGACCTCCCGATATACGAGTGGTCTGAGCGGCATCAGAACCGATTTGGATGATCTTGACGGGGATGTCGGTGTCGCCACTTGGTTGCACGCGAGGTGCGGAGGTTGAGCCTTGTTGACGAATGCTCAGGGGTTTCGGAGCTTGCTCCTGCCTGGATTCTTCCTCCTGTGCTATAGCAAGCGCATGAAATTCCTCCAAAGCAGTCACTCCGGCAGTACGGTCTCCGCGGATCCGGAGAACGCCAACTGGTGTCGGCATCTTCAACACCAGGTAGCCATAATGAGCAGCAGCCATGAATTTGTACAAGGCGGGTCTGCCCAGAATGGCGTTGAAAGGCAAGTTGATCTGAGCGATGTCAAAGATCAACTTCTCAGTGCGATAATTCTCTCGAGTACCGAAGGTCACAGGGAGAGTAATGGCACCGAGCGGTGTTATGGCCCCCGGACCTACTTCGAAGAAAGGTCGGGAGGGGCGAAGGTCCGAAGGTCAGAGCTGAAGCTTGACAAAAGCTTTGAAGCTTATGAGATTCAGCCCTGAACCTCCGTCCACCATTACATGGTGGAGTTGAATGTTATTGATGGTGGGTGATACCATCAAAGGTAGCTAGCTAGCTCCGATCATGTTCCAAGGGCAGTCCGAAGCATCAAAAGTGATGGTAGTGTCCATCCACTTTCGATAAGGCTCCGCCCTGGTTGTAGGAGCTACTGAGGCCATGTCCCGCCACATGGTCTTGAGGACACGGCGGGAAGTGATGTCCCACGAACCACCAAAGATGGTGTCCATGGTCTTTCGACGCTCATTATCAGAGACATCGGAGTCGTCGTTGACGGAGGTGTAGACAGCCTTCAGGACCTTTTTAGGGTCCTGGAAGCCCAACTCCTCTTCAGCCGGAGCTTCGTCGACTTTCTGCTTTCCTTCCCTCCGACGGAAAGGAACTTCTTCCCGGCGCTTGTGGTAGCGCTCAGCAAGGTTTTAGACCTCCCGGCAATCCTCCAAGTTGTGGTCGTTCGACTTGTTGATAGGACACCATATTTTGGAGTTGCCACCGTCTTCAGAGGACAGCCGAGGTCGTTTCTTGGGGCGTGGCGTGGCTTCGCCTTTGGAGGATTTTTTGCCATCCTCCAGAGGTGGTTTGGAGTGCATTTCACGGCCCTCCGCAGCTTTGGCACACTTGTCTGCCAAGCTGAAGAGCTCCGTGACGCTGGTGATCTCCTTGACTGCCAGCTTCTCCAGCATCTTCTTATCCCATACGCCCTGTCTAAATTCCACGATGACAGAAGAGCTAGAGACAGAAGGAATGGTGTTTCGTACCTGGGAGAACCTCTGGATGAATGAGCGCAGGGATTCTCCCCCCTTTTGCACAACTCAAAAGGGTCCAGTTCGGTGCCTGGTCGGGTGTATGAACTCCCGAAATTGGCGGTGAACTGTTGGCACAATACCTCCCAACTATCGATAGAGTTGTGAGGAAGGCTCATGAACCAGGACCTGGCGGTCCCAGTCAAAGCCACTGGGAAGTAGTTGGCCATTACGGCCTCGTTACCTCCGGCCGCAAGGATTGCGGTGGTGTAAATTTGGAGAAACTCAGCGGGGTTAACAGTCCCGTCAAACTTCTCCGGCAGGTGTGGCCGGAACTTTTGTGGCCACCTAACCGTGCGTAGGTGCATGGCTAGTGCAGAACGGCCTCCTTCTACTCCCTCAGGAGCAGGGCTATCTCGAGCCTCTCGCCTTTCGTGACTGCGCTCGATATGGACACGACCGTCCTGTTGACGGTAATGGCGATCAAGCTCCACCCGGAGGTCATGAGTTGACATCCTGGTTACCATATGAGTACGTCGCACCCCGGAGGGTAGCGACGTAACTTGCTATGACGCAGCACGCCTCCTATTCTAGGAAGCATGCGGACCGAGTCTGCCATACACAGTCCGGTGCTGCGATGGGGCCCACCCCGAAGGAGGAGGACCTTGGTTAATGATGCGGTCGGTTGCTGCTGCAACCAGATGCTCCACATCAGCCCTCCACTGCTCCATTGCACCTTGGGATGCACCTGGAGGTGGTGGACATTGAAGGAGAGCACACGCTACATGAAGCGCGTGTTCAGGGTTGTTGTTGTTTGCCGATGCAGTGACCGACACTGATGCACCGTCACGCTGCTCAGCTTGACGTGCTGGTGCAGGCGGTGGTGGTGGAGGCATGACTCCTGCTGGAGCCATGGCACCTACTGGTTGCTGCATGTTGGAGGGATTGCCTCTAGCAGGTTGAACGGTAGGGTTGCCGTTGGATGATCCAGCAGCTGAGTTCACCATACTCGAAATCTCAGGCGCCCCCTACCTGGCGCGCCAACTGTCGGTGTTTGGAACTGGCAGATCTCCCGACACTACCTTTGGAAGATCGAGGAGTTGTAGTTTGGTAATGGGCACGCAGAGATTCAAGAAGGTGAAAGACACGTGTACACAGGGATTTATGTGGTTCGGGCCGCCTGAGCGTAATACCATAGTCCACGGGGTGTGTTGGTGATGTATTAAGCTTGTGAGTCTAGAAGAAGCTCTAGAAGAAGAAGCTTGTCTAGCTCAGGGTGTTCAGTAGTGGTCTTGAACCGTCCCTTATGTATCGTCAACCAGTCCTTTTATAGTACAAGGACTAATCGTTACAACGTTAGCCTGGCCAGACAGGTGGCCCCGGCGGTTACACATGCTTGATACACAATAAATGGAGTTAATTACCTTTAATAGCCTGGTAACGGACCTTACCAGTATTAAGGACCATCTGATCATGTGTCATTAATATGGTATTAATGACACTTAATCGGATCTTGAAGTCTTTGATTGATCCTTGAAGTCCGGAGCCGTCTGGGGTTAGGTCCAGGGGTGCCATATTGGTATTCTGACCAGAGCTTCCCATGTGTGGGTGATAGCTCCAGTCTTGTGATACACGTGGCGGCCCTAGGACTAACCATGTCGGGGAAGCAGGTCTGGCTACGCCTGACATGTGGGGCCTTCGGAGGTCTTCAAATCTGGTAGACAGAGTTTCCTTGTGATCTTTGCGATCCCAAGGGGTATCCGGTACGGAGGGTACCGACAGTCCCGGTGGCCCTGTTACCATGGTGTCCACCAAGGATCATAGGCGCCATAGCAAGCTCCGAGCAACCAAGTGCGCAAGATCCAGAAGCTCAAGGAAGATCCAATGCATGGATCTCAGAGGTCCGGAGCTACTTGAAAGACAACTTCCTTCTTGAATATGGTGTATCCGCTGAGCAAATTGTCAGGCTGACTAAAAGATACACGTTGGTAGAAGGGGATCTCTACCGACGTGGCGCCAACGACATTCTAATGCGGTGCATTTCCCAGGAAGAAGACCGCGAGCTCCTCGCTGAGATCCATGGAGGCGAGTGTGGGAACCATGAGTCTTCTCGCACGTTGGTCGGTAAGGCCTTCCAACATGGCTTTTACTGGCCTACAGCTCTCTAGGATGCAGTCGAGCTGGTAAAGAAGTGCGAAGCGTGCCAATTTCACGCGAAGCAGATTTACACACTGGCTCAGTCACTGCAGATTACACCTCCCATGTGGCCATATACTGTGTGGGGGATGGACATTTTGGGACCTTTCCCAAAAGCCGTCAGAGGTTACTGGTTCTTGTATGTCGCCACTACAAGTTCACGAAGTGGCTGAAAGCTACTCCAGTTGTGACTATCAACAAGCAATCAGCCACCAAGTTTTTGAATTCCATTGTCTGTAGATTTGGATTCTGAACAGAGTCATCACTGACAACGGAACCCAATTCACAAGTGTAGCATTCCAAGAGTACTGCAAAGATCTCGGCATTCAAGTCAGTTATGCCTCAGTAACACATCCAGCAAGTAATGGCCAAGCCGAGAGAGCAAACACAGATATACTCAAGGGACTCAAGACGTGCACTTATGAGCGCTTGAAGAAGCATGGAGCCAACTGGATAGAGGAGCTCTCGTCTGCTTTGTGGGCGAGCCGAACAACACCCAGCCGGGGTACGGGAGGGACACATTTCTTCCTGGTGTACAGAGCTGAAGCAGTGCTTCCCCGGAGATCACCATGTGTTCTCTCTGGGTCTGGACCTTCGACGAAGCCACGCACGACTAGCTTCGGCGTGAAGACCTAGGCCTCATCGACGAGGCAAGGAGCCAAGCAGCTATTTGGAACGCACGATACCCTCAGGCGCTTTGGCACTATCATCAAAGGTTCGTGCGCAATGTAACACCCCAGCCACTACGGGCTTGGCGGTAGTTACTTCTGCAGCTCTCTAGGATCACTGACTAGGCCCACAAGCCAACACTAGTCTTTTCTACGCATTTTTTCCTCACTTGTGCGCAACCGGGAAAACTTCTCGGTCGGTCTCCCATCTACAAATTGCTCCAGGCCAAGCACGCTTAACCTCAGAGTTCTTTGTAGGTGAGCTTCCGGAAAAGAAGTTATACCTTAGTGGTATGAGTATTCTACCAATCCTATTAAGCCTTCAGTAAGGATGTCACAATCCACCCCCCCCCTTAGAAGACTGACGTCCTCGTCGGTCAACTCCCAAGCCAGGAATTTCCCCTCTTGGCCTCGTCCATACGTTCAGTACTGGCATACGTACCATACCGTGTCCCTCCTAGAGTACCCACGCGTCATGCGTACATACCCACGTCCCTGACCCGTACGCACCCGTGAAACCATGAGGGTCGGCTCTGATACCATTTGTAACACCCCAACCACTACGAGCCTGGCGGTAGTTACTTCTACAGCTCTCTAGGATCATAGACTAGCCCTACAAACCAACACTAGTCTTTTCTGCGCATTTTGTCCTCACTCGTGCGCAACCGGGAAAACTTCCCGGTCGATCACCCATCCACAAATTGCTCCGAGCGAAGCACGCTTAACCTCAGAGTTCCTTGTAGGTGAGCTTCCGGAAAACAAGGTATACCTTGGTGGTATGAGTATTCTATCAGTCCTATTAAGCCTTGAGTAAGGATGTCACATGCAACCGGCAGTTAGAAGAAGGCGATATGGTGCTGCGGCGAATACTGACTCGAGAAAGGATGAACAAACTCTCCCCCAACTGGGAAGGTCCTTTTCGAGTTATCAAAGTTTTCCACCCCGGATGCGTTCGCTTGGCGACAGAGGATGGGATACCACTTCCCAACCCCTGGAACATCGAGCACCTCCATAAGTTCTACATGTAGTTACACAGAGGTGAGTCTGTATTTGTATAAGTTGTATCTCTTAGAGTCTATGGACAGAGTCGGGAGGTTCCAAGCACACTTAACTTGGTCCTGTACTTTAGGTGTGTATTTACCTTCCCTGGGTTAGATCAAGATGAATAGCACACTTGACTTGGTCCTGTACTTTAAGTTTGTCCTTGTCTTCCCCTGTTAATTAGACCTTAATGTGAAACATTTTATATAGACATACTCCACGTGCATTTCATTTGTACAAGCTCATTTCATTTTATACCTTCTTGTAAATAGTGATGTTGTGCAATCTGAGTGAAGTAAGGTCCTAAAAATTCTTGAGAAAATGTAAGTCTTTTTGATGATTTTCCATTAGATCCGGATTATTGCTAGATGGTCTACTCGCCTGAAAACCAAAGCCTACACAGGTCCGGAGTGTGCTATCGACTTAGCCTGGTCAAGCACCCTAAGTACGCTAGTCTACCTATTTTGGCAGGTCTTAGTAAGGCAGGTCCGGAAGGTATAAGGATTTTTGGAAATTTAATCAGAATACTTATGTTTTTCAAAGAATTAATTGAGACCTAAAGTTCAAACAAGGATAGGAAGCCGCAATAAAACTATTGACAATAGGATGAATTTTACTGCTTCTCTTGTCTCTTATGAGTAGGAAAAATGAACAATTGACGGCAAGCGACATGGGCGATGGTGGATGCTGTCGGAGCAAATAGCTCCGACAACCCCCAAGGGGCCCATCGTCGATGTTCTATGCGTTGACAGTGGGCGCCATCGAAGCTACCAAGCTTTGACAACTCCCAACGGGCCCGCCGTCGACGTTCTACGCATTGACAGTGGGTGCCGTCGAAGCTACCAAGCTCCAACAACCCCAGGGGGCCCGTCATCGATGTTCTACACATTGATAGTGGGCGCCGTTGAAGCTACCAAGCTCTGACAACTCCCAGGGGGCCTGTTATCGACGTTCTACGTGTTGATAGTGGGCGCTGTCGAAGCTACCAAGCTCCAACAACCCCCAGGGGGCCCGCCGTCGACGTTCTACGTGTTGACAGTGGGCACCGTCAAAGCTACCAAGCTCCGACACCCCCAGGGGGCCCGCCGTCGATGTTCTATGAGTTGACGGTGGATGCCGTCGAAGCTAACAAGCTCCGACAACTCCCAGGGGGCCCGTCATCAACGTTCTACGCGTTGAGAGTAGGCGCCATCGAAGCTACCAAGCTCCGACACCTCCCAGGGGGCCCGTCGTCAATGTAACAAAGGGTCCTTGGAGTGTACGGAAGCAAATCTCAAATCTCGGAGCTATCCTACTAGCTACGAGTTCAGAGCAAACAAGTTTTTAAGACATTGTCAAGTTCCTCATAGTAGATGTCCTCAATATATTGAACACGTCTACTAAGGGGCCAGCAAGATAAAAGGGCAACGTATTGAAGTCAAAAATGGAATTCGAAAGGATTTCATTCATTCATTCAAAATTGAAGATTTACAAGTTGAAGGTACAAAGAGGAAAGTCCTAGCTATTGAAGTTCCTACCAAAGAACAAGGCAACTGTCTGGGCAGCTTCTTGGACGCTGGCCTTGGCAACTTCTTCCTCCTCGACAATGGGTCCTTTGACCACCGGAGCTAGGGACGTCTTTGGGTAGTGGCTCTTGAAGCACGTCAGCACATACTTGGCAACATTCTTGGCCAGGTACTTTCCTTCTGTCTCCAGTTGGTCGACGATTACGTCTCCCATAGCATCCAGCTTGTTGCTAGCAGAGTTCAAAGCTACTAGGGCCTTGTCCATCTCTGGCTCCGGGTCATTCAGATGAACCAGACTAAACCCCAAAGACATCATAGCTTAATTAGCTCGCTGGAGGAAGTCCCGAACTTGCTGAGAATCAATTGTCCTCGAGCTCCGGAGCTCCTCCAGCGACCTCCTTGCCGATGAAAGTTCAGCAGAGCCCTCTTTTGAGAAGCGCTCGACCTCCTTAGCATGATGCTGAATTTGTTCAGCCAGCAGCTTTTCTTGGTCAGCAACATTCTTCTCTCGGAGGTGAATGCGGCCTCTCCTATCTGCAAGATCCTTCTCCTTTGCCTTCATCTTGTCCTCCCGGGCAGAGACAACAATTTCTCTTTTGCTGACATCTTGGCCTCTCCGCCACAATCGATGCCTCTCTTGTTCGCACCAAGCTTCAAATTCCTTCACACGGTTAGTCAAGTCTTGTTCACCGTGTGCCAGCTTCTAGGAGAGCTCATCCTCCCTCTGCTGAATCTTATCTTCTTTTTCTTAAAGGCTAACCTCCTTATTATCGAGCTCATCTTGGCGCTTGAGGAGAGTTTCCCTCAACTCTTCGAGACTCTCCGAGCAGCTGTCGGCCATTTTACGGGCCTTCTACGCATGCTCGTAGATCTCTTGAGTCTTATTGTCAAGGGCCTTAATAGCGGCCTCTCGCTCATATAACGCCCTGTTCAGGTGAAATTGTTGGGATTTTTCCTTTGCCACCCACTCCTTCTGGTCTGCCAGCCGAGACTGCGTCAGCTTTGTCTTGAAGAGCATCCTATTGCGCCAATGCCTCAGGGTGTTGCACTCTTCTTCGAGAAACTTGCGGTCGTAGTCAAAAGCAAGTTGGACCTGTCAGAGACTTGAGCAGGCATTGTCGATTGACAACTCCAGGGGAATTGGCTCTGGGCCCACCTGAGGTGCCTCTGCAGGCTCCAATGGGTCTTCCAAAATAACATTAGGAGCCCACGGCGCAAGCATGGTCTCCAACAGCTCAATGTCTTCGGGGCCGATCTCCGGAGGCTCGTTAGTCTCCAATGCGGTCGAGGAAGATCCCATAGCTGGAACTTATACCTCTGGAGCTGATGAGGAGGGTCCAGTTGTCGGATCTCCTAATCCCGGAGCTTATGAGGAGGGTTCCGTAACCGGATATTTAGCCATCAGTTCAAAAGTTGGCGGGTCAGCAGTCGGGTCCTCTTGTGCAGGATCAGGCATGGCCACCTCTAGTATTGCCACCTCTGGGACCGGTGCCTAGACTTTCGTCGGAGCTTCATTTATTTTCGACAAAGATGCTGAAACCTCCGCAGCTGGCTCTGAAATGACCGGAGTTTGCTCGAGCACTTCTTCCGCGTGGTCCGGCGCTACCATGGGTTCTTCGGTCGCGGGAACTGGACTTGTCTCTATGACAGCCGGTGTTGGAGCCATCGTGTCATCCGCCACAACCACTAGGGGAGGGATTGGAGCTGAGGTAGGAGCTTCAACTTGCATAGCCTCCACAGCTGCAGCAGGCACTGGAGCTGCAACCTCCTTCCTCGACTCTAGAAATAGAACCTAAAGAATTCGAAATAAGGCAAGAAACAAAATCAAAACAAAAGTTGAAGGTTCGGCCCTTACCTAGGGATGTTGTCGCTCCAGTCGGTGTGGCGGATGCTCTAGGCCTCGAACCAGGTATTGATGCAGCCGCTGGCACTGCCACGTTAGGTACCTCCGTCGTAGGAGGACTTGCTCCGGACCCAGAGCCCTCTGCTGGCACCGGGGCCGGGGTCAACTTGCTAGACCCAGTGCCCAACTTGGGCACTAGAGCCGAAGGAACAGCCGGAGCTGGCGGCACGACCACCAAAGACCTTAGCCGAGGCTTAGGGGTCACTTCTTTCAGAGCTTCCCTCACACTACTTCTGTCGCTTCTTGTCATCTTCCGCTTGCGACTTGGAGCTTCGGCGGCAGCTTTCTCCTTGCCTTAGCTTGAGGCCGATTTCTTGGGAGGTGAACCCGCGGGAACTTTGCCTTTACCGTTGACTGGCATAGGTTCGGAGCCTTCATGAGAGCAAAGAGCTCCGGGGATCACAATCCCCGTAGGAGGAGTGCTCTGACGCTTATCCACAAAGCCCAGATCATCAAGTGCTGGCATCTTTTTCCGCAGCTCCCTCTTGAACTCTGGAACCATGTTCAGGGGCAGGAACTCCGCTGGAGGTGTCAGATCATCTAGGTGAATGGTTTCGTGGTGCAGTCTTTGGAGATGAAGCTTCAAAGCCTTTTCATCCAAATTGGACCCGATACCAGTATCAATCTCGTATGGATCCATCTCTCCACTGAATGCCCACACAGGCCCCTCGTCTTTAGCGGAGCCCATCAGTTGGTCAGAAAGTTGGCAATTGCCATAAGGGGAGTCACTCCTCGTTCCCACACTCCCAGATCCTTGCCAGGATCGGGTCGTATGCCTCCCATAGCTTTGAAACCACCTCCTAGGCATCAATGTCAATGGCGGGGAGGCTATCAGGTAGCTCCAGCATATCATGGCGATCCACCCTGATGACCACCCAATCCTTGTTCCAGTCGTCCCACTTTGCGGAAGGGAATGTCTTCAAATACTTGAAGGGCAAGTTCTTTTGCTTCACGAAGTAGTAGAAGCTGAGAAGCTCATTCCCTTTCCCAGTTGTGTGGACCTTGAAGAATGTCCGTAAGAGCTCGATGCCGGGTGGCACACCCACCCGCATCTCGAAAAAGTGGATGAATGTCGCCAGTAGCAAGAAGGAGTGGGGGTCGAGCTAGTGGAGTTGCAAGCCGTAGAAGTCCAGCAGCATCAGCAAGAAGCTGGAGAACGGCGGGATGATCCCCACCATGGAAAACGCTGTGAAGTACACAATCTTGTCGGGGCTTTCCTTCTTGAAGGGGAGCTTGTCGAGGCGAATCGAATTGTTGAAGGAATCACTTGACCACCCCATGTAGGTGCAGACCCTCGACAACTCTTCATCGCTCTTGATCTGGCTGCGAGGAAGACACAAGTCCATCACTGCAAAGTGGAGCAGAAGTGGAAGAAAGGTTGCAAGGGCGGAGAGCTCTAAGCGCAAGATTAGATGAAAGCGTAAAGTGTTCTCTTCCCGTGCGGAATTTCTCCCTTCAGTAATCCTCCGCAACGCTTGGATGGAAGCTACCTACATACCCGAATCTCAAATGACCTCATCAATGATAAGGGGGCCTAAGTCCACTTTGCTAAAAAAAGTCGCACCAGGTGAACCGTTGTCATGATGAGAAGTGGGAAGCCTGAGGGTGGCAGCCTGATAGGGCTACAAAGATTATGCTGGGAAGCAACACAAATTTCGTATTGGGAATCGGCAACCTTCATTTGCATGAGATCCACATGTCAGGATCCCACTCACCATATCAAGAAGGGTCACGCAGCAATGACATAACTGCGTGCTACCGTCCCAACTGCTCGGGAAAAGACTTTGAACCTGCAACGCGGGAATCGATGATGGCCCCACCCTCGGTAGCATAACCTCTACCAGAGGACCTCTCCCTGAGGTGGGCCCAGAGGTCACTGTCGGTACCCTATGTACCGGGTATCCCCTAACACTGCAAGCAAAGTTGAGGAGTTCCTATGTCCAAGTAGCAGACGTCGGAAGAGGATACGCATCCCGGGTAACCGGACCTACCTCCCTCCTTAGGGTAACTCCGGTAGAGCCACGTGTCTAGAAGAGTCGGACCAGCCTCCCACGTTAGGATAGCTCTGGTGCTACCACGTGTTCTGCATAGCCGGACCTGCTTCCCTCCCCATGGAAGCTTCAACACTACCACGTGTCCAACGGCATTGGACCTATCACCCAGTAGAGGGAAGCTCTAGAGCTTCCACGTGTCAACACTTAGACCTACGTCAGCAAAGGGAGGAGAGTGGAATCTCCAATAGTGCGGAAGGGCAATCAATTAGCCGTTACAAGACCAGGTTAACGCGTCATCAATGCAATATTAATGACGCGTGATTAGGGGAATATCAAGACCGGTAACGCTGCTGTTAAGGCACGTTATCACACAATTAGCTCCTCATTGCGCTATAGATCGTGTACAGGGTAGTTAATACGGCCGGGTCCACTTGTCAGGTCAGGTTCAAACTGTAACGGCCAGTCCTTAGCATGTTGCGCTGCACGGTAGAAAGCATCCAATCTCAATTGATCACACACGCACACAAGCTCATACTTGCTCATACAATCAACACACACCCCGTGGAGTAGGGTACTATGCTCAGTCGGCGCGGACCACGTAAAATCTTCCGTGTCATTATCTTGTGCTTGATTTCGCTTTGCGTCCCAACCGAATACAAACCTCCGCAGACTACTTCTTAGTAGTACCAGAGGAACTGTCCTAGTGCACACTTCGACAAATATGCATATAAGTAAATGCAATTTAGTAACTTAGGAAGTGAAAGTGATTACAACTCGAGCAACACTAAACTTGGATAGAAATGGACAAGCATGCCTCCGTTGTGCAGAGAAAAAAGGAAAAATCAAGTGGACAAATATTGGATCATGAGACAAAGTGTACTATGCACCATAGAAGAGCGTATAGATTAATAAGGAAACTATGATAATGATAAGAGGACAGCAACCTGTTGTACAAGAACTACAGGAGGAGCTCTGCTGTATACAGGAAAACAACAAAGTAGAAATGAAAGTGAAACATAGGGAAATGTTGATATGGAGTGACATGAGCATTGTTTTGGACATAGAGATCTGAAACAAAGTTCACTGTAGTAAAACAAGTTCTATACTCCTGAAACTTTTACAATATACAACATGTAGTATGCGAGGCTTCTTGGCCAAATTTGGTTTTGTTCATGGCAGTTTGGGTTCTCTAAAATTCTACGAAGTTTAAGTCTTCCCACAATTGTCATGAACAACTTGATGCTTTAACATGCACAAGAGTTGGTTTTATGTTCAGAGGAGGTCAAGAGTGATTCAAAAAATTGGTTTCATAATTTTCAAAGAATTATAACGTGAGATATTTATTTTAGAAGTTTGGATAATTTTCTGAAAATGTTTCTGAACATTTTGGAATTTTTCAGGTACATACAGGTTGGGAGCACAATTTGTCCATTCAAATCAAATCAAATGGCTCTCAAATGTTTATCGGAGTGCAAAGGAATTATGTGTAAGAATATTGCCAATTTTAAGATTTTTCAAATGAACAGATAAACAATAATTAAATTCAAAGACTTTTTGCTTGATGGAATTATTGAGAAATTTTCTTGGCTGCTCATACCAATAAAAGTGTACCAATGGAAAGTAGAGATCGTAAGGAGTCTAACAAAATTTATTTGGGAATTGTTTGAGTTTTCTACTGGTATCTAGGATTTTTCAAAGTTCGGGCATATTTAGGAATTTTTCTATCTTGGAAATTCTACTCAATGGCTGACAGTGGGGTCCAGGGGTCAGCTTCTTCTTCTACATCTTGCCAGCTCGAACAGACAGCTTGCAAATGGCGGCACTCAGCCATTTCCGCGCCGTATGTGGACAATAGGTGGGGATTTTTGTGGGGAAATGACCTCAGGACTTTGGAACACACATTGGGCAGCGTCAGGACGCTCGGCAGCGACCGGAACGGCACCGGTGACGATGGCAGCGCCGGCGAGCTTGACAGCCATGGTGGGAAAGCTAAGAAACTGATCTATTAAGCTCAGATTTGGATTCTAATGTACCTTTGTGCGATGGGGAACTCGAATGTGAACTCCAATTGCAAGAAAAAGTGGCTGCAACATAGGAATCGACGGTGACCTAGGGTTTATGGAAGAATTGGGGATAAATGGCAGCCCGATCTCATTTCTTCACCATTTTCCAATATTTTTGCTCCAATTACTTTGCAAGGGACTCAAGGTCATGATTTCTAATTGGAATGGAAGATAATTAGCTGTAGAATGAGAATTGCTTAGGGGATGACTTGGGTTCTATGGAGTGGCCGAAATGGAAACTCAATTTCGTTGGCTACAAGCTATGGCATGGTGAGATGCTTACATGGGTGTGAAAAGGAGTTGTTGGAGCACAAAAATCCTTCTCACAGCTGCGCGCAGGGAGGTCTGCTTCGGTCTGGCGTCGGGGAGGCAGAGGTGCTCGACGGCATCACCATAGGACAGCAGCGAGGAGCTTCAAAAATACGATGAAGATCAGTCTGGAAATAATGAACTGTTGATAGGAGAAGGTAGAGATAGTCCTTGGGCCACTTTCTTCAGCTTGCACCAGATGGAAACTTGGATGGAAGAAGTAGGTTGTGGGGTGGAGCAATTGAGCGGTAGTTCTCTGTTCTTGTGTAGGAGAAAACAGAGAAGAAACAGAGCTGATTTTTCCTCTCTGAGTGAGGGAAGGATGGGGACGAAGAGCATAGTAGCGTGTGTTGTAGTTGAGGTAGTGAAACAAGCAAACAGCAAGAAACTGAGTGGAGAAAAATGGCAGCAGATTTATGTTTTGTGGACAAGAAACCAGAGAGTAGAGTGTTGTGTGAGGGAAGTGAATGTAGCCTATAGGGGGGTCACTACAGGAAAAGCGACAGTAGACGACGACCAAAGTAATTGACGACGGCCCCGTCGTTATTTATATAATTGACGACGGCCAAATATAGCCGTCGTCAATAATACTATTATTCACAACGGTTAGCTCGAAACCGTCGTTCATAACTTATTGACGACGGTTGACCGTCGTCAATTAAGGCCCAACAACAAAATGGACTAAAACCGGGTCCACCCGAGAAGTTATCGACGACGGTCCCAGTCAGCCGTCGATAATAGAGGCTTATCGACGACGGTTGACCTACACCATCGTCGATAAAAAAATTTCACTTACCCCGCACGCCCGCCAACTCCCGCCCCTATCCACACAACCGCTCGCGCCTACGACACCGCCGCCGCGCCCCCGCCTCCACCGCCACCGTGACGCGCCGCCGTCGAAGGCCGTTGCCGCCACCGTTCTTCGTCTCCTCCTAGGTACGCCGCCGCCCTCCCGTCGCCCCTCCTCTCCCTACCTGCGCCGCCACCCCCTCCCTTGCGCGGCGGCGACGGCGCCCTCTTCCCTGCGCCGCCCTCATCGCCGCCCCTCCCATGCACCGCCCTTGCCGCTGCCCCCTCCCTGTGCCACTCCACTTGGGAAGTGACCCGTCGCAGCCTGACCAGTTGTCTTCTCAGACGGCGACACGGGCTTTGGTGAGTTATTTTTTTAACTTAATTGAATTCTTTTAAATATTTCTAATGATGTTATTTTTCTGTTTTTTTAGGCAAAGTACGGAGAGGAGGCGCGGAGGATTCGAGGCGAAGAGTTCGATTGGCAAAGCACACCAATCGTTCCCGAAGCCGCGCATGCAAGCGGTGGTGGGAAACCTCACGGGCGGTGAGCTTTGTTATTTTTAATTTACCGTTACCAACTTCGAGATACAAAAATTTAATAGTCTTGCTTCGTTGTGCAGGTTAGCCATCTTCAATGGAGTGGTCGACTCGAGGCAGGTGCGGGCTTCCTCGAGGGCTTCTTCATCGCATCAGGGCGGGTCCAACAACAGCCGTGCGAGCCGATATTTGGAGCTCCAGAGTCTTCGAGAGGAGCTCTAGAGGACTCAAGAAACGCTCAGGGTAAGAGACGAGGTGCATAGGGCTAGGAACGAGTATCAAAACTCGTTCATGCTACAGATGCAAGCTGCCATGCAGGTACATTCTAGATGGTGTACTTAACATTTTTAATATATAAATGACATGTATACTGATTTGCTTTGTGTTTGCAGGCTATGTTTTCAGGACAGCCGTCTCTCCTTCCGCAATGGACGCCGCCAGCGATATAGCAGCCGCTGGTGCCGACGACAGCAGTCTAGGTACAAAATTTAGTAAAATATGCATTTTTTTACTTGTAACATGTCTAACCATACTTGCACATCACAGGGATCGGGAACGGAGGCTCAAACTCCATCGCCTCAGATTCCGGCGCTTAGACGACTGCAGGAGGACTTTCCGAACTCCGGTGGCAGCGGATGGGATATCATCTAAGAGTCAGTTCAGCTCCTCGCTTGTTAGTTTCAGTTTTAAGTAAACCAATAGTTTTCTAGCTAGAATAAGCTGAAAGTGGAGCGGGCTGTGGGCTACTAATGTGCATATAGGTGATAAATTCTCCTCAGCTAAAGATTATCTCCATATTAATCAAACCCAAAAGCTTAACAAAATTAAAATAAAGCAGCATTAGCAAGCTTTGTAATGTTAGCTCAGTGCAACTAACAAAACTTCTAAATATCTATGTACTGGAGAAGGGATTGCAGCACAAGATAAAAAAGGATCATTTAGTTTTGATAATTGTCAGCATCCTTAACAATCAGTAGCTCATGGTACTTCCTGAAATTTAGCACCAATGGCAACATAGATTCAAAAGATATAGGGCAAGTGCACAACTAACAGGTAATGTCCTCAGTAAAACTTTATACTATTACAACATCTAGACAGTACTCTTTGTTGGAACTGGAACAATTATGCATTTCAGCAGTGCCATTTGATCTCCAGTCGATGTCCTATGCTGCACTAATCTTCAGCTCCCTTTACAGAATCATGCATGCTGCCAATATACCTGACATATGTCATCTGTATTTTAGAAAAATAGGATAACGGGTTCAGTAGTAAGATCATGCTTAAAAAACTTCAGAACATGCAGAGACTGAGTTTGTGCTTGTCAATGTAAAGTACTGCCTTTTAGCAAATCTCCTCAAGTAATGCTTAAGAGTTGATATGAGCTCTCTGAAGAGCCTCCAACTTCCTGCAACTGTTGTAACTTAGATATAAAGAACAACACCGGTTGTACTACTGCTTGCTTTGATCATTTTCATGCTTCAGAAAATTACAGTACATAATTGACTGACTTGCATGTTATCTGTTTTACAGGAATTTCGAAAGCGAGCAGGCAATGCCAGTGCCAGAGCCGGAAGCCAGGGACTTTACCAAGCTCTTTATGTTTTGCGGTTGTATTTTGCTTCGCCCGAACTCGCAAAGTGTGAAGTGACGTGTGTATAATGTTTTGAAATGCTTATTGAAGTGTCTGTGTATATATGTTTGTTTTGAAGTGCCTGTGTAATCTGGTCATCGAGTCGGGGCAGTATTTTCTGTTTTTTTTAACTAAATCTCTTATCGACGACGGTTTAGCAACAACCATCGTCGATACTGGCAAGTTATCGACAACGGCTGAGCAGAAACCATTGTCGATAAGCGTCCAGAATCATCGACGGCTGTCGGGATACCGTCGTCAATAAGTGCATTATAGATGACGGTTCTTTACGTCGTCATCGATAATCTTCCTCGCGCTGCCACGTGGATGGAGACTCTTATTGACGACAGCTAAATTCGGTCGTTGTCAATAAACTTATTGATGACGATAACCGTTGTCGATAACCTTATAGATGACAAATTGTCGTAGACGGCCGAAACCGTCGTCGATAAGCTTAAACCGTCGTCGATTACTTATAGACGACGGTTTTGGTCTTATAGACGATGATTTCCAGCCGTCGTCTATTATCGCGATTCCTGTAGTGGGTGAATAGGCGTTGAAAACTTTTCCTGCAACACTTAACAGATTCGTCAAATACAGGGGGGGTTGGACTAGTCTGGTACCGGTACGGACTAGTCCGGTATGCTAGTTATATCGACGAAAAGATAGATTGTTTAATGTATTCTCCTCAAATGTTATAGCAGCAGAATTATGTAAATAATCCTAACAACTTGCGTAAGTTTTAGGATGATTGATTTGAACAAGGAATACAAGATTAATATAAGGTGCAAGATTAACCAACGCTATGCCCTAGATGATGATGATTGCAAAAGTAAATAACAAGAACACAAGAGACAAGGATTTTTACCAAGGTTCGATCTCACCAAAAAGATCTACGTCCTCGTTGAGAAGCCCACACAGAGCCGAGTGAGGTTCGTTCTCACCAAAGAGATCTCAAAACCACGAAGGCCGACTTGAGTTCCACTATCACGGGGAAATAACCAAGTCAGTGGGCCAACCTCACACGTTGAGGGCTCCCACAAAATTACAGAGAGAAAAGTGATCAAACACACTCAAAAGATTTATAAACAGATGCAAGAGTGTATAAGAGATCAAACCCCAAGAGCTTAGAATTGCGTAGAAGACGATCTCCCTATCCCAAATATGGATTCCCAAAAGATTTAACTTTTAAGGGCTTTAGATGTGTGGGAAAAGGTGTTTTTGTGCTCTTGGGACGAGTGGCAGCGCTAGGGTTCTTAGTTGTTTACTGTTGTGCACGGTACTAATGTTGTGGGGTCATGAATCCTACTTATAGAGTTTCCAAAAAAGTTACCGTTAGGGATTCCGAAGGCCGGACTAGTCCGCTCTGGGGACCGCACTAGTCCGGTGTGCTGTGTAAAACTTGCGTGAATTGTGCAGCACACCTAAAATCCTAATTTGTATGAGGTGTACCAGATTTGTCTGTATTGGAACAGAAAGTTATCCGGACTAGTCCGTGATGGGTCCAGAGACTCAATTGGACTAGTCCGCAACTGGACAGACTTGTCCGGTGCATGGTGATTTGTGTTGAGTGAACATCAGAAAGTTGAACGGACTTGTCCGGCACATGCCTAGACTTGTCTGGGTGAGGTCAGTGAGTTGAACGGACTAATTCGATTCTGTTCCGGACTTGTCCGTGTGAGAACAGTAAGTGAAACTGACTAGTTTGCTTGTGAACGGACTTGTCTAGTGCTCAGTGAATTACTAAATTAATTGATTTTACCCCTTACGCTCTACGCAAAGATATAAGTTCTTGGGATGTGTCTCTCACACACATCCTATACATTGATATATACTTTGCGCTTCCTTGATTATTGGGCTTTTCCTTTTCTCACTCCTCATTTTTCACCTTTTTGAGTGCATCATAAGTTCTAGTCTTTGTAGACCTGCATTCATCTCAACGAATTCATTAGGATATTATTTGTTTTTCATCAATCGACTAAAACCCACAAGGGAATGCCTAGATGCACTTTCAATCTCCCCCTTTCTGGTGATTGATGACAACCAATTGAGATTTCACAATTAAGAGTAAACATTAATTTTCATAAAGTGTGCATATATGAGAATGACATGTGAACAACAACAAAAAAATTCTCACATATATGCACTCTTTAAGTGCCAAAAAAATACGTGTGAGCAGATAGTGTGATGTGCATAATGAAAAACACAACAATTACAATCACAAGAATAGAATGAGCATCACACATTCATATTTAAACAAAATAGGCATCCAAATAGAGATTACAATAGTTTGAAAATTAACAAACACAAAAGATACATGTCCATGATCACTAGTCCTTAAGGCTCATAAATAGACTACTAGTCTCAATCTCTCTCCCTTTGGCATCAAGGCACCAAAAAGGGAAAAATTGAGGGGAATTACTCTCCGTCACTTGCTCTCTCACTCTTAGTCTTGTCTTCATCTTCATCTTCAGACTCATGAGCATGCTGAGGAGGAGGAGGAGGAACAGTGACCCCTGCAAGTCCAAAGGAGGCTAATTCTTGTTCTGTGAGAGGTGCCATCTTTGTGATGTTTTCTTCGGAATCCTCTGAAATTTGAGGAGGTCCAACATGCTCAATATCAAGCTTCTCACAAATTTCTTTGATGTTTTCCTTCATATACCTCTGGTGCCTCTTCCTTGCCAAGCTTTCCTTGTGTTGCTTAACCTCCACTTTGAGGCAGGATGCAAATATGGAGGAAAGCATCTTCAATACATCATTATAGGACTCTTTTAGGATGGAGGAGCAGAGGTAGCAGCTAGAGTCCTTGTGCCTTCATTTTCTTGCTTTGATCTTTGTTCTACTTCTGGTGAGGCATAAGTATTGGAAACATTGTAGACTGATGGCTTCTGGGGCTTGAGGACGACATGCTCAACATCATTGACAAACTCAAGGTCGGTGACCTTCTCAATCATGAACATGATGTAAGGTGCATAGCCACATGACCTATTTGGAGTGATTGAGATGTTCACAATGTCATTGTACATATATTCAAAGATATTGAAGATCCTTTTCTTGCTTATCACTTTCATCAAGGTCCTTAGAGTTCCTTGGATTGTCCCTGCATCTCCATCCTTTGGAGCAACAGTCTTCCTCAAAATTCTGTTAAGCACAACAAAGAATGGCTTAAAGTACTTTGTGGTAGGTGCCTTGTATGGCATTCTTGTGTCATAGAGGAAGGCTAGCTCAGCCTTCTCCAAAGGCTTCAAGTTGTGAATCACAAGGTCATTTTTCAAAGTGTCTTCCAGATGGAGTATCCTGACAAACTTCTCATACGTGACACTATACTTGGATCCATGTGTATCATCTCATCCCCATCATCATGGACGAAGTAGAGAGTAGAGTAAAATTGAGTGATGACTTCGATGTTCCAGTTATATCGGAAAGATAGGAAATCCTTCAAGCCATGCCTCTCCAATGCTTCCAAGAATTCATGATATGCTTGACAGTTCTTGGATTATTGATAAGTCATGTCTACCCATTGACTGGCAACCATTGGATTTCTCATCTTCCTATAGACATGTTCATAATAATCAACATGGAAGTGGCTCCAGAACCTTGGGTCATCTGATTGCTTTGGCTGCTCATAGACTTCAACCTTTCTGAGCTTGTCAACCAAGTCATTTCCTTTGTCCATAAAATCATCTTCGGAGGGTTGTCTGTTGCGCTGTACAAGAGGCTTCATCTTAAGTGGACCAATGGGTCCACTTGCAAGTCCTTTGCCCTTGCTACTGCTTCTCCTTGCTGTCGTCGAGCTGGCACCTGCACCATCCTTGCTAGATGGCTTCTTGACTACCACCTTCCTCTTTCTTGGAAGCACATCATCAAGAGGAGAATCATTTGCATCATGGTCATGGCTCTTCTTGCTTCTTAGCTCTTTTTCCCTGGCCACTCTCTCACAGTCACGCTCAGCTTCATAATCAAACATGATGTCATCTGAAGCCGACGACATCGTGCCTGACATAGGGTCACAAGTTGTGGTATGAATGGGAATTAGACTTTGTGGAGACAAGAATTTACAGGTTCAAACTGTCAAGGGGCCAGAATTGTCTGATTTCAGGGTGCGTACTTGTTCGCACCAAGCACCAAACTAGTCCGGTTTAACGTATGAATCCTAACTTCTTATTCCAACAACTAACTGAGATTGATGCAAAACGGTTGGAGGACAATAGAAATACATACAACAATGTAATGTATACCCTAGGAATCAGGAAAAGTAAGCAAGATTTGAGGAAAGATGAGAACGAGGGTTAGGGTTTGAGTTTTGCCGAAATTCGAAGATTTGAGATGGAGGCGCGAAGTAGAGTCCAGATTAGACTGGAGGAGGGGGTGCATCGTGCTGAAGGGAAGAATTTTCGTGGTGAAACTGTCGATTTTGGTGGCTCAAAGTGAAAATTGCCTTGGGAGCTCGAGTTTGAGGAGAGAGAAAGCAAAGGCGATTGTGAGGAGGAACAAGAGAGGTATTGGCGGTTGTCTAGGGTTAAGCCCGATAGTAGCGGACTAGTCCGCATGGGATTGGACTAGTCCGGTAGACTGGACCAGAGTCGGACTAGTCACAAGCAACGGACTAGTCCGATGCTGACCATAGACTAGTTCGGGTCAGCTGGACAGTCTAGAATTAAAACAAAGAGTTTTTTTTGGGAATTTGATCTAATAGTGATCTAAAAGACAACATTTCACTAATGATCTTAATGAACATGACCAGTAAGCAATCAATAATCATACAATGGCCATAATTCACCAGGATTCAATAATTAAAATAGTTTCAAGGAAAAATCGAGACAAGGGATGAATTTCGCAAAATTAAGTAAACTTTGAAGAATCTATCAGGTATGCAATGTTTCAAGACACATTTGGAGCATCAAGTATATTTAATTCATTTCTAAGCTCGCAAAATCTCTTTTCATCTAGTGGCTTGGTGAATATGTCCCGCTAATTGTTTTAAGTTCTAACATGTGAGATTACTATATCACCTTTTAAAGAATGATCTCCTAGGAAATGATGACGGATATCTATGTGCTTGGTTCTTGAGTGATCTACTGGATTGTGTGCAATTTTTATGGCACTTTCGTTGTCACATAGGAGTAGAATATGGTTCAGATTGTAACCATAATCCCTTAGAGTTTGTCGCATCCAAATTAGCTGCGTGCAACAACTACCGGTTGTCACATACTTTGCTTCGACTATGGAAAGAGCAATGGATTTTTGTTTCTTTGATGACCATGAAACTAAGGATCTGCCAAAAAATTGGCAGGTTCCTGATGTGCTCTTCCTATCGACTTTGCAGCCTGCATAGTCGGCATCGGAATACCATAAAAGGTTGAACTTGGATCCTTTAGGATACCAAAGGCCCAAGTTAGTTGTGTGCACAAGGTATCTTAAAATTCTTTTTACAGCTATTAAATGACACTCTTTGGGTGCATCTTGAAACCTTGCACACATACACACACTAAGCATATCAGTCCTAGATGCACATAAATAAAGCAGTGAGTCAATCATAGACCGATATACCTTTTGATCCACATATGGACCGTCTTTGTTGAGGTCGAGATGTCCATTAGTTGCCATGGGGGTCTTGATGGGCTTGTCTTTGTCCATATTAAACTTTTTGAGGATATCCTGCGTGTACTTAGTTTCGCAAATGAAAGTGTCCTCTTTTAGCTGCTTCACTCGGAATCCCAAAAAGAACTTCGATTCGCCCATCATTGACATCTCGAATCGGTCTGTCATAATTTTACTAAATTTTTCACAAAAATATTTATTAGTAGAACAAAAAATTATGTCATCAACATAAATCTGACATACGAGTAGATGACCATCAAAATACTTTGTAAACAAAGTATAATCATCTTTTCCTATTTTAAAGCCATTTTGAGTGAGAAAGTCCCTAAGGCACTCATACCAAGCTCGGAGAGCTTGTTTGAGGCATAGAGAACCTTACACGGTTTGTAAACATGGTTGGGGTACTCTTGATCTTCAATTCTTGATGGCTGCTCCACGTACACCTCTTCCTTGATAGGACCATTGAGGAATGTGCTTTTGACGTCCATTTGATACAGCTTAAAATTGTGGTGAGTATCATAGGCTAATAAAATACAAAGGGACTCAAGTATAGCTACGGGAGCAAAGGTTTCGTCGAAATTCAGACCTTCGACTTGTGAATAACCTTTTTGCTACAAGTTGTGCCTTATTTCTTGTTGCGACTCCGTGTTCATCTTGCTTGTTCTGAAAGACCTATTTGGTGCCCATGATATTTGCCTTTGGTCTTTCCACAAGCTCCCATACTTCATATATTTTGAAGTTGTTCAGTTCCCCTTGCATGGCGGTCACCCAATATGGATCTCTTAATGCTTCTTCAACCCTATATGGTTCCAGAAATGAGACAAAAGAGTAATGTTCACAAAAATTCTCAATACGAGATCTAGTGGTTACTCCCCTCGCAATATCTCCAATGATGTTGTCGACGAGATCTCTTTGTATACCTTAATTGAATGTGCATCTAGGCATCCCTTGTGTGTTTTGGTTGATTTATGACAAACAAATGAGATCCTAACTAAATTGTTGAGATGAGCACAAGTTTTAATGAAATTTGAAGAAAGCGCAAAAAGAAACGAGAGTGAGGAATCAAGTTGAAAAGAGCTCAAGAGATGAATAGAATACTCTTTGTGTATGGAGTGTGTTGGAGAAACACACCCCCAAGAGCTCAAGCAAAAGAAAACACTCTCACTGCACAAATTTACATAGGGTTGGACTAGTCCGATATACCCCGGACTAGTCCGATAATCTCTCTGTCCAGGATCGGACAAGTCCTCCTAGTGCGGACTTGTCCGCAACAGACTAGTCCGATAAAGTCCGTACTAGTCCGATAACACCTCTGGTCAACATTGGACAAGTCTAATATTCCACGGACTAGTCTGAAATCCTCACTGACCAACTTCGGACAAGTTCCCCAGTTTCAGACTTTTCCTTAGCCCCTCAAAATTTCACTACACCGGACTAGTCTGATAGCCTCTCTGACTAAAATCGGACAAGTCCTCCAAGTGCGGACTTGTCCTCAATTCACTAAGGGATTCAACACGCCGGACTAGTCCGATATGTGTCGGACTAGTCCGAATATCTCCAGATACAAAATCGGACTAGTCCGCCAGTTGTTGGCCAAGTCCGATAATTTAGGACACTTAGGGTTTTCCACACGCCGCACACCGAACTAGTCCGGAGTCCACCACGGACTAGTCCGGACTTTGTAAACCCTAACAGTAACCTTTGGAAACCCTAGTATAAATAGAGGTGCACGGCCCTACTATGAACTCTCTCGACCCCCTGCGCCGTCACACCTTCTAAGAGCCCAGAAAACACGTCTCTCCACACAATCCAACGCAAGAAAGATCAAATCATTGAGGTTTAACCATAGATCAAAGGAGAGACACGTTCTTCACGTCTTGAGCTCTTGGGTTTGATTCTCTCACACACTCTCACTGTTTTATTGCATATCTTTGAGTGTGTTTGGTGGTTTTTCGAATTGTAAATCTTGGGTAGCCCTCAACTTGTGAGAAGGCCCCTTGAACACGGTTATTTACCCCATTTGTGAGTAGTGGAAGAGAATTAGCCTCCATGGCGATTCGGCGAGGGTAGGGTTGGTGAAGACCCGGTCCTCCGTGGACTCCTCAACATGGACGTAGATTTCCTCTGTGGAATCGAACCACGGGATAAAATCATTGTGTCTTTACTTTTGTTCTTACTATTTGTTGTAATCTAGGGTTTGCTCGATCTTGTTCAACTTACGTTGAAACTTTGAAACTAAAGTTAACTTGTGCCATATCTAGTTTCATTAAAGCAATACACTCAAGTTACAACTCAATTTCCGCTGCATAGAGTACTTGGGTTGAAATCATCGATCAAACTTCATCGATCTAGTCCGCACACAACGGACTAGTCTGCACCCTTAGTCCGATTTCTCTGTGTTTGATCAGGTTGCTAAGTGTTTCAGGTTCCGACAAAAGTTCAAAAAGCCTATTCACCCCCCCTCTAGGCTACATTCAATTGGTATCCGAGCGGGGATCTTCAAAAAGAGACTAATCGCTCGAAGAGAAGATGTTGGAGATTAAGGATGCGCACAAGAACTTCAACCAAGAGAAGGTTGAAGATGAAAAGACTCAGAGTTGGAGAAGCTCCTCGATGCCATCCAAGACTTCGAGGATGATGATGAGGAGACAATTGAAATCAAGACGCTCCTAAGGAATAAGGCACTCTCTAAAGGGAAGATAAAGATCGATGATGAGAAGAAGAAGAAGGGGAGTAGTCACACCGACTACTCCCGATATCCTTTTAACTATGATCGATTAAATTCAAACAATAATCATTACTTGTCTATTCCTGTATGGAAAGCTCCTTTCTTTGACGGCAATGATTACTCTATGTGGAGACAAAACATGAAGATGCATCTAATATCACTTAAACCCAGCTTGTGGCATATAGTGTGTACAGGGATAGATATCCTGAATGACAATGAAGAGCTCACACCAAGTCAAGAGCAAGCTATTCATCGGAACGCTCAAGCTGCAGCTGTCATAACATCATCATTGAGTCGAGACGAGTTCACCAAGGTGGATGGACTCGAAATTGCAAAATATATATGGGACACATTACAAATTGCACATGAAGGCGATCGTTATGTGCGAGAGGCCAAAATTGAAATGATCGAAGGTGAATTGGGAAGATTCGCCATAGAAGAAGATGAGTCACCGCAAGACATGTACAATCGGTTGAAGAATCTCATCAATAAAGTTCAAGCATATGGAAGCAAGAAGTGGAATGATCACGAGGTGGTGAAGCTAATTCTGAGAGCCTTCATGCCTCACAATGTAACTCTATGCTCGATGATTAGAGAAAGCCCCGGGTATCAGAAAATGACCCTGGATGAATTGCTTGGAAATATTATCAATTTTTAAATGATGGAGAAACAATAAAAGCATGTCAAAGAGATTGTCAACCTTACTTCAGCAAAGAAGAAAGGAGTCGCTTTGAAGTCAACTTGCAAGCCAATGTCAAAAGAGACTCGAGAAGCTCAAGAAGAAGAGGACAACGTCGATGAAAGAAGTGACATCGATGAAGAAGATATGATCCTCTTTATGAAGAAATTCAAGAAGACGATGAAAAGAAGACAAGGTGGTAGATCAAATGAAGGAAGACACAAATACAAATTAGGACCAAAGTTGAAGCGCACTTGCTATAACTGTGGTGAATACAATCACTTTATAGTTGATTGTCTTTATGAAGAAAACAAGAAGAAGACCAAGGATACAAAGCCTCAACCCAAGAATATGTTCAAGAAGAAAAATCATATTGGACAGGCGCACCTAGGAAAAGAGTGGGACTCCAATGATGAGTCCTCATCCGAAGAGGAAGAGGAGATGGCTAGTGTAGCCATCAAGAAGACAACCAATAAATCCACCCTCTTCCCAACTACTGGTGCATGGAAGGACAACAACACATGTCTAATGGTGAAGGAAGGTAACAGAAAGGTAACAACTAAATCTTCCTCCTCGTATTCCTTTGCTAGTGATAGTAATGATTCTAGTGAATACGATAGTTGTGATGAAGATATGCTTGTTGGCTTAGATAAGAAAACTACTGCTAAAATGAAATTCTTGATGGATAAGCTTGTTGATAAGGAGGATCTAGTTGATCGTAAAGAATATATGATCATCCTCCAAAAGGAAGAATATATCAAGATCAAAAAGCTCCTTGAACTTGAAAAGGAGCGAAGCAAATCACTAGAACTTGAGTTAGCTTCAAGCAAGGAAGCTTACTTGAAGTTAAGCGACTCAAATGTTATCATCAAGGATGAACTTGCTAGCTTAACCAAAGTTAACAAGATCCATTAGGTACAAATTGAGTCACTCAAGCTAAGTGATCCTTCATCCTCTTCAAGCTCACCTTGTCAACTTCTAAAATCTGAAACTACTGTTGCTTGTTCATGTGGTAAATTTTACACTAACTTGAAGGAGAAGTCAAACTTGACAAAGGACAAGCATCCTTCCTGAAGTGGCATATTTGACAAGGAGAAGATCAAGTATGCATGTAGTGCATACTTGACCACAAGACTTCCTAATGTCAAATATGGCATTGGGTATTCTTATGATGAAAAAGCTAAATGCTAGAAGCCACAAGAATAACAAGGAATGCATTGCTTTTATCAAGGGAAACTCCTCTCAAGCTAGAAAGCCTAATAATGTGGATAAATCCAAAAATGTTAATACATATGAACAACAACTATTGTTAGAACCTTTGATGCATCATATGTTCTCATGAAAAGTAATCTTGGTAGAGTTTATGCTAAACATGTTGGGCCACGCCATGGGAACACCAAGTCCCATGTGTGGGTGCCCAAATCACTGGTGACTAACCTCAAAGGACCCAAGCAAGCTTGAGTACCTAAGACCAAGGCATGATTGTTTTTGTAGGCCTATTCCTCTGGTGGATCAAAATGGGTGCTAGGTAGTGGATGAACCAACCACATGATCGGAGAAAGAAGGATGTTTGTTGAATATGAAGAAAATGAATATCCAAGTGAAGGCATCTATTTTGGAGACAACAGTCATGGAAGGGTGCTCGGTACCGGTAAAATTGCAATATCATCTCAACACACTCTTTCTCATGTTTTACATATCGATTCCTTAGATTATAACCTATTGTCCATATCTCAATTATGTGACAAGGGTTATAATTGCGTGTTCACTAATGAGGGTGTGACCGTCTCTAGAAGGAGTGATGACTCAGTTGTATTCAAGGGTGTGTTAAAGGGAAAGCTTTATCTTGTTGACTTCAACAAACATAAAGCCGGACTTGACACATGCTTGATTGCAAAGACCAACATGGGTTGGCTGTGGCATAGACAGCTAGCACATGTTGGTATGAGGAATCTTCAAAAACTCCTTAAGTGCGATCACATCCGAGGTTTGAAGGATGTTGTTTCTGAGAAAGACGGGCCCTGTAGTGCGTGCCAAGCTGGGAATCAAGTAGGAGCACTCCATCCCACGAAGAACATCATGACAACAACTAGACCGCTCGAGCTACTTCACATGGACCTATTTGGTCCAATTGCTTACAAAAGCATCGGCGGTAACAAATACAATTTAGTAATTGTTGATGATTTTTTGCGCTTCACTTGGGTTTTTTTTTGCATGATAATACAGAAACTCAAGGAACCCTCAAGAAGTTCTTCAAGCATGCCCAAAATGAATTCTCATTGAAGATCAAGAACATATGAAGCGATAATGGCACAGAGTTCAAGAACACCCAAGTTGAGGAGTACCTAGATGAAGAAGGAATAAAGCATGAATTTTCAGCACTGTATTCCCCTCAACAAAACGGAGTAGCCGAAAGGAAGAACTGAACCCTCATAGAGATGGCGAGGACAATGCTCGATGAGTACAAGACTTTGGATCAGTTTGGGCTGAAGTGATTAACACCGCTTGTCACGCCATAAATCGACTATATATTCATCGTCTACTCAAGAAAACGTCATATGAACTACTCACCAGTAACAAGCCGAATATTTCCTATTTTCAAGTTTTTGGTTCTAAATGTTATATTTTGAACAAGAAGCCTAGAAATTCAAAGTTCACTTTGAAGTCCGATGAAGATTTCTTGCTTGGCTATGATTCGAACTCTTAGACCTATCGTGTCTTCAATAAAGTCTTTGGACTTGTTGAAGTAGCACGTGACATAGTGTTCGATGAAACTAACGGCTCTCAAGAAGAGCAAGTTGATCAATGTGTTCTAGATAGAGAAGAAGCTCCATGTCAAGCGTTGAGAAGAATGTTGTTGGGCGATGTTCGACCACAAGTGCCACCTCCAAATGCAAATGAAGAAGATGAACAACAAGTAGAGGGGGATGATCAAGGGGGTGCTTCCACACGAGATCAACCTCAAGAAGACAAAGATGATCAACACATCAATGAAGGCAATCATCCAAGGGGAGTAGAAGACGATCATGAAGATACAAGACTGCAAGTGCCACATCCAAGAGTACATCAATGCATCCAAAGAGATCACCCTGTCAACAATATAATTGGTGACATCCAAAAGGGAGTAACAACTAAATCTTGTATAGCTAATTTTTGTGAGCATTACTCTTTTATGTCCTTTTTAGAACCACGCGGAATTGAGGATACATTGAAATATCCAGATTGGGTGGTGGTGATGCAAGAAGAACTTAATGATTTCAAACGGAACGAGGAATGGGAACTCATCAAAAGAACCAAGTTCAACGTCGTCGGCACCAAATGAGTCTTCCGCGACAAGCAAGACGAACATAGGGTAGTGACAAGAAACAAGACGCGACTTGTGGCCAAAGGGTATTCACAAGTCGAAGGTTTGGATTTCGACGAAACTTTTGCTCCCGTAGCTAGGCTTGAATCGATTAGAATATTACTTGCATATGCTACTCACCATGATTTAAAGCTCTATCAAATGGATGTGAAAAGCGCATTCCTCAACGGGCCAATCAAGGAGGAGGTTTACGTGGAGCAACCCCCGGATTCGAATATCAAGAGTTCCCCGACCATGTGTTCAATTGCGTAAGGCTCTCTATGGCCTCAAACAAGCTCCTAGAGCTTGGTATGAGTGCCTTAGATATTTTTTGACTGAAAATGGATTTAAGATTGGCAAAGCTGATTACACGTTGTCTCATGCACTTTGACAATGATTTATTTATCTGTCAAATTTATGTTGATGATATTATATTTTTTTCAACTAACAAATCCTTTTGTGAAGAATTTAGTAAGATTATGACACATAGATTCAAGATGTCTATCATGGGAGAATTGAGATATTTCTTAGGATTCCAAGTGAGGCAACAAAAGGAAGGGACGTTCATAAGCCAAACCAAGTACACTCAAGACATACTCAAGAAGTTTGGAATGGACAAAGCGAAGCCTATAAAGACTCCCATGGCAACAAATGGACACTTGGATCTCAATGAAGACGGACCAAACATGGATCAAAAGGTATATCATTCCATGATTGGCTCCCTACTTTACTTATGTGCATCTAGGCCTGATATTATGTTGAGTGTATGTTTGCGTGCAAGATTTCAAGTCAATCCTAAGGAGTGTCATTTGACAGTCATAAAAAGAATATTGCGATATTTAGTTCATACACCTAACCTAGGCCTTTGGTATCCTAAAGGTTCCAAGTTCAATCTCATTGGATATTCCGATGCAGATTATGTCGGATGCAAAGTAGATAGAAAAAGTACCTCTGATACATGCCAATTTCTAGGTAGATCCCTAGTTTCTTGGTCCTCCAAGAAACAAAACTCCATTGCCTTATCCACGGCCGAAGCGGAGTATGTTGCAGCTGGGAGTTGTTGTGCACAACTCCTTTGGATGCGACAAACTCTAAGGGATTACGGTTACAATATGAGTCGTATTCCACTCCTTTATGATAATGAGAGTGCTATTAAAATTGCCCATAACCTCGTTTAGCACTCTGGGACCAAACACATAGATATCCGGCATCACTTTTTGAGAGACCACTCAATAAAAGGAGACATAGCCATTTCCCATGTCAACACCAAAAAACAACTAGCTGATATATTTACCAAACCACTTGATGAAAAACGTTTTTGCGAGCTTCAAAATGAACTAAATATCCTTGATGCTTGGAACGTGGCTTGAAAACTTGCATACCTGTATGGCATCTTCAAAATCTATTGATTGTGTTATGAAAATCATCTCTCTATATTTTCTCTGAAAAAACTATGTTAATTACTTGATCTTGGTGAATTATGGTCATAACTTGATTGTTGTATGTTTACTGATCATATTCATCAAGATTATTTGTGTGTTTTGCCCCCTATTTTCTTTGTAAGGACCTTCGAATATATATGAATGGGCTAAATGTTTCTATTCTGGTGACCACAGACTAGTCTGTGGTTACTCAGACTAGTCCGCACACTGCACACTAGTCCGCAGTGATCCGGTAGTTCGGACTAGTCCGGTTGATCACGGACAAGTCCGATTTTTCGACTCCATAACCCTAAGGCCGCCAAACCCTAATCTCCTTCATCCTCACAACGCTCCTCACATTCTCTCTCCTCACTCGAGCGCCCCCAATGTGATTTGGCGATTTCTCCACCAAATCTCTTCAACTCTCTCTGGAAGACGATCTTCATCGCAAGGGATCGAGGTCCACGGACTTGTCCGCATCAACAACACCTCCAACCTCAAGAATTGAAGGATTTTGGTAAACTTTCTCCAAAACCCTAGAATCTTTGATTTCTTGTGTTATGGACCAAATAGCTTAGCTCAACTAGTTAATACATGACTCCTTGTTGTATTACATCTATCTTAAGCTATTTTTGCATTGAGAAACACCATTGACTTGCTAGTTAGGGTTTGAGTAGTTGAACACTGAACTAGTCCGGTCTCAGCACGGACACGTCCGGTACTCCGGACAAGTCCGCACTTGAGCACCAGACAAGTCCGATTTTTTACTAAACTCAACCCTAAATTCCAACTACTCAATGCATTTCCTTGCCATCAATCCTCATCCATGTATTGTATAATCCTCTTGTTAGGACCATGTCAAGCTCCAACGATGAGATTTCTGACTGAGGATGAGATGGAACAAGACTCTTTGCCTCATGCTTCGACGGGGCAAAGCAAGAAAAGGCAAGAGCGTGTTGCCGAACCATCACCCACCCCACCTAGGATGCGACAGAAGGTTGCAGCCAAGAAGCCACCTTCAAAAGCTCAAGATTTGTTCGACTCCAGCTCAGCGACTCATCGCCAATCCAAAAGGAAAGGCAAAGGGGTTGCCTCCGGCCCAATTGGCCCTCTTCGGATGAGTGCACCAAGACAGGGGAACAGAGACCCCTCTGAAGAAAGATTCAATGGCAAAGGAAGCGATGTAGCTTCAAAGATCAGGACGATTGACTGTTACAGTAGTTCTAGGAAGGCAGCTGATGCAAGGTTCTGGAGCAACTTCCACGCAGACTACTACAGTTCAGTATACCTGCAGATGAAGACTCCAGTAGTCTGCAGTCAATGGATTGACTGGAGCCACTTTGAGAGAAAGAGCTACCCAGCCTTTGATGAAGTGATACAGGTTGTGGAGAGACATGGCCTCAAAGACTTGTTTGCTTTCAGGTGTAACTGGAATGATGAAGTCATCGCTCAATTCTATGCAACCTTCTACTTTGCCAACGATGAAGAGGAAAAGGTGACTTGGATGACACATGGATCCAAGTATACTATTACTTATGATGAGTTTGCAAGACTGCTGCATCTTGAGGACACTAGCAGCAATGAGCTCATCATTCACAACATTGGTGTCTTACAGAAGGATAATATGGAGTTCCTTTATGATACTCGCCTGAAGTACAACCCTCCATCGACCAAGAACATGAAGCCCTTCTTTATGGTTCTCAACAGGGTGCTTAGGAAGACAATTGCTCTGAAGGATAGAGATGGAGGGAGTGTCCAAGGCTACCTGAAGACATTGATGAAGGTGATCAGCAAAAGCAAGAAGTTTGATATCTTTGACTACATTTGGAATGATATGGTGAACATCTCCTGCACACCAAACTGCTCCTGTGGCTATGCACCATACCTGATTTTTATGATTGAGAAAGTCACAGGAATTAAGTTTATGAAGGATGTAGAGCATACTCCTCTAAGGCCCCAGAAGCCTCCCCAAGCCACTCTCCCAGCTGTTGCATCTCCTGTGTCAAGTGAAGAGGCTCCGAGGAGAACTCAAGGAGATGCAAGGACTGCCCCCAACAGTAGGGCCCCTTGTAAGGATCGAATGCCCAAGATGGGGGGTGAATTGGGCTTCTTTTCAAAAATCAAAGCAATAAGACTTAATTACTAAAAGCCCAATTCCCTACGCAAACAACCTATGCAATAGCAACTTCGCGGTATATAAAATGCATAAGTGTAGGGTGAGGAGAAGAGGATGCAAACTCCCGAGGAGACACAAAGATTTATCCCGTGGTTTGGCAAGATCGACAAGATCTTCCTACATCCACGTTGTGGCACCCACCAAAGGGTATAGCCACACCCAAGTCACCGAGACTAGGGATCTTCACTATCTTTCTCTGTTTGCCAACCTCGGCAAGGTGGAGCTCAAGCCTTGTACAACTTTGATCCTCCGGGCTTCCACAACCATCTTGTCAAGATCCGGAAGTCTCTCTCGGTTACAAACACCAAGGGACACTCCCTTACAGCTCTCACTACACTAGAGATTTCACTCACCAAGAATGGAGGCACACAAGCTCTCTCTCTAGCTAGTTCTAGCCTATCTCTTGGTGTGTAAGTGGTCTAAAAGATGTAAAAGTGATGGCTCAATGTCTTGAATGCTTGAGGATGTGTAGAGTATGTCTGGTGATCAAGACTTGTCGATTTGATAGGTTGAAGGGGTATAAATAGTCTGCCTCCACAAAATAGCCGTTGGAAAAGTAGGCTGACATCACTTCTCTGCGAACACCGGATGATCCGATGTCTCCCCTTCAGTTATCATTGGTCAAAGCCAAATTAGCTGATGTCACTGTGTCAGATATGACCGTTGTTAGACCGATGTTATACTTTTCATCTCATCGGATGATCTGATGGCACTTCCTCCAGAATTGGTTCAAACTTGATGCTTACTGGAGTGATTGACCGATGTGTATATTGTTGTACATCGGATGATCCGGTGCTATACTTAGTCCAAGGATATTGCTTACTGTACTGATGGACCGATGTAGCTTTGCCCTTAACATCGGATGATCCGATGAGTGCTTTGTTCTGAGGTCTTCTTCTTCTGCTGAACCAACTCGACCGATGTGTTGTTCTCTGGAAACATCGGTTGATCCGGTGAGTTGATTTTGTTTGCTTCGAGTTGTTCTAAGTGATTCTTTTGTGTTTTTCTCGATTGACCTCTTAGACACTTGTTGGAAATATACTTCTGAAGATTGTCAAGCATTGAGTGTTGTCAATTATGGTTGAATGACTTTGACATATGAGCTTTTACTTCTAATCTTCATAACATTGATTGATCTCATCAAAAGATTGTTTAGGGGTCTCCAATGGTCATTAGTTGATGTTCATATTCATAAAGATTTCATTTGATTGAGTGATATGGGAGACCTTGCATCCACAAAGTCATTAGTAAAATCCAATGGTTGTCATTAGTCACCGAAACCATACCTCATGGGGGCCTAGATGCTTTCAATATCCCCCTTTTTGGTGATTGATGACAACACAACGAGTGAAGCATAATAATAAATTTGATAGTACGATACTCAAGAAGATATGCAATGAGTACAAGATATGGCATTTTAAACTTGAAGACTCAAAAGATATTAATAATGCGAAAGATCAATCAATCAATAACTTTAAGAGAATAAGTAGCACATAAAAACTCAATGAATAGCAAAAGAGTAGCAAGAACACCAAATTACAAAAGATAGATAAAGACTCCCCCTGAGTCTAAGCAACCCTCTAAGCAACCCCCCCTGACTCTCTAACTCTTCTCCCCCTTCGACATCAAGACACCAAAAAGGGATCCAAGGCCTAAGAACCCTGAGTGCTCGGAGCGATGACGAATTGGTCACCGTCAGGGGTGCTGTCATCGGAGTTGCTGCCTGTTGCTGCGGCTGAGGCTGGAGTAGAAGCGGAAGGAGCTGAAGGAGCCGTAGGAGCCGCCATCGGTGCTTGCTGAGAAGAAGCTGCTGGCAACGGGGCACTAACGACGGATGCCGGCGTCTGATGGAACAACGTCATAGCCGGTAGTGGAGAGTGGATCGGTGTGCCTGGAGCCAGCAGTGGAGACATGCTGATCGACGGGATCGGCATGGTCGGCACCGGAGCTGCAGCTGGAGCAAGGACTGGCGGGGGTGGAGCAACGCCTGGCAGCTGCGACGGCAGGGCAATCCCAGTCTGGGTGTAGAGGTTGGTGATCAACCCCAGGATGCCCATCATCGCCTGTTGCGTCTGCTGCTGCTGGTCGAGGAAGCGCTGGTGCATCTGGTCTATCAGCCCCGTCAGCCTGTCTATGTCCTCTCGCCTCTCATGGGCGATCTGGCACTGCATCTCCTACTGCTGCTGCTGGAGCTCCAATAGACATGCTGCCTGCTCAGCTCGGGCCTGCTCAGCTGCAAGCCAGTCCAGGTGCTGCTGCTCAACCATCTGTTGTAGGAGGGATGTGAGCTCGGACGGCTGAGAAACCTGTGCCTTTGAGACGGGAGGTGGAGTAGGAGGTGGCACTGTCGAGCCTCCAGCATCTGCGTCGTGCTGCCTGGGTGAGGGAGGAGGAGGGAAGTACTCCTCAACACTGTCATCCGTGTCACTCTCAGACCATATATGCTGAAGGTCCTCACCCTGAGCCTCTACCTCTGCCAGCCTCTCATCTTCCTTTTCTAGATCAGACCAATCCTCCTCGGATAGCCGAGCACGAACCTGATGCTCGACTGGACGGCCAAGGCGGCGGTCTCCAGGAGCTGGAGCTTGGTAGTGGCTGAACCGTGTGACACTCTCGTCAGTGAGACAGTCACGCACGGCGGACTCCTCAGGAACCATCATGGAGAGCAGGTAGCTGATCCAGTGTCCAAACACAAGCTGCCTCATCATGCCCACTCCATCAGTGATCACGTCCTCCATCTCACATATGAGGATGTCCACAATATCGAATTCCATCCCGTTCATGATGTAGAACAGGAGGGTCTTCTGCAAGCTGGTGAACCCCTCTAGGTATCCGGACCTCGGCAGGAGAGTGTGGCGCAAGGCAAGGTGCACTGTGCACGCAGCTGGAGTCAGTAGTTCCGGTACCCTCGGCTGGTCTGGAGAGAAGGACGGTCCAAACAGAGAGCGGATCTCCTCCAGTGGTGGTTCCACTCCTCCAGTGAGTGGCCTCCTCGGCGGGTCTGCTTGTCCATATACCCTCTCATGCACGCAAGTGTCGTGCAGGTCCACTCCTAGCAGCTGTGCCAACGTCTGCCTCGTCAAGTGATGGTACTGACCCATGAACATGAAATCTATAGACCTACAGCCCTTAGAGATATAGAGGGTGGCGTAGAATATGCGGACCCAGTCCTCCACGTAGGCACTCCTCTCGTAGGACACTAGCTCCACCAGCCCTCTGTACCTCACAAAGTAGGGGCGTATCTCCGTCTCGGCTGCTAGAGCAAGTTAATCCCAGTCCAAGAAGTTGTGCTGGAAGATCTTGTGGCCTCGGCGTCTATAGGTCTCGTATAGTGACACCTGTGTCAAAGTCCAGAAACGACTATCCACAAGAGCCTCTCTGGGCTGCGGGTACCACTCCTCAAGCAAAACACTCCATCTGAGTCTTCTGAGTTTCTTGGCCTTCATCTTCCGGTAATCAGTCAACCGGACACCTTCACCAACATGGACAGTGGTGTCCATCTCGTAGACGGCTCTCTGGGCCTCTCTGTCCTCTCGAAGCTCGGCAGCAGTTGGTCTCGAATGTGGTGCTGCTACGGGATGACCCCCACGGGTCCTGGCTGAGCGTCGGCGGACAAGCGGCACTTCCGGCTCTTCTTCTGCCTCGGACTCATCTAGCACGGGAGGCTGCCTCGGACGAGCCTTGCGGATCCTCAATGATCCTCCTCGGCCACGCTCTCGCTCCTCGACGGCGCGAGCGGCCATCAATGCCTTCTTCTCCTCCTTGGATAACTTTTACTTCTTTGCGGTCGACTCTGCAGTGGCCTTGCCCTTGTTCTTCTTGTCACGAGCCATTGCGATGAGGCGCGAGAATGAGGTTGACGAAGTCAAGTGCACGAAACGGCGACACGAAGATCGTCACGGCCGGAAACCCTAACGACGTAGGGAGGCACCACGGCGATGGAGAGGACGGTGGCGGTGGTGCACGGGATGGAGCAGCTGCGGTGGTGGAGAGAGGCGGCGGCGGCGGCTGCGGTGGAGGATAGTGGCGGCGGCGGTGCAGGAGGAAGTGGCAGCGGCGGCTGCTGTGGTGCGGTGGCTGCTGTGGTGCGGCGGCGGCCGGAGGGTGGCGGCGGCGGCCGGAGGTGAGGGAGCGTCGGGGTCGGGAGAGAGAAGACCGGGAGGTGAAGGGCCGTTTAAATAGTGGGTCCCAAACCCTAGCCGAAAATATAACACCGGATGGACTGATGTTAAAAGATAGAGGCATCGGTCGAATGGCACAGTAAGGATATTCAAAAAGGTACCATTGACATCGGATGAACCGACGTGGAAAGGGATAGCATCGGTGGATTTTAGCACAGTTCCAGAAGTGTGAACATCGGATGCACCGATGTTTCTCAGAGTGAACTCGTCGGTTGATTTGTGATACTGACTGAGCTGACCCTTGTTCTTTGAACACAAACTGATCCGATGATGGTCTGGCCTAAGCATCGGATAATCCGATGACTACAAAACAGCAACATCCCATATATGTCCTTTGACCAAACAAACAAACAATGAGAAACACATGTCTCAGGACCTTTTGGGCAACCCCTTACCCCTCAAAAATACTAATATGCCAATAACTTGGCTAAGCCTTAAAGCAAATAAAACATCGAGAAAATAGGGAGGAAAAATATCCAATAAAATGTAAGGCCCATGCTTTGTGAGCTAGAGGATGAAGCCTTCTATCTCTTAGAAGCATGTTCCTTTAGGCATTAACGCACCTAACATTTTGTTCTTTACACCTCATATGAGTTGAGATATTGCATTTCAAACAAGTCTCTTTCTCATGAGGTGGGTTCTCCTTTGTGACAATCTACCGTATGCAACGCCAAACAATTTATAGTGTAGGAAATTTAAATGTGAGTGCAAGTCTATATGGCACGCATCATGCAAGACATAAAGTAAATCTATCTTGCCAAATTTGAACCTTTCAAAGGCTTCTTTAGGGAGAGCCACTCTCCAAGCCTTGGGGAAACCCAAAAGAACCTCCATCCCAAGCTGACCCTTGCTCACCCCTATCCTTTGAAAGTTAGACAAGACCTATATGAGATGCATTCTTACATGATCATGGCAACTTACATGACGTTTGATGCATCTAGCACATTTAATTCACTTCTTAGCCTAGAAAAAGTTTTCTCATCAAGTGGTTTAGTGAAGATATCCGCCAATTGTTCTTCGGACCTAACACCTCGCAATGAGATGTCTCCCTTAGCTTCATGGTCCCTCAAGAAATGATGGCGAATATCAATGTGCTTAGTGCGGGAGTGTTGAACGGGGTTTTTAGCTATCATAACCGCACTTTCATTGTCACAAAGGAGAGGCACACAACCAAGTTTAACACCAAAGTCCAAAAGGGTTTGCTTCATATAAAGAATTTGGGCACAACATGCACCAGCCGCAATATATTCCGCTTCCGCCGTGGACAAGGCGACGGAATTTTGCTTCTTTCTAGACCAAGATACTAGGGAACGCACAAGCAAGTGGCACCCACCGGAGGTAATCTTGCGGTCCACACGGCATCCGGCAAAGTCCGAATCCGAGTATCCCAAGAGATGGAATTTTGAACCTTTAGGGTACCACAAGCCCACACTAGGGGTATGCTTAAGATACCTAAGTATCCTAAAGACCGCCTTCCGATGCGATTCTTTAGGTGCCGCTTGAAAGTGAGCACACAAGCATACACTAAACATGATATCAGGCCTAGATGCGGTAAGGTAAAGCAATGAACCAATCATAGAACGGTAGTTAGATTGATCAATAGGTTTACCGTCCTTATCCGCGTCGAGATGACAATTTGTTGCCATTGGAGTGCTTCTTGAGTTACAATCTCCCATCTCAAATTTCTTCAAGAGGTCCTTGGTATACTTCTCTTGATAGACGAAGGTCCCCTCTTGAAGTTGCTTGATTTGGAATCCAAGGAAGAAGTTGAGCTCTCCAATCATTGACATCTCGAATTCCCTAGACATCATTTTGCCAAACTCATGGCTAAGAGTTTCGTTAGTTGAACCAAAAATAATATCATCAACATAAATTTGGCAAATAAATAAGTCTCCGTCGATGTCTTTGGTGAAGAGTGTGGTGTCCACCCTCCCGATCTTGAATCCTTGCATGATCAAGAAATCCCGTAGTCATTCATACCATGCCCTAGGTGCTTGCTTGAGCCCGTAGAGCGCCTTGTGCAACCTATACACATGATTAGGATTCCTCGGATCTTCAAACCCGGGAGGTTGTTCAACATAAACAAGCTCATTAATGTAACCATTAAGAAAGGCACTTTTCACATCCATTTGATAAAGTCTAATATTATGATGTGATGCAAAGGCAAGAAGTATACGGATGGCTTCTAGCCAGGCGACCGGAGCAAATGTCTCCCCAAAGTCTAGTCCTTCAACTTGCGAAAACCCTTTGGCCACAAGTCTTGCCTTGTTGCGGACCACAACGCCGTTCTCGTCTTGTTTGTTGCGGTACACCCACTTTGTTCTGATGACGTTCTTATCCTTGGGTCGCTCCTCCAACACCCAAACTTCATTGCGGATGAAGTTGTTAAGTTCTTCTTGCATGGACATCACCCAATTTGGATCTTGGAGTGCTTCCTCAATGTGAGTGGGTTCTACACACGAAACAAATGAGTAGTGCTGACAAAACGAAGCGAAATGGTGAGAACGTGTACTTACTCCCCTTGACGGACTTTCGATAATTTGGTCCATCGGATGCGCCTTGGATATGCGTCCATGCCTCATAAGTGGTTGTGAAGCACTTGGCGGTGGTGATGCGGGTTGCTCATCTTGTGGTTGGACTTGATCATGGACTTCTTCTTCTTCTTGATGTTGTGTAGCTTGTGAGTCTTGAGTTGGCAATGGATCATCCTTCTCTTCTTCGTCAACTTGAGGCGCCATGGAAGTGTTGATGTTGGAACATGAAGCTCCCCCTTGATCATGGCTCTCCTCAACTTTAGGCTTGATGTCTCCAATGGTCATGTTCTTCATAGCTTCTCGTAGAGGCTCATCATCTATTTCATCATGACCAAAACTCTCCTCTTGGGAGCCGTTAGTTTCATCAAACTCAACATCACAACTTTCCTCAACTAAACCGGAGGTTTGGTTTAATACTCAATATGCTTTTGAGTTTGATGCATAACCAAGAAATATACCAACATCACATCTTCTTTAAAACTTACCGAGCCTTTTCTTGCGGTAGATGTAGCACTTGCACCCAAAGACTCGAAAGTAGGAGATGTTGGGCTTTCTCCCAATGAGAAGTTCGTACGGGGTCTTTTGAAGTAGTCGATGTAGGTAGACCCTATTTGCGGCATGGCACGCCGTGTTGATTGCTTCGGCCCAAAACTTCTCCGACGTGCCATAGTCATCAAGCATTGCTCGCGCAAGGGTGATGAGAGTCTTGTTCTTCCTTTCAACAACACCATTTTGTTGAGGAGTGTATGTGGCTGAAAACTCATGCTTCACGCCTTCACGGTTACACCACTCCTCGATATTGTAGTTCATGAATTCGGTGTCGTTGTCACTCCGGACCTTGATGATGGGAAGTTGAAATTCCCTTTGAGCGCGGTTAGCGAAGGTCTTGAACACTTCCAGAGTTTCACTCTTATCACCTAGAAACAAAGTCCAAGCATAGCGAGAGTAGTCATCAACTATAACAAGACAATAGAGGTTACCGCCAAGACTTTGATATGTGGACGGTCCGAAGAGGTCCATGTGAAGTAGCTCAAGTGGCTTGGAGGTTGACACCATTGTCTTCATTGGGTGGTGTGAAGCAACTTGCTTCCCGGCTTGACAAGCGCTACAAAGCTTGTTCTTCTCAAATGTGACATCCTTCACGCCGGCCACCATCCCAAGCTTGAATGACTTCTTGAGCTTGCTCATCCCAATGTGCGCTATGCGTTGATGCCATAGCCAACCCAAACTCGTCTTAGTGAAAAGACAAGTGGTCAAGCTAGCATCCTTGTTGGAGAAGTCTACAAGGTAGAGATGTCCATGCCAAAATCCTTTGAAGACTAGTTCTTTTCTTGTTTCACTACTCACAACAACATCGTTTTTGCTAAAAGTGCACGTTAGTCCAAGATCACATAATTGTGCAATAGAAAGTAAATTAAAACTAAGTGACTTAATGTACAATACATTAGAAGTAGATAAGTCATTTGAAATGGCAATATTACCTAACCCAATTACCTTACCCTTAGAGTTATCACCAAAGGTGACTTGTTCATGATTTCCGGGGTTTTCTATGGTGGTGAACATACCATCATTTCCGGTCATATGTTGAGTGCACCCGCTATCGAGTACCCAATGCTTTCCTCCGGCTTTGTAGTTCACCTACACACAAGAGTTCAATTTTTAACTTTAGGCACCCAAGCCAACTTAGGTCCTTGTATGTGTGATACAAGTGTTTTTGGGACCCAAAGTTGCTTGGGGAGCTTCCCCTTCATGCCCTTCATGTCTTTGCCAATGAACCTTGCCTTCACCTTGCCATCTACTTTACTTAAGAGATAATAACGATCATTGAAAGTAGATTTGTAATTAATGGGCAATTTTGGAGAAGGTCGGTTAGGAAGAGGACACTCCCTTGTGTGGTGACCGATGACCTCACAATGTTGGCAATAAGAACCAACTTCCTTGATGAAGCTTGTTCTAAGCTCCGGTGAGGGCACCTTTCCTTTGTTAGGCACCGGGAAGGATCCAAGTCCTCTCTTGTTGAAGGCTTTTGCTTGTTGGAAGAGGATTTCCTTGTGCTTGACTTCTCCTTTTGATAGTCTAGCCACACTAGTGCGGAGACTCTCAATTTCTTCCAACAAGTCCTTCTCCCTAGTGTTCTCTTTCAAAGGCAAAGACTTGTGCAAGACATTAGTGGCATGAGAAGTAATGAATACCTTATCATTAAGAGTTTGTTTCTTTATATTTTTCAATTCTTGATCAAGCGCTTCATGCGCAAGGTTAAGTATTTGATGCTCTTGGATCAACTCATTGTGCTTTCCCAAGAGTGCTTGGTGGGCTAAGTCAAGCTCATGATGATCTAGATTGATTTGAGCCTTATCCTTCTCAACTTGCTTGACATGGGATTTGAGTGTGTCATGCTCTTTAAGTATGCTTTCATACTTGTCAAGCAAATCAAGGTTAGCACGAGTTTCTTCAAGAGCCTTAACCTTACTCTTTTCCCTCTTAATGATAGTATGATATTCATTTATTAATGAAGTTAAATCATCGGGGGAAAGCTCATCATCGCTAGAATCATCACATACCTTGGTGTTACCTTTAGCCATGAGTCACATGGGTGGTGGATGAAGAGGTGAGTCATTATTGTTGGCAATGGCAAGGCCGGCCAAACTTTCTCCTTCCGCTTCACTCTCTTCATCACTTGACTCTTCGTCGGTGACCCATTCATTCGCCTCACACATGAACACCTTTTGTGGGCCATTTCTTTTCTTTGGGAAGAGCTTTGCCTTTTTGCCCTTGTCATGCTTCTTCTTCCCAAAGGATCTTGGTTTAGGTTTGGCCTCTTCTTCAACATTTTCACTATCTTCAAGCTTGTGATGCTTGCTCTTGTAGTTCTCTCTTCTTTTGTCTGGTTTTGGACAATCATAGGAGATGTGGCCTTGATCACCACAATTGTACCAAGTCTTGTGATCATCCCTCCTTGGTAGAAACTCTTTCTTCTTGGGATCAAAGGTGTATCCCTTTTTAGTAATCTTGGAGTTCAAGCGTGAGAATTTTCTCATCATCAATGCAAGCTCATCATCGTCATATTCACTTGATGCTTGCTCTTCTTCACTTGAGCTAGGATCAACCACCTTCTTCTTCCTGAGGCTTGTTTTCTTGCTGGAGGCCTTTAGAGCAATTGTTTTTGAAGATGATTGCTCCATCATCCCAAGTACACTCATCTCATGAGCGTGAATTTCTCCAATGAGTTCTGAAACTTCAATGTGGTCAAGAGACTCTTTTTGAAGCATGGAGTTGATGATGTTGTACTTTGGCTTGGGAAGGAGCATGAGGATCTTGCGGTTGATGAGTCCCTTGCCAAGAGAAGCAATGTCAAGAGCATTAATTTCTTCAATATGTACATTCAAGCGAGAGAACATTTCATTGACATTTTCATGAGGTAGCATTTTAAATTCATCATACTTGGCTGTAAGCATGTGATATTTTAGTTCCTTGACTCGAGAAGAGCCCTCATGAATTTCTATTAAGCAAGCCCAAATTTCACAAGCCTTTTCCTTGCTAGCAATCCTAGCAAACACATCTGGACTAATACATTCATAAATAGCATTCCTAGCTTTAGCATCCCATTTAATTTGATCACCAACATAATTGTGCTCACCAAACCCCGCGTGGGTCGCTTCCCATACTTCGGGAGCAATAGCCTCTAGATAAGCGCTCATGCGTGCTTTCCAATAGGCAAAGTTCTTGCCCTCGAAGATAGGAACCGAACCCCCAACCTTGGCCATTTTAGCTCTCTAGCAGTGAAGCTAGACTGATCCTATGAGCAACCTTGCTATGATACCAATTGTAAGGATCGAATGCCCAAGAGGGGGGTGAATTGGGCTTCTTTTCAAAAATCAAAGCAATAAGACTTAATTACTAAAAGTTCAATTCCCTACGCAAACAACCTATGCAATAGCAACTTCGCGGTATATAAAATGCATAAGTGTAGGGTGAGGAGAAGAGGATGCAAACTCCCGAGGAGACACGAAGATTTATCCCGTGGTTCGGCAAGATCGACAAGATCTTCCTACATCCACGTTGTGGCACCCACCAAAGGGTATAGCCACACCCAAGTCACCGAGACTAGGGATCTTCACTATCTTTCTCCGTTTGCCAACCTCGGCAAGGTGGAGCTCAAGCCTTGTACAACTTTGATCCTCCGGGCTTCCACAACCGTCTTGGCAAGCTCCGAAAGTCTCTCTCAGTTACAAACACCAAGGGACACTCCCTTACAGCTCTCACTACACTAGAGATTCCAATCACCAAGAATGGAGGCACACAAGCTCTCTCTCTAGCTAGTTCTAACCTATCTCTTGGTGTGTAAGTGGTCTAAAAGATGTAAAAGTGATGGCTCAATGTCTTGAATGCTTGAGGATGTGTAGAGTATGTCTGGTGATCAAGACTTGTTGATTTGACAGGTTGAAGGGGTATAAATAGCCAGCCTCCACAAAATAGCCGTTGGAAAAGTAGGCTGACATCACTTCTCTGTGAACACCAGATGATCCGATGTCTCCCCTTCAGTTATCATCGGTCAAAGCCAAATTAGCTGATGTCACTGTGTCAGATATGACCGTTGTTAGACCGATGTTATACTTTTCATCTCATCGGATGATCCGGTGGCACTTCCTCCAGAATTGGTTCAAACTTGATGCTTACTGGAGTGATTGATCGATGTGTATATTGTTGTACATCGGATGATCCGATGCTACACTTAGTCCAAGGATATTGCTTACTGTACTGATGGACCAATGTAGCTTTGCCCTTAACATCGGATGATCCAGTGAGTGCTTTGTTCTGAGGTCTTCTTCTTTTGCTGAACCAACTCGACCGATGTGTTGTTCTCTGGAAACATCGGTTGATCCGGTGAGTTGATTTTGATTGCTTCGAGTTGTTCTAAGTGATTCTTTTGTGTTTTGCTCGATTGACCTCTTAGACACTTGTTGGAAATATACTTCTGAAGATTGTTAAGCATTGAGTGTTGTCAATTATGGTTGAATGACTTTGACATATGAGCTTTTACTTCTAATCTTCATAACATTGATTGATCTCATCAAAAGATTGTTTAGGGGTCTCCAATGGTCATTAGTTGATGTTCATATTCATAAAGATTTCATTTGATTGAGTGATATGGGAGACCTTGCATCCACAAATTCATTAGTAAAATCCAATGGTTGTCATTAATCACCGAAACCATACCTCATGGGGGCCTAGATGCTTTCACCCCTCCTCAAAAAGGGTCTCCTAGTGGCATCTTGAAGTACTTGGCCACCATCTTTGGCTCCTGCAGAAAGGCTGAGGTGAAACTTCACAAGTTGAACAAGGCAAGGAAAGCAGACATGAAGTATGTGAAAGAAAATGTCAAGAATATTTGTCAGAAGCTGGAGATCGAGCCTGTTGGATCTCCTATTATCTCTGATGACTCAGCTTCAAACTTCTCTGAGCTGCCACCTCTCTCTCCCTCCGAGCTTGCCTATTTTGGTGTTGGGGGCACTTCGAGTGGATCTGCCCCTCCTCCTCCTCCTCCTCCTCCTCCTCCTCCCCAGCCTGAAAATGAAGACAATGAGAGGACCAACAACGAGGAATGAGCCTGCGGCGACTTCTAGATCCCTCCTCTCCTCCTTTTTGGTGCCTTGATGCCAAAGGGGGAGAGATTGAGGGGGATTCATTAGGTTGTAGATGTAGATGAGAGATGAGAGCTCCATTTGCATCTTTTGTTCTCTGTTATGCTTTTGGTGGTGTAAGATTGTTTTTAATGTTGTAAGACTCTTATTATGCTTCTAAGTTATGTTTATGGAGTTTGTGATGATACTTTGATATAATCTATGTTTATGCTTTGAAATTGACATATATGCTTGCTGTTGTTATGATTATGCTTTTACCTCATTCTTATCACGATTATTGCTTACACACACACACGTAGTTTTGCACCCCACCATAAAGAGTGCACATATGTATTATGTTTTCATTGCTTAATTTTTTTCCAAGCTCATATGTGCACACTTTATGAAAATATGGACTTTTAATCATATTTGTGAAATATCAATTGGTTCACATCAATCACCAAAAAGGGGGAGATTGAAAGTGCATCTAGGCATCCCTTGTGGGTTTTGTTGATTTATGACAAACAAATGAGATCCTAACTAAATTGGTGAGATGAGCGCAGGTTTTAATGAAATAATAATGAAAGCGCAAAAAGAAAGGAGAGTGAGGAATCAAGTTGAAAATAGCTCAAGAGATGAATAGAATACTCTTTGTGTATGGAGTGTGTTGGAGAAACACACCCGAAAAGCTCAAGCAAAAGAAAACACTCTCACTGCACAAATTTACACAGGGTCGGACTAGTCCAATATACCCCGGACTAGTCCGATAATCTCTATGTCCAGGATCGGGCAAGTCCTCCCAGTGCGGACTTGTCCACAACGGACTAGTTCGATAAAGTCCGGACTAGTCCAATAACACTTCTGATCAACATCAGACAAGTTCGATATTCCACGGACAAGTCTGAAATCCTCAGTGGCCAACATCGAACATGTTCCCCAATTTAGGACTTGTTCTTAGCCCCTCAAAATTTCACTACACCAGACTATTCCGATATTATCCGGACTATTCCGATAACCTCTCTGACTAAAATTGAACAAGTCCTCCAAGTGCGGACTTGTCCTCAATTCACTAAGGGATTCACCACGCCGGACTAGTCCGATATGTGACGTACTAGTCCGAATATCTCTAGAGACAAAATCTGACTAGTCCGCCAGTTGTCGGACAAGTCCGATAATTCGGGACACTTAGGGTTTCCCAGACGCTGCGCAAGGACTAGTCCGCAGTCCACCACGGACTAGTCCGGACTTTGTAAACCCTAACGGTAACCTTTGGAAACTCTGGTATAAATAGAGGTGCACGGCCCTACTATGAAATCTCTCGACCCCTTGCCCCATCACACCTTCCAAGAGCCCAGAAAACACGTCTCTCCACACAATCCAATGCAAGAAATATCAAATCCTTGAGGATTAACCATAGATCAAAGGAGAGACACGTTCTTCACGTCTTGAGCTCTTGGGTTTGATTCTCTCACACACTCTCGATGTTTTATTGCATATCTTTTGAGTGTGTTTGGTGGTGTTTCGAATTGTAAATCTTGGGGAGCCCTCAACTTTTGAGAAGGCACCTTGAACACAGTTATTTACCCCCTTTGTGATTAGTGGAAGAGAATCGGCCTCCATGGCGATTCGACGAGGGTAGGGTTGGTGAAGACCCGATCCTTCATGGACTCCTCAACATGGACATAGATTTCCTCTGTGGAATCGAACCACGAGATAAAATCATTGTGCCTTTACTTTTGTTCTTACTATTCATTGCAATCTAGGGTTTGCTCGATCTTGTTCAAGTTATGTTAAAACTTTGAAACTAAAGTTAACTTGTGCTATATCATAGTTTTATTAAAACAATACACTCGAGTTACAACTCAATTTCTGCTGTATAGAGTACTTGGATCGAAATCATCAATCAAACTTGATCGATCTAGTCCGCACACACCGGACTAGTCCGCACCCAATCGAACTAGTTTGATTTCTCTTTGTTTGATCAGGTTGCTAAGTGTTTCAGGTTATGACAAAAGTTCAAAAAGCCTATTCACCCCTCCCTCTAGGCTACATTCACCAATGTACTCTTGGGTGAGGCACTTGTGAGGCCTTTGCTCTTCCTCATCTTCATCTTCATTTTCAATGTCTCCCCCTAGATCATTTCTTCCATGATTATATTGATCTTGTTGATCCAGCTGATGTTGATCTTGTGCAGAGGCTCCCCCTTGATCAATGCTCTCTTGTTGAGGTACATTTTGAGCACTTGAGTCTTGTGATTGCTCTTGAGGTCGAATATCACCAAGTGTCATCCTCCTCAACGCTTGACATGGGGCTTCTTCTTGATCTAGCACACACTTATCAACTTGCTCTACTTGGGAGTCATTAGTCTCATCGAACACTACGTCACATGCCACTTCAACAATCCCAGAGACTTTGTTGAAAACACGATAGGAATAGGCACTCGAATCATAACCAAGCAAGAACCCTTCATCATATTTTGAAGCGAACTTCAAAGTCCTCAGTTTCTTGTTTAAAATAAAGAATTTGCTTCCAAATACTCTGAAATATGAGACATTTGGTATGTTACCCGTGAGGAGCTCATATGGCATTTTCTTCAGAAGTCGGTGAAGATATAACTGGTTCGTGGCGTGACAAGCGGTGTTTACCGCTTCATCCCAAAACCGGTCCAAAGTCTTGTATTCGTATAGCATTGTCCTCGCCATCTCAATGAGTGTCCTGTTCTTCCTTTCGTCCACCCCATTTTGTTGAGGGGAGTAGGGTGCCGAAAACTCATGTTTTATTCCTTCTTCATCTAGGTACTCCTCAACTTGAGTATTTTTGAACTCCGTTCCATTGTCACTCCTAATATTCTTAACGGTTGAAGAGAATTCATTTTGCGCTCTCTTCAAGAACTTTTTTAGAATCCCCTGGGTTTCTGATATATCATACAAGAAAAATACCTAGGTAAATCTAGAAAATAATCAACATTGACTAAACCATAATTGTTACCGTCGATGCTTATATAAGCAATTGGACCAAAGAGGTCCACATGAAGAAGTTCCAGCGGTCTTGATGTAGTCATCACGTTCTTTGCAGGGTGTGGTGCTCCAACTTGTTTTCCCGTCTGGCATGCGCTACATGGCCTGCCTTTCACAAACACAACATCTTTCAAACCTCGGATGTGATCACCCTTTAGAAGTTTCTACTGACTTCTCATCCCAACATGGGCTAGCAGTCTATGCCACATCCATCCCATGTTAGTTTTTGCAACCAAGCAAGTGTTGAGTTCAACTTTATCTTTGTCGAAATCAATAAGATAAAGTTTTCCCTTTAACATTCCATTGAATGCAATTGAGTTATCGCTTCTTCTAAAGACTATCACACCCTCATTAGTGAATAAGCAGTTGTATCCTTTGTCACATAGCTGAGATATGGACAAAAGGTTATAATCTAAAGAATCGACATGTAAAACATTGGAGGGAGTGTTGAGAGGAGATTTCAATTTTACCGCTGTCAACGACTTTTCCTTGGTTTTTGTCTCCGAAATAAATTCCTTCACTTGGATCTGTGTTTCGCTCATACTCTATGAAGATTCTCCTTTCTACGGTCATGTGATTGGTACATCCACTATCTAGCACCCATTTTGATCCACCGGAGGGGTAGGCCTGCAAAAAATATTTATATCTTGGTTTTAGGTACCCAAGTTTGCTTGGGTCCTCGAAGGTTAATCACAAGTGTTTTAGGCACCCACAAACAAGCTTTAGGTCTCTTGTGGCATGGCTCTGCATATTTAGCATAAACATATCCAAATTTCTTTTTCATGAGGACATAAGATGCATCAAAAGTATAAATAATATTTGCAGTTCAAATTCAAGTGATTTTTCTTTAACAAAGGTGATATGATCCCTACGTTGAGCATTAGTGGACAACTTTTTACCTTTTGTATACCCAAGACCATCTTTGGCATTAGGAGGTCTTGTGACCATATATGCACTATGTGCATATTTTATCTTTTCCTTGTCAAAGATGCCACTTTAGGATGGATGTTTAACATGTGAAACATTGGATTCATCTTCTACATTAGCCTTCTTACTAGAGCATGTGCAAGTTTTAATAAATGTCAACTTGACATCTTGAGAAGGTGAACTTTTATAGGAGGAAGCATCACTTTTCTTGAGTGACTCCACTTGAACTTCAAGGATTTTGTTAACTTTTGTCAAGTTAGCAAGTTCGTCCTTGACTACAATGTGTGAGTCTTCTAGTTTTGAGTAAGTTTCCTTACTCAAAGCTAGCTCAAGCTCAAGTGCCTTACTTTTCTCCTTTTCAAGCTCAAGGAGCTGTTTAACCTCTGGATAGCTCTTCCTTTCACGGATGAGCATATCTTCTTGGAGGTTGACAAGCTCCTCCTTCTCAAAGATTTCATTTGACAACATCTTTATTTTTCGTAGTGCAGTTTTGCTCAATCCTTTAAGCATTTCCTTATTTTCACTAGAACTATCAAAATCATCATTAGAGGAATGTAAGGAGGGGGGTGTAAGTTGAACCTTCTTCTTGCCTTCCTTAGCCATGAGGCATGTGTGGTTGTGGTTCTCCCTTCCTCTCAGTTTGGGAAGAGTGTAGACTTCTTGTTCGGCTTCTTGATGGCAATTGTTGCCATCTCATCTTCATCATCTGAGGAGGACTCGTTGTTTGAGTCCCACTCTTTGTCAATGTGCGCTTGTTGTGCTTGCTTCTTTTTCTTGAAAGTTTTCTTCTCTTGCGACTTTGCTTCTTTCTTCTTCTTATTTTCCTCATATGGACAGTCAACCATAAAGTGTCTGTATTCGCCGCAGTTGTAGCAAGTACGTCGAGCCTTGGATTTTCCTTTTTCCTTGTTCTTTCCTTCACTTGAGTTGCTTCCTCTTCTTCTTCTCATCATGCGCTTGAATCTTTTCATGAAGAGCGCCATCTCTTTATCATCCATATTTGTGCTTAGATCTTCAGTGTCTTCTTTTTCATATGTCTCACGAGCCTCCTTCCCTTTGGGCTTGCAAGTTGCCTTGAGGGCAACCTCCTTCTTCTTGGATGAGGTAAGTTAAGCTAAGTCTTTGACATATTTATCTTCTTTCTCCATCATCTCGTGATTGATAATTTTGCCAAGGACTTCATCGGGGGTCATTTTGTGAAACCTCGTGCTTTTCTCCTATAATGGAACGCAAGGTGACATTCCGAGGCATAAAGGCTCTTATCATTCTCTTCACAATCTCATGATCAGTCCACTTCTTGCTTCCATAAGCACATATCTTGTCGATGAGTGTCTTCAAGCGGTTGTACATCTCTTGAGGAGTTTCCCCATCTTCAACGGCAAATCTGCCCAATTGTCCCTCAAGCATCTCAATCTTTGCTTCGCGGCGGAGCGGTTCCCTTCATGAGCAGTCGTGAGTATATCCCAAATGTCTTTGGAAACTTAAAGTCCATCCATGTTGGTGAACTCTTCTCGGTTCAAGGATGAAGTGATCACCGCAATGGCTTGTGCATTGTGGTGAATTGCTTGTTCTTGCTCCAAGGTGAGTTCATCGTTGGTGTCTGGGATATCTATACCTGTACAAACTATATGCCAAAGACTAGGATTAAGAGAGATAAGATGAATCTTCATATTGCATTTCCACATTGAGTAATCATTGCCGTCAAACTGTGGAGGTCTTGATGAGGACATCACAACAGGGGAGACACACATTGAAATGCAAGGACCAATCACAAGAGCATGAGAACGGTTAATAAATCAGCAGGTGAACTCGCTCATAACTTCTTTTGCATGTGAGTTAGAGAATAGATTGCTATGTGATGATTTAATTGTTATTAGGAATAATGTAGAAGATCAAAAAGTGAAGGAAAGAGGCCTTGGGAGCATGGAGAACCAGCTGGGACGTCCAAAAGTTGATGGAAGCAGTTTACAACTCGTACTCGAGTTCAACTCGGAGTCCAAGAGCAGTCTACCTTAAAACGGACGCCCAGGAGGCATACTGACTCCGTATTTGACATTCTACATATGCAAGGAAAGAGGAGAATATAAAATTTCCAATGGTTTTGGTCCCACCTCAAAATTCCTCCGGAGTCATTCGTAATCGTCGAAACAAGTCGAGTCCAGATTTCTGTCTGGTGCTGCGCCAACCGAATCGGGCCTTTGGGCCTTGTATCCCGTATGAGCCCATTAGGGATGCGTCTAATCGTGTTTTGGACGAACCCTAGCCTTTAAATACTGCAGCCGCCAGTCATATTCGGTGGGTTTTGCTTAGAATAACAATTTCGCCGTTCTTCGGTTTGTGAGACCCCAACTTCTCAATTTCAGATCGTGTCTTCTACGTTCTTGCTTGTGTTCTCGGTTCACTTGCAGGGATTAGCCTTTTTGGCAAGGTCAAGCGTGTGCCGCACGGTTGATAACCAACGGAGCAGTGGTGTAGTGATTGCAGGGGTATTCGAACTGCTCGAGTGTCGCGGATCATCAACGTCGAGTTCTCCACCCCAATCGACTTACCTTTTGGAAGATCGGGCCTAAACCTACTCATCAATTAGTATTATATTTCCAGTTTGCCCGTGAGGTATCTTTGTTTTCCTTCCATTAGATCATTTTTGGTTCATACCTAGAGTCTACAGAAAAGCCACAAAAAGAATTAGATCATTTTTACCACTTCCTAGACCACAGTGCCTGCAGTTTCGTTTTTCAGTTTACATTGTTTAGTTTGCATTCTTGTGGTCGAGTCTTGTTGTTGGTTTATGTCGGAGTGTGATTCTGGCAATTCTCCTGGTACTACCGTTGGCAGCCTGCGGAGTTTTGTAGTTCGGTTGGGGCGCACAGAGACTCAGAACAAGGTGGTAAGTTTACACGAGGATTTACGTGGTTCAGGCCGCCTGAGTGTAATACCCTACTCCACGGGTGTGTGTTGTTGTTGTATTGAGCGTCTGAGCGCTTGAGTGTGAAAGACTAGAGTGACTCGTCTCAGTGTGCGTGGGCGAGTGTGGAATTTTCTCCCGTGTATCGCTCGGCCAGTCCTTTTATAGTATAAGGACTAGCCGTTACACCAACAGCCTGGCCCGACATGTGGCCCTGGCGGTTACTGATGTCTAATACATGGTTAATGTACTTAATTCCTCTTAATAGCGCAGTCATGTCCCTTAATGGTGGCGTTACTGGTATTAAGGGTCATCCGATCGTGTGTCATTAAGATAGCATTAATGACACTTAATCGGGTCTTGAAGCCTTTAATTGTTCGTTGAAGGTCTGAGCCGTTGGAGGTCCACCAATCTGCTTGTTGAGGTTGAAGCTCCAACGGTTTGACGCATGGCCGCTCTGGAGCTTACTGTCTTGGACGAGTAGGTCCGGTGCTGTTGTACACGTGTCGGTACCAGAGCTTCCCTCTGTCGGGGGTTAGGTCCAGGGGTGCCACACAGGTATCTAGTCTGGAACTTTCCCATGTATGGAATGTAGCTCCGGTTTAACGATACACGTGGCGGCACTGGGACTAACCATAGAAGGGAGGCAGGTCCGGTTCTGTATGACACGTGGGGCCTTCGGAGGTCTTCAACTCAGATAGGTGGAGTTCCTCTGCACTCTTCGCAGTTCCTGGGGGTATCCGGTACGTAGGGTACTGACAGTGGCCCCCTGGGCCCACCTCTGGGAGAGACCTTTTGGATTAAGTCGTTCTGCTAGAGGTGGGTCCATCCTTCGATTTTAGCGTTGTGTCTTCAAAGGTTTTTGGATGTGCCGTTGAGGTGGTAGTACGCAGTTAAACCACCATCGTGTGGCACCTTCAGGATGCGGTAGGTGAGATCTGCGCGTGCGGATCTCACGCAATTGAAGGTCGCCGGTTCCCAATACGAAAACCGTATCGGTTCTGCGTGCCCTGTCCGGCCGCCGCCCTCGGGCTTCCCGCCTCTCATGATGACAACTGTTTGCCTGGGTTAAGGACCTCGACTTGATCATCAAGGTGGCTCCGGTCCCCCTTATCATTGGTAGGGTGAAGTTTTTGAACAGTATCGTTGGCCCCTCTGTGGTTTCCATCCAAGCATTGTGGGGGCTTACTTAAGAAGTTAAGCACGCACCATTTGTGGATTTTATATGCCTTCATTTGAACTTGCGCTCGAATCCTCCAAACTTTCGCTTGCTTTTCCTCTCTCGCCCCAACAATGTTGCGATGGAGTTGGGTCTCCGCAAGAGCCGTCTCACGACCGACGGTGATTTGAAGAAGGTCCAGACCTACATGAGGTGGTCCAGTGACTCCTTCAAGCACCTGGTGCGCCGGCAAGCTCCCGTTCAAGAAGGAGCGCGCCAGCGACATGATGTACTTCTCCGCGTACGCCATGGTGGGACTGATACCACCCTTCTCCACTTTTCTCTTGATGCTGCTAGACTTCTATGGTCTGCAGCTGTACCACCTCGGTCCCCACTCCATTCTTCTCATGTCCACCTTCATCCACTTCTGCGAGATGTGGGTGGGTATTCCCCCCTACGTCGATCTCTTCCGCACCTTCTTCACCATCCAAACTACCGGCAAGAGTGACGAGTACCTTGGCTTATACTATTTTGTGAAGCGCAAGAAGTGCCCGTACAAGTACTTGAGGTCGTTCTCTTCCGGAAAGTGGGATGACTGGAAGAAGGATTGGATTGTCATCACAGCGGAGGAGCACAAGAAGCTGGAACTGCCCGAAGTCCTTCCCAACATAGACACTGAAGCCTGGAGTGAAGTTTCAGTGCTGTCGGATGCCTTCAACCCTGCCCTGACCAGGATTCGCCAATGTGTGGAAGGAGGGGTGACTCCCCAAGCGGTTTTCTGCAACTTCCTGGTCAACAGGTGGGCTCCGCTGAAGAAGAGAGAGAAGCTCGCCTGGGCCCTCAACAGCGTGATGGACGATGACCGGATTGAGACCGGTTTGAAGTCCAACCTGAGAGGCGCAGCTTTGGAGCTTCATCTCAATAAGTTCCAGCATGACATTGATGTCAAGGGCGACGACTTGTCTCCGCCGGCGGCTTTCCTCCCTATGAACATGGAGGCGGAGTTCAGCAGGGAGCTACGGCGGAAGATGCCGGTGCTTGACGACCTCGGTGAAGTTGAGAGGCATCCGACCACCAAGCTGACGATCCTCGGAGCTTTTGAGGGTGGCCCTGCTCCTGCTCCAAAACAAAGAGTTCAAGTCATGGGCAAGGGCAAAGAGTTGGCCGAGCCCTCCAGCCGTAAGAGGAAGTTGAAGCACTCTGACGGGAGGTCCGTCAGGCCTGCTCCTTCCACAACGGCTCCTTCTCCCTGGCAGGGGAGGTCTTCAATGGCGACACCAGCTCCAGCATCAGCGTCTCCCCGAGATGCCAGCTCCTGCCATGTGACTCCAGTACCAGGGCCAACTAAGGGCTCTAGGTCTGAGGGTCCTTCTCAGTCGAGGGGGGCCTCAACCAAGACATCACTGACGGCGGCGGCGAGCTCCGGAGAGCCTTCCGGAGCTACTACACCAGTTGCGACAGGGTCAGGCCCTGAGCGTCCGGTGAAGTAGTTCCGCGCTACTGGAGCGGAAGCCTTCCAAGGTAAATTTGATTTTTACCTCAGTTGATTGTTTTTGTTGTAATCATATTTTGAGTTTCTTCGTCCTTCATCCACAGGGTACCCAAGAAAGGGGTTGAAGCTCCAGTTCCTGCGACAGTAACTGATGCTATACAGGCGGAGGCTCCGGCTCCAGTTCCAGCGCCACCTCAGGTGGTGGCTGAGGTCGCGGCAGCTCCGGCGCCAGCTGTCGTGGTCCTTGACCTCGAGTAATCTCCTGAAGCTCCCGTGGTAGCGTCGGACCACGAGAATGAAGATTTACCAGCGGTACCAGTTCTGGAGATTGAAGCTCCAGTTTTGGATTCTGTGATGACAGACGCTCCGACCTCAGAGCCAGAAGTAGCTGTAGTTCCAGCCTTAGAGCCGGATGTTATTGAAGCCCCGGTGGTGGAGCCGGTGGTTGATGAAGTTCCAGCACCCGAGCTGGTCGTCGCGGAGGTGCCGGCGCCCGAGCCGGTGGAGGTTAAAGCGCCGGCACCTGAACCGGTGGTGGAGGAGGCACCAGCGTTGGAGCCGGAAGTGGCCTCAGCTCAGGCCGAATCTTCAACGCCTGCCCCTTAGGTGGTGGTTCCGGAGGTACCCGCGCCTGAGCCAGGGTGCCAAGACGAAACTGCCAGTCCTCCACGTGAGGGACCAGTTGCTGATGACCTGGCGACGGGACCTTCGGAGCCGACTCCGGAGGTAGAAACTTCTATTGCAGGACCTTCCTCGACGGCGGCTGAGGCTATCCTGGAGGGCGGCCCTAGTGCCGCGGAAGCTCAGGGGACCGCTCTTGTAGAGTGGGACCCGATTTTTTTTATGGAGAACCCGCTGGAGCTAGCGGAGAGGACCCCGGCAGGTTCGGAGCCGATCCCCTTGTCGTTATCCATCCACAATGCCTGCTCTAGCCTTCGTCAGGTTCAGCTAGCCTTTTACCACGACAGTAAGGCCTTCGAGGAGGAGCACCAAACCCTTAGGAGGTGGCGCAACCAGCTCCAATTCGAGACCAAGCTGGCACAGACGAGGCTGGCCGACGACAAGGAGTGGGTGAAAAGGGAGAAGGCCCGGTTGGGGTACTGGGGTCAGCTGCTAGATGAGAGGGAAAGCATGGTGCGATCCCTCGACAACTAGTCCCGGGCCATCCACGGACAGGTCGTGGCTGCTAATGAAGCAGCGAATGATCACCAGGAGAAGCTCAACACCATCCACGACAGCCTTGTCAAGCGCCCGGAGGCTCTTGAGGAGCGGGAGAAAAAGCTCGAAGATGAAGAGCAAAAACTCCTGGAGCTATGGGATGACCTCGTGAAGAGGGAGAAGGATCTTACTCAGAGGCTGACTCTAGATGACAAGAGCCTCGCGGAGCGCACCAAGAAGTTGGAGGAGCTCTGCAAGAAAGAGGAGAGTAAGGCCTGGCAGCGGGGACAGGACCTCACCAAGAGGAAGAATGAAATTGCTACCAGGGAGAAGAAAGTGCAGGGCCGGGAGAGAGACCTAGTCGACCGCCGGAACAAGATCCACGTCCGGGAAGAGGAGCTTGGTAAACTCAAAAGGCAAGTTGCTGAAAAGATTCAGCAGCATGCCAAAGAGGTCGAGTGCCTTGCCCGAGAGAATTTGGAGCTTGCGGCGACCAAAAGGTCCTTGGAAGAGGTGCGAGGCTCAAGGGCTGCGGAGTCCCAACAAGTATGCGACTTCTTGGGCAAATCCAATGATGCGCTGACGCCGTTGGGCTTTAGTCTCGTGCGTCCGAACGATCCGGAGCCAGAGCTAAACTGGGTGTTGCAGGCATTGAGCTCAGCGGGCAACAAACTCAACAAGATGGGCGATGTCATCGTGGGCCATTTGGAAACCGAAGGACAATCCCTAGCGAAGAACGTCGTAGAGTACATGCTGACTTGCTACACAAGCCGGGATCCTCACTTCCCAATAGACCCGGTGCTTGAAGGTCCCATCGACGGAGAGGGAGATGCCGCCAAGGCCAGCGTGTTGGAGGTTGCCCAGAAGGTCACCTCATTCTTCCATAGGATTTAGGACTTTCTCCTTGTATCTCCCGCTTGTATATTCTCTTCTTTTCCTCAATTTTGTAATCTCTTGTCTCCAGATTAATGAAATCCAAGAAATTTATGAATTTCATTTTTTGTATTCAACACGTCTGTCTCACTTGGCCCCCTAGTAGATGTACACAATTTGATTGTGAACATGTACCAAAAGGATGTAGCATTTTGTTGAAGACTTGAGTGCTTCGAACTTGTAGAGCATAGGTCTGAAGTCTTTGACAGCAGGGCCCCCTGAGATTGTTGGAGCTTAGTAGCTCTGGCAGTGACCATTGTCAATATGTAGGGCATTGACAGTTGGCCCTCTAGGGTTGTCGAAGCTTAGTAGTTCTAGCAGTGACCGCTGTAAACACGCGGAGCGTTGGCAACAAAACCCATTGGAGAGTCCTCCCACCATCTTTTCTTCACGTTGACGGCTGGTCCCTTGGATTTGTCGGAACGGTAGCTCCGGCGACGCCTACTATCAATGTTTTAAACATCGACAACGAGCTACCTTAGGGGATGTCGAAGCTTTGATAGCTCCGACATCATCCACCATCATCATGAGATCTTTATTTTTCCTGCACACTAAAGTCAAGAAAAACAGTAAAATCCATTTCTTATCTATAACTCGTTTGCGGCTTACTATTCCTGAAAGAAATTTTTAGGTCGAACGTAATTCTATATACAATCAAGTGCATTGGCTTGTTTTCTCCAGTTCCGATCATTTTCTGGACCCACATTACTCAGGCCTGTCGGGGTGTAGGTAGAGTGGCGTACTTAGGGTGCAGGACCAGGGTAAGTCAATAGCACACTCCGGACCTAGATTGCTTGGCGACGTTCAGGCGAGTAGGCCATTCAACAATGTTAAGACCCAAAATATTTTAACAATGCAACTTGAATTATATATGAATTGTTTGATCTGAAGTTTCTTGAGAATTGCACAACTTTGATATAGACAAGAAAGAGAAAGATAAAAAAGAATGAGCCTGTACAAAATAAATGCACGTGGAGTCTGTTATCACATAATGATGTCTTTCATTATAGGTCTGGGGTACAGGGGAAACAAGTACACTCTTAGGGTACGGAACCAGGCTAAGTGTGTTACATTTCTTGTTTGACCCAAGGTAACTAGCTACACTTTTAGTTTTGAGACTGTGCCAAGTGTTGCCTGGACTTTGCAGACCTTCCGGGAAAGGTCCGGCTGTCTTCCCAGAGGAGCTACCCGACTCTGTACAATGACGCTATAACATACATCACATGTAATTACAAACTCACCTCTGTTATATTAAGCGTAGAACTTACGGAGGTGCTCAATTTTCCAAGGATTAGGGAGGGGTGTATCATCCTCGGTTGTCAAGCAAACCCATCTGGGACGGGATACTTTGATCACTCGAAAGGTTCCTTCCCAGCTGGGGGAAAGTTTGGTTAACCCTTCTTGAGTTTTTATTCTCCGTAGCACCAGATCGCCTTCCTCGAGCTGTCGATTATGCACATGCCTTTGGTGATAATGCCGGAGCAGTTGGCGGTATCGTGCATTTCGAACAGCTGCTCGACACCTTCCCTCTTCAATGAGGTCAAGTTCTTCACACCGAAGCTGGTCCTGCGTGGCTTCGTTGAAGGTTCGGACCCGGAGTGACCCCAAGGTGATTTCCAGAGGAAGGACTGCTTCAGCTCCGTACACCAGGAAGAAGGGTATCTCTCCAGTTGACCAGTTTGGAGTTGTCCTGTTAGCCCACAGGGTGGGCAGAAGCTCTTCAATCCAGTTGGCTCCATGTTTTTTCAGGTGCTCATATGTGCGCGTCTTGAGTCCTTTTAGGATTTCTGCATTTGCTCTCTCAGCTTGGCCATTGCTTGCCGGGTGAGCTACGGAGGCATAGCTGACTTGGATGTTGAGGTCTTTGCAATATCCTTGGAATGCAGAGCTTGTGAATTGGGTCCCGTTATCAGTTATGATCTTGTTTGGGACTCCAAATCTGCATACTATGGACTGCAAGAAGTTGATGGCTGATTGCTTGTTTATTGTCACAACTGGAGTTGCTTCTGGCCACTTGGTGAACTTGTCAATGGCAACATACAGGAACTTGTAACCTCCGACGGCTCTTGGGAAAGGTCCCAAGATATCCATCCCCCACACAGTAAATGGCCATGTAGGAGGTATCATTTGTAAGGGTTGAGCTGGTGTGTGAATTTGCTTCGCATGAAACTGGCATGCTTCACATTTCTTCACTAGCTCGGTTGCATCCTGGAGTGCTGTAGGCCAGTAAAAACCATGTCGGAAGGCTTTACCGACCAACGTGCGGGAAGACGCGTGATTCCCACACTCGCCTCCATGGATTTCCGTGAGGATCTCGCGACCTTCTTCCCTTGTAATGCACCACATTAGGATGTCGTTGGCACCACACCGGTAGAGATCCCCTTCTACCAGTGTGTATCTTTTAGTCAATCTGACTATCCGATCAGCAGATACATTATCTTCAGGAAGGAAGTTGTCTTTCAAGTAGCTCCGGATCTCTGAGATCCATGCATCAGAGCTAACTTGAGCATTTGAGTCTTGCGTGTTGGGTTGCTCGGAGCTTCCTGCAGCACCTACGACCCTTGATGGACGCCATGGTAACAGGGCCATCGGGACCTCCAGCTTCGAGGTGCTGGTCTCGCCCCCTTCACTTAGTTCAGCAGGATGAGCTGTTGGTCTTGACAATCTCCGGACGAAGGTTCTGTCGGGAGTCGGAGCTCTAGTTGAAGCTTTCATCGAGAGTTCGTCAGCTTCAGCATTGTTGAGACGCTAGACATGGCAAAGATCCAGTACTTCAAAGTCCTTCTAAAGCCTTTGGACTTCAAGAAGATATGCAGCTACTTGAGGGTTGTTGCAGCAGCATTCACCATTGACTTGTTTTATTATGAGTTGCGAGTCACCCTTTACCAACAGCTGCTTGACACCATATGATAGTGCCACTTTGAGCCCATAGATTAGTGCTTCATACTCCGCCATGTTGTTGGTCGCCTTGAAGTCAAGGTGAACCATGTATTTGACCTCCCCGGTTGGAGCGAGGAGAAGGATTCCAGCTCTGGCCCCCTGCTTCTGCACGGAGCCGTCGAAGTAGAGAGTCCAGTGAGGCTCAGTGAAGACTGGAACCTTGAGTTTCGGCTTCTGCTCACTGGGGCCCCCAGGATTTGATGGAGAAGGGGTCCATTCTGCCACAAAGTCCGCCAATGCTTGACTCTTGATCGCTTGTCTTGGGACGAATTCAAGATCAAACTCGGCCAATTCTGCTGCCCACTTTGCAATATTCCCTGTAGGGTTGGGGTTATGCAAGATTGCTCGCAGTGGATAAGAGGTTACCACTGTGATCTTGTGAGCTTGGAAGTAGTGACGAAGCTTCCTAGAGGCAATAAGTATTGCTTAGAGCAGCTTATGCACCTCTAAGTACCGATTCTTGGCGTCATGGAGTACTTTGCTGATGAAGTACATTGGGCACTGGACTGTCTGGACCCTCCCGGAGGGGCCTGGAGCTCCTCCTCATCAACCCGAACCCTCCCGGAGGGGTCTGTACCTTGTTCAGATACGCATGGAGCTTCTTTTGAAGTGACTTGGACCTTCTCGGAGGGGTCCGAATCTTATTGTTTGGCAACATTGACTCCTCCACTTGAAGGTGGTTGATCCTCTAGTGTCTCGCCTTGAGGATCCGGGTCTGGGAGCTGGGACCCAGACTCGCCTTCAGGTAGCTTCGGACCCTCCCGGAGGGGTCTGGCTCCCTGAACTGGAGATGGTTCTGGTCTTTCCGCAACCAGGACTATGCTGACAACTTCGTCAGTTGCTGAAATGTAAAGCAGAAGTGGCTCACCAGGATTCGGAGCTATTCCTCAATAATTTGAAGAAGGGTAGCGCCCGTTCCGCCAGTCTTGAGATGAACCGGCTCAGGGCAGCTAGACATCCAGTTAGCTTCTGGACGTCCTTGATGCGGGCTGGTGGCCGCATGTATTCAATAGCTTTAATCTTCGCCGGATTCACCTCTATTCCTCGGTGGTTCACCAAGAATCCAAGAAGCTTTCCGGAGCTAACCCCGAAGACACACTTGTCTGGGTTCAGCTTTGTGCGTGTGATTCGCAACTTGTCGAAGACATCTTGCAAGGTGTCAAGAAATGACTCCTTGTTCTTGATCTTGATGACAATGTCATCGACGTACACTTCCACTACATCTCTGATGAGCTCTCCAAAAGTTGTGTACATAGCTCGCACAAACATTGAAGTAGCATTTTTTAGACCGAATGACATGGCAGTGTAACATTATAATCCATCTACTGTGATGAAGGAAGTATGCTCTTCATCTTCCCTAGACATTCTGATTTGATGATACCCAGAATATGCGTCTAGGAAACACAGTAATTCACACCCGGAGGTGGAATCCACTATCTGATCTATTCTAGGTAGTGGAAATGGATCCTTTGGACATACCTTATTCAGTGTAGTGTAGTAGATACACATCTGAAGCTTCCCGCCGGCCTTAGGTACAACGACTGGGTTTGCCAGCCGTTTTGGGTGGAAGACTTCTCGAATGAATCCAGCTTCGAGCAACTTCTTCACTTCTTGACGTATGAAGTTCTATCGCTCTACTGATTGCTTCTGAGGCTTCTGATGTACAGGCCGAGCATCGGGATAAATCTTCAGATTGTGCTCAATCACTTCCCTAGGGATCCCAGGCATTTGTGACGGTTGCCAGGCGAACACGTCGACATTAGCCCGGAGGAAAGTGATGAGCACGAGTTCCTATTTGTCATTCAGACCTCTCGATATACGGGTGGTCTGAGCAGTGTTGGAACCAATTTGGACGACTTTGACAGGAATGTCGGTGTCGCCGCTTGGTTGCACGCGAGGTGCGGAAGTTGAGCCTCGATGACGAATGCTCGGAGGTTTCGGAGATTGCTCCTTTCTGGATTCTTCCTCCTTCGCTGTAGCAAGCACATGGAGTTCTTCTAGAGCAGTAACTCCAGCAGTGCGATCTCCATGGATCCGGAGAACACCTGATGGTGTTGGCATCTTCAACACCAAGTAGCCATAATGAGCAGCAGCCATGAATTTGTACAAGGTTGGCCTGCCCAAGATGGCGTTGAATGGCAAGTTGATCTGCGCCACGTCGAAGACCAACTTTTCAGTCCTGTAATTCTCCCAGGTCCCGAAGGTCACTGGGAGAGTAATGGCACTGAGTGGACTTATGGCCCCTGAACCTACTCCGGAGAAAGGTCAGGAGGGGCGAAGATCCAAAGGTCGGAGCTGAAGCTTGACGAAGGCCTCAAATCTTATGAGGTTTAGCCCCGAACCTCCGTCCACCATTACATGGTGGAGCTGGATGTTATTGATGGTCGAAGATACCATCAGTGGAAGTTAGCCAGCTCCGATCATGTTTCGAGGGCAGTCTCAAGCACCAAAAGTGATGGTAGTGTCCATCCACTTCCCGTGAGGCTCTGCCCTGGCGGTGGGAGCTACAGAGGCCATGTCCCGCCGCATTGTCTTGAGGACATGGCGGGAGGTGATGTCCCACGAACCACCAAAGATGGTGTTCATGGTTTTCCGACGCTCGTTTTCGGAGACGTCGGAGTCATCGTCAACAGAGGTGTAAACAGCCTTCAAGACCTTTTTGGGGTCCTGAAAGCCTAACTCCTCTTCAGCCGGAGCTTCGTCGACTTTTTGTTTTCCTTCCCTTTAACGAAAAGGAGCTTCTTCCCGACGCTTATTGTAGTGCTCGACGAGGTTCTGGACCTCTTCTAGGTTGTGGATGTTCGTCTTGTGTATGGGACACCACATCTTGGAACTACCACCGTCTTCCGACGACGGCCGAGGTTGTTTCTCGGGGCGTGACCCTCGGTCACCCGGAGTTGCGGCAGCAGCGATAGTGGGTGTGCCGGCCGACGGCTTCTTCTTGTCGTTGGACTTTTTCTTCTTCTTACCACTCCCGGAGGTAGTGTCTTCACCCTTGGAGGACTTTTTGTTGTCCTCCGAAGGTGGTTGGGAGTGCATTTCATGGCCCTCCGCAGGTTTGGCCCACTTGTCTGCCAAGCTGAAGAGTTCCGTGACGCTGGTGACTTCCTTGGTCGCCAGCTTCTCCAGCATCTTCTTATCTCGCGCGTCCTGTCTGAATGCCACAATAATAGAAGCGCTTGAGATAGAAGGAATGGTATTTTGTGCCTGGGAGAACCTCTGGATGAAGGATCACAAGGACTCTCCCCCTTTTTGCTTGACAGCAAAAAGGTTCGGTTATGTGCCTGGTCGGGTGTATGAGCTCCCGAAATTGGCGGTGAACTCTTGGCACAGTTCCACCCAACTATTGATGGAGTTATGCGGAAGGCTCATGAACCAAGACCTGGCGGTCCCAGTTAGAGCCACAGGGAAATAATTGGCCATCACGGCCTCATTTCCCCCAGCCGCAAGGATTGCGGTGGAGTAGATTTGGAGAAATTCGGTGGGATTGACAGTCCCGTCAAATTTCTCCGGCATGTGAGGCTGGAACTTTTGCGGCCATCTGACCATGCGCAGGTGCATGGCCAAGGAAGAACAGCCTCCTCCTACTACCTCAGGAGCAGGGCTGTCTCGAGCCTCTCACCTCTCGTGAGCAAGCTCGATGTGGACGCGGCCGTCTTGTTGCCAGTAACGACGATCGAGCTCCGCTTGGAGGTCGTGAGTCAAAAGCCTGGTTACCGTGTGGGTACGTCGCGCCCGAGAAGGCAGCGATGTTGCTTGTTGAGATGTAGCACGCCTCCTGTGTTGTGAAGCATGCTTGTTGAGATGTAGCACGCCTCCTGTGCTGTGAAGCATGCAGACCAAGTCTACCTGACAAGGTCCTATGCTGCGATGGGGCCCGCCCCGAGGGGGTGAGGACCTTGATTGTTGATGCCATCGGCTGCTCCTGCAACCAGATGTTCCACATCAGCTCTCCATTGATCCATCGCACCCTGGGGTGCTCCTGGAGGCGGTGGACGTTGGAGAAGAGCACGCGCGGCATTAATCGCGTGTTCAGGGTTGTTGTTCGCTGATGCAGTGACTGACGCAGACGCCCCATCTCGACGTCCAGCTTGATTCGCAGGAGCAGATGGTGGCGGTGGTGGCATGACTCCTGCTGGATCCACGGCACCTGATGGCTGCTACATGTTGGAGGGATTGCCTCGAGCAGGTTGCACAGCATGGTTACTGTTGGATGATCCAGCAGCAGAGTTCACCATGTTTGAATCTCGGGCAGTCCCCTACCTGGCGCACCAACTATCGGAGTGTGATTCCAGCAATTCTCCCGGTACTACCGTTGGCACCCCCGCAGAGTTTTGTAGTTCGGTTGGGGTGCGCAGAGACTCAGAACAAGGTGGTAAGTTGACACGAGGATTTACGTGGTTCGGGTCGCCTGAGTGTAATACCCTACTCCACGGGTGTGTGTTGTTGTTGTATTGAGCGTCTGAGCGCTTGAGTGTGAAAGACTAGAGTGACTCGTCTCAGCGTGCGTGGGCGAGTGTGGAATTCTCTCCCGTGTATCGCTCAGCCAGTCCTTTTATATTAAAGGACTAGACATTACACCATCAGCCTGGACCGACATGTGGCCCTAGCGGTTACTGATGTCTAATACACGGTTAATGTACTTAGTTCCTCTTAATAGCGCAGTAACGTCCCTTAATGGTGGCGTTACTGGTATTAAGGGTCATCCGATCGTGTGTCATTAAGATAGCATTAATGACACTTAATCGGGTCTTGAAGCTTTTAATTGTTCGTTGAAGGTCTGAGTCATTGGAGGTCCACCAATCTGCTTGTTGAGGTTGAAGCTCCAACGGTTTGATGTGTGGCAGCTCCGGAGCTTACTGCCTTGGACGAGTAGGTCCGGTGCTGTTGTACACGTGTCGGTACCAGAGCTTCCCTCTACCGGGGGTTAGGTCCGGGGGTGCCACACAGGTATCTAGTCTGGAGCTTTCCCATGTATGGAATGTAGCTCCGGTTTAACGATACACATGGCGGCACTGGGGATAACCATAGAAGGAAGGTAGGTCCGGTTCCGTATGCCACGTGGGGCCTTCGGAGGTCTTCAACTCAGATAGGTGGAGTTCCTCTGCACTCTTCGCGGTTCCCAGGGGTATCTGGTACGCAGGGTACCGACAGTTTAGCTTTGTGTTTTGGGTCCTAGTTGTCGTGTTTCGTCCTTGTTTTCTTGCTGTTCGACACTTATTCAACAATCCCTAAATAACAACTGATCCACCACGTTCATTGGTTTGCCCTAGCTAGCCGCCTTGCGTGAACTCCCGCATCGCCAGCCCTAGATTAGGTGACAAACCTTTGTGCCACTTGTCGGAGTTTGGTTCCGGCAATTCTCCCGGCACTACCGTTGGTAGCCCGCGAAGTTTGTAGTTCGGTAATGGGCGCGCAGAGATTCAGAACACGATGGCAAATTGACACAAGGATTTACATGGTTCGGGCCGCCTAAGCGTAATACCCTACTCCACAGGGTGTGTGGTTGTTGTATTGAGCATATGAGCACTTGTGAGCTTGTGTCAGAGCTAAGCCTAGAAGTCAGGAGAGTTCCTCGGAGTCGAGAGAGATCCCCCTATGTATCGCTCGACCAGTCCTTTTATAGTACAAGGACTGGTCGTTACATCGCTAGCCTGGCCCGACATGTGGCCCTGGCGGTTACTGATGCTTAATACACAATTAATGAGGTTAATTACCCTTAATAGTGTGGTAACGGCCATGATAGTGCCGTTACTAGTATTAAGGGCCCTCCGATCGTGTGTCATTAATATGGTATTAATGACACTTAATTGGGTCTTGAAGTCTTTGATTGTCCCTTGAAGGTCCGAGTCGTCGGGGGTACACCAGTCTGATTGTTGAGGTTGAAGGTCCGGCGGTTGGACACGTGGCAGCTTCACAGCTTACCGTCTGGGACGGGTAGGTCCGGTGTAGTTGTACACATGTCGGTACCGGAGCTTCCCTCTGTCGGGGGTTAGGTCCAGGGGTGCCGCGTAGGTGTTTAGCCTGGAGCTATCCCATGTGTGGGATGTAGGTCCGGTTGCAGTATACACGTGGCAGCACCGGGACTAACCATAGAAGGGAGGCAGGTCCGGTCCCGTATGACACGTGGGGCCTTTGGAGGTCTTCAACTCAGACAGGTGAAGTTCCTTTGGTCTTTTTGCAGTCCCAAGGGGTATATGGTATGCAGGGTACCGACAGTGGCTTCCTGGGCCCACCTCTGGGAGAGACCTTTTGGATGAAGTCGTTCTTACGGAGGTGGGTCCATCCTTCGGTTTTTGAGTCGTGTCTTCAAGGGTCTTTGGATGTGCCGTTGGCAGTAGTTCGCAGTTAAACCATCACCGCGTGGCATATCCAGGATGCACAGGTGAGATCTGAACGTGCGGATCTCACACAATTGAAGGTCGTCGGTTCTCGATACAAAAACCGTATAGGTTCCACGCGCCCTGTCAGGCTGCCGCCCTCGGGCTTCCCGCCTTTCATGATGACAACCGTTCGCCTGGGGTAAGGACCTCGACTTGATCGTCGGGGTGGCCCCGGGCCCCCTTGTCATTGGCAGGGTGAAGTTTTTGAACTGTATCGTCGGCTCTTTTGCGGTTTCCATCCAAGCGTTGCGGGGGCTTACTTAAGAAGGAAAGCACGCACTGTTTGGGGATTCTTTAGGCCCTCATTTGAACTTGCGCTCGAATCTTCCAAACTTTTGCCTGCTTTTCATCTCTCGCCCAACTGTGCTACGATGAAGTTGGGACTCCCCAAGAGCTGCATTGGGAGCAAGAAGGAGTTGTCTAGGGTTCGGACCTATATGGGATGGCCCAGTGACTCCTTCGACAACGATATTCGCTGCGGCAAGCTTCCCTTCGAGAAGGAGCAAGCCGGAGATATGGTGTACTTCCTTGGGTACGCCATGGCGGGTTTGATCCCGCCTTTCTCCACTTTCTTTCTGATGCTGCTTGATTTCTATGGTCTGCAGCTCCACCATCTTGGCCCCCAATCAATCTTGCTGGTGGCGACTTTCGTCCACTTTTGCGAGATGTGGGTGGGTGTGCCCCCTTGCGTGGAGTTGTTCCATACTTTCTTCACTGTCCAACCGACCGGGAAGAGCGATGAGTTCATCGGCTTCTACTACTTCGTGAAGCGGAAGAACTCCCCCCTCAAGTACTTGAGGTCCTTCCCTTCCAGCAAATGGGACGACTAGAAGAAAGATTGGGTGGTCATCACCGTCGAGGGACACGAGAGGTTGGAGCTGCCTGAAGGCCTTCCTCGCGTTGACATCGACACTTGGAGTGATGTGCTGGAGCTATCGAGGGAGTACAGGCCCATCCTGGACAGAATCTAGGAATGTGTCGAAGGTGGGGTGACCCCGCAGATGGTCTTTGGCAACTTCTTGACGAACAGGTGGGTCCCGTTGAGGGCTAGGAGCCGGCCTGCCTGGGCCTTCAATAGTGAGATGGATACCAACCGCATTGAGGTCAGCTTGGACACCAACCTAACCGGTGAAGCCTTGAAGACCCATCTCAAGAAGTTCCAGCCTGGGAACATCGGCCCTGGCGACGTGTCTCCACCGGCAGCTTTCCTTCCTCTGAATATGATACCAGAGGAGTGCAGAGAGCTCCGGAGGAAGATGTAGTTGATGGACGACTTGGGCCTTGTGGAGAGACGATCAACCTCTAGGGTGGCGATCCCTGGAGCTTCGGAGGATGGCTCCATTCCTGCCCCAAAGCCAAGAACTGAAGTCGTAGGCAAGGGCAAGGAGTTGGTCGAGCCCTCGAGCCGCAAGAGGAAGTAGAAGCACACTGACGGGAGGTCCTTCAGATCTGCTCCTTCCGCAGCATCTCCTTCTCCCCGGCGGAGGAGGTCTTCAGCGGTGGTAACCACTCTAGCATCGGCATCTCCTCAGGGCGCTAGCTCCGGCCATGTGGCTACAGTACCAGGGCCAGCTGAGGGCTCTAGGTCCGAAGGTCCTTCCCGGCCGAGGGGGGCCTCAACCAAGACGTTGCTGATGGCGGGAGCAAGCTCTGGGGAACCTTCCGGAGCTACCACGCCAGTGGCGACGGGGTCCAGTCCTGAGTATCTGGTGAAGAGGTTTCGTGCTAGCTGGAGCGGAAGCCTTCCAAGGTAAGTTTGATTTTTTACCTCAGTTGATGGTTTTTGCTGTAATCATGTTTTGAGTTTCTTTGTCCTTCATCCGCAGGGTCCCCAAGAAAGGGGCTGAAGATCCGATTCCTGTAACAACAGCTGAGGCTGTGCAGGCGGAGACTCCGGCTCCAATCCCAGCGCCGCCCCAAGAGGTGGCTGAGGTCGCGGTAGCCCCGGCGCCGGCTGTCGTGGTCCTGTACCTCGACTCATCCCCTAAAGCTCCCGTGGTAGCGCCAGATCAAGGGAATGAAGATGTACCAGCGGCACTGGCCTGGAGGTTGAAGCTCCAGGTTTAGATGCTGAGATGATAGATGCTCCGGCCTTAGAGTCAGAGGTAGTTGCAGCCCCGGCCCTAGAGCCGTATGTTGTTGAAGCGCCGGTAGCGCAGCCAGTGGTTGATGAAGTTCCGGCACCTGAGCCGGTCGTCGAAGAAGTGCTGGTGCCTGAGCCGGTTGTCGAAGAAGTGTCGGCGCCCGAGCCAATGGCGGTCGAAGCACCAGCGTCTGAACCGGCGATGGAGGAGGCGCCAGCGTCAGAGCCAGATGTGGCTTGAGCTTCGGCCGAACCTTCAACGCCTGCCCCAGAGGTGGTGGTTCCAGAGGTGCCCGCGCCTGAGCCAGGGTGCCAGCAGGAGGCTACCGGTCCCCCGCGTGAGGGACTAGTTGCCGATGACTAGGCGGCAGGACCTTCGGAGCCGACTCCGGAGGTAGGAACTTCAGCTGCAAGACCTTCCTCAGCGGTGACCGAGGCTATCCCGGAGGGCGGCCCTAGTGCCGTGGAGGCTCAGGGGACCACTCTTGTAGAGTGGGACCCAATTTTTGTTGTAGAGAACCCGCTGGAGCCAGCGGAGAGGACCCCAGCAGGTCCGTAGCCGATCCCTCTGTCATTGTCTATCGACAACGCCTGCTCCAGCCTTCGTCAAGTGCAGCTGGCCTTCTACCACGACAACAAGGCCCTCGAGGAGGAGCGCCAAACCCTTAGGAGGTGGCGCAACCGGCTCCAACTCGAGACCAAGCTGACGCAAACCAGGTTGGCTGACGACAGGGAGTGGGTGAAGAAGGAGAAGGCCCGGATGGAGTACTGGGGCCAGCTGCTGGATGAGAGGGAAAGCATGACGCGATCCCTTGACAACCAGTCCCAGGCCATCTACAAACAGGCCGTAGCTGCTAATATGCGGCGAGTGATCGCCAAGAGAAGCTCAACGCCATCCACTACAGCCTCATCAAACGATGGGAGGCTCTTGAGGAGCGGGAGAAAAAGCTCGAAGATGAAGAGAAAAAACTCCTGGAGCTGCGGGATGACCTCGTGAAGAGGGAGGAGGAGCTCACTTAGAGGCTGACTCTGGGTGACAAGAGTCTCGCAGAGCGCACCAAGAAGCTGGAGCAGCGCTGCGAGAAGGAGGAGAAGAAGGCCTGGCAGCAAGGACAGGACCTCCACAAGAGGGAGGATGAAGTCACTGCCAGGGAGAAGAAAGTGCGGGGCCGGGAGAAGGACCTGGTCAACCGCCGGAACAAGATCCACCTCCGGGAGGAGGAGCTCAGTAAACTCAAAAGGCAAGTTACTGAAAAGATTCAGCAGAATGCCAAAGAGGTTGAGTGCCTTGCCCGGGAGAATTCGGATCTTGCGGTGACCAGAAGATCCCTGGAAGAGATGCGAGGCTCGAGGGCTGCAGAGTCCCAACAAGTTTGGGACTTCTTGGGAAAAGCCAACGACGCACTGATGCCGATGGGTTTTAGTCCCGTGCGTCCGAATGATCCGGAGCCGGAGCTGGACCAGGCGTTGTGTTCGGCAGGCAATAAGCTCACCAAGATGGACGATGTCATCGCGGACCAGCTGGAAACTGAGGGACAATCCCTGGCAAATAATTTCGCAGAGTTCATGCTGACGTGCTACACAAGTCGGGACCCTCACTTCCCACTGGATCCAGTGCTTGAAGGCCCCATCAACGTAGAGGGAGAAGCCGCCAAAGCCAGCGTGTCGGAGGTTGCCCAAAAGGTCACCTCGTTCTTTCATAGGGTCTAGGATTCCCTCTTTGTAGCTCCCGCTTGTATTCTCTCTTCTTTTTCTCCAATTTTGTAATCTCTTGTCTCCAGATGAATGAAATCCAAGTTTTTTATGAATTTCATTTTTTGTCTTCAACACCTTTGTCCCACTTGGCCCCCTGGTAGATGTACACAATTTGATTGTGAACATGTACCAAGAGGATGTAGCACTTTGTTGAAAACTTGCGCACTTTGAACATGTAATTTGTAGGTCCGAAGTCACCGATAGTAGGGGCCCCCTGAGGTTGTCGGAGCTTAGTAGCTCTGGCAGTGACCCTTGTCAACACGTAGAGCATTGACGGTTAGTCCTCTGGGGTTGTCGGAGCTTGGTAGCTCCAGCAGCGACCACTGTCAATACGCGATGCGTCGACAGCAGACCCCACTTGAGAGTCTTCCCACCATCTTTTCTTCACGTTGATAGTTGGCCCCTGGATTTGCTGGAACTTTGTAGCTCCAACGATGTCTATTATCAAGGTTTGAAACATTGACAGTAGACCACCTTAGGGGGTGTTAGCTCCGGTTTCATACACCATCATCATGAGATCTTTATTTTTCCTACACACTGAAGTCAAGAAAAATAGTAAAATTCATTTCTTCTCTATAACTCATTTGCGACTTACTATTCCCGAAAGAAATTTTTAGGTCGAACGCAATTCTAAATACAATCAAGTGCACTGGCTTGTTTTCTCTAGGTCCGATCGTTTCTGGACTCGTCTTACTTCGGCCTGCCGGGGTGTAGGTAGAGTGGCGTACTTAGGATGCAGGACCAGGCTAAGTCGATAGCACACTCCGGACCTAGATTGGCTTGGCGGCATTCAGACGAGTAGACCATTAACAATGTTTAGACCCGAAAGAATTGACAATGCAACTTGAATTATATATGAATTGGCCGATCTAAAGTTTCTTAAGAATTGCACAACTTTTTTATAGACAAGAAAGAGAAAATAAAAAATATTGAGCCTGTACAAAATGAATGCACGTGGAGTCTGTTTTCACACAATGATGTCTTTCATTATAGGTCCGGGGTAAAGGGGAAACAAGTACACTCTTAGGGTACGGAACCAAGCTAAGTGTGTTTCATTTCTCGTTTGACCTAAGGTAGCTAGCTACACTTTTAGTTCTGAGACTGTGACAAGTGTTGCCTGAACTTTGCGGACCTTCCGGGGAAGGTCCGGCTATTCTTCCGAAGGAGCTACCTGACTCTGTACAATGACTCTATAACATACATCTCATGTAACTACAGACTCACCTCCGTGATATTAAGCGTAGAACTTACAGAGGTGCTCAATGTTCCAAGGATTAGGGAGAGGTGACTCATCCTCGGTTGCCAAGCGAATGCATCCGGGATGGGATACTTTGATCACTCGAAAGGGTCCTTCCTAGCTAGGGGATAGTTTGTTTAACCCTTCTCGAGTTTGTATTCTCCGTAGCACCAGATCGCCTTCTGAAAGTGCATCTAGGAATCCCTTGTGGGTTTTGGATGATTTATGACAAGCAAATGAGATCCTAACCTATTTGTTGAGATGAGCACAGGTTTTAATAGCAAAACAAGCAAAGTGCCAAAAAGAAGGGAGAATGAGGAGCAAAGTGGAAATGAGCTCAAGAATGAAGAATAGTAGATCATTGTGTATGGAGTGTGTTAAGGAAACACACCCCAAGAGCTCAATCACAATTTAACACACACATTGCACAAAGTTATACAGGACCGGACTAGTCCGAATGTCACCGGACTAGTCTGATATCCTCTCTGCACAAAATCGGACAAGTCCGATATACATCGGACTAGTCCGATATCTCTCTGACTAGAATCGGACTAGTCATCCCCAGTGCGGACTAGTCCTCAAAACACTTCATAATTCACACAAAATTGGACAAGTCCGAGCGCCACCGGACTAGTCCGATATTCGTTCTGTTCTAAATCGGACAAGTCCGATATTAGCACGAACTAGTCCGAAAAATCCTCTGACCTAAATCGGACAAGTCCTCCAAGTGCGGACTTGTCACCCAATTCACTTAGGGTTTCACATGTCCGGACAAGTCCGATAACTATCGGACTAATCCGAAGATTTCCAGAAGCGAAATCGGACAAGTCCGCTCCTAGTTGGACTAGTACGATATTTCGGGACACTTAGGGTTTGCTACACACAGCACACCGGACTAGTCCGGTGTCCCCCACAGACTAGTCCGATCTTTCTAAACCCTAACGGTCACTTTTATAAACCCCATATAAATAGAGGTGCACGGCCCAACTTTAAACTCTCTTGAACCCTAGCGCTGTCACACCTCCCAAGAGCCTCAAAAACCACATCTCTCCATGAAACTAAGTGCAACAAAGATCAATCCTTTGAGGATACACTTTAGATCATTGGAGAGACACGTTCAACGCTCATTGAGCTCTTGGTTTGATTCTCTAACACACTCCTGTGATTTCATTGCAATCTTTTGAGTGTGTTCTTGGTGGTATTTCATGTTGTAATCTAAGGGAGCCCTCAACGTGTGAGAAGGCCCCTTTGAATTCGGTTATTCACCCCTTTGGGATAAGTGGAAGAGGATTGTCCTTCGTGGCGATCCGACGAGGGTAGAGTTGGAGAAGACCCGGTCCTTTTGTGGACTCCTCAACGTGGATGTAGGTTGCCTCCGTGGGAACCGAACCACGGGATATATCTCTTGTGTTCTTGTTTTGTGTTCATCGTTCTTATTCATAACAAGAATCTAGGGTTTCAATCATTATTGCATACTTTACGTTGAATCATTAAATATAAGATTGAATTATGATAGACCCTAGTCCATAATCTTGCAACACTTCATTTGACTATATATTTCCGTTGCATACATCCAAGAATCAAATAAATCGATCAAACTTAATCAAACTAGTCAGTACACACTGGACTAGTCCGCACTTTACCGGACTAGTCCGATATCTTTGGTTTTGAACTAGTTGTTAAGTGTTGCAGGTTCCGACAAAATTCAAAAAGGCCTATTCATCCCCCCTCTAGGCCAAATTCAATTGGTATCAGAGCAGGTTCTTCAAGAAAGAGACTAATCGCTCGAAGAAGATCATGTCGTACATGAAGGACGTCCACAAGAGCAACAACCAAGAAAAGGTTGATGATGAAAAGAACCTCAAGGTGGAGAAGCTCCTCGAAGCCATTCAAGACTTTGAGGACGACGATGGGAAGATGCTAGAACTAAAGGCACTCCTAAGAAATAAAACACTTTCCAAAGGGAAAGTGAAGATTGAAGAAAAGAAGAAGGGGGGTAGTCACACCGACTACTCCCGATATCCTTTTAACTATGATCATCTCAATTCCAATATCATTATTTGTCTATCCCACTTGGAAAAGCCCCACATTTCGATGGAAGTGATTACTCAATGTGGAGGCAAAATATGAAAATGCATCTAATTTCCCTCAATCCAAGTTTATGGCATATTGTGTGCACAGGGATAGATATCCCGGACGACGACGAAGAGCTCACACCAAGCCAAGAGCAGGCAATTCACCGAAATGCTCAAGCCGCGGCGGTAATTACCTCTTCGCTCAGTCGGGACGAGTTCACCAAGGTGGATGGACTCGAAATTGCTAAGGAGATTTGGGACACACTGCAAACTGCACATGAAGGTGACCGTCATGTGCGTGAAGCAAAGATCGTAATGATCGAAGGCGAATTAGAAAGATTCGCAATTGAAGAAAACAAGTCACCCCAGGACATGTACAACCGATTGAAGACACTCGTCAACAAGGTCAGATCATATGAAAGTAAGAAGTGGAATGACCACGAGGTGGTAAAGCTCATCCTTAGAGCTTTCATGCCTCGCAACGTCACCCTATGCTCCATGATCAGAGAAATCCCCGGATACAAAAGGATGACTCTGGATGAATTGCTTGGAAAGATCATCAACTTTGAGATGATGGAAAAACAAGCTAAGCATGTCAAGGATATTGCCGGCCTCACCTCGGCAAAGAAGAAAGGGGTTGCTTTGAAGTCCACCCTCAAGCCCCTATCTAATGAAGCTAGAGAAGCACAATTAGAAGAAGACAGTGATGACGAGAGCAATGAATTATACGAAGAAGACATGATATTGTTCATGAAGAAATTCAAGAGAATAATGAAAAAGAGACAAGGTACAAAGTCAAGCGAAGGAAAGTACAAGGAAAGAACAAAGCCAAAGTTGAGGCGGGCATGCTATAATTGTGGTGAGTATAGTCACTTTATAGTTGATTGCCCATATGAAGAGAATAAGAAGAAGAGCAAAGAAGCCAAGCCTAAACCCAAGAAATTCTTCAAGAAGGAGAAACAAGCCAAACAAGCGCACATTGGGAAAGAGTGGGACTCAAATGATGAGTCCTCATCATCCGAAGAAGAAGAGATGGCTAGCATAGCCATCGAGAAGACGTCCAAGAAGTCTACTCTCTTCTCTACACTCGGCACACGGAAGGAAAATGGCACTTGCCTTATGGCAAAGGAAGGTAAACGCAAGGTAACCATTAAACCCCCTTTCGTGCATTCCTATTATAGTGATGATGAAATCAATAGTTATAATGAGGATATGCTTATTGGACTAGATAGGAAAACAGCCACAAAATGAAATTTTTGCTTGATCAACTTGTTGAGAAGGAGAGGTTAATACATCGTCAAGAGGACATGATCATCTCCCAAAAGGAGGAATATGTCGAACTTGACAAGCTTCTAGAACTTGAAAAGGAACGAAGCAAATCACTAGAGCTTGAGTTAGCTTCAAGCAAGGAAACCTGCTTGGAGTTAACCGACTTAAATGCTACAATCAAGGACCAACTTGTTGACCTGATCAAGGTTAACAAGATCCTTGAAGTGCAAGTTGAGTCACTCAAGCAAGGTGAACTTTCATCCTCTTCAAGTTCACCTTATCAACTCACTAAAACTGAGGTTGCTTCTACTTGTACATGTAATAAAATTGACATCAGTTTGAAAGACAAGCCGACCTCTACAAAGGATAAGCATCCTACCCAAAGTGGCATATTTGACAAGGAGAAGATCAAATATGCACGCAGTGCATACTTGGTCCAAAGACCTCCAAATGTCAAATATGGCATTGGTTATTCTTATGGTGAAAAGCAACATGCTAAAAGCCATAAGAATAACAAGGAGAGGATTGCCTTTGTAAAGGGAAGACCCTCTCAAACTGAAAAAGTTCGGACTAGTCCGGTTGGGATCCGAATAAGTACGGTCCTCCGGACAAGTCTGGCCTCCTAGACTAGTCCTGTACATAAACAACAACAGTTATTGTTTAGAACTTTCGATGCCTCGTATGTCTTAATGAGAAATAATTTTGGCAAAGTTTATGCTCAGTATGTTGGGCCACGCCATGGGAACACCAAGTCTCATTTGTGGGTGCCCAAATGTCTTGTAACTAACCTCCAAGGACCCAAGCAAGCTTGGGTACCTAAAACCAAAGCATAATCTGTTTTTGCAGGCCTATTCCTCCGGTGGATCTAAATGGGTGCTAGACAGTGGATGCACCAACCATATGACTGGAGAAAGAAGAATGTTTGTTGAATATGAGGAAAATGAGGATCCAAACGAGGGCATCTATTTTGGAGATAATAGTCAAGGAAAGGTGCTCGGTACCGGTAAAATTGCAATATCTTCTAAACACAAACTTTCTCATGTTTTACATGCTGAATCCTGATATTATAATCTGTTGTCCATATCTCAATTATGTGACAAAGGTTATAATTGCTTGTTCACTAACGAGGGTGTGACCGTTTCTAGGAGGAGTGATGGTTCCATTGCATTCAAGGGTATGTTAAAGGGAAAGCTCTATCTTGTTGACTTCAACAAGGATAAAGCCGAACTTGACACATGCTTGATTGCAAAGACCAACATGGGTTGGTTGTGGCATAGACGGCTAGCGCATGTTGGTATGAGGAACCTTCAAAAACTCCTCAAGGGCGATCACATCCGAGGTTTAAAGGATGTTGTGTTTGAGAAAGACAGGCCTTGTAGCGCGTGCCAAGCCAGGAAGCAAGTTGGAGCACCTCACCCCGCCAAGAACGTCATGACTACAACAAGACCGCTCGAGCTACTTCACATGGACTTATTTGGTCCAATTTCTTACATAAGCATCAGCGGTAACAAATATGGTTTAGTAGTTGTTGATGATTTTTCTCGCTTCACTTGGGTTTTCTTTTTGCATGATAAGTCAGAAACACAAGGAATACTCAAGAAGTTCTTCAAGTGAGCTCAGAACGAATTCTCATTGACAATCAAGAACATTCGAAGCGACAATGGCACGGAGTTCAAGAACACACAATTGGAGGAGTACCTCGATGGAGAAGGCATAGAGCACGAGTTTTCAGCTCCATACTCCCCACAACAAAACGGAGTTGCTGAAAGAAAGAACCGAACTCTCATAGAGATGGCAGGAACAATGCTCGATGAGTACAAGACTCGGATCGATTTTGGGCAGAAGCGATTAACACCGCTTGCCATGCCGTAAATCAACTTTATCTCCATCGACTACTCAAGAAGACATCCTATGAGCTACTCACTGGTAACAAACCCAATATTTCATATTTTAGAGTTTTCGGTTCTCCATGCTACATTTTAAACAAGAAGCCTAGGACTTCAAAGTTCGCTTCGAAGTCCGATGAAGGTTTCTTGCTTGGTTATGATTCGAACACTTACGCCTATCGTGTTTTCAAGAAGACCTCCAGACTTGTTGAAGTAGCATGTGACGTAGTGTTCGATGAGACTAACTGCTCCCGAAAGGAGCAAGTTGATCCATGTGTACTAGGTAAAGAAGAAGCTCCTTGTCAAGCATTGAAAAGAATGGTCTTAGGTGAAGTTAGACCACAAGAGTCACCTCTACACGTGTATGAGGAAGATGAACCACAAGAGGAGGTCAACGATCAAGGGGGAGCTTCCACACAAGATCAACCACAAGAATATGAAGATAATCAACAAATCAACAAGGACAACCATTTAGGGGGAGAAGAAGATGATCATGAAGATACAACGCCTCAAGTGCCACACCCAAGAGTACACCAATGCGTCCAAAGGGATCACCCAATTGACAATATCATCGGTGACATCCAAAAGGGGGTAACCTAGATCTTGTATAGCTAACTTTTGTCAACACTATTCGTTTGTATCCTTTTTGGAACCGCGCAGGGTTGAGGATGCATTGAAGGACCCGGACTGGGTGGTGGCAATGCAAGAAGAATTGAACAATTTCAAGCGGAACGAGGTGTGGGAACTCATGGCAAGACCCAATGCGAACATTGTCGGCACCAAGTGGGTATTCTACAACAAATAAGATGAACACGGGGTGGTGACAAGGAACAAGGCACGACTTGTGGCCAATGGTTATTCACAAGTCGAAGGTTTGGATTTCGATGAGACTTTTGCTCTAGTAGCTAGACTTGAATCTATTAGAATATTACTGGCATATGCTACTCACAATGATTTCAAGCTGTATCAAATGGATGTTAAAAGCGCCGTCCTCAACGGACCAATCAAGCAGGAGGTGTATGTGGAGCAACCCCCTGGGTTTGAAGACGAAGAGTTTCCCGAGCACGTATTCAAATTGTGTAAGGCTCTCTACGGCCTCAAACAAGCCCCTAGACCTTGGTATGAGTGTCTTAGTGATTTCTTAATTAAAAATGGCTTTAAGATTGGCAAAGTAGATTATACACTATTTACAAAGAATTTTGACAATGATCTTTTTATTTGTCAAATTTATGTTGATGATATAATCTTTGGGTCAACTAATCAATATTTTTGTGAAGAATTTAGTAAAATCATGACAGATAGGTTTGAAATGTCAATGATGGGAGAACTAAAGTACTTCTTGGGATTCCAAGTGCGGCAACAAAAGGAAGGGATGTTCATAAGCCAAACCAAGTACACGCAAGACATACTCAAGAAGTTTGGCATGGGCAAGGCGAAGCCTATAAAGACTCCCATGGCAACAAATGGCCACTTGGATCTCAATGAAGATGGACCTAGCGTTGACCAAAAGGTATATTGCTCCATGATTGGATCTCTACTCTATTTATGTGCATCTAGGCTAGATATTATGTTGAGTGTATGTTTGTGTGCAAGATTTCAAGCCAATCCTAAGGAGTGTCATTTGACAGCCGTAAAAAGGATCTTGAGATATTTAGTTCATACACCCAACCTTGGTCTTTGGTACCCAAAAGGCTCAAAATTCAATCTCATTGGTTACTCCGATGCAGATTATGCCGGATGCAAAGTAGATAGAAAAAGCACCTCCGGTACATGCTAATTCCTAGGGAGATCCTTAGTTTCTTGGTCTTCCAAGAAACAAAATTCAATTGCCTTATCCACAGCCGAAGCGGAGTATGTTGCGGCCGGGAGTTGTTGTGCACAACTCCTTTGGATGCGACAAACTCTAAGGGATTATGGTTACAATATGAATCATATTCCACTCCTTTGTGACAATGAGAGTGCCATTAAAATTGCCCATAATCCCGTTGAGCACTCCAGAACCAAACACATAGATATAAGGCATCACTTCTCGAGAGACCACTCTATGAAAGGAGATATAGCCATTTCCCATGTCAACACCCAAAAGCAATTGGCCGACATATTCACCAAGCCACTTGATGAAAAGCACTTTTGTGAACTCCGAAATGAACTAAATATCCTTGATGCTCGGAATGTGGCTTGAAATGTTGCATACATGTATGAATTCTTCAAAATATGTTGATTGGATTGTGAAAATCATCTCTCTCAATTTTCTTCTGAAAACTATGTTAATTATTAGATCTTGGTGAACTATGATCATTGCTTGATTGTATCCTTACTGATCATATTCATCAAGATTATTTTATTTGATTTGCCTCCCTATTTTCTAAATATGTACCTTCAGATATATATGAATGGGCTAAGCAATTCTTGCCTGGTGAACACGGACTAGTCCGTGGTTACCTGGACCAGTCCGCCCATGCAAACTAGTTCGCGGAGTGCCGGTTAGGCCGGACCAGTCCGGTAGATAACGGACTAGTCCGATATAGCCTCTGGAAAAGTTCGGACTAGTCCGGTCGTCTCCGGACTAGTCCGGTTTTTCGTGTCCTTAACCCTAGCCGCCGCCAAAACCCTAATCCCTTCATCCTCACTCTTGCCTCACGCGTTCTCTCTCTTCCACTCGAGCTCCCAAGGCGATTCCTTGATTTCTCCATCGGAACTTCGCAAGTTTGGGTGGAATTTGATCGTCATCGCATCGGGATTGAAGTTCTCGGACAAGTACGGCCTTCAACACCCTCATCTCCAAGTTCCAATCGATTTCTTCGGTAATTTTCACTCAAACCTTAGAAATTCCGAATTTCATCATTGTTGATCAAATAGCCTAGCATATTTCACTATATGCATGCCTCCTTGATGTATGACGTTTATGCTATGCTTGTTGTGCATTAGGAATCAACTTTTGTCCAGTCTTTTAGGTTTTTGAGGATGAACACCGGACTAGTCCGATCCATGCACGGACAAGTCCGGTCCCCCGGACTAGTCCGTGCCTGTACACCGGACAAGTCCGATTTTTCTGAACTCAAAACCTAACTTCTCAATTCCTCAATGCAATTCCTTGCTATCCTTTCACACCTATGCCTTGTACCATTCATTCTCATTCATGCCACTCATTCTCAGGTCATGTCGAGCTCGAACAATGAAGTTTCCGATTTTGAGGCCGAGATGGACCATGAGGTGGCACCTCGGACCTCGACGAGTCTTGGCAAGAAGCGCCAAGAGAGACCTTCCGAGCCAGCTCCGTCTCCTCCACAGGCTTGGAGGAAAGTGCTAGCGAAGAAGCCGGCCTCCAAGGTGCCAGCTTCTAGGGCTACCACCGATGGTGGCCCTAGCTCGGCAAGTGCCTGCCTAGCCAAGGGCAAGGGCAAAGAAATAGCAACGGGTCCAGTTGGCCCATTGAAGATCCATGCTCCGAGGGAAGGGGTTTGGGACCCCACTAAAGAGAAGTTCAACGGAAGGGCAGTGGTTCGGCAGCGAAGTTCAGAAGCATTGATTGGTATGGCCGACCGAAGCAAGCTGCCGACGGAAGATTTTGGTGCAACTTCCATGCAGATTTCTACAAATTTGTGTATCTCCCAATGAAGACACCGGTTGTGCGCAGTTAATGGATTGATTGGGCACATTTTGAGAAGAGGGGCTGCTCCCCGTTCATTGAAGTGGTGGAAGCCATTGAGAGGCATGGCCTGAAGGACCTCTTTGCCTTCAGGAATAACTGGAATGATGAGGTCATAGCACAATTCTTTGCAACATGCCATTTCTCAAGTGAAGATGAGGAAAGTGTTACTTGGATGACTCATGGATCCAAGTACAGTATCACTCAAGAAGATTTTGTGAGTCTACTTCACCTTGACACCTCAAGATCTGACTGCTTGATCATCCACAACATAGGTGTCATTGAGAAGGATAAGATGAAATTCCTATATGAGCCAAACTCCAAGTTCAACCCACCATCCACAAAGAACATGAAGCCGTTCTTTGTGGTGCTCAATAGAGTCTTGAGGAAGACCATCGCTCCCAAGGATGGAGATGTCGGGAGTGTGCAGGGTTATCTCCGGACATTGATGAGAGTGATAAGCAAGGGTCGCCAGTTTGATGTGGCAGACTACATTTGGAATGACATGGTCAACATATCCTGCACACCCAACAGATCTTGTGGGTATGCCCCATATCTGATGTTTGTGATCGAGAAGGTCATCGGGATTGAATTCGTCAAGGATGTGGAGCACCTACCCTTGAGGCCGCAGATGCCTCATAAGCCAAGTGTCCATGCTGCTCCCTCGCTGGCCTCTAGTCCTAAGGCATCGGCAAGAAGAACTGAAGATGCCAGGGCTGCCCCTGCCAGTAGGGCAGCCCCTCAAAGGGGATCAGCCAGTGGGATCTTCAAATACCTGGCTGCCATATTCGCTTCCTGCAAAAAGGCCAAAGTGAAGGCCCATAAGCTCAACAAGAGAAGAAAGAAAGATATGAAGTATGTGAAGGCAAATGTGAAGCAAATTTGCCAGAAACTGGAGATCGAACCATTGGGTCTCTAGTAATCTCTGAAGATTCGGACTCAGACTTCACTAAGCTCGAGCCCTTGATCCCCTCCGAGCTTGCCTACTTTGGCATTGGGGGCTCGAGTGACTCCGCACCTCCTCCTCCTCCTCCTCCTCATCAGGCTGAAGATGAAGATGATGAAGATGACGATGAGAGGACTGACAGCAAAGAGTGAAGATCTTAGGACCCTCCTCTCCTTCTTTTTGGTTTCTTGATGCCAAAGGGGGAGAGATTGAGGGGGAGTCTTAGCCTTAGCTGAAGGATGCGAGGAGAGAGCTCTCTTGTATGCTTTTTGACTTTTTTGCGGGTTGTAAATCTTTAACTATGCTCTTAAGTAAATTATGGTTCTATGATGCAATGTTTGATCAATTTGAGAAGTATTTGTTGAAATCTGTGATTTTGCTCCTAGAATGACATATATACTTGGTTGTGGTTGATTAATGTCAATTATGTCATTCTCATTGTTTCAATATACTTAGTCATGCATCCCACCATAATGAATGCACATATGGATTATGTTTTCATTGCTTGATGTATTTTAGACTCATATGTGCATACATTATGAAAATCTCAATTTTTATCATATTTTGTGAAATCTCAATTAGTTGTCATCAATCAACAAAAAGGGGGAGATTGAAAGTGCATCTAGGAATCCCTTGTGGGTTTTGGATGATTTATGACAAGCAAATGAGATCCTAACCTATTTGTTGAGATGAGCACAGGTTTTAATAGCAAAACAAGCAAAGTGCCAAAAAGAAGGGAGAATGAGGAGCAAAGTGGAAATGAGTTCAAGAAAGAAGAATAGTAGATCATTGTGTATGGAGTGTGTTAAGGAAACACACCCCAAGAGCTCAATCACAATTTAACACACACATTGCACAAAGCTATACAGGACCGGACTAGTCCGAATGTCACCGGACTAGTCCGATATCCTCTCTGCACAAAATCGGACAAGTCCGATATAAATCGGACTAGTCCGATATCTCTCTGACTAGAATCGGACTAGTCATCCCCAGTGCGAACTAGTCCTCAAAACACTTCACAAGTCACACAAAATCAGACAAGTCCGATCACCACCGGACTAGTACGATATTCGTTCTGTTCTAAATCGGACAAGTCCGATATTAGCACGGACTAGTCCGAAAAACCCTCTGACCTAAATCGGACAAGTCCTCCAAGTGCGGACTTTTCACCCAATTCACTTAGGGTTTCACATGTACGGACAAGTCCGATAACTATCGGACTAGTCCGAAGATTTCCAGAACCGAAATAAGACAAGTCTGCTCCTAATTTCGAGACACTTAGGGTTTGCTACACACAGCACACTGGACTAGTACGGTGTCATCCATAGACTAGTCCGATCTTTCTAAACCCTAATGGTCACTTTTATAAACCCCATATAAATAGAGGTGCATGGCCCAACTTTAAACTCTCTTGAACCCTAGCGCCGTCACACCTCCCAAGAGCCTCAAAAACCACATATCTCCATGAAACTAAGTGCAACAAAGATCAATCCTTTGAGGATACACTCTAGATCATTGGAGAGACACGTTCAACACTCATTGAGCTCTTGGTTTGATTCTCTAACACACTCCTGTGATTTCATTGTAATCTTTTGAGTGTGTTCTTGGTGGTATTTCGTGTTGTAATCTAAGGGAGCCCTCAATGTGTGAGAAGGCCCCTTTGAATTCAGTTATTCACCCCTTTGTGATAAGTGGAAGAGGATTGGCCTTCGTGGCGATCCGACGATGGTAGGGTTGGAGAATACCCGGTCCTTTTGTGGACTCCTCAACGTGGATGTAGGTTGCCTCTATGGGAACCGAACCATGGGATAAATCTCTTGTGTTCTTGTTTTGTGTTCATCGTTCTTATTCATCACAACAATATAGGGTTTCAATCATTATTGCATACTTTACGTTGAATCATTAAATATAAGATTGAATTGTGATAGACCGTAGTCCATAATCTTGCAAAACTTCATTTGATTATATATTTCCGCTGCATACATCTAAGAATCAAATTAACCGATCAAACTTAATCAAACTAGTCGATACACACCGGATTGGTCTGCACTTTACCGGACTAGTCCGATATCTATGGTTTTGAACTGGTTGTTAAGTGTTGCAGGTTCGGAAAAAATTCAAAAAGGCCTATTCACCCCCCCCCCTCTAGGCCACATTCGCCTTCCTCGAGCTGTTGGTTGTGAACATGCCGTTGGTGATAGCACCAAAGAGCTTGGCAGTATCGGGCATTTCGAACAGCTGCTCGGCACGTTCCCTCTTCAAGGAGGTCAAGGTCTTCTCGCCGGAGCTGGTCCTGCGTGGCATCGTCGAAAGTCCGGACCCAGAGCGACCCCAAGGTGATTTCCGGAGGAAGGACTGCTTCAGCTCCGTACACCAGGAAGAAGGGTGTATCTCCAGTTGACCGGTTTGGAGTTGTCGTGTTGGCCCACAGTGTGGGCGAAGCTCTTTCATCCAGTTGGCTCCATGTTTTTTCAGGCGCTCATATGTGCGCGTCTTGAGTCCTTTTAGGATTTTTGCATTTGCTCTCTCAGCTTGGCCATTGCTTGCCGGGTGCGCTACAGAAGCGTAGCTGACCTGAATGTCGAGGTCTTCGCAATATCCTTGGAATGCAGAGCTTGTGAATTGGGTCCCGTTATCAGTTATGATCTTGTTCGGGACTCCAAATCTGCATACGATGGACTGCAAGAAGTTGATAGCTGATTGCTTGTTTATTGTCACAACTGGAGTTGCTTCCGACCATTTGGTGAACTTGTCAATGGTTACGTACAGGAACTTGTAACCTCCGACGGCTTTGCATGGAACTGGCATGCTTCGCATTTCTTCACTAGCTCAGTTGCATCCTAGAGTGTTGTAGGCTAGTAAAAACCATGCCGGAAGGCTTTACCGACCAGCGTGCGGGAAGACGTGTGGTTTCCACACTCGCCTCCATGGATTTCTGCGAGGAGCTCGCAACCTTCTTCCCTTGTAATGCACCGCATTAGGACGCCGTTGGCACCAGGCCGGTAGAGATCCTCTTCTACCAGTGTGTATCTTTTAGCCAATCTGACTATCCGGTCAGCGGATACACTATCTTCAGGAAGGAAATTGTCTTTCAAGTAGCTCTGGATCTTCGAGATCCATGCATCGGAGCTAACTTGAGGATTTGAGTCTTGCGTGCTGGGTTGCTCGGAGCTTCCTGCAGCACCTACGACCCTTGATGGACGCCATGGTAACAGGGCCATCGGGACCACCAGCTTTGAGGTGCTGGTCTTGCCCCCTTCACTCAGTTCGGCAGGCTGAGGTGTTGGTCTTGACGATCTCCGGACGAAGGTTCCGTCAGGAGCCAGAGCTCTGGTTGAAGCTTTCGTTGAGAGTTCGTTGGCTTCAGCGTTGTTGAGACGCTGGACATGGCAAAGATCCAGGACGTCGAAGTCCTTTTGAAGCTTCTGGACTTCAAGTAGGTATGCAACTAGTTGAGGGTTGTTGCAGCAGCATTCACCTTTGACTTGTTTTATGACGAGCTGCGAGTCACCCTTTACCAACAGCTGCTTGACACCATATGATAGTGCCACCTTGAGCCCATAGATTAGTGCTTCATACTCCGCCATGTTGTTGGTCGCCTTGAAGTCAAGGTGAACCATGTATTTGACCTTCTCCCCGGTAGGAGCGAGGAGAAGGACTCCAGCTCCGGCCCCCTGCTTTTGCACGGATCCGTCGAAGTAGAGAGTCTAGTGAGGCTCGGTGAAGACCGGAACCTTGGGTTCCGGCTTCTACTCACTAGGGCCCCCAGGATTTGATGGAGAAGGGGTCCATTCTGCCATGAAGTCCGCCAGTGCTTGACTCTTAATTGTTTGTCTTGGAATGAATTCAAGATCGAAGTCGGCTAGTTCCACTACCCACTTTGCAATGTTCCCAGTAGAATTGGGGTTATGCAAGATTGCACGAAGTGGATAAGAAGTTACCAATGAAATCTTGTGGGCTTGGAAGTAGTGTCGGAGTTTCCTAGAAGCAATAAGAACTGCATAGAGCAGCTTATGCACCTCCAGGTACCAAGTCTTGGCGTCACGGAGTACTTTGCTGATGAAGTACGCTGGGCGTTGGACTGTTCGGACCCTCCCGAAGGGGCCCGGAGCTTCCTCCTCATCATCCTGACCCCTTCCGGATGGGTCCGGACCTTGTTCGAGGACATTTGGGTTCCTACTAGAGGAACCCGGAGCTTCTTCTGAAGTGATCTGGACCTTCCCAGAGGGGTCCGAATCTTGTTGCTCAGCAACAGCAACTTCTTCATTTGAAGGAGGTTAATCCTCTGGCATCCCACCTTGAGGATCAAGGTCTGGGAGTTGGGACCCAGACTCATTTTTAGGTAGCTCCGGACCCTCCCGAAGGGGTCTGGATTCCTGAACTGGAGATGGTTCTGGTCTTTCCGCAACCAGGACCATGCTGACAACTTTGTCAGTTGCCAAAATGTAAAGCAGAAGTGGCTCATCAGGATTCGGAGCTACCAAGGTTGGTAGAGTGGTGAGGAGCTGCTTCAGCTCCTGGAATGCCTTTTCTGCATCTTTAGACCATTGGAATGGTTCGGACTTCCTCAATAACTTGAAGAAGGGTAGCGCCCGTTCCGCCAGTCTTGAGATGAACCGGCTGAGGGCAGCTAGACATCCAGCCAGCTTCTGGACATCCTCGATGTGAGCTGGTGGTCGCATGTCTTCAATAGCTTTAATCTTCGCCGGATTTGCTTCTATTCCTCGGTGGTTTACCAAGAATCCAAGAAGCTTTTCAGAGCTAACCCCAAAGACACACTTGTCTGGGTTCAGCTTTGTGCGTGTGACCCGCAACTTGTCAAAGACAGCTTGCAAGGTGTCAAGGAATGACTCCTTGTTTTTGATCTTGACGATGATGTCATCTATGTACACTTCCACTACATCTCTCATAAGCTCTCCAAAAGTTTTGTACATAGCTCGTACAAAAGTTGAAGTAGCATTTTTTAGACCGAATGACATGGCAGTGTAACAATATAATCCATCTACTGTGATGAAGGAAGTATGCTCTTCATCTTCCCTAGACATTATGATTTGATGATACCCAGAATATGCGTCTAGGAAACACAATAATTCGCACCCGGAGGTGGAATCCACTATCTGATCTATTCTAGGTAGTGGGAATGGATCTTTGGACACACCTTATTCAGTGTAGTGTAGTCGATACACATCCGAAGCTTCCCGCCAGCCTTGGGTACAACGACTGGGTTTGCCAGCCATTTTGGGTGGAAGATTCTCGGATGAATCCAGCTTCAAGCAACTTCTTCACTTCTTAACGTATGAAGTTTTGTCGCTCTACTGATTGCTTTCGAGGCTTCTGGTGTACAGGCTGAGCATTGGGATAGATCTTCAAATTGTGCTCGATCACTTCCCTAGGGATCCCAGGCATTTGTGACGGTCGCCAAGCAAACACGTCGACATTAGCCCGGAGGAAAGTGACGAGCGCGAGTTCCTATTTGTCATTCAGACCTCCCGATATACGGGTGGTTTGAGCCGCGTCGGAACCGATTTGGACGACTTTGATAGGAATGTTGGTGTCGCCGCTTGGTTGCACGTGAGGTGCAGAGGTTGAGTCTCGATGACGATGCTCGGGGGTTTCAGAGCTTGCTCCTTTCCGGATTCTTCCTCCTGTGCTGTAGCAAGCGCATGGAGTTCTTCCAGAGCAGTAACTCTGGCGGTGCGATCCCCGCGAATCCGGAGAACACCTGCTGGTGTTGGCATATTCAACACCAAGTATCCATAATGGGCGGCAGCCATGAATTTGTACAAGGCTGGCCTGCCCAAAATGGCGTTGAATGGTAAGTTGATCTGCGCCACGTCGAAGACCAACTTCTTAGTGCGGTAATTCTCCTGGGTCCTGAAGGTCACCGTGAGAGTAATAGCACTGAGTGGGGTTATGGCCCCCGGACCTACTCTGGAGAAAGGTCTGGAGGGGCGAAGATCCGAAGGTCGGAGCTGAAGCTTGACAAAAGCTTCGAAGCTTATGAGGTTCAACCCTGAACCTCCGTCCACCATCACATGGTGGATCTGGATGTTGTTGATGGTCGAAGATACCATCAATGGAAGTTGGCCAGCTCCGATCATGTTCTGAGGGCAGTCTGAAGCATCGAAAGTGATGGCAGTGTCCATCCACTTCCGGTGCAATCCACCCTGGCGGTGGGAGCTACTGAGGCCATGTCCCGCCGAATGGTCTTGAGGACACGACGGGAGGTGATGTCCCACGAATCACCAAAGATGGTGTTCATGGTTTTTCAATGCTCGTCGGAGACATCGGAGTCGTTGTCGACGGGGGTGTAAATAGCCTTCAAGACCTTTTTAGGGCCCTGAAAGCCTAAATCCTCTTCAGCCGGAGCTTTGTCGACTTTTTGTTTTCCTTCCCTTTGACGTAAAGGAACTTCTTCCCGGCACTTGTTGTAGCGCTCGGCAAGGTTCTGGACCTCTCGGCAGCCTTCCAGGTTGTGGCTGTTCGTCTTGTGTATAGGACACCACATCTTGGAGTTGCCTCTGTCTTCAGATGACGACCGAGGTCGTTTCTCAAGGCGTGGCCCCCAGCCACCCGGAGCTGCGGTAGCAGTGGCTGTAGGTGTGCCGGCCGACGGCTTATTCTTGCGGTTGGACTTTTTCTTCTTCTTACCACTCCCGGAGGTAGTGGCTTCGCCCTTGGAGGACTTTTGTTGTCCTCTGGAGGTGGTTGGGAGTGCATTTCCCGACCCTCCGCAGCTTTGGCACACTTATCCGCCAAGCTGAAGAGTTCCGTGATGCTGGTGACCTCCTTGGTCGCCAACTTCTCCAACATGTTTTTGTCTCGTACGCCCTGTCTAAATGCCATAATAACAGAGGCGCTTGAGATAGAAGGGATATTGTTTTGTACCTGGGAGAACCCCTAGATGAAAGATCACAGGGACTCTCCCCCCTTCTGCTTGACAGCAAAAAGGTCCAGTTCGGTGCCTGGTCGGGTGTATGAACTCCCGAAATTGGCGGTGAACTGTTGGCACAGTTCCGCCCAACTGTTGATGGAGTCGGGCAAAAGGCTCATGAACCAGGATCTGTTGGTCCCAGTCAAAGCCACGGGGAAGTAATTGGCCATCATGGCCTCATTGCCTCCAGCCGCAAGGATTGCGGTGGAGTAGATTTGGAGAAACTCAGCGGGATTGACAGTCCTGTAAAATTTCTTTGGCAGGTGAGGTCGGAACTTCTGCGGCCATCTGACCATGCGTAGGTGCATGGCCAGGGCAGAACAGCCTCCTCCTACTCCCTCGGGAGCAGGACTGTCCCGAGCCTCTCGCCTTTCATGAGCGCACTCGATATGGACGCGGCCATCCTGTTGACAGTAACGGCGATCAAGCTCCGCCCGGAGGTCGTGAGTCGAAAGCTTGGTTACCGTATGGGTATGTTGCGCCCCGGAAGGCAGAGACGTCGCCTGTTGAGATGCAGCACGCCTCCTATGTTGTGAAGCGTGCGGACCAAGTCTACCCGACACGGTCCGATGCTGCGATGGGGCCCTCCTCGAGGGGGGAGGACCTTGGTTGCTGATGCGATGGGCTGCTGCTACAACCAAGTGTTCCACATCAGCCCTCAACTGCTCCATTGCACCCTGGGATGCTTCTGGAGGCGTTGGACATTGGAGAAGAGCATGTGCGGCATGGAGCGCGTGTTCAGGATTGTTGTTCACCGATGTCATGACCAACGCAGACACCCGATCCCGCTTTCCAACTTGATTTGCTGGTGCGGACGGTGGCAGCGGTGGCATGACTCCTGCTGGAGCCACAACACCTGTCGGCTGCTGCATGTTGGAGGGATAGCCTCCAGCAGGTTGCGCAGCAGGGTTGCCATTGGACGATCCAACAGCAGAGTTCACCATCCTTGAATCTCAAGCGCCCCTACCTGGCGCGCCAACTGTCGGAGTTTGGTTCCGGCAATTCTCCCAGCACTACCGTTGGTAGCCCGCGGAGTTTGTAGTTCGGTAATGGGCGCGCAGAGATTCAGAACACGATGGCAAATTGACACAAGGATTTACGTGTTTTGGGCCGCCTAAGCGTAATACCCTACTCCACAGGGTGTGTGGTTGTTGTATTGAGCATCTGAGCACTTGTGAGCTTGTGTCAGAGCTAAGTCTGGAAGTCAGGAGAGTTTCTCGGAGTCGAGAGAGATCCCCTGTGTATCGCTCGACCAGTCCTTTTATAGTACAAGGACTATTCGTTACATCGCTAGCCTGGCCCGACATATGGCCCTGGCGGTTACTGATGCTTAATACACAATCAATGAGGTTAATTACCCTTAATAGTGTGGTAACGGGCCTTGATAGTGCCATTACTGGTATTAAGGGCCCTCTGATCGTGTGTCATTAATATGGTATTAATGACACTTAATCAGGTCTTGAAGTCTTTGATTGTCCCTTGAAGGTCCGAGCCATTGGAGGTACACCAGTCTGATTGTTGAGGCTAAAGGTCTGGCGGTTGGACACGTGGCAGCTTCGGAGCTTATCGTCTGGAATGGGTAGGTCCGGTGCAGTTGTACACGTGTCGGTACCGGAGCTTCCCTCTGTCGGGGGTTAGGTCTGGGGGTGCCGCACAGGTGTTTAGCCCGGAGCTATCCCATGTGTGGGATGTAGGTCCGGTTGTAGTATACACGTGGCAGCACCGGGACTAACCATAGAAGGGAGGCAGGTCCGGTCCCGTATGACACATGGGGCCTTCGGAGGTCTTCAACTCAGATAGGTAAGTTCCTTTGGTCTTTTTGCGGTCCCAAGGGGTATACGGTACGCAGGGTACCGACACCACTCATCCTTGAATCATCAGACACCACCCTATTAGTTGCTGTGCAAATTCCCGATCGTTTTCATATTCGATTGCGAGTTCTGTTCTCAAACCGAGTTGGAATCAATATCCAAAAATCGTAACTCGGACAACCTACCTTAAAACGGCCATAAATTTCGCATACGAACTCGAAATCGGGCAATTTTTTTTTCAAATTCATCTACACGAAATTTTGCATCTGATTTTCCGCCGCGTAGCCGCGTTCAGCGAAATTAGATTGCCTAAATTCCCCTTGGAAGATAGGCTATCCGGCCTCCAAAGTTTCAACACGAATTTTAAAGAATCTTCTTGATTTTCTATAGGCTGCATATTACATCCAATTGAGCTGCAAATTTGTGTGATTCCTATCTTCGTGCTCCTGAGTAAAAAATATCAAAAAAATATGTTACAAAAAAAGAAAAAAAATAGTGAAGAGCATGCATATTAAAGCAATTGGCCTATACCACTTGGTGTTGTTTTGTTGGTTATATTATTTTGTCTTTTGTTTGCCTTGCTACTTCCTTGTGTTGTGCTAGGCCCTAGAGCACTTTGTTGACCAGCAACAGCTTCCTATATTAAATACTTATTCAACTTTGTTTACTGTTAATGACTTTCTGCTTATTAGCCACCATATTGTGCCATCCAAGCTCCACCTTTCTCTTGAGCATAACAGATACATTTGCAATCATCCCACTTTTCATTGGTTCATCTCACCGTCCACACCACCTGTTGTGTCGGTAAGAACACTTGTAAGAGCGTGGTAAGACGCTTGAGCGAGAGAGATTGTTTTCTTCCACCTTTCACATTGTCACTGTAGTTGATAGGGATAACAATTTTTTGTTGTTTTTTGTTTCCTACTAACAATGGCAGGAGAAGACAATGATGACGAATGTGTTCAACATGCTGAGTTACGTGATATGATGAAGACCATGACAGATATGTTCGCCAAATATAACGCATCAACGAAGGAATCATAGGCGAACTTGACTCACCAACTTGATGACCTTGCTCTATGGATGAATACTTTTGAGGATCGGTTGCCTCTCGCTCGAAGACATGAAGACAATCCTTATGATGATATGGAATATCATAACAATCAGCCAAGACTACCACTTTATCGTCGAGGTATGGGAGGTAATAATCATAACAATTATAATCGTCCTCCTGATGATCCTTTTGATAAAGTGAAATTTACTATACCCTCTTTTTCTGGTGCTTATGATGTTGAGGCTTATCTTGTTTGGGAGATGACAGTAGAGCAAAAATTTAATGCCCATCTTGTTCCTTAACAACATAGAGTTCATCAAGCCACTAGTGAGTTTAAGGACTTTGCTATCATATGGTGGAATGAACTTGTTAAAACTAGAACTGATCCTCCAACATGGGATAGATTAAAGGAAGCTATGCGTGTTCGATTTGTTCCTCCATCTTTTCAGCGGGACCTTCACAAAAAATTGCAGCGCTTAGACTAAGGTAACATGTCCGTAGAGGAGTATTATCAAGAGTTACAAAAGGGTATGTTGCGTTGTGGGGTAGTAGAAGACATGGATGATAAAATAGCTCGTTTTTATGGCGGGTTGAGGTGTGAAATTCAGGACATTGTTGATTACAAGGAATATGATACTGTTAACAGATTGTTTCAGCTTGCTATGTTGGCAGAAAAAGAATTGCAGGGCCGACAAGCAACAACGCACAAGGAGCAACTTCACACCGCGTTCAATGCCCACACCATCCAAAACAGCACCATCTTCGACCTCCCGTGCAGCGACTACACCATCCAATGGCGGCCAACAAACTGTACCTGCTGCTCCACATTCTCGCATGACAGAGGGCAGCAAGGCGACATCATTCAAGCCTTCGTCGTCCACTCCTTCTACGAGTCGTACCTTTGACGTTAAGTGTCACCGCTGCCAGGGACTTGGTCATATGATGAGAGATTGCCCGAGCAAACGAGCATACATAGCACACGACGATGGCGGGTATGATAGTACTTCAGATGTTGAAGATGAATATCCTCTTGCTACTGACTTTATAGATCCAAATGACGAACACACCAAAGAAGAGGTACTTGGTGCAGCAGTGACGGAGAACTATAGGAGCATCATTGTGCAGCGTGCCTTGAGCTCCAAAGTGGAGACCGACGGGTGGCTACAACGACACAACATCTTCCACATGTTTCTCGTCATCAAGGACTGTTGTGTACACACTATAATTGATGGAGGTAGCTGCAATAACTTGGTGAACACGGACGTTGTCAAGAAACTTGATTTGAAAACAAGAGCACACCCTCATCCATACCACATTCAATGGTTCAACAACAGCGGTAAGGTTCGGGTAACACAAACAACGAGAATACATTTTTCAATTGGTTCTTACCATGATTTTGCTTATTTTGATGTTGTTCCTATGGATGCTTGTTCTCTTTTATTGGGTCGTCCTTGGGAATTTGATACAGATGCTATTCATCATGGTAGAACTAATAAATATACTCTCATGCATAAGGGAAAGAAAATCACTTTGCTCCCCATGACTCCTGCTGAAATTGTGCATTTTGAGAAGAGTAAAATTCGTGATGGCAAAGCAACAAAATTAGAATCTGAAAAACAGCAAGTCATTAAGTTAAAATCACCATTGTTGCTCGCAACTAAATCTGACCTTGCTGATTTATTCGATGCTAAGGGGATGTGCTATGCTTTAGTTTGCAAAGAAGTCATGTTTTCACTTCATGAATTGTCTATTGCATTGTCCCCTGCTGTTGCTAACCTTTTGCAGGAGTTTGAGGATGTGTTTCCCTCCGAGATACCCCCTGGTTTACCACCGATGAGAGGCATTAAACACAAGATCGATTTGATTCCAGGAGCAAGTTTGCCAAATCGTGCAGCATACAGGGCGAATCCACAGGAAACTAAGGAAATTCAACGACAAGTCCAAGATCTTTTGGACCGCGAGTAAATTCGTGAAAGCCTTAGCCCTTGTTCTGTTCCTATTCTTTTGGTTCCTAAGAAAGATGGTAGTTGGCGCATGTGTGTTGATTGTTGAGCGATTAACAACATCACCATTCGATATTGTTATCCTATTCCTCGCTTAGATGACATGCTTGATGAATTGAGTGGTCCTATCATCTTCACAAAAATTGACTTGCATAGTGGTTACCACCAAATTAGAATAGCACTAGGAGATGAATGGAAAACTGCATTTAAAACCAAGTTTGGACTTTATAAGTGGTTAGTCGTGCCTTTTGGTTTAACTAATGCACCCAACACCTTTATGCGATTAATGAACGAGGTTTTACGTGTTTTCATTGGACAATTTGTGTTGGTTTACTTTGATGATATCCTCATTTACAGCAAGTCATATGATGAATATCTTGATCATTTACGTGTTGTTTTTACTATTTTGAGAGATGCACGTTTGTTTGGTAACCTCGAAAAGTGTGTCTTTTGCGCCAATCGAGTCTCGTTTATTGGCTATGTCGTTTCCTCGTAGGAAATTGAGATGGATGAGGCAAAAATTGAAGCAATCACCAGCTGGCCAGCCCCAACAACTGTCATGCAGGTTTGTAGTTTTCTTGGTCTTGCAGGTTTTTGTCGGCATTTTGTGCAGAATTTCAGCACCATTGCAGCACCTCTACATGAGCTAACGAAGAAGGGAGTGCCGTTTTGATGGGGCAAACAGCAGCAACAAGCTTTTTATGCTCTCAAATCAAAGCTTACACAAGCACCATTGCTGCAACTTCCTGATTTTGATAAGACCTTTGAGCTAGAATGCGATACAAGCGGCATTGGTATTGGAGGTGTTCTCATACAAGGAGGTAAACCCGTTGCTTTATTTAGTGAAAAACTTCATGGTCCTTCTCTAAATTATTCCACTTATGATAAGGAATTGTATGCCTTAGTGCGAGTATTACAAACTTGGCAACATTATCTTTGGTCTAAGGAGTTTGTCATACATTCCGATCATGAATCATTGAAGTATCTTAAGTGTCAAACCAATATGAATAAACAACATGCTAAATGTATTGAGTTCATAGAGATGTTTCCATACATCATTAAGCATAAGAAAGGGAGGGAAAATATCATTGCCGATGCATTATCTAGGCGTTATACCATGTTGTCCCAACTTGATCATAAAATCTTTGGTTTGGAAACAATAAAAGCATTATATCCTACTGATTTGGACTTAAAAGATGCTTTTGAAAATTGTAGAGAAGGAAGAACTTGGAATAAATATGTGCTGCAAGAGGGTCTCCTCTATCGTGCTAACAAGATATGCGTTCCAGCTAGCTCCGTTCGTCTATTACTTTTGCAGTAAGCACATGGAGGAGGTTTGATGGGACATTTTGGAGTGAAGAAAACTGAAGATGTATTGTCTATACACTTCTTTTGGCCAAATATGAGGTGTGATGTCGAGTGCTACGTGTCATGATGCACTACTTGCAATAAAGCTAAGTCCCGCCTTAACCCACATGGTCTTTACATGCCTCTTCCTGTTCCTAGTGTACCTTGGGAGGATATTTCTATGGACTTTGTTTTAGGATTGCCTAGGACTAACAGGGGGAGGGATAGTATTTTTGTAGTCGTTGATCTTTTCTCTAAAATGGCACACTTTATACCTTGTCATAAGAATGATAATGCCTCACACATTGCTGATTTATTTATGACGGAAATTGTTCGTTTACATGGTGTGTCAAATACCATTATTTTTGACTGTGATGCAAAATTTTTAAGTCATTTTTGGAGAACTTTGTGGTATAAATTGGGAACCAAGTTGCTGTTTTTGACTACATGTCACCCACAAACAGATGGACAAATCGAGGTAGTTAATCGTACTTTATCCACTGTGTTGCAGGTTGTATTGAAAACAAATTTGAAGTCGTGGGAGGATTGTTTACCACATATAGAATTTGCTTACAACAGATCCGTTCACTCCACGACAAAGGTAAGTCCATTCCAGGTAGTGTATGGTTTCAATCCCCATGCTCCTATTGATTTACTACCTTTGCCTCCTTCTGAAACCATAAATTTGGATGCTACACAACGATCTGAATTCATTCTTAAGATGCATGAAACTACAAAGAAAAATATTGAAATGATGAATAAGAAGTATAGGATTGCAGGTAGTAAAGGTAGAATAGAAGTAAAATTTGAATCGGGTGATTTGATGTGGTTACATTTGAGAAAAGAGTGATTCCCCAACATGAGAAAATCTAAACTTATGCAACGAGCTGGTGGTCCTTTTAAGATTGTTGAAAAGGTTAATGATAATACATATAAGCTTGAATTGCCTCCCGATTTTCGGGTTAGTCCTACATTTAACATTTCAGATTTGCGACTATACTTGGGAGAAGAAGATGAACTTGAGTCGAGGACGACTCCAAGTCAAGAGGGAGAGGATGATGAGGACATCACAATAGGGGAGACACACATTAAAATGCAAGGACCAATCACAAGAGCACGGGCACGATTAATAAATCAGCAGATGAACTCGCTCCTAACTTCTTTTGCATGTGAGTTTGAGAATAGATTGCTATATGATGATTTAATTGTTATTAGGAATAATGGATAAGATCAAAAAGTGAAGGAAAGAGGCATTGGGAGCGTGGAGAACCAGCTGGGACGTCCACAAGTTGATGGAAACAGTTTACAACTCGGAATCGAGTTCAACTCGGAGTCCAGGAGCAGTCCACCTTAAAACAGACGCCCAAGAGGCATACGAACTCCGTTTTTGACATTATACATATGGATGGAAAGAGGACAAGATAATATTTCCAATGGTTTTGGTCCCACCTCAAAATTCCTCCGGAGTCATTCGGAATCGTCAAAACAAGTCGAGTACATATTTCTGTCCGGTGTTGTGCCACCGAATCGGGCCTTTGGGCCTTGTATCTTGTATTAGTCCATTAGGTATGCGTCTAATCGTGTTTTGGACGAACCCTAGCCTTTAAATATTGTAGCCGACGGTCATATTTGGTGGGTTTTTCTTAGAATAACAATTTCACCATTCTCCGGTTTGTGAGACCCCAACTTCTCAATTTCAGATCGTGTCTTCTACGTTCTTGCTTGTGTTCTCGGTTCACTTGCAGATATTAGCCTCCTTGATGAGGTCAAGCGTGTTCCGCACGGTTCATAACCAACGAAGTAGTGGTATAGAGATTGCAGGGGTATTCAAACTGCTCGAGTGCCGCGAATCATCAACGTCGAGTTCTCCACCCCAATCGACTTACCTTTCGGAAGATCGGGCCTAAACCTACTGATCGGGTCTTCCCATGGGAATAGGAAGATAGTGATTGTAGTTTTTGAGCTTCTCATAAAAGGATACCGGGAGCAGTCTTGATGACTACCCCTTTTGGCTTTTCATCTTCCATTTTTCCCTTCTGGTTTAGAAGCTTCTTCCTTAGAAGCGCCTTGAGTTCACGCACTTCTTCATCATCGTGTTCGTGCTCCTTGAGCACATCGAACGCCTTGGAGTCTTGTTCGTCTCCAATGATGGGCATTTCTGGGATCTCGTTGTTCTTGTCAGTGGCCATTTGTCTCTCCGACTGGTGAGTCTCGTAAAAGGAGTGCCTTGCTCTATACCAATTGAATGTGGCCTAAAGAGGGGTGAATAGGCGTTGAAAACTTTTCCTGCAACACTTAACAGATTCATCAAATACAGGAGGGCCGAACTAGTCTCGTATGGACTAGTCTAGTATGCTAGTTATACCGACGAAAAGATAGATTGTTTAATGTATTCTCCTCAAATGTTATAGCAGCAGAATTAAGTAAATTATCCTAACAACTTATGTAAGTTTTAGGATGATTGATTTGAACAAGGAATACAAGATTAATATAAATTGCAAGATTAATTAACCCTATGCCCTAGATGATGATTGCAAAATTAAATAACAAGAACACAAGAAACAAGGATTTTTACCAACGTTCGATCTCAAGAGATGAGAACACAAGAGATGAACGTCCTCGCCGAGGAGCCCACACAGAGCCGGGTCTCAATCAACCCTTTACCTCTTCAAGTCACCATGAAGGCCGACTTGAGTTCCACTATCACGGGGGCAATAACCAAGTCAGTGGGGCAACCTCACACGTTGAGGCTACCACAAAATTACAGAGAGAAAAGTGATAAAACACACTCGAAAGATTTACATCAGATGCAAGAGTGTATAAGAGATCAAACCCCAAGAGCTTAACAATGCGTAGAAGACGATCTCCCTATCCCAAATCTGGATTCCCAAATGATTTAACTTTTAAGGGCTTTAGATGTGTGGGGGAGAGGTGTTTTTGTGCTCTTGGGACGAGTGGCGCCGCTAGGGTTCTTAGTTGTTCACTGTTGTGCACGGTATTGATGTTGTGGGGTCATGAATCCTATTTATAGAGTTTTCAAAAAAGTTACTGTTAGGGATCCCGACGGTCGAACTAGTCAGCTCTGGGGACCGGACTAGTCCGGTGTGCCGTGTAAAACTTGCGTGAATTGTGCAGCACACCTAAAACCCTAATTTGTGTGAGGTGTATCGGAATTTTCCGTATTGGAACAAAAAGTTATCCAGACTAGTCTGTGATGGGTCCAGAGACTCAATCGGACTAGTCCGATGCATGGTGATTTGTGTTGAGTGAACATCAGAAAGTTGAAAGGACTTATCCGGCACATGTCTGGACTTGTTCGGGTAAGGTCAGTGAAATGAACGGACTAGTTTGGTTCTGTTTTGGACTTATCCGTGTGAGAACATTATGTGAAACGGACTAGTCCGCTTGTGAACGGACTTGTCTGAAGCTCAATGAATTACTTAATTAATTGATTTTAGCCCTTACCATCTACGCAAAGATATAAGATCTTGGGATGTGTCTCTCACACACATCCTATACATTAATATCTACTTTGTGCTTCCTTGATCATTTGGACTTTTCTTTTTCCCACTCCTCATTTTTCACCTTTTTTAGTGCACCATAAATTCTAGTCTTTGTAGACCTGCATTCATCTCAACGAATTCATTAGGATCTCATTTGTTTGTGATCAATTGTCCAAAACCCACAAGGAAATGCCTAGATGCACTCTCAGGAAACAAGAACAAAAGATTGCTTGACTTGCAGACCAGAGAAATGATAAGGAGGACATGGGGAGAAGATCAGGACAGCTTGAAGGCTTTGCCTTGCTGTTTTCGCATGGGCGGTAAGCATGCAGCTCGGTGGAAGCTTGAAGCAACTGTGTGGTGCCAGCACAGAGAACGGAAACAGACTGCATGCTAGGGTATGTCAATTAAGAGGAATTCATATTGGAAACCTATTTTTGCATTTGCCAAAGTTGATCATACAATTTGAATTTGAATTTGAATGATCTCACTTGACTTGATTCAAATACAAGGCCTCAAAATATATCAAACTTGACAGGAGTGATGTTCGAATCATGAGAGACATATTAGTGAATTCACATTGGGAGTTTTGATCATTCTTTTAATAGAACATTTTGAATTGATTTTGAAACTCCCATTTAGGGCTTATTTTCAATTCCCTATGTGCACTATTTTCTCCTCCCAAGTTTTCTCTTCTTCACTAATTGACTTTTTGAGCTGAGAAATGCACTAAAGTTTTTAGGAGTCATAACCTAGCTCATGTTACTCTCGAAAAGGTATTGGCATGCCGCCTCTGGTCGCTCGGGGAGCTCCCGGCGGAGGGCGACACGGCGGGCGGCCAAGCCACCCCCTGCGGCCAGCGCCGCCCCTGCCCCTCCCTCCCCCCCTCCGGCATATGGCTACCATCGCCGTTCTCCGGTCGATCCCGCACTGTGCCATGCTTCTAGTCCGTGTCCCGCACTGGATCTGCGCCTGGCGGTGGTCCTGCGGCCGGCGCGCCGGCCTACTCCGGCCTACCCCTTGGTCCCCTCGCCCGTCCAATCCTCGCCCTACTCCTCCTCCTCTCCTCCCAGGTGCGCCTCTCCTCCTCTCACTTCCTCCCAGTTTTGGCCAGATCTGGCTGTTCCTTCGCCTCCAATGGTTCTTGCGCCGCCAGTGGCGGCCGTGCGGCCTGCACGTCTCCTCTCCTCGCCCTCCCCTGCTCCTACAACCACATCCTCCTCTCCGCCATCTTCTGCTCCGGGTGGACCTGCCCTGGTAGCCCCCCAAGTCTCAGCCCCCATCACCCTTTCCTCTAACTCGTCTCCCCCTTTGCCCCCCTTGTCTTCATCCACTTCTCCCAGCTTTGTAGCTCCTCCGGCATCCCTACTTGCGGAACCCTCCCCTCCTACGGTGGCCGCCTCCCTGACTTATGTTGTTTCGGCTTCCCTAAGGGAGGTGCCCTCTCCTGTCCAGCCTCACACCACCACCATCACCAACAACTCTGGTTTCTCTTGGATGTGAAAGGGTTGGCTGGCTGCTCCAAAGTCGAAGCTCCAGTCTCCTTTGCTAGAGTCATCCCTCTCGGTCGCCTCCTCGGCAACCTCGTCGATCTTCCCACTGGCTCGACCCGCCACCTTCGCTGCTTCTGAGGTACATGTTTTGTCTCACACCACTCCTCCTACGTCGCCGAACCAGAAACTCTCCTCCGGCCCTGCCTCCCCCAGGCCGCTGTCTCGGTCTCCACCGAGGTCGCCACCCCCACTGTCATCTTCCCCTCCCCTCTTGCCTTCTCCACCTTTGGGCTCTCTCTTGGGGCCCCCACCAACCCCCTTTGGCCCTCCAAACAGGCCTGCTATCCTAGCCGGTGTGGACTGCAAACATTCTTATGTTGGTCCCCGACATCAGGTTGCTCGGTCAGTTCCTACTGATCTGATCGGCAAGTGTTTTAACTGCTTCTCCCTTGACCACATTGCTGCAAGGTGTGCAGAGGCCACTAGATGCTTCTGTTGCAAGGGGGAAGGCCACAAAGCATGCAACTGTGTTCTTCCTCGTCGCCACTCATCAACAAACTCGACAACTGTTATCCCTTCTCCCTCAAAAACTCTGCTGCTCCTTCTAGAGTCCTAGAGGAAATCTGCATCAACACTAGCTCGGGAAAGTTGGAGTGTGAATGCCCTAGTTGCCCCTTCTCCTTGGCTGCAGCTACTTTGGATGCTTCCTCTAGAGCTTCTTTTCTCCAAGCCAGCATTTGTCGAGTGACCTTTCACTTTGATAAGGAGACTGATCTCAAGTTGGCGTTGAGGTCCTCTACCATGAAAGGGAAGGCCACAAGGTTACACTCTTCGGTCAATGATGCCCATATGGTTTATCCAGAAGTCGTGAAGCACTTAGAAGATGGGTGGGACCCTATGGTTCTGGAATCTTCATTCCCTTCTGTGTCACCCTCTTCTGCACCTCTTGGTGGTGTCCAAGGTTTGGGTGGTTGTGACTCATTTTAGGTGGCACTGCTTAGTTAGCTGATTAGTCCTCTTCTCTTTGTTGCATGTCTAGGTGGTAGAGTTTGTTGGTCGTTTGTTTTATTTCTCTCCCTTTTGGTTGTGTCAGTTTGTATCGGTCGTGCCAAGCGATTGGTTTGGGTTGTAGGTCTAAGCCTCGTTCCCTCTTATCTCAAGAGTGACACGCTTTACCTCTTCCAACCAATCTTGCCTTTGGTGTCTGTTTTGTGGTTTTAATACCACCATATTAATATCTAATATATTCACTGCAGGGGCTTCCCTTGCAGTTTTGGTTCAAAAAAAAACCTAGCTCATGTTAGTTGAAAAGCTATTTAAACTCCAAAATTTTTAAGTTCACGTTTTTAAATTTTTGTTCTCTTCAAATGTGGGCTTTTACATTATGTTTGAAGTTAAAATTTTGTAGAATGGTAGATGATATCATTGCACTATGCTAGAAAAACACTTTCTATAATTAATCATAACTTTTCTTGCATTATTCCATCTCCCTTGCAAATTTGTTTACATGATTTAAAAGTTCAAAAAATACATAAAAAATATTAAAATATTTTTCGAATATATTATATATTGTTACATATAATCTCATGAAATTTTATGCTTAGACATTATGTTCCACAAAGAGAAACAAAGATAAAATTTTCACTTGAAGGTGAATTGAAATAATCTAAATAGTTTAGAGGTAAATTGGATCAAAAAGTGAACAAGTCAATACTTGAGGGCAGTAAAATAATTGTTTCTCTTTTTTATTAAAGGTTGTTAACTTTTAATGTCATCTTTAATCATCCATTTTATTTATAGAATAGTCTAAATATGTAAAATTATAAGTCATGATTTGTATGAACGACACCATGTGTACATATACGAGAATAAACTGAAAGCTAAAAAGTAGTTTTTATTAGACACAAAAGTTCAATGTTCAACCCTATAACACAATTGTTTGGTATAAAAAGTTCCTTTACCAGTGATATGGGGAAATGCAACTAAAAGTTTCAAACATTAAGCACCTTGATGATTTTCCTCTTTCATATGGGAGCAATGAAACCATCTCCCTTGCCAATCAGGCCAGGATGCCAGTGATTCTATACTACATATGGATCTCGCTTAGTTGATAAAAAAAAGTTTTGCAGGCGTTACATTTGCTTAAACTAGATGGCCTTCCATTTTAGTCTTTTCGTTAGTGCCACCAGTTCCAAAATATTTTACATGATAGTTTCACTTGCTGCTTCTGCGACTGGGCAAACGTGATTTGGTCATGGAAGATGATGGACAGCTGTGCGATATGTTATTTGTGATATTGTACTTTCTTATGTTATTTGTGATATTGTACTTTCTTCGGATCTTTTGTTTGTTACCAGTTAGTTCATTTTTGATATAATCAATGACAAATAAAATCGTGATGATGTCGGCCGGCAGTTGACTCCAAGTGAAATATGCTAAACTGGATAGTCATTTATCAATTTGATGACAAACTGGACGAAAGGAGAGGACCCAACACTAATCATTTATCGATTTTGGGTCGGAGGCAGTTGTCCCTTCTTCCTAATCCCGACGTGTGGGGAGCGTCAAAAAGCATCACGAGAGAGGAGGAGGCGTTGATGCCGCTAGCACTCTCATCCCACTTCCGACTTGAAAGTGCATCTAGGACTCCCTTGTGGGTTTTGGATGATTTATGACAAGCAATTGAGATCCTAACCTCCTTGTTGAGATGAGTGCAGGATTTTAATAGGAAAATGAGCAAAGTGCCAAAAAGAAGGAAGAATGAGAAGCAAAGTGGAAATGAGCTCGAGGAAGAAGAGTAGTAGATTATTGTGTATGGAGTGTGTTAAGGAAACACACCCCAAGAGCTCAATAACAATTAAACACACACATTGCACAAAGTTACACAGGACCGGACTAGTCCGATCAGACCCGGACTAGTCCGATATCCTTTCTACACGAGATCGGACAAGTCCGATAAACATCGGACTAGTCCGATATCCTTTCTGACTAGAATCGGACTAGTCCTCCCCAGTGCGGACTAGTCCTCAACACTTCACAAGTCACACAAAATCGGACAAGTCCGATCACAACCGGACTAGTCCGATATTCTTTCTGATCCAAATCGGACAAGTCCGATGTCTACACGGACTAGTCCGAAATACCCTATGATCTGAATCGGACAAGTCCCCCAGTGCAGACTTGTCATCCTATACACTTAGGGTCTCACATGTCCGGACAAGTCCGATGACTATCGGACTAGTCCGAAGATTTCCAGTAGTGAAATCAGACAAGTCCGTTCCTAGCCGGACTAGTTCGATATTTCGGGGTACGTAGGGTTTGCTACACACAGCACACCGGACTAGTCCGGTGACCACCACGGACTAGTCCGAACTTTCTGAACCTAACGGTCACTTTTAGAAACCCCATATAAATAGAGGTGCATGGCCCAATTATGAAACTCTCGAACCCTAGCGCCGTCACACCACCCAAGAGCCTCAAAAACTACATCTCTCGACGAAATTAAGTGCAACAACGATCAATCCTTTGAGGATTCACTCTAGATCATTGGAGAGACACTTGCAACACCACGTTGAGCTCTTGGTTTGATTCTCTAACACACTCCTGCGATTCATTTGTAATTTTTGAGTGTGTTCTTGGTGGTATTTTCTATTGTAATCCAAGGGAGCTCTCAGCGTGTGAGAAAGCCCCTTGAATTCGATTATTCACCCCTTTGTGATTAGTGGAAGAGGATTGGCCTTCGTGGAGATCCGACGAGGGTAGGGTTGGAGAAGACACGGTCCTTTGTGGACTCCTCAACGTGGATGTAGGTTGCCTTTTGTGGTAGCTGAACCACGGGATAAATCCTTGTATTTTGCTTTTGGTGTTCATCATTCTCATTCATCAATATAATCTAGGGTTTCAACAATCATTGCTCATCTTACGTTGAATTGTCAAACATAAGAATTAACTGTGATATAATCTAATATATAACATTGGAACCTTTATTTGATTCTATATTTCTGCTGCATACATAAAAGAATCAACCTAATCGATCAAGCTTAAACAACTCAGTCTGTGAACACCGGACTAGTCCGCACATTACCGGACTAGTTCGATATCTCTGGTATTGAACTTGTTTTTGAGTGTTGCAGGATCCGACAAAATTCGAAAAGGCTTATTCACCCCCCTCTAGGCCCACATTCAATTGGTATCAGAGCTAGATTCTTCAATAAAGAGTCTAATCACTCGAAGAGATCATGTAGGAGATGAAGGACATCCACAAAATCAACAACCAAGAAGAGGTTAACAATGACAAGACTCAAAAAGTGGAAAAGTACCTCGAAGCCACTCAAGACTTCGAGGACGACAATTAGGAGACACTGGAGCTAAAGGCGCTCCTTAGAAAGAAGGCACTTTCCAAAGGGAAAGTGAAAGTTGAAGAGAAGAAGAAGGGGAGTAGTCACACCGACTACTCCCGATATCCTTTTAACTATGATCGTCTAAATTCCAATAACAATCATTACTTATCAATCCCACTTGGAAAAGCCCCACACTTTGATGGAAGTGATTACTCAATGTGGAGGCAGAATATGAAAATGCATTTGATTTCTCTCAATCCAAGTCTATGGCATGTTGTATGCACAGGGATAGACATTCCGGACGACGACGAAGAGCTCACCCCAAGCCAAGAGCAGGCCATTCATAGAAATGCTCAAGCCGCAGCTGTAATCACCTCCTCACTCAGTTGGGACGAGTTCACCAAGGTGGATGGACTCGAAATTGCTAAGGAGATTTGGGATACACTACAAACTGCACATGAAGGTGACCGACATGTGCGTGAAGCAAAGGTTGAGATGATCGAAAGCGAACTAGGAAGATTCGCAATTGAGGAAGACGAGTCACCCCAAGATATGTACAATCGATTGAAGACACTCGTCAACAAAGTTCGATCATATGGTAGCAAGAAGTGGAATGACCATGAGGTGGTAAAGCTCATCCTTAGAGCTTTTATGGCTCGCAATGTCACGCTATGCTCCATGATTAGAGAAAGTCCTGGATACAAAAGGATGACTCTGGATGAATTGCTTGGAAAAATCATCAACTTTGAGATGATGGAAAAACAAGCAAAGCACGTCAAGGAAATTGTCGACCTCACCTCGGCCAAGAAGAAAGGGGTTGCTTTAAAGTCCACCCTCAAGCCTCTATCCAAAGAGGCGAGAGAAGCACAACTAGAGGAAGACAGTGACGACGAGAGCAGTGAGCTAGATGAAGAGGACATGATATTATTCATGAAAAAGTTCAAGAGAATAATGAAGAAAATACAAGGGACAAAATCAAGTGAAGGAAAGTACAAGGAAAGAACGAAGCCGAAGTTGAGGCGGGCATGCTATAATTGTGGTGAGTATAACCACTTTATAGTTGATTGCCCATATGAGGAGAACAAGAAGAAGACCAAAGAAGCCAAGCCTCAACCTAAGAAATTCTTCAAGAAGAAGAAACAAGCCGAACAAGCGCACATTGGGAAGGAGTGGGACTCAAACGATGAATCCTCATCATCCGAAGAAGAAGAGATGGCTAGCATAGCCATCGAGAGTGCGTCCAAGAAATCTACACTCTTCCCCACACTCGGCGCAAGGAAGGGAAATGGCACGTGCCTTATGGCAAAGGAAGGTAAACACAAGGTAATCATCAAAACCCCTTCCGTGCATTCCTACTCTAGTGATGATGAAATAATTGGTGATGATGAAGATATGCTTAGTGGACTAGATAGGAAAGCTGCAACAAAAATGAAATTTTCACTTGATCAACTTGTTGAGAAGGAGAGGTTGATTCATCGTCAAGAGGACATGATTATCTTCCAAAAGGAGGAGTATGTCGAACTTGACAAACTTCTAGAACTTGAAAAGGAGAAAAACAATTCACTAGAGCTTGAGTTAGCTTCAAGCAAGAAAGCTTGCTTGGAGTTAACTGACTCAAATGTTGCAATCAAGGACCAACTTGCTGACCTGATCAAGGTTAACAAGATCCTTGAAGTGCAAGTTGAGTCACTCAAGCTGAGTGAACCTTCCTCCTCTTCAAGTTCACCTTCTCAACCACTAAAACTGATTTTGCTCATATGTGCACATGTAGTAAGATTGACACCAGTTTGAAGGAGAAGTCAACCTCCACCAAGGATAAACATCCTACCCAATGTGGCATATTTGACAAGGAGAAGATCAACTATGCACATAGTGCATACTTGGTCCAAAGACCTCCAAATGTCAAATATGGCATTGGTTACTCTTATGGTGAAAAGCAGCATGCTGGAAGTCATAAGAATAACAAGGGGAGGATTTCCTTTGTGAAGGGAAGACCCTCTCAAACTGGTAAGTCGAAGGGTAAAAACTTGAACTCACACGAATATCGGAATAGTCCGGTAAGTGCCCGGACAAGTTCGGTCCTCCGGACAAGTCCGGCCTCCCAGACTAGCCCTGTATACAAACAACAACGATTACTCTTTAGAACCTTTGATGCCTCCTATGTGATAATGAGAAATAATTTTGGCAAGGTTTATGCTAATTATGTTGGGCCACACCATGGGAACACCAAATCTCATGTGTGGGTGCCCAAATGTATTGTAACTAACCTCCAAGGACCCAAGCAAGCTTGGGTACCTAAAACCAAAGCATAATTTGTTTTTGCGGGCCTATTCCTCCAGTGGATCCAAATGGGTGCTAGACAGTGGCTGCACCAACCACATGACCGGAGAAAGAAGAATGTTCGTGGAATATGAAGAGAATGAGGACCCAAACGAAGGCATCTACTTTGGAGATAATAGTCAAGGAACGGTGCTCGGTACCGGTAAAATTGCAATATCTTCTACACACACACTTTCTCATGTTTTACATGTTGAATCCTTAGATTATAACCTGCTGTCCATATCTCAGCTATGTGACAAAGGTTATAATTGCTTGTTCACTAACGAGGGTGTGACCGTTTCTAGGAGGAGTGATGGTTCCATTGCATTCAAGGGTATGTTGAAGGGAAAGCTTTACCTCGTTGACTTCAACAAGGATAAAGCCGAACTTGATACATGCTTGATTGCAAAGACCAACATGGGTTGGCTCTAGCATAGACGGCTAGCGCATGTTGGTATGAGGAATCTTCAAAAACTCCTCAAGGGCGATCACATCCGCGGTTTGAAGGATGTTGTTTTTGAGAAAGACAGGCCTTGTATCGCGTGCCAAGCCGGGAAGCAAGTTGGAGCACCTCATCCCACAAAGAACGTCATGACTACAACAAGACCGCTCGAACTACTTTACATGGACTTATTTGGTCCAATTGCTTACATAAGCATCAGCGGTAACAAATATGGTTTAGTTATTATTGATGACTTTTCTCACTTCACTTGGGTTTTCTTTTTGCACGATAAGTCAGAAACACAAGGAGCACTCAAGAAGTTCTTCAAGCGAGCTCAAAATGAATTCTCATTGACAATCAAGAGTATTCGAAGTGACAACGGCACGGAGTTCAAGAACACACAAGTGGAGGAGTACCTTGATGAAGAGGGTATCAAGCACGAATTTTCAGCGCCATACTCGCCACAACAAAACGGAGTTGCCGAAAGAAAGAACCGAACACTCATAGAGATGGCAAGAACAATGCTTGATGAGTACAAGACCTCGAATCGATTTTGGGCGGAAGCGATTAACACCGCTTGCCACGCCGTAAATCGACTTTATCTTCATCGACTACTCAAGAAGACATCCTATGAGCTACTCACCGTTAACAAACCAAATATCTCATATTTTCGAGTTTTCGGTTCTCCATGTTATATCCTGAACAAGAAGCCTAGGACTTCAAATTTCGCTTCGAAGTCCGATGAAGGTTTCTTGCTTGGTTATGATTCGAACACTTACGCCTATCGTGTTATCAACAAGGCCTCCGGACTCGTTGAAATAGCACGTGACGTAGTGTTCGATGAGACTAATGGCTCCCAAAAGGAGCAAGTTGATCCATGTGAACTAGGTAAAGAAGAAGCTCCCTGTCAAGCATTGAAGAGAATGGCTCTAGGTGAGGTTCGACCACAAGAGCCACCTCCACATGTACATGAGGGAGATGAACCACCGGAGGAGATCAATGATCAAGAGGGAGCTTCAACACAAGATCAACCACAAAGATACCAAGATGATCAACAAGTCAACGAAGGCAATAACTTAGGGGGAGAAGCAGATAATCATGAAGATACAACTCCTCAAGTGCCACACCCAAGAGTACACCAATGCGTCAAAAGGGATCACCCAATCGACAACATCATAGGTGACATCCAAAAGGGAGTAACCACTAGATCTCGCTTAGCTAACTTTTGTGAACACTATTCATTTGTATCCTTTTTGGAACCACGCACGGTTGAAGATGCATTGAAAGATCCGGACTGAGTGGTGGCAATGCAAGAAGAATTGAACAACTTCAAGCGGAACGGAGTATGGGAACTTGTGGCAAGACCCAATGCAAACATCGTCGGCACCAAATGGGTCTTCCGCAAAAAACAAGATGAACACGGGGTGGTGACAAGGAACAAGGCACGACTTGTGGCCAAAGGTTATTCACAAGTCGAAGGTTTGGATTTTGATAAGACTTTTGCTCCAGTAGCTAGGCTTGAATCTATTAGAATATTACTTGCATATGCTACTCACCATGATTTCAAGCTGTATCAAATGGATGTGAAAAGCGCCTTCCTCAACGGACCAATCAAGGAAGAGGTGTACGTGGAGCAACCACCCGGGTTTGAAGACGAAGAGTTCCCCGACCACGTGTTTAAATTGCGTAAGGCTCTCTACGGCCTCAAACAAGCTCCTAGAGCCTGGTATGAGTGTCTTAGAGATTTCTTAATTGAAAATGGTTTTAAGATTGGCAAAGTAGATTATACACTATTTACAAAGAATTTTGATGATAATCTTTTTACTTGTCAAATTTATGTTGACGATATAATCTTTGGGTCAACTAACCAATCTTTTTATGAAGAATTTAGTAAAATCATGACAGACAGGTTTGAAATGTCAATGATGGGAGAGTTAAAGTACTTCTTAGGATTCCAAGTACGACAGCAGAAGGAAGGAATGTTCCTAAGCCAAACCAAGTACACGCAGGACATACTCAAGAAGTTTGGCATGGACAAGGCGAAGCCCATAAAAACCCCCATGGCAACGAATGGCCACCTAGACCTCAATGAAGATGGACCTAGCGTTGACCAAAAGGTATATCGCTCCATGATTGGATCTCTACTCTATTTATGTGCATCTAGGCCAGATATTATGTTGAGTGTATGTCCGTGTGCAAGATTTCAAGCCAATCCTAAGGAATGTGACAGCCGTAAAAAGGATCTTGAGATATTTAGTTCATACACCCAACCTTGGCCTTTGGTACCCAAAAGGCTCAAAATTCAATCTCATTGGTTACTCCGATGCGGATTACGCTGGGTGCAAAGTAGATAGAAAAAGCACTTACGGTACATGCCAATTCCTAGGGAGATCCTTAGTTTCTTGGTCCTCCAAGAAACAAAATTCCATTGCCTTATCCACAGCCGAGGCAGAGTATGTTGCAGCCGGGAGTTGTTGTGCTCAACTCCTCTGGATGCGACAAATTCTAAAGGACTATGGTTACAATATGAACCATATTCCACTCCTTTGTGACAATGAGAGTGCCATTAAAATTGCCCATGACCCAGTTGAGCACTCCAGAACTAAACACATAGACATAAGACACCACTTTTTGAGAGATCATGCCATGAAAGGAGACATAGCCATTTCACATGTCAACACTCAGAAGCAATTAGCCGACATATTCACCAAGCCACTTGATGAAAAACACTTTTGCGAACTCCGAAATGAACTAAATATCCTTGATGCTCGGAGTGTGGCTTGAAATGTTGCATACCTGTATGAATTCTTCAAATATGTTGTTTTGGACTGTGAAAATCACCTCTCTCATTTTTCTCCAAAAAACTATGTCAATTACTAGATCTTGGTGAATTATGATCATTGCTTGATTGTTGTATGCTTACTGATCATATTCATCAAGACTATTTGATTTGATTTGCCCCTCTATTCTCTGATTATGAACATTCAAATATATATGAATGGGCTATGCAATTCTTTCCTGGTGACCACGGACTAGTCCGTAGTTACCCGGACTAGTCCGCTCATGCAGACTAGTCCGCAGAGTGCCGGTTAGGCCGGACTAGTCCGATATTGATCTTTGGATGAGTTCGTACTAGTCCGGTCACATCCGGACTTGTCCGATTTTTCGTGTCCATAACCCTAGCCGCCACAAAACCCTAATACCTTCTTCCTCCACTCTAGCTCTCGCATTCTCTTTCTTCCGCTCGAGCTCCCAAGGCGAACTCTTGCTCCCTCCACCAAAAAGCTTCGCTTTTGGGCGGAAATCAAGCTTGTCCACTTGAGGATTGAAGCTAGCGGACTTGTCCGGCCTTCAACACCCCTCATCTCCAAGTTTCAATCGAATTCTTCGGTAATTTTCACCCAAAACCTAGAAATCTCAATTTTCTTCATTGTAGATCGAACAACCTAGCATCTTTCACTATATACATGCCTCCTTGCTGTATTACGTTCTTGCTAAGCTAATTGTGCATTAAGAATCAACATTTGTCCAATTTCTTAGGCTTTTGAGTTTGAATACCGGACTAGTCCGGTCCATGCACGGACAAGTCCGGTCCCCCCGAACTAGTCCATGCATGTACACCGGACAAGTCTGATGTTTCTGAACTCAAAACCTAATTCTTCAATTCCTTAATGCAATTCCTTGCTGCTCGTTCACACCTATGCCTTGTGTCATTCATTATCATTCATACCACTCATTCTCAGGTCATGTCGAGCTCCGACAATGATGTCTCCGATTTTGAGGCCGAGATGGACCATGAGGTGGCACCTCGGACCTCGACGAGTCTTGGCAAGAAGCGCCAAGAAAGACCGTCCGAGTCAGCCCAGTCTCCTCCACAGGCTCGGAGGAAGGTTCTAGCTAAGAAGCCAGTCTCTAAGGCAGTTGCATCATCGAGTGGCCCTCACCAAGCAAAGGGCAAGGGAAAGGGGACTGCTACGGGTCCGGTTGGCCCGTTGAAACTTCATACTCCAGGGAAGGGGTTCGTGACCCAAATGAAGAGAAGTTTAACGGGAAGGGCAGTGACTCGGCGGCCAAGTTCAGAAGCATCGATTGGTATGGCCGACCGAAGCAAGCGGCTGATGGACGATTCTGGTGCAACTTCCATGCTGACTTCTACAGATCGGTGTATCTCCCAATGAAGACACCAGTTGTGCGCAATCAGTGGATTGACTGGGCACATTTTGAGAAGAAGGGATGCTCACCGTTCCCTGATGTGGTGAGAGCCATTGAGAAGCATGGACTAAGAGATCTATTTGCTTTAAGAAATAACTGGAATGATGAAGTGATTGCGCAGTTCTTTGCGACCTGTCACTTCTCTAGTGAGGATGAGGAGAGTGTCACTTGGATAACCCATGAATCCAAGTACAGCATTACTCAAGAAGATTTCACTAACCTGCTTCATCTTGACACCACAAGATTTGATTGCTTGGTCATACACAACATTGGTGTCATTGACAAGGATAGGATGAAGTTCCTATATGAGCCGAACTCAAAGTTCAACCCTCCTTCCACCAAAAACATGAATCCATTCTTTGTGGTGTTGAACAGAGTGCTAAGGAAGACAATTGCTCCCAAGGATGGAGATGCTGGGAGTGTGCAAGGATACCTCCGGACTCTGATGAGAGTCATAAGCAAGGACCGCCCATTTGATGTGGCAGAGTACATTTGGAATGATATGGTGAACATATCCAACAGATCTTGCGGATACGCTCCTTACTTAATGTTTGTGATTGAAAAAGTCACCGGCATTGAGTTTGTGAAAGATGTGGAGCATCTCCCCTTGAGGCCTCAAATGCCTCAAAAGCCGAGTGTGCAGGATGCTCCCTCGCCGGCCTCCAGTCCCGAGGCACCAGCAAGAACAAGAGAAGATGTCAGAGCTGCTCCAACTTTAAGGGCAACCCCTCAGAGAGGATCAGCTAGTGGAATCCTTAAATACCTGGCTGCCATCTTCACCTCCTGCAAGAAGGCCGAAGTGAAGGTCCACAAGCTCAACATGAAAAGAAAGGAGGACATGAAGTACATCAAGGCAAATGTGAAGCAAATTTGCCAGAAGCTGGAGATCGACCCCATTGGATCTCCAGTGATTTCTGAGGACTCCGAACCGGACTACACTGAGCTTGGGCCCTTGACCCCATCCGAGCTTGCCTACTTTGGCATTGGGGGCTCGAGCGTCCCTCCTCCTTCTCCTCCTCATCAAGTTGAAGATAAAGAAGACGAAGACGATGATGAGAGGACCGACAGTGAAGAGTGAAGACATTAGGACCCTCCTCTCCTTCTTTTTGGTGTCTTGATGCCAAAGGGGGAGAGATTGAGGGGGAGTCTTAGCTTTAGCTTTAAGGTGCGAGGAGAGAGCTCTCTTTATGTTTTCTTAACTCTTTTGTGGCTTGTAATGTTTTAACAATGATCTTAAGTTAATTATGGTTCTGTGATGCAATGATTTGATCCTTTGAGTAGTGTTTATGAAAACTAAGATTTTGTTCTAAAATGACATATATTCTTGCTATTGGTTGATTAAAGTCAATTATGTCATTCTTTATGTTCCAGTGTACTTAGTTATGCATCCCACCATAAAGAATGCACATATGGATTATACTCACTGCTTTATGTATTTTGGACCCATATGTGCATGCTTTATGAAAATCTCAATTTTTATCATATTTTGTGAAATCTCAATTGGTTGTCATCAATCACCAAAAAGGGGGAGATTGAAAGTGCATCTAGGACTCTCTTGTGGGTTTTGGATGATTTATGACAAGCAATTGAGATCCTAACCTCCTTGTTGAGATGAGTGCAGGATTTTAATAGGAAAATGAGCAAAGTGCTAAAAAGAAGGAAGAATGAGAATCAAAGTGGAAATGAACTCGAGAAAGAAGAGTAGTAGATTATTGTGTATGGAGTGTGTTAAGGAAACACACCCCAAGAGCTCAATCACAATTAAACACACACATTGCACAAAGTTACACAGGACCGGACTAGTCCGATCACAACCGGACTAGTCTGATATCCTTTCTGCACGAGATCAGACAAGTCCGATAAACATCGAACTAGTACAATATCCTTTCTGACTAGAATCGGACTAGTCCTCCCCAGTGCGGACTAGTCCTCAAAACACTTCACAAGTCACACAAAATCGGACAAGTCCGATCACAACCGGACTAGTCCGATATTCTTTCTGATCCAAATCGGACAAGTCCGATGTCTACACGGACTAGTACGAAATACCCTCTGATCTGAATCGGACAAGTCCCCTAGTGCGGACTTGTCATCCTATACACTTAGGGTCTCACATGTCCGGACAAGTCCGATGACTATCGGACTAGTCCGAAGATTTCCAGTAGTGAAATCGGACAAGTCTGTACCTAGCCGGACTAGTCTGATATTTCGGGGTACGTAGGATTTGCTACACACAGCACACCGGACTAGTCCGGTGACCACCACGGACTAGTCCGAACTTTCTAAACCCTAACAGTCACTTTTAGAAACCCCATATAAATAGAGGTGCACGGCCCAATTATGAAACTCTCGAACCCTAGCGCCGTCACACCACCCAAGAGCCTCAAAAACTACATCTCTCCACGAAATTAAGTGCAACAACGATCAATCATTTGAGGATTCACTCTAGATCATTGGAGAGACACTTGCAACACCACATTGAGCTCTTGGTCTGATTCTCTAACACACTCTTGCGATTCATTTGTAATTTTTGAGTGTGTTCTTGGTGATATTTTTTGTTGTAATCCAAGGGAGCTCTCAACGTGTGAGAAAGCCCCTTTAATTCGGTTATTCACCTCTTTGTGGTTAGTGGAAGAGGATTGGCCTTCGTGGCGATCCGACGAGGGTAGAGTTGGAGAAGACCCGATCCTTTTGTGGACTCCTCAACGTGGATGTAGGTTGCCTTTTGTGGTAGCCGAACCACGGGATAAATCCTTATGTTTTGCTTTTGGTGTTCATCATTCTCATTCATCAATATAATCTAGGGTTTCAACAATCATTGCTCATCTTACGTTGAATTGTCAAACATAAGAATTAACTGTGATATAATCTAATATATAACATTGGAACCTTTATTTGATTCTATATTTCCGCTGCATACATAAAAGAATCAACCTAATTGGTCAAGCTTAAACAACTCAGTCCGTGAACACTGGACTAGTCCGCACATTACCGGACTAGTCCGATATCTCTGGTATTGAACTTGTTGTTGAGTGTTGCAGGATCCGACAAAATTCGAAAAGGCCTATTCACCTCCCCCTCTAGGCCCACATTCACGACTACCTTCCCCTTGCATAGTGCTGAGCAAAGAAGCTCTCTGTTGGTCGACGCGGGCGGGATGACGCACAGTTGAGTGGGCCGGCGAGGGCAATCGACATGAGCAGGACCGCGCCTAGCCTGGTGAGGCGCGACACGTGGGAGAGGGCGGTCAACACGGGCGCGGTGACGTGCAGCCTTGTGGGGTACAACGCGTGGGCGAGGCGGCCGGCGCGGGTGGGACGCGGCGCGCCGCCGACCTGTCTCTCTCCTCCCTCTTGCCGCTCGATGCGGACACCACCAATAGAAAGACGGAGTCAAGGTGAAGCTCTCCGCCGCCAAATTCCTTGTCACCCATCCGTCGCCGTACATTGGTGAGAGGCTCAGGTTACGATATTGGGTAACTCCATGGCTAGCATGTTATCGCCGTCGACGTTATGGAGGAGGCCACCGTCTTCCTCATTGGGGGCATCAAACTGAGTCTATTTCGATTTCTCTCTTACCGAACAGTAATTGGTGACAATTAGTCGCTATCCATTTTAGATAATGGGTATAGGTAGTCCATGGAAAACACTAAATTGATGATTCATTACCTATTTTAGATTTATATAATCATATGGGTATTTTGTTGGAGACATCCTTATGACAAGGGGTGGAGCCTAATTCTGCCCAGTAATGGTCATGCCCCTACCTTAGATTCTGTAGTTCTTTTGCACGATACAATATATTTTAGGCCTAACAATCAATTAAACTTGGCAACGACTGCTGTACAATCTAGACTTCTGTGCAAGCGTGCAATCCGCAAATCTCACCCATTTGACGGACATTCAAGTGAGGCTGACATTTACACATAAATCCTTCTACCTATCTGGATAAAAGAAAGGATCTATGTGTAAAATGGTAGCTACTTTTAGATGTACATCCAATGTCCGAGATTCGCAAATTGCAAACTTACACAATAGTTCAGATTGCATAGCAGTGGTTGCCATTAAACTTAAAAATCCTTTTATCCTGCTGATCGGCGATTGATGCCATGTCGACAGTATGCGCGCGAGAAATAGGGGGCAGGACCGTGTCCGTGCCATCCCAGCCGCCCGGACGTGCCGTCGTGCCCTGCCTGTGCCTCGACGAGTCGCCGGCACGGCATTCTGGACCTCGGAGGCAAGGGTTACGCCGTGCCCGGCCCAGAAGGCCGGAACAAAGCCCAATCCCAGGCGTCACCCGGACTCGTTCGCTCGCGTCACCCCCGGTCACTGCGGATCGCTCCGACGGCGACGGGTTCCCATGGCGGCGGCTGCACCTCCTTGCGTCCCCGTCTCCGCCCGAGCGAGCCGCAGGGGGCCAGCACGGCCCAGCCTTCTCACTGCAGTCGCGTAGTCCCCGGGGCGGCTGTGGCGCAGGGAGCCGAACCTGGCGGTCTCCGTCACGGCCGGCTCCGCCCGTTCACCGCCCGTAGCGCTCAGTGTTGACAACCCCAAGGTCTTTTTTTGCGCTAAATCTACTTTTCGCTTATTACCTTACTGTGAGATCACAAATCAGTTGGGGGAGCAGAGAGTGAGTGCTGTTAGCTTGCAATCTGTTCCCACTCCCATCCTTTTTTTTTTTTTTTGCTGCTCAACGAGCTTGGCAACTGCCATCTAAATGTTGGGGGTTCGCCGTTAGTTTTATACGACATTGTTTCTAGTTCAGTGCAAGGATAGCTACTGCAGCTGAAGTTCGTGGTGTGAGCTGATGCTATCTATTCATGGCTCACTATTCATTTTGCTACTTACTTTACAGCTTATTATTTGAAGAGATAATGTTGCTAGTACAGTGCTTGCAGCCAAATTTCTAGCCGCACGATGACACTTATATGCAATTAGATTCACATTCCTTTATACATGCTCTAGCAAGCATCATCATTTGAATCCTATAATGACGTTGCTTAAGCGGTAAGGCGGTCTCGAAGTCCATGTCGCCTTAGTTTTTTGGGTAAGCTGTGCAGATCGGGTGGCGGGGGTCGACAGCACACAGATCAGATGACGGGGTTCGCGTTGCGCAGATCCGGGTGGCGGTGGGGCCGGCGGCGCGCAGATCGGACGGGGGGGGGGGGGGGCGGTGGCGTGTGTAGATCCGGGCGGCAGGGGGCTGGCGGTTGTGCAGATCCAGGCGGCGGCCGGGGGGGGGGGGGGGGGCTGGGGACCGAGCGCCGCGATTCGAGCACAGTGGACGGGTGGGGGGAGGGTCTCGCTGTCAGCGTCGGCTCCGGAGGTTGGAGAACGGCGGAGGCGGCCGCGACAGGGGATTACACAAGAAGAAGAGGAGCATGCGGAAGGGGTTGTGCGGCGAGGGTGGGAACTAGGTGTAGGGTTTAGGCAGCGAAGGGGCCAGGATTTAAAGGGTCTGTTTGGATTGTTGCCAATGGTTGCCTTATCAAATTTTGGTAGTTGACTGTGAAGGAAGAGTGTATTTGGATTGAAGCCAAAATTTTGCAACTCAATGAACCCATATTTTGAGCTAGTTCATTTTTCTTACCAATGTTGGACAAATCTTGAGTGGCCAAATTCTCCACCAAAATTTTATAAGCCAACGATTTGGTAATGTGAGCAAGGGTGAAAACCAAACAGATCCCAAGTCCCACCTAAAGTTGAAGATGCACGGCCCACCTAGAAGGAAGTAGGCAGGCCACTGGACTGGGCTGCAAAGACAGTGGGCTTGGGGAAAATCAGCTCAAACATTAGAAATATACATATAATGTTATATTTTTAAGGCGCCGCCTCACCTTACGCTTTACCACTTAAAAGGTAAAAGGGGTGTCCGTCGCCTTAAGTCACCTTACCGCCTTAATAACTATGGACATGAAAGAAGCAATGCAAATCATAGTTGAAATTGAAACACAAAATAGTGCTGTTATGTCATTTTGCTCCCCAGACTGTCAATTAGTGGCTATACTACGATGATTCAGTGATATAATTGGAGGACATAGCAAATTGGATGAATCTTATGCATGTCATTCCAAAAGGCACAATTATCTGCTGAACTTTTGTATTGAGTGATCGATTATTTCTCATTGGTTCTATATATCAACTAGAAGCCTTGTCGGCTAATGAGACGGCAGTTGGCAATATTTCTCAGGTCTTATTTTCCTGCATGGCATGATGTTAATATTCATGGTCCGCATATTTCTTCATCCTATTCCTATCAGATATCTGCAAGTTAAAGTTACCATTGTGTTGTTGAATCCATGCTTTTTGTTGGTTATTGGATTCCTCTTGCTGGAGGCAATAAATCAATGCAGCTCTTGTCATGGTCTTGTGAATTTATTTGAGCTTCTAAAGTATGTCAACCTCAAACTTATGAATCAAAACTTCCAGAGCAGCATTTGTTGTTTGGACAGTTCGAGGATTTGCCTCTCGTTATTTGGAACCATAGTTCTTAAGGCGGTAAGGCGATGGATCCCCTTTTTAACTTTTAAGCGGTAAGGCGTAAAGCGAGGCGACGCCTTACTATTATGTAAAAATAGGAAAATGGAAGTATTTATTAGGTATAAAAATTAAAATGCAGCAGTATATGTGTATTCCAGTTTCATTTTTCCAGCTCAAATCAGCCAGTTCCACTTTTCCAGCTCAACTCAGCCCATCCAGCAGCTATAGACACTACCAACTGTTGGATTAGAATCAAGAGTCATGAAAGGAACCGTCCAACCCTAACCCAGGCTACAGATCGAAGCCCCTGCCCCCAGCCCGACAGAACCAGCAGCCAGCGCCGCCATCCCATCGCAGATCGGCGCCCTTGCCCCCCCCCCCCCCCCCCCCCCCCCCCTCACCGCCCCGCTCACACTCAGAGCTCCCATCGCCTCCGCCGGGCCAGCAACAGGGTCGCGCCTAACCCCCACTCTTCCTCCCGAGATCGGCGCCATCCCTCTCCCCCGCCCGGATCGCACGGCGGCCAAGATCACCGGCACGACGGCCGCCACCCCCTCTCCCACGCCTGGCGTCCCCTGCTCCCGCGACCACCGGCTTTCACTGCCGCCGCCGGCTTCCCCCTACCGCCGCCGGTTTCCTCGGCCGCCGCCGCCGCTGCCTTACCCTAGAAAGCAAGGCGACAGCGACGCCTTACGATGCCAGAGCAGTGTATTGAAACAGCGCCTGGACGCCTAGGCGCCCGCCAGGCGACTGGACGCCTAGGCGCCTAGGCGGGCGCCTAGGCGACGCCCAGGCGACCAGTATGCAAACTGAAGTTTTCCAGATTTCAGGCTTCATCTTCAGGCAAAATTCAGACATGGGGACTTCAGTAGTTCAGTTCAGGACATGTAATTTCAGACAATGTATTTTCCATCATAAATCATAAGATGATGTATGTAATTGACACTATGTAATGTTCAAAAATATAATATATATGTTGTCCATGACTCCATATTGCAAGTTCAGTAGCAAAACAATGTCTATATTGCAACTTCAGCAGCAAATTAACAGGAAAATAACAGTTATACAGCAGCAACAAATTTTCAGCAGCAAATAACAGGAAAACAACAATTATACAGCAGCTAAACAGTCCAAAAAATAATAAAACAGCCATAGACTTGACATAAAAAATATAGATGATAAATGATAACAATACATGAACCACAAGTCCATAGACCACAACATACATGACCACAAGTCCATAGTTGATAACAAAACATGAACCACAAGTCCATAGACCATAACATGCGACATAACCATAGAGCCATATAGGCATAGACATACATAAATCAAACAAGTCCATGATCTAATCTATGTCAAGTTCAATGTCATTGGCATTGGACTCATTTTCGTCCTCTTGAGCATCTTCATTGGAAGGAAGTGGTGGAGGTTGACCAAAATCATCCTCCACATCTAGATCATCTTCAAAAAACTCATTATCTTCATCATTATCTTCCTCTCCCAATCTTGAACTTTCTTCATCGAATAACCTTGAGGTAGAGGTAGAGGTAGAGGAGACAACACGTTGACGCTTGTATGTTAGTGTAGAGGATGAGGACCTAGGCAAGTTACGTCCTTGAAGTGAGCTTGATGCCCCAATAGCTTCATCCACATGAGCCCAAAGAAGATCTTCTCCGGAATGAACTTCCTCATTGCTCATTTGGACCCATTCGTTATCCCATTGGAAATCTTCCAACACCAAAGGATTGTACCCTCTCCCTTCCTCGCGCCTCTTCTTAAACCTTTCCATGATCTTCATGTTATATTGGATATATACCAAGTCACTCAATCTTTGATGCTCCAAACGGTTTCTTCTCGCCGTATGGAACTAAGATTTAAAGAATGCCAACATGAGTAATAGCCATTTCATAAATAGATCATGTGGAACTTTTTAATGCTTAGTTACTTACAAATGAAAACACACTCCAATTGCGTTCACAACCGGAGGCCGAACAACAAAGTCCTAGGATGCGTCTTGCAACATTTTGAAGATCTCTATTAAGGCCACCAAAAGCATCCCACCAATCCACTACAAAATCATGTAGAGCACTATGTTAGAGGAGTACAATGTATATGTTTAGACTTTAGAGTAGTAGAAGACTAGAAGTATAGACTTACAATGATTCTTTGTTTTTTGTTGTTTAATAGCAAGTTGCTTTCCAAAGCTCCTCCTCATCTTTTCATAGTCATCCACTTCATTGCTTATCCTTGCAAGCAAGTTATCATCATTATACACCATCTTCTCAAGCACATCATTAAATTGCATTCGAAGCCTAGAAGCATATTCCACATCTTCTTGCTTGATGTCAAAGAATTTATTGGGGTTGAGGAACAAGGCAGCCCCATAGAGCTTTTGCTCCATTTGATTCACCCATCTTCTCTCAATGATGTCCATTACCTTCTTAAGCAAAGAAGACTTGTTTGCAAGAGTGGAAGAAATCTTGCTCTTAGCAACATCCATAGCTGTAGCAATCTCTGACATGGCAGGGATCTCATCACCATCAGCAATCCTCAAGACTACTAGCAAAGGTTGAGACGCTCTAATACAATCCTCCACTGAATTCCAAAATTGTATAGAGAGCAAGGTCTCACAAACTTTTTTTCCTGCCTCCGTTGAAGACAACTTGCATCTACTCCAATCCTCACTCACAAAAAGTTGTCTCAAAGGATCTTTGTACTTGTACAAGCACTGTAAAGTGAGGAAGGAAGTAGCAAAGCGAGTAGTAGCAGGTCTCACCAAATCTTTACCTCCTGTCCTCTCCCTCATTGCATTTAGGACCCTTCCATGCCTATAAATGAAATTTGTGGCAAGTTTAGCTTGATTTATTGCCTTCTTGAATGGTGCTATGTTTTTCCCAATGTCACCTAGCATAAGGTTCAAACAATGTGCAGCACAAGGAGTCCAAAAAATTGTTGGATACTTATCCATAATAAGTCTACATGCTGCCTTGAAGTTTGCTCCATTATCTGTCACAATTTGCACCACATTCTCCACACCCACCTCCTCAATCTTGCGCTCTAGCAAAGAGGCTAGCATTCTTGCATCGGAAATTTGAGAGGATGCATCAACGGATTCTGTGAAACAAGTGCCTTCTGGACAATTGACAAGAAAGTTTATCAAATGTCTCCTTCTCATGTCAGTCCATCCATCACACATTGTTGTGCATCCATATTTCTCCCACTCTTTTTGAAGCTTTTGTACATGGGTTTCAATCTTAGCCTTGGCCTTTGCAAGCAATGGCCCCCTCAACTGATGAACAGTAGGAGGTCTCAACCCAGGACCAAACTGTCCAATAGACTCCAACATCACCTCAAAGCTCCTAGCATTGGTAGCATTGAATGGTACACCACACTCATAGAAGAAATGAGAAATATGCTCATATGCGGTGTCCTTTTCCTCCTTTGTTCTCATACAATGCTCAATGCTTGTTTGAGATGGTTGTTTGGAGTGTCTTTCCTCAACCACTTCTTCCGGTGTCCTCTTGATCATTGAAGCTACAGACTTGACCACCTTCACCTCCTTAGCTGCGGGTTTGAAGGAAATAGTGGCTTGCTTCCTCTTAGCTGCCGTCCCCGAGCTTGGAACACAAGGGTGGCAAGAAGAAGCACGGGATGACGATTGTGGTGCAACCGTCTGAACATCTTCTTCATCTCTTTGCCCCTCTTCTTCTTCTTCTTCTTCACCATCATCATCCAATACAATCTTCACTGATCTTGTTGTCTTCTTAATATAGTCATGCATCTCTTTCATGATCGCCGTGGTGGTTTTAGGGCATGTCTCAACATCCCCAAACCCGGCGGCGAGATGTTGTTTCAACCTCTTTATTCCGGAATGCACTTGCTTCCCACATAGAGAACATTGGACCAAATCTTTGTTTGTGAGGTCAGGCCAATAACCATATTTCCATCCCGGATCCTTCGACTTGGCCTTTCTCTTTGGATCTTTGGAAGGGTCATATTCATTCGAATTTGGTTGAGTCACTTGATCATCACTTGCGAGCTGCTGCGGCACACTTTCATTTTGTGAAGCTGAAGCATCCATTGTATCCTACCAAGCACAAATTGTACCGAGAATCAGAGAAGACTAGGCAATGGTCATTAGGGGGAAGGGGAACTCGACACTGCAGTGGAGGGGAGCAATTTACCTTCTAGCTGGAACTGGGCGCAAGCCGCTGGAAGCTGGAGCTCGGCGCTGGGCGCTGGGTGCTGGAGCATGGCGCTGCTGGTTCTGGAGTCTGGACAGTGGAGGCCGTGAGGGAAACCGGAGGGAGGAGATAAGTAAAGGAGGGGAGGAGTCAAGGAGATACCAGATCCGGCTGACAGGCGGCGCGGCGGCGCACGTCGGAGCTCGGCCGGCGGCGGACCCCCTCGGCGTCGGGGCGGGCGGACGCGCTCGGGAGTCGGGAGTCGGAGTCACGGGCGGGCAGAGTTCGGTAGCCAGCGGACCCGGTAGGTTAACGCTTCAGCAGCTATTGGGCCGGACAACTCTTAAATGGGCCGGGATGAAACAAAGTCGGCCGCCTGGACGCCTGAAGATGGCGCCTGGACGCCGCATCGACGCCTGGTCGTCCCAGGCGGGCGCCTAGGGCCTTCCAGGCGAGGCGAGCGGCCGCGGCGTCCCCTCAGGACCGCCTGGACACCTAGGCGGCGCCTAGGCGTCGCCTAGGCGACGCCTCAAAAACGCTGTGCCAGAGCGCCTTACCGCTTTAGCATCGCTAAAGCGACACCTTAATAACTATGTTTGGAACTTTGAAATTTTTTACTCGATATCTCATATCCTTACTGAAGTGGACTGTACTACACATTTTAGTGAGACGATGTAGGATAATCATCCTATTCTATTCCCTTCATGTTGATCTGCAATACTGCAATGATCATAATTATTTATTGAAATTAGAAGTGCACACTGTACTTATCCTACTTTATACATGGCCTCATCATTTCCAGATATTGGAATACATTTTATTTCCAAAATTGGTATTGCTGGTGTTGGCGTGCAAGCTGTGCATTGCATAATGAATACATTATGCTGTGATCGTCTTACACTTGTACTAAGTGAAATGGTCCTTTTCCTTAAGTGATTTGTTGCCGTAGCTGATGGTGTTTCACTAAACATAGACTGATGCTGTGCTATGGAGCTAGTGTTCCATTAACTTTAGAGGAACCAAAGATCCATTTGGCATTGCGGTGCCTTCCTTGTGTGTGTGTTTTTTTTCCTGATCTCCATGCCACTGTTTGTCTGAAGAATTTTTTTTTTAGGACCCATAAAGTTGTTTCAAAATTAGTGACCTATAAAAGAAAAGATTTTACAGCACATGACTGCAACAACTCCAAAATCCTATGAAAAACAGGATGTTGGACTTGCTACTTTGTGCCTATATTTTCTTAAGATTCATCTTCTAAAGTGTATAAATACTAGTGAAGTGTGTGGAAATGTTTTGGGTAGAAAAAATTGTATTTGTTTGATGGGTTTAGGGTTCATCTATGTTCTATTTGTAAAAAAGGGTGTACCCAGTGCAGAAGGCTCCCACACGTTGTGGAGTCTAGGGAAGGGGTCATTTCTATTTGTACATGCAAATATTTGAACCATGTGTGTAGACTCTGATGTAGTATGATGAACAGTGTTGTGGGCCTGGACGCCTAGGCGCCCGTCGCCCGCCTTGACGCCCCTAGGCGAACACCAGGAGAGGATGGCAGAGGACTAGAGGCGCAACAGGAGGGGGTGGTGAAGCAGAGGCGAGGCGGGGCGCCGCGCCGTTGGGGTGTTGCGGGTGAGGGAGGTGTCGTGCCGCTGGGGTGTTGGGGTGAGGGAGGCGCCGGTGCAGGCGCAGGCATCGGATCGGAACCGAGCACGCGAGGACATGAGCCAAGGAGTGGTGGCGGCGGCAGTGGGTCAGAGTCGCGCTCGCTCGGTGTGGAGCCATGGAGGGGCGTGGGCGTTTTCAGGCCCAATTGGCCCATAACTTTATAATTAGAGTTTTCCTTCCCGAACATATGCACTTGTCTCTTCAACAATCGACCTGCTTCGTCTCGACCGCTGCCTTCGTCTTTTCCAGCGCCGCCACCATCTCCCCGTCCCAGCGCAGCCGCGACGCCGTCGTCCTCCTCACCCTCCTCCCACCTGTAAAAGCCAAAATTCCCAAAAATTCAAAGTTCAGTTAGGACAAAATTTTTTGAATGACAAAAAGCATTAAAAAGAAATTGAGAAAAACAAATTAATTCAAACTCCAAATGAGGAAATTCAAAAAAATAAACTTAGCTACTGTTTAAATAAAGTTAACATGAAGATTTGAGTTGACCAATGGATTCCAAATATTCCAAATAGCATCCTTGCAGAGTTTCGTAATTTTTGAAGCAAGTTTGCTATTTAATTCAATAGCTTCATTGAATTCAACTCAAATTCAAATTCATATTTGAATTTTAATGAAACTTTGTCAATCAACTATGGGAATTCAAAATCAAATTCTATATGATTAATACAACCATCCCACAAATATCTAGCAAATTTTGGAATGAATTAGGTGGCATAATTGATGGGGCAAGGATGAGGATAAGGTGGGACCCACTTGTCATCCAAAGCAAAGTGCTGTTTTGGCTCTCCAAGTGACATCACATTGCATGCAAAGTCTAGGCAGCTGCTTGCACTGTTGTGGCCGACTCCAGCTGCCCCCAGCTCGCCCTGGCCTCCTACTTATACCCCCTATATGCCCCTGGCTTGATCTTTCTTCACCTTGAAGTCTCCAGCACCATTTTCACTTCTCTCCCGATTCCTTCTCTGTCCAGCTGATTTGCAGCAAAGGTACTCTGTGTTAAGCACTTTTCTTTGCCTCTCCTCACTCCCCAACCTCTTGCACAACCTTGTGATCAAATTCTTGCACAGCTAGGCCATCCCCGAAGCTGTTAACTTCTAAACCGAGGCCGCCGGAAATCTTCCCTGTTTTGCCGCGCCTCTGCTCATCGTCGACCCGACGATACGGCCATCATCTCGCCTCGGTCCTAGAAGGAAAAAGGTTTGCCTACTCATGTTCTAGCTGCTCGTAAAGTTTCAGCCCATGCCATGCCTCCTAGCCCCCGTATTTGTTTTTCTCCCGACGAACTTCGGTTATGAGTAGAGTTGCTTCGCGTGTGAAATTCCTTCTATACAGTTAATTATTCCTTGTGCACCTGTGCTATGTTGTTCTATATGGCCAGGCGCATCACCTCAAAGTGGATCCATCGAGTTTCATTGAGTATTCACGCCGGAATACAATTTTTCCCCAACTGTCGGTCCTTCCCTCCTCGGTCCATCGGCGCTACCATTCTCCAAGCCATTTCTCTCCTTCCTATGGCCAGATTCTTGTTCCCCATGCTTCCATGAATCTTCCCAAGGTCTTCCCGATCAGTTTCACCCACCGTAGGGCTCGACTGACATGGCCGAAACCCTAATCGCCGCCGCCGTTGCGCAAGCCTTTCCGGCCATCGCCAGCATGCGCTGACCCCACCGACGTGCTCATCATCTCGAAATAGGGTTAGGCGGCGAGTTTGGCGAGGAGACGTGTCGTGGATCGACGTGCGGCGAGAGCTCCGGCGAGGCGCCGCCGCGGTCGCGCGCCTGGCGGGAGGTAGAGGACAACCCCGTGGGGCCCCGTCGTCAGTGGAAGCGCAGCGCGCGCCCGGATCAGCTGCGGCTCGGGGATCTTTTGTGACCACATGGTTAACCCAGTAACCCTCCGTGTTGCCGCCCAGCGATTGGTCCATTTTAAACCCGTGGACTCCCCAGATTATTCAAACATTTCCCATTTGAAATTTATTTCAGATTTTGCCCCAACTTGGAAAATCTATAACTCCTAGGATACTTGTCTAAAAATTCCCAAACAAATTTTGTTAGAACCAGAATGAATCGTACTTTCCAGTGGTGCACTTGTATTTGTATGAAAGTCCATATGAATTTCTCCATAATTCAAATAAGCAAAATGCTTATAGAATTAATTCTTATAGTTCTGCTCTTTGGAAAAATACTAATTTTTCCAGAACCTTCATTTGAATATCCTTGAACTCTAGTAAGAATTTCAGGGTCATTAGACTTCATTTACATGGTCTGATCACTTGTGTATTCTTTATGCACATAAAAATAGCCAAATTCATTTAGAAATTGTACTGAAACTTGTGCAAACTTCTAAATTGAATATCTCTCTGTATAAAGCTTCAAAATTTATCAAACCTACTCTGTTGGTTTTGTCTTTATCCAGACTAACCAGAACTACAACCCAATCTTCATGAAAATTCTTAGATTTTCCTGTAGAGCCCTTTAAGGCAAAATCATGTTTGATTTTTACCTGCTGACTAACTTCATAGAAAAATCTGAAATTTTGCCAAAATATTCCTTAGTAAGTCTCTGAATTCCTATAAAAATTTCAGCTTCATTGGACTTGATTCAACTAGTTCAATGTGAAGATTTTCCTAACAGGTCATAGAATGCCCAAAAACATCAGAACTATTTCAGAAATTTATACAAACTTCTAAATTCAATATCTCCCAATAGGAAGCTTAGAAATTTATGAAACAAATTTTCCTAGAACCAGTGAGAACCCCTCTGTATGGTACAACCACTAGTACCCATGATAGACCTCCAGAGTTACAACCAAAATTTAGAGAAGGCTTTTACTTGTTGGAATTTTATTTTATCGACAACAAGCTTCCTTGAACATCTCCAATTTTTGGTCTAGATCTTTGCCATAGTTCCTAGTATCGCCTGTAAAATTTCGAGAACCATTAGGCTGAATTTAATATATTTAACTGTCTTTCCTTTGAGCTTCAACATAATACCGATATTGATTAACTTGCATAATTCTTTGCATATCGATTAGTTGCCGAGCTCAAGAGGACCCCGGAGCTACTTGAAGTCATCTCTCTGAAGATTAACTTTGACACCGTCTCGCAACCAGACAAGCCCCGGTTTGCATTTAAGCGCTATTGCAAAATTTTGATTTGTATCACATATGTCTAGGGTGAGTATTGTGCATTAGGGCTAAGGTGATTGAAAATCCACTTGTATGACCAGGTCAACCCATGGAGTATTTGGATAGTTGTCAAGTCATCGTGTAGACTATGCTATGCTAAATGTTGTATAGGATTCGGTAGAAGTCAAGTAGTTGGAATCTACTTGCATGGTTAGGACTTTTTCACACGGGATTGGTTCAAAGAGAATGGAGTAGTAATCAGAAAATGAGACCGGGCAGGGGCATAGGATGCAGCAAGACGTGGTCTTGGGTGCGTAGCCCTGCCTGTGTCGGTTAAGGACCGATCCGTATGCCGCCCTGCTGAGCAATTTTGAACTGTACTAGAGTCATACTGGATATATGGGGTTCAGGAAACCGATGTACCTTGGGAAGCTTTTGTTGAGACTTTTTCGATTGCCTCAGGGTTTCAGCCGCAACACAGTAGACGAAAACTCGCTCACGACATCTTCACTGCGGAAGGGTGCACTGTGAGTGGGGATACTGTCCTAGACGATTGAATCAATTCAATTTGGGCGGAACTTGAGAAAGGTGGCTGCGTACGACGTCCGTGGAGTGCACCGATGTGACTTCCAGTACGTGCATACGTGTCGTGTTTTCCGGATATCATTGATTCGAATCACCGCCCCTCGCGTTATGAGTATCACTTGTTCACTGAGTTGTGACGTAGTTAAGTACTTGCACTTGAGATGAGAATTAATTGCTGCTGTTATGAACATTATATTATCATGGTATTGCTATGTTGTATGTATTAGTATAGGGCTCACTAAATTTAATTTCCACCTTGGGCATGCAACATTGTGATGAAGCGTTTCTTGTTTGATTGTGGAGTTACGATGTTGCCCCGCACAGGGTTTAAGCTGCTGCTATAAACCAAATAAGGACCCACATTTAGGCGAGTCCATTATGCAAATCTGCCATCTTATGTTTATGTCTTTACCCTCATGTAGAGTTTCATGTTTAGGGGAGACGGTTAAGTCTTGCTGAGCCTTCGTGCTCATGGTTGCTATATAAGTTGTTTTACAGGTATTAACCTCTATGCTTATGATTATGGTTGTCCGATGAGACTCGAGACTCTCCGAGTAATATACTCATGTGGGAACCATGTCGCTGCTGTTTGGTTTTCGTGGCTAGTGAGGAGCGTCCATGGGCTGGACGGCTTCTCTTTTGCTTATTAGACTGGAGTACGAGAGTTGTAATCTTATCTTCCGCTGTAGTTTATTTTTATAAACTATTTGTAAACTGAATATCTTTGTTAATTTCAACAAATGATTTATGTAATACGTGTTCCTTTACATGTGTGCTGTTGGGTGTCGCATCGCACGACACCACCCAATGCTATTCCTGAAAAGTGTGGACTCCGGTCCCCACAAACGTGTATCAGAGCCGCATTGGGAATAACACGCTTATAAATGATCGTATTACAAGAAAAACATAGGATACGGTGAGGATACAATACTAGGCCCACATAAGGACTATATTAGCATAAGTTATTAAGGTGGCAAAAACTAACTTATGTGTTATTATATTCTGTAACGACGCTCCGACGTCAGGTAAGAGGTAAGGTACGCCACCGCAAGTGGATCAATTGCGGTAAGCTCATTATGCGAGAGGTAGCATTGAAATCTTTCCGTGGCTTTGCACGGAAGAGTCAATATGAGTCTCTGAAACATTTCATGTTTCTGAGAACATATGACACACGGTACTCCAGCGTACTTCAAAGTTAGTGGGAGCCCCCGTCAGGTGGGACATAACCCGATGCGCCTCCTACTGGTGCAGCACTATGCAAAGACGTGGGACCCCGTCGGGTGGTAGAAAACCCAGTCATGTACCTCGAGACGTGGCTTAACTCGGGGCGGCCCGTATGGAACGATACGGGACGAATGTTTTTACTTTCATATATATTATTGTGAACTGTTCGCCTGTACGGGCTGTGTCGTACGACACCATATGATTGATCAGTAGTTTGTGTGTAGTGACAAGTACACTGACCACGTGATCGTATTGCGTTTAGAAATCGTTTGCGAGTGAACGTCATTAAGGCCACCATTGAGACGTATGTCGGAATATCGGCTTAGAATTTTTGCTTTGAGAGGCACGTAGTACCAATAAATATTCCATTGATGCATTAACCACTTTTCTTTAAAATGGAACTGAGAAGATGTAAAACTACTTATATTGGCTATCGAACTCTGAGTTTGAACTAAGTTTTCAAATTTGGAGTAGGTTTTGAAGTCACCAATTCAGAAACAGAGTGTTCTGTTTTCTACCGTAAAAATACCTGACTTTGAGAAAACATATCTCCCAGTAGAAAACTCCAATGAATGTGTAACATACATGGATGGAAAGTATAAGAAGTCCTTTAAAACTGTTATGCTCAGCTCCAGAACTGAATTTCCCTCTAACCTGTTCAAAATTTCAAAGTTCCAAACTCTGCCAAAACTGGACAGAAACTGGAATCCTTTCTGGACTCCTGATTGTTTTCACCATATCTCACTCTAGAAAATTCGAACCGGATCGTGCAAGACATTTCTGGAATCCTTGTAATATTTATTACAAATTTGTAGTTTGTGGTTTTTGTAAATTCCGCTGTTTCATATCTGGAAATTGTGGCCCAAATTCATCATAAACAAAGGAGATGTTGTCAAAATTTTCCAAAAGAACTGTCAGGTTTACAATACCATATCATCTCAACCAGAAACGATCTGAAGGCAAACCAATACTTTTTGGAAAGGTCTCGAAGTGTACGTCAACTTTGTAGTTCACCTCAAGATCTGATTCTGCGATTTACTGGGTTAAATTTGTGTTTGAGTACAAACTGGTCAGGTTTCAACAGAAACTTTATCGGTTTGACATTTTGGTCTTGTTATGAATCTGGTCCTCGGATTCACTTCGAGAAGTGTCGTAACGGACTAGTTGTCGATACTCAACTATTTAACAGTAGAATTGATGGTTTGACTCACTCGAACCTCTTTTTTTTTTTATGACCATGTTTGTGTCATATTAAAGATAAAAGTGTGTTTTCGCATGATAACGCGCATAACGTCCCGTCGCGACCAACAATAGTTGAAATGAACTTCGATCCATAGAGTTCATTATTTTGGAACTCGCTATTGTAACATTGGTCCAGGGATGATGTGTTTAAAGTTTATACTTTAACAATATATGACCGTTATGCAAATTTGCTTATCAATACACACAGTATTGTTTTCATCCTAGTGTGATCTTGCAATATCACGTCTCATGTTGGATTAATGACTGTAACTGCAGAATGGTGCGCACTCGCACAACATACGAGGTCGGTGGTTCAAGTCAGGGAAGGGATGACTTCCGAGAGCCGGAACAGTCGGCGCAACCGCCACCTCCGTCTCCGCTTACATTGGCGGATGATATCGCAACCATGCTGGGTTCGCGCGACGAGCGGACCGAACTGCTGCGAACCCTCGTGCAGATTACGTCCAATCAGGGGGGGACGTCAAGCCGAAGGCAATCATCAACCTCAGCAAGCAACATATCAAGAATTCTTAGCGACTACACCCCTCGTGTTCAGTGGTGATGGTGAACCTCTAGATGCTGTCCATTGGCTCTGCACCATTGAAGCTAAGTTCGGACTGCTACAGTGCAGTGATCATATGAAAGTTTTATATGTGGCACAACAACTACATGACATCGTTGGTGCTTGGTGGGCGAACCACTTCACCTCCTTGGCCGCCGGACAGCAAGTCACTTGGACAGAGTTCCGGAAGGCATTCCATGCCGATCATGTTCCTCCTGCCATTGTGAGAAGGAAGCTTCAAGAATTTCTTGATTTGAAGCAGGAGAAAGGAGTGCTCAAGAATACTCCAAAGTCTTTGTTAATCTAGCGCAATATGCGTCGGAGTATGTGAGTACGGAGGATCAGAAGCGAGAGTACTTTTATCGGGGTCTAAGCCCCATGTTGAAAGACCGGCTTGCGTTGGTCAATCACGGCTCGTTCAACGCTATGCTTAATGTCGCAATTACGCAAGAGGATGCCACACGTGAGCGGATCGTGGAGGAGTCAAAGAAGAGACTTGCTGTGCAGGACAACACACATAATGTTCCTCAGAAATGCCGTATGGTGTATCGATCACCGTCCGGTTAGATATGGCAGCCGGCTGCACAACCGAGTTCATATCGGAGTCGGCCGTTTGAAGTAGCAGATTTCCAACTAGCAGTACAACAAGAATCGTCCCAAATTGTTCCAGGGGCATTTATCTCGCAGCGAGATGCAGGACAATTCAGGCCTCAAGTCAGTGGGACGTTGAATCAGTATAAGTGTTCCACATGTGACCGTGTTGGGCACAGTACCAAGGATTGCCCAGAGAAGATAGCAGCAGACGAGTACCAGTACAACGGTGTATTCAGCACCGTATTCAACCAAAAAAGACAGCAAGGCAAACCGGAAGTGTTCAACACATAGCAATCGAAAGTGTTCCGGAGGGAGCACCGGTGTTAGCGGGCATGTTTGCTATCAAAGATATACCCGTCCTCATACTCTTTGATTCCGGTGCTACCCATAATTTTATCAGTAAATCATTTGTGGATCAGCACCAATTATCCACCAATACTCCCAAAAAAAGTTATCTTATAAGCTCACCGGGTGGAAGTATCTCGGCTAGTCAGATTGTTCCCCGAGAAGCTTTATGTTTGGGGGCCAAAATATATCCAACGTCGCTGATTATATTGGATGGACAGAAGATTGACGTAATATTGGGGATGTCATGGTTGAACCATCACGATGCCGTTCATAATATCGGTACCTGGACTATCCAAATTGACTCTCTGATGCACGGACAACACGAGCTGTTTTTGGACAGTTTGGAGCAGGACAGTGCAGCTGCATATAACACAGAAGCAACTAAACTTGAAGATATTCCGGTGGTCCGTGAGTATCCCGACGTGTTTCCTGATGACTTACCGGGCATGCCGCACGAACGTGACGTTGTGTTCAAGATTGAAGTTGTACCGGGAACCACACCGATTTCTTGAAGACTATATCGAATGGTGCCTAGTGAGCTAGCTGAATTAAAGGAGCATTTGAAAGACCTTTTGGACAAGGGTTTTATTCGCCCAAGCTCATCACCTTAGGGTTGCTCGGTGCTGTTTGTCAAGAAGAAGGATGAAACATTGCGGTTATGTGTGGATTATCGACCGCTCAACGTCGTGACTATAAAGAACAAGTACCCGCTGCCCCGCATCGACATTTTATTCAATCAACTTGTTGGTGCGAGGGTGTTCTCAATGATGGATCTTCGGTCCGGATATCATCAAATCAAAATCCGTCCGGAGGACATATCGAAGACGGCATTCTCGACACGATATGGATTATACGAGTATCTTGTCATGTCTTTTGGTCTTACCAACGCTCCAGTTCACTTTATGTATCTCATGAATTCGGTATTCATGCTGGAGTTGGATAAGTTTGTCGTGGTCTTCATCGACGACATATTGGTTTATTCCATGTCAGAGGAAGAGCATGCTGAACATTTGCATATTGTGTTGCAACGGTTGAGAGATCACAAGTTGTACGCAAAATTTAGCAAGTGTGAATTTTGGATCAGCCAAGTGCCATTCTTGGGACACATAATTTCAGCTGAGGGAATCATTGTGGAACCAAGTAAAATTGTTCAAGTACTGAAATGGCAATCTCCGAAGTTAGTACATGAAGTCCGAAGTTTCCTCGGTTTAGCGGGATATTATCGGAGGTTCATTCCAAGCTTCTCAAAAATCGCTAAACCGATGACGGAGCTGCTAAAAAAGAGAGCCAAATATATTTGGAGTTCACCTTGTGAAGAAGCATTCAAGACATTAGTACATCACCTTACAACAGCCCCGGTTCTTGCTCACCCGGACACGACAAAATCATTTGACGTTTATTACGATGCATCTGGCATCGGACTTGGCTGTGTTCTTATGCAAGAAGGACGTGTGGTCGCATATGGATCTCGCCAACTCCGAAACCATGAGCAGCACTATCCGACTCACGACCTTGAGCTCGCTGTCGTGGTATTGGCATTAAAAATGTGGAGGTATTACTTGCTTGGAAATCTTGTACACCTCTACACCGACCACAAGAGTTTGAAATATATTTTCACGCAGAAGGAGCTGAATATGAGACAACGAAGGTGGTTAGAGTTGATCAAAGATTACGAAATTGAAATTCACTACCACCCCGGTAAAGCGAATGTGGTTGCCGACGCGCTCAGTCGGAAAGCTCATGTCCACAATATCACCATGGCTAAAACGGAAGATGAGGAAACAAGTCTGTATGTGATTCCATATGGGGCTCTCAATAATCTTGTTCTCCTTCCCACCATCCGAGAGGAAATTATTGAAGCCCAAAAGAAGGACAAGGGCATGTCACACATACGAGAAAGAATGGACAACGGGGAAGTAAAATGTTTCCGGAAAGATGATCACGGTACATTATGATTCAAGGAACGGATAGTTGTACCCCGAGATGTTAAGCTCCGGAAGAAAATATTGGATGAAGCTCACATGTCAAAAATTTCTATTCATCCGGGCAGCAATAAAATGTATCAAGATTTAAAGACCAAGTTTTGGTGGACACGGATGAAGCGGGAAATAGCGAAGTACATATCCGAGTGTGATACGTGTCGGCGAGTGAAGGCCAACCATATGAAGAAGGCGGGACAGCTGCAACTGCTGAATATTCCGACATAGAAATGGAGGATGTGAGTATGGATTTCATAGTCGGATTGCCACTCACATTGCGAAAGCATGATTCAATTTGGGTAATAGTCGACTGACTAACCAAATCAGCACACTTCATCCCGGTAAATGTCGGATTCAATGCCAAGAAATATGCGGAGTTATACATATCAAGAATCGTGTGCCTACACGACATTCCTCGCACGATTATTTCAGATCGAGGCTCGCTGTTCGTTGCTCGTTTCTGGGAGCAACTGCACGCCTCGTCGGGTACTAAACTTATTAGAAGCTCCGCATATAACCCCCAGACCGATGGACAAACTGAGAGGGTGAACCAGGTCCTTGAAGACATGTTACGTGCATGTGCCATCCAACACGGTAAAAATTGGGACGATCATTTGCCGTTGGCAGAATTCTCGTACAATAACGGTTATCAAGCGAGTATCAAGATGGCACCATATGAAACTCTCTATGGCCGAAAATGTCACACCCCACTGAATTGGTGCGAGTCCGGCGAAAGAGTGATGTTCGGGTTTAATCTAGTCAACGAAGCCGAGGAACAAGTTAGGATCATTCAAGCAAATCTAAGAGCGGCTGAATCTTGACAGAAGGCTTATGCAGACAAGCGACGTTGACCGCTGCACTTTGATGTCGGGGATTACGTGTCCCTCCGCGTGTCACCGATGAAAGGAACTCACCGCTTCAGAGTAAAAGGAAAGCTAGCTCCCCGGTTTATTGGCCCGTTTGCTATCACAGAGAAGTGCGGACCTGTGGCTTATCGATTGGAATTACTGGCATCTCTCGCTGGTGTACACGACATTTTCCATGTATCGCAGCTCCGGAAATGTCTCAAGTTCACAACTGCAGTCCACACCGACGACATCGGCAAATTGCAACCGGATTTGACGTACTCCGAACATCCGGTTCAGAATCTAGACGAGAAGACTCGAACAACGCGGAACCGCACGCTGTAGTTCTATAAAGTGTTATGGAGCAACCATACTGCTGAAGAAGCGACATGGAAAACTGGAGAATATCTTCGCTCCAACTATCCGGATTTCTTATCGTCTCACATCCGGTAATTTCTCTCCTACTTTCGTCTCTTCATTGTAATCTCGGGACGAGATTCTTTTAAGGAGGGGAGGAATGTAAAAGCCAAAATTTCAAAAAATTCAAAGTTTAGTTAGGACAAAAAATTTTGAATGACAAAAAGCATTAAAAGGGAATTGAGAAAAACAAATTAATTCAAACTCCAAATGAGGAAATTCAAAAAAATAAACTTAGCTACTGTTTAAATAAAGTTAACATGAAGATTTGAGTTGACCAATGGATTTCAAATATTCTAAATAGCATCCCTGCAAAGTTTCATAATTTTTGAAGCAAGTTTGCTATTTAATTCAATAGCTTCATTGAATTCAACTCAAATTCAAATTCATATTTGAATTTAAATGAAACTTTGTCAATCAACTATGGGAATTCAAAATCAAATTCTATATGATTAGTACAGCCATCACACAAATATCTAGCAAATTTTGGAATGAATTAGGTGGCAGAATTGATGGGGCAAGGATGAGGATAAGGTGGGACCCACTTGTCATCCAAAGCAAAGTGCTGTTTTGGCTCTCCAAGTGACACCACATTGCATGCAAAGTCCAGGCAGCTGCTTGCACTGTTGTGGCCGACTCCAGCTGTCCCCAGCTCGCCCTGGCCTCCTACTTATACCCCCTCTATGCCCCTGGCTTGATTTTTCTTCACCTTGAAGTCTCCAACACCATTTTCACTTTCTCCCGATTCCTTCTCGGTCCAGCCGATTTGCAGCAAAGGTACTCCGTGTTAAGCACTTTTCTTTGCCTCTCCTCACTCCCCAACCTCTTGCGCAGCCTTGTGATCAAATTCTTGCACAGCTAGGCCATCCCCGAAGCTGTTAACTTCGAAACCGAGGCAGCCGGAAATCTCCCCTGTTTTGCCGCGCCTCTGCTCATCGTCGACCCGACGATACGTCCATCATCTTGCCTCGGTCCTAGAAGGAAAAAGGTTCGCCTACTCATGTTCTAGCTGCTCGTAAAGTTTCAGCCCATGCCATTGCCTCCTAGCCCCCGTATTTGTTTTTCTCCCGACGAACTTCGGTTATGAGTAGAGTTGTTTCGTGTGTGAAATTCCTTCTATACAGTTAATTATTTCTTGTGCACCTGTGCTATGTTGTTCTATATGGCCAGGCGCATCACCTCGAAGAGGATCCATCGAGTTTCATCGAGTATTCACGCCGGAATACAATTTTTCCCCAACTCCCGGTCCTTCCCTCCTCGGTCCATCGGCGCTACCATTCTCCAAGCCATTTCTCTCCTTCCTATGGCCAGATTCTTGTTCTCCATGCTTCTATGAATCTTTCCAAGGTAACCGTAGGGCTCGGCCGACATGGTCGAAACCCTAATCGCCTCCGCCGCCGTCGCGCAAGCCTTTCCGGTCATCGCCGGCGTGCGCTGACCCCACCGGCGTGCTCAGCACCTCGAAATAGGGTTAGGCGTCGAGTTTGGCGAGGAGACGTGCCGTGGATCGACGGGCGGCGAGAGCTCCGGCGAGGCCCCGCCGCGTTCGCGCGCCTGGCGGGAGGTAGACGACGATCCCGTGGGGCCCCGTCGTCAGTGGAAGCGCAGCGCGCGCCCGGATCAACTGCGGCTCAGGGATCTTTTGTGACCATGTGGTTAACCCAGTAACCCTCTATATTGCCGCCCAACAATTGGTCCATTTGAAACCCGTGGAACCCCCCCCCCCCCCCGGATTATTCAAACATTTCCCATTTGAAATTTATTTCAGATTTTGCCTCAACTTGCAAAATCTATAACTCTTAGGATACTTGTCCAAAAATTCTCAAACAAATTTTGTTAGAACCAGAATGAAGAGTACTTTCCAGTGGTGCACTTGTATTTGTATGAAAGTCCATATGAATTTCTCCATAATTCAAATAAGAAAAATGCTTATAGAATTACTTCCTATAGTTGTGCTCTTTGGAAAAATACCAAATTTTTCCAGAACCTTCATTTGAATATCCTTGAACTCCAGTAAGAATTTCAGGGTCATTAGACTTCATTTACATGGTCTGATCACCTGTGTATTCTTTATGCATATAAAAATAGCCAAATTCATTTAGAAATTGTACAGAAACTTGTGCAAACTTCTAAACTGAATATCTCTCAGTATAAAACTTCAAAATTTGTCAAACCAACTTTGTTGGTTTTGTCTTTATCCAGACTAACCAGAACTACAACCCAATCTTCATGAAAATCCTTAGATTTTCCTGTAGAGCCCTTTAAGGCAAAATCATGTTTGATTTTTATCTGTTGATTCACTTCATAGAAAAATCTGAAATTTTTTCAAAATATTCCTTAGTAAGTCTCTGAATTCCTGTAAAAATTTCAGCTTCATTGGACTTGATTCAACTAGTTCAATGTGAAGATTTTCTTAACAGGTCATAGAATGCCCAAAAACATCAGAACTATTTCAGAAATTTATACAAACTTCTAAATTCAATATCTCCCAATAGGAAGCTTAGAAATTTATGAAACAAATTTTCCTAGAACCAGTGAGAACCCCTCTGTATGGTACAACCACTGGTACCCATGATAGACCTCCAGAATTACAATCAAAATTTAGAGAAGGCTTTTACTTATTGGAATTTTATAGACAACAAGCTTCCTTGAACATCTCCAATTTTTGGTCTAGATCTTTGCCATAGTTCTAGTGTCGCCTGTAAAATTTCCAGAATCATTAGGCTTAATTTAATATACTTAACTGTCTTTCCTTTGTGTTTCAACATAATACCGATATTGATTAACTTGCATAATTCTTTACATATCGATTAGTTGCTGAGCTCAAGAGAACCCTGGAGCTACTTGAAGTCATCCCTCTGGAGATTAACTTTGACACCGTCTCGCAACCAGGCAAGCCCCGGTTTGCATTTAAGTGCTATTATAAAATTTTGATTTGTATCACATATGTCTAGGGTGAGTATTGTGCATTAGGGCTAAGGTGATTGAAAATCTACTTGCATGACCAGATCAACCCATGGAGTATCTGGATAGTTGTCAAGTCATCGTGTAGACTATTCTATGCTAAATGTTGTATAAGATTCGGTAGAAGTCGAGTAGTTGGAATCTACTCGCATGGCTAGGACTTTTTCACACGGGATTGGTTTAAAGAGAATGGAGTAGTAATCAGAAAATGAGACCAGGCAGGGGCGTAGGATGCAACAAGATGTGGTCTTGGGTGTGTAGCCCTGCCTGTGTCAGTTAAGGACCGATCCGTATGCCGTCCGGCTAAGCAAGTTTGAACTTTACCGGAGTCATACTGGATATATGGGGTCCAGGAAATCGATATACCTTGGGAAGCTTTTGTTGAGACTTTTTCGATCGCCTTAGGCTTTCGGCTGCAGCACAGTAGACGAAAACTCGCTCACGACATCTTCACCGTGGAAGGGTGCACCATGAGTGGGGATACTGTCCTAGACGATTGAATCGATTCAACTTGGGCGGAACTTGAGAAAGGTGGCTGTGTACGACGTCCGTGGAGTGCACCGATGTGACTTCCAGTACGGGCGTACGTGTCGTGTTTTCCGGGTATCATTGATTCGAATCACCGTCCCTCGTGGTTATGAGTATCACTTGTTCACTGAGTTGTGACGTAGTTAAATACTTGCACTTGAGATGAGAATTAATTGTTGTTGTTATGAACATTATATTATCATGGTATTGCTATGTTGTATATATTAGTATAGTGCTCACTAAATTTAATTTCTACCTTGGGCATGCAGCATCGTGATGAAGCGTTTCTTGTTTGATTGTGGAGTTACGATGTTGCCCTGCACAAGGTTTAAGCTGCTGCTATAAATCTGAAAATAAGGACCCACATTTAGGCGAGTCCATTATGCAAATCTGCCATCCTATGTTTATGTCTTTACCCTCATGTAGAGTTTCATGTTTAGGTGAGACGGTTAAGTCTTGCTGAGCCTTCGTGCTTACGGTTGCTATATAAGTTGTTTTGCAGGTATTAACCTCTATGCTTATGATTATGGTTGTCCGATGAGACTCGGGACTCTCCGAGTAATATACTCCTGTGGGAACCATGCCGCTGCTGTTTGGTTTTCGTGGCTAATGAGGAGCGTCCATGGGCTGGACGGCTTCTCTTTTGCTTATTAGACTGGAGTACGGGAGTTGTAATCTTATCTTCCGCTGTAGTTTATTTTTATAAACTATTTGTAAATTGAATATCTTTGTAAATTTCAACAAATGATTTATGTAATACGTGTTCCTTTACATGTGTGCTGTTGGGTGTCGCATCGAACGGCACCACCCAATGCGATTCCTGGAAATTGTGGACTCTGGTCCCCACACCACCTCCATCCCCTTGGCTTCTCTCACCGTTCTCCCGCCTCTGCCCCGGACTCGCCCGACCCGGCTGGTGCTTTGGGCATCCGCTTGGGCTCGTCGCCTAGGCGCTGTGGCAACGCCTCACCGTGCCATGTGAGCGCCATGCCCGGTCCAGACGAGGACCCTTGGCATCTGCGGGAGACCGATTGGACGACTAGGCGCCACGGCGATGCCTCAACGACACGGATATTGAAAGCTAATTTACAGTTTTTCCTTAATAGTGCTGAACATACAGTTATGATTAGGAGGGGAAAGTCGGACTATGATATTTTTCTTTCTTAGATAGAGTTGAAACTTTCATTACCTTCTAACTCAATTTCATTGTTTTCCTAGAAAAAATTAGGTTGACACGTTGCTGGACATGTAAAGTGGGACAACAAAGGCTTGGCTGTTGCTATTGCAAAAAATGTGGACACTGGAGCCATTCTTATGCAGGGTTTTGCTAACAAAGAAGCCCTTGAAAAAACTATCTCAACCAGAAAAGCTACATTCTTTAGCCGCTCACGATCTTCCTTGTGGAGTGTGGACAAAAGGGGAGACATCCATGAACTTCATTAATGTACATGATATTTTCCTGGACTGTGACCGTGTTTCTGTAAGCATATTCTGCTGTTTAAAAACTTTCAATTTGGAACTTTGGTTTCAGTGGATACTGACTTGGTGGATGCTTTGTGTTTCACACAACCAGATAATATACCTTGGAAAGCCAGATGGACCTACCTGCCATACAGGAGCAGAAACCTGTTATTATACTTCTGTCTGTGATGGTCTGCAAGGTTCGGAGGTACCCATTCTCTAGTGATCCTTTCCTGTAATTAGACTTTTACTTGTGATTGAAATATCATTCCCATTCACAGACCACCAGTCAAGAAAGGCTGGTTACAACAACTCTATACTCTCTTGAAGATACAATTAGTCGACGGCAGGAGGAGATAGTTCCTGAAGGAAGTTGTAAGCCATCATGGACGAAAAAACTACTGCTTGATAACCAGCTGCTTTGCTCGAAAATAAGGTATATAATGTTTATTGTTATTTTATTATAGGGAATTATAAAAAATGTGATAGATTGAATGGTCATGTCAACAAATAACAAAGGATAGAGTGTTCCCCCTCCTTTTGTTTAGCTAGATTTAGTACATTTTGTTGGAAGTAAAATGAGTGGATTAGACTGACAAGGGCACATATAGTCATAGGGGGTTGGATACATGAGCCATTAGATCAATAAGCTACACATGCCTAAAGACAATATTTAGTCTAACACCCACCGTAGTCACAACATATAGCCGCGGCAGATGTTGAGACTGGATCTAAACTCAGATAACACCGACGAAGGAAGACCCTTTGTGAAGATGTCGGCGAACTGCTATGTCGTCGGAACATGGAGAACCTGAACGTCGCCGAGGGCGACCCGCTCACGGACGAAGTGGATGTCGATCTGCACATGTTTCGTGCGCTGGTGCTGGACGAGGTTGTTGGAGAGGTAGATAGCGCTAACATTGTCACAGTAGACCAGCATGCTCTGAGTGAGGGGACTGTGGAGCTCTCAGAGCAGCTGCTCCAGCTAGGAAGCCTCTGCCACACTGTTGCCACAACGCAGTACTTGACCTCGGCACTCGAGCGGGAGACGACGTGTTGCCGCTTCGATGACCAGGAGACGAGGTTGCCATTTGCCACCCAGGAACACGGCGTAGCCAGATGTGGACTTACGCATGTCCGGGCAACCTGTCCAGTCAACGTTGGTGTAGACGATCAGCTCGGACATCGAGTCACGGGGGGAGAAGAAGGCCGTAGTCGACGGTGCCCGAAGGTATTGGAGGATTCGCTTCACAACGGTGAGGTGCGGCTCTCGAGGATCGTGCATATGGAGGCACACCTGCTGAACCACGTAGGAGATATCCGGCCTGGGGAAGGTGAGGTACTAGAGGGCATCTGCAAAACTCTTGTAAGCAGTGGGATCGCTGACAGGAGTCCCATCGGCGAAGAAGACCTTGACCTGGGTATCCACCCGAGTAGAGCACGGCTTGCAATCCGCCATGCTCACTTGCTCAAGTATCTCCACACAGTACTGCCTCTGCTGAAGGAACATACTATTAGGTCGGTGGTCGACCGTATTACCCAAGAAGTGGTGAAGCTGACTCAAATCCTTCATAGCAAACTCCCGCTGCAAAGCTGAGATGGTACACTATAGGAGAGTCGGAATGGACGTCATGAGGACAATGTCATCGACGTACAGGAGGAGGTACAATGTCACCCTCATGTCGATAGAGAAAGAACGAGGTGTCTGATTTGGCCTCTACAAAGCCCAGCGAGATCAGGGAGGAGGCAAACCGACTGTATCAAGCTCGGGATGTCTGCTACAGACCATACAAGGACTTGTTCAGCTTGCAAACTATGTCTGGATCAATTGAATCCACGAACCCTGTCGGCTGACTGCAGTACACTGTCTTTGCCAGTGCGTCATGGAGGAAGGCATTCTTGATGTTCAGCTGATGGACACGCCAAGACAGCGAGAGAGTCTGCGAGAGAACAGTGCGGACAGTGGCCGACTTCACCACCGGATTGAAGATCTCGTCATAGTCGACTCCAGAGCGCCGAGTGAAACTCCGATGGATCCATCAAGCCTTGTACCTCTTCGGAGAGCCATCCACCTTCTTGTGTGTCAACTCCCATTCGACACGCACTTGCCAGTGACAATATTGCCACGGTTGGGACGTGGCACTAAATCTCAGGTCCTGTTGTCAAGCAGGGTCGCGTACTCCTCCATAGCGCAATGTTAGTTAGGATCAGCGAGGGCGCTACAAACGGAAGATGGTACAAGCGAGATTGACAAAGAAGCAATCAGCAAAGAAGTCGTCGACGAGAGGACGATGTCAGAGAAGCGCTCAACGGGCTAGAGGACCTCGACATCCCGTCGAGTCGCCATCGAGTGGATGTGATGTAGATCCCGACGGAGGAGCGAGGGTGGTACACCGTGGGCTCGGTGCGAGAGCAAGTCGGTGCATCCGCCTACGCACGTCGTTGATAGACATGCACGGGATCACCGAAGCGTGATGTGGGGTGGCGGATGGCGCAACAGGATGCACCGGAGATGCCCGACCTGGGGAGGGCGCGGTATGTGACGTCAAGGTCGTCGTGACACAGGGGGAGACGTCGGGACCTCGCATGGCGCAGTAGGTGACGTCGGGACCGGTGCAGCAGCCCGCACACGTCGTTGATAGGCACACACATGATCAGCACACAGGATCAGCTCAGCATGGCGTTGTGGCTGCGCGTGGCGCATTAGGAGACGTCGTGGATCGGGAATAACCGAATCACACACAAGTCTAAAAACACACATATATATAGTCTAACACATTTAATGTGTTACGTCTTTAATTTCTATTTATTATAAATAATAAGCTGTGTAGGGGCATCCTCTACTGTATATATTCCCCCAAAAGAAAAGTTAGAGTTAGCTTGGTACCTCTGTGTTTATTTATGCTTTGGCGCTACTGCATCCAGTTCAACGTCTGATGTAGACATTATTTAGTAAGTTTAAATGGCAGGAGTTCTGAACAGATAAAACTCATTATAGCAGGCATGATGAGTGATGAATTGACTTCTTTTTTGGGAACTGAAGTTAACGGCGAGGTAGAGTGTGGTGAATATTTTGAGGAACAAACGTATACAAGAGAATGGTGTCTCCAGACTCTTAGTTTTAAAAGATTACAGGTCTTTGCTGGACCACATCATGATTTTTGCATTGCCGTTTTGATATACTGTTAATGACTTTGTAAATGACAAAGTGGCTCCTTAGATGCCTGTGTGAACTGAGCACTAGTTCAGTGGTAGGCCAGGTAAGTTTGAACCCTCGCATCGGCGCACCGCACGTACAAAAAAGTCCCCCTCGCTGTGCTTGCTGACTGGCTTCAGTCCGGCCTTTGGGCTGAGTTACACTATGGGTCAGGGTTTGGAGGTTTTCTTGGCTGGGGCAATAAGGTCCCTTGTGCAATTCCGTGGGGTGGATCTTCGGTTCTTCCCCACCAGCCGATTTTTTTTTTAAAATTATTCTTAGACATCTGTAAACATAAGAATATTTAAGATTCATTGTATGTATGTCTTACTATGCATTGATGCACATGTAAAGTTACCTTGGCAGAGTTGCTCAGAGAATAAAATTTCCAAATCAGATGCCCATCTATTAAACATAGATTCAGTGTCCAATTTGTGGTCCTTTGGAAACGTTGGATACAATCATTATATGTTTTTTCATATAATTTAAATTTTGCATAATAAGTCAAATTTGAAATGTGGTATGCAAGATATTACTTAAACATTGTATTTAACTGAGTCCATGATGTCTGCATTGCACAGAACACTCGTAATCCTATTACATGGCTTAATATTTGCTTCACTGCGAAAAAATATTTGTTAATGCATGTATATCGACTGGTGATTTGTGCCAACAGTTTTTATGAGGGTGATTCCATTTTGATCCAGCTCTTGCATAATATGACACCTTTACTTTTGTTCTTGTGGTGCTTTGTCTTGTTTATTTCTTATGCGAGATGCTATTCCTGAATATTTGCATATTAATTAGTGAAGAAGCCGGTGAACTAAATCCAAACGCTGCTCGAGGACGAGGACAAATCCCGGACAGCTTCAGAGATGGCTGATGTGCTGTACCATTGCATGGTGCTGCTCAGAGTCAAGGGTGTGAAGATGGAAGAAGTCTTTGAGGTGTTGAGGAAGAGGTTTCCGCAGTCTGGTATTGAAGAAAAATCCAGTCGCAACAAATCTTAGCTGTCTTAGATAATGGTGGATCACCTCTTGAATTTGTTTATAGTACACCAGCATAGGTGTCAAGGTCTGTACTATGGAAGGACCTTGCCTTGGACCTTCACTTGCAGCTCTGTTTTCAATTAAATGACTATGAATTTGTGTGGTGATCTTGATGATGGTTGAAGCTGCAATTAGAGTTGTTGTACTTGTTTCCAGTAACAAAATTAATTCCTATACTTCCTCTATTCTAAAATATTTATCACTCTTTAGTTCAAAAATGAATTAGAGAGTGACAAATATTTTGGTATGGAAGGAGTATACATTTTTGGTGTGCTCGGTTTTTGTTACTGTTAAGCAGTTTTCAACTTTTAATTGAAGAAATTCTTGATCGACCATATCTGGCATCAGATTCCGTTCCTCATTCTTGTCGATGGTCATTATTTGAGCATATATTGTGTTGCGATCTTCATCAGAGTTAAACACCACATAGTTGAAAAGGCAAATTACACGGTTGCCACCGGTTCAACAATCCAATTTCCCATACCCACTAAATATTTACCGTTGGCACATAGGTGCCGTAGCGATGGCAAGAAGCGGAGGCGGCTGGGGGCAAGGATCAGCGTCGGCGAGGATGACAGAGTAGGAGAGTCAGAATAGACGCTGTGATGATAATGTCATCGACGTACAGGAGGATATACAACTCTCATGTCGATAGAGAAAGAGCGAGGTGATCGATTTGGCCTCTACAAAGCCCAGCGAGATCAAGGAGGCAAACCGACTGTATCAAGCTCAGGATGCCTGCTTCAGATCATACAAGGAATTGTTCAGCTTGCAAATCATGTCTGGATCAACTGAATCCACAAACCCTGTCGGCTGATTGCAGTACAATGTCTCTTCCAATGTGTCATGGAGGAAGATGTTTTTGATGTTCAGCTGGTGGACATGCCAAGACAGCGAGAGAGTCTGCGAGAGAACAGTGCGGGCAGTGGCCGACTTCACCACCGGATTGAAGATCTCATCATAGTCAACTCCGGGGCGCTGAGTGAAACTGCGAAGGACCCATCGAGTCTTGTACCTCTTCGGAGAGCCATCCACTTCTTCTTGTGTGTCAACTCCCATTCAACACCCACTTGCCAGTGACAATGTTGCCACGATTGGGACGTGGCACCAAGTCCTAGGCCCTGTTGGCAAGTAGGGTCGCGTACTCCTCTTCTATAGCGCGACGTTAGTTAGGATCAGCGAGGGCATTAACAACAGAGGATGGTACAAGCGAGATCGACGAAGAAACAATCGATGAAGAACTCATCGACGAGAGGACGATGTTAGAGAAGCGCTCAACGGGTCGGAGGACCCCGACTGTGAGGACCAGAGTCCACACTTTTCAGGAATCGCATTGGGTGGTGTTGTGCGATGTGGCACCCAACAACACACATGTTAAGGAACCCGTATTACGTAAATCACTTGTTGAAATTTACAAAGTTGTTCAGTTTAAAAATATTTTTCATAAAATAAACTACAACGAAAGATAAGATTATAACTCTCGTAGTCTAGTCTATAAGCAAAGAGAAGCCGTCCAACCCACGGATGCTCCTCACTAGATACGAAGATCAAACAACAGAGGCATGGTTCCCCTTGAGTATACCGCTCGGAGAGTTTCGAGTCTCATCGGACAATCATAATCATAAGCATATAGGTTAGTACCTGCAAAACAACTTATATAGCAACCGTGAGCACAAAAGTTCAGCAAGACTTAACCGTCTCAGCTAAACATGAAACTCTACATGAGGGTAAAGACATAAACATGGGATGACAAATTTGTATAACGGACTCGCCTAAATGTGGTCTCTTATTTTCAAATTTGTTAGCAGCAGCTTAAACCTTGTGCGAGTCAACATCATAACTTCACAATCAAACAAGAAATGCTTCATCACGATGCTGCATGCCCAAGGTGGAAAATAAATTTAGTGAGCACTATATTAATACATACAACATAGCAATACAATGATAATATAATGTTTATAATAGCAGTAATTAATTCTCATCTCAAGTGCAAGTATTAACTACGTCACAACTTAGTGAACAAGTGGTACTCATAACCACGAGATACTGTGATTCAAATCAAAGATATCCGGAATACACAACACGTATGCCTGTACTAGAAGTCACGTAGGTGCACGCCACAGACGTCATATGTAACAACCTTTCCCAAGTCCCACCGAAGTTGAATCGATTCAATCGTTTAGAACACTATTCCCACTCACGGTGCACCCTCCGCTGTAAAAATGTCGTGAGCTAGTTTTCGTCTACTATGCTGCGGCTCAAAGCCAGAGGCGATTGAAAAAGGCTCAACAATGGCATCCCAAGGTACACCGATTTCCTGGACCCCATATATCCAATATGACTCCGGTATAGTTCAAACTTGCTCAGCAGGACGACATCAGTCCTTAACCAACACAGGTAGGGCTACGCACGCAAGACCGCGTCTTGTTGCATCCTATGCCCCTACCCAGTCTCATATTCAGATTACTACTCCATTTCTCGAACCAATCCTGTGTGAAAAAGTCCTAGCCATGCGAGTAGATTCCAACTACTCGACTTCTACCGAATCCTATACAACATTTAGCATAGCATAGTCTACACGATGACTTAACAACTACTCAAATACTCCATGGGGTGATTTGGTGATGCAAGTGGATTATCAATCACCTTAGCCCTAATGTACATAACTCAACCTAGACATAGGGGATACAAAACAAAACTTTGTAATAGTGCTTAAATGCGAACCAGGGCTGTCCTTGCTGCTATCAAAAAATGTTAGAAGCTTGCTGGTTCACTTCTCGACAATCCAATCAACCTCCTGCTGCTCCAAATGAGGTTCTTCGTCGAACTCCTTCGTCGTGTATGCTATCGACATGAAAATGCACAATGATATACTGTAAGTGATTAATTTAAGAACCAAGCAGGGTTATAACTCAAGAGTGATCAATACTAAGTAGTACAGAAGTGTGGGTCTCTATTGTGTAAAAGAAACAAATATGAACAGCAATTTGATCAAAGGAATGTTTTTGGAAGAAAAGACATAGTCCACACTCTAAACATATGGCGAGGCTAGAATGATTTAGCAGAAATCTAAAGAATATCAACTCCAATGACTCTGATATTTTTACAGAAATGCCTATATTATGCAGAGACTCAGTATGCCAAATTTCAGAGGAAGTTGATGGGAGATATGTTCTAAAGAACTCCCAAAGTATTTTAGCTTCTTTGAATTACTAAGAACATCCTGGGGATTTTTCATACTGCAAACTTGACTTTTTATTAAGTTTAGAATATTATGAGTCTAAACAAATTGGTTTCATGATTTGGAGCTTCCTACAGAGAAATATTTTATTTACAAGTTTGGATAATTTGCTGAAAAAGTTTCTAGACATTTTGGAAAGGACACACTATTTGGATATTCAAATCAACTCAAATGGACCTGAAACTTTTACTGGAACTCAAGGGAATTATGTGGCATGATCTGGTCAAGTTTGGGAATTTTGGAATGAACGGAGCACCAGAAATTAATTCCAATGGCATTTTCCTTCATGGAATTATTGAGAACAAATTAGGGATTTTCATACAGATCCAAGTGCACCACTTGAAAGTACAGATCATCCTGGTTTCAACACAATTTATTTGGGAATTGCTGTCCAGAATTATAAGAGATATTGAATTTATAAGATCGGATGAAATCTGGAATTAAAATCAAATGGAAAAAGTTTGAATAAAGAAGGGGGGCCCACGGGTGTGATGTGGACCATTGAGCTTTAAGAAACACTAGGGAACAGAATAATTGACCACATCCACATATGATCCCTGGGCCACAAAAGATCTCGGTCAGGTCGTCTTCAACCCTCGGCACGGCGGTGGCCTCGCCGGTGCGCGGCGGTGCCCATGCCGGACGGCTAGCCCGCATATCTCCTGCCACCATACTGGACGCTAGGGCCTAACTCCAGATGGCAAACCCGATGGTGACCACCTATTAGACTAGGGGCCTGTTTGGTTTCGCTTATAATCAGCTTATCGATCAAAATAAGTGAAAAGTCCACTCAAACATTTTGCTTAATTTCTGCTTACCAGCTAAGCCGATTATTAAGAACGGTCCAAAACAACCGGAATGTTGATTATCGGTATTGCGGGTAGAAAGGTAGGTCTCAAATTAAGCGAGCCACTTTTTCCCAGGATACCCTTCCCCGGCTCCCGTCCGGGAGTGCTCTAGCGCTGCTAGGAAGAACTCGCTCCGCCAGCGAGGGTCCCTGCCGCCCGCCCAGCATCGCCTCCGCGTCCCAGTGCCGGACGCTGCCTCCGCCTCCTAGCACCGGACTCTGCCGCCGCCCCAAGGCTCGATGCCGTCTCCGCACCACCGACTTGCCCTCCGCGCCGCGCTTGGCTCTTACCTGCACCGGTGACGAGGGTCCCTGCCACTGCCTCGCGGGCCGTCGCACCTGCAATCGCCGACGTCAGTCCCTGCGTGTCCAGGCACCGGGGTCCGCCGCGCGTCCACGCGCCTTTGATCCCTGCAACTGAGTCGCCGCCTCAAGGTGCCTAAGCCCCCACGCCCACAATCGCCGATGTCGACCCCCTGCAGGCACCGACGACTGCCGCGCACCCACGTGCCTCAGTCCGCCGGACCCGTGCCTCCTGTCACCACTGTCGTCCAGGGCTCCAGGCCCTGCGACACCCATCACCCCATGGAAGGAATTCAATTTAGTTTGACACTCCATTTTCTGGTTGTGTTCTTGATTCAATTTCTGGTTGTGTTCTTGATTCAAACTTTGTTTCACATATGAAGTTCCTGAATTGTGCAACATTACATGTATATGATTGTAAGTACTGTTGAAAAAAAAAACAGAACAAAAAACAATAAAAATATGTTGTCATCCTCCAGGGGCATAAAAGTCATTTTACATACAGTCCAATAATAAGCTATTGAAAATAATCAGGTTTGGCAAACACCTAACCTCTCAAGCAAATCCCTTAGCAGAAAATCACGCTCAGTCAAAAATCATGCTTAACAGATAATCAAGTCATAAAAAAGCGAAACCAAACAGGGCTTAGAAACGGCCGGAAACTGAAGTTCCACGGCGGTGGACGGAGAGACGTTTCCGGCCATGTCGGCCAGAGTCCCTAGTGCCCTATTGCGCATGGAAAAATCACCAAAATCTTACTTGAAACTTAGGGAGCAAGAAACAATGGGTCAAAGTGATTGAAAAGCTCTGTAAAAAGGATTTCGATGGTGAGGTTGTGTATTTCAGCCGGTGGCTAGAAAATTCAATAATACAGCAAGGTTTCTTGATAACTTCGATGGTTTTTCTTCGAGGGTGTGCACCTGGACATGATTAAGATAAAGTCTCACTGCTACAAGGATTTGTTACACGTAGAAACAGAATTTAATCGGAGATCTAGCTTCGTTCATAAAAGAAACTCGTCGGGAAAATCGCTCATACTCGAGCTATGAGGGACAGCAGGGGTTGAAACTTTACGAGCACATTCTAGGACTATTTGCGCATCTTTTTGTATCAAGAAAGGGGATGAGAAACTGGCTGCAGCACTGGAGCAACGAGGAAGCAGAGAGCTGGTGCCTAGAACAGAGAGCAAGTGAGGTGAAGAGCAGAGAAAAAGAGAGGCTGTAGATTTTTCTTCTGCTTTGGTCTGGATGAGGACGCAGCTGGGGTGCACTTCGGTACAAGAAGTGAAGGAAACAGGCATGCAGGTAGCTGGGTGGCAGTTGCATGCTTGGGAGGTGTCGCACTGTGAAGCAACAGGGAAAACAGAGGAGAGAAGACATTGGCAGGTGGGGTCCACTGCACATACAACCCTTCCCTCTCTGTTAAAGTTTAATTGAAATATGAACAAGCTCGAAAAATCTGAAATTTGGAAGCTATGTCAAATGACATGTGGGGAATTCAAATTTAAAATTTGAATAATTTGAAAAGGTATTTGAATCCCAATTTGGATTTGAATGCTCCCACGTGCAATGGTTCAAATAATTAGTAAATGTAGTTCAAAAATCTTCAAACTTGGAAGATCAGATGTGTGAAACATAAGAAAGACATTGGTGAATTCCATTTTGAAATTTGATAGGTTTGAATTGAATGGTGTGATTTGATTTTTGAGACTCACCTTTGGGGTTTGATTTAATTTACCCCATGTGAGCTCTAAGTTTCAATTTACTGTCTCTCTCTCTATTTGATTCTTTTAGCTAAAAAATACACTCGGGATTTTTAGGGCCTTTACATTCCTTCCCCCTTAAAAGAATCTCGTCCTGAGATTATAATGAAGAGACGGAAGTAGGAGAGAAAATTACCGGATATGAGATGATAAGAAATCCGTATAGTTGGAGTGGAGATATTCTTCGTTTTCCCATATCACTTCCTTAGCGGTATGGTTGCTCCATAAGATCTTTTAAAACCACAACGTGCGGTTCCGCGTGGTTCGAGTCTTCTCGTCGAGAATCTGAACTGGATGATCGTTGTATGTAAGATCCAGTTGCAACTCGCTGATTTCTTTAGGATGGACTATAGCTGTGAAGTTGAGACATTTCCAGATCTGAGATATGTGAAAAATGTCATGTATACCGGCAAGAGATGCCGGCAATTCCAATCGATAAGCCACAGGTCTGCACTTCTCCATGATAGTGAACGGACCCATAACATGGGGAGCGAGCTTCCCCTTTACTCCAAACCGATGAATTCCTTTCATCGGAGACACGCGGAGGTATACATGATCTCTGATATCAAAGTGCAGCGGGCGATGCCGCTTGTACGCATAATTCTTATGTCAAGATTGAGCCGCTCTTAGATTTGCTTTAATGATCCAAACTTGTTCCTCAGCTTCGTTGACTATATCGATCCCAAATGTCACCCTCTCGCCGGACTCACACCAATTCAGCGGTGTGCGACATTTACGGCCGTAGAGAGCTTCGTACGGTGCCATCTTGATACTCGCTTGATAAGGTTGTTGTACGAGAATTCCGCCAACGGTAAATGATCATCCTAATTTTTACCGTGGTGGGCACATGCACGCAACATGTCTTTAAGGACTTGGTTCACCCTCTTAGTTTGTCCACTGGTCTGCGGATGATATGCAAAGCTTCTTATCAGCTTAGTACCCAACGAGGCGTGCAGCTGCTCCCAAAAATGAGCAACTAACAGCGCACCCCGATGTGAAATTATGATCTTCAGAACACCATGTAAGCATAAGATACGTGCAATGTACAACTCCGCATACTGTTTAGCAACAAATCCATCATTGACTGGTGTGCTGATTTGGTTAGTCGTTCAACTATCACCCAAATCGAATCATGCTTCCAGAATGTGAGTGGTAATCCGACGATGAAGTCCATACTCACATACTCCCATTTCCATGCCAGAATATCCAGCGGTTGTAGCTGTCACGCTTTCCGCATATGGTCGGCTTTCACTCGCCGACACGTATCAAACTCGGATACGTACTTCGCTATTTCCCGCTTCATTCGTGTCCACCAAAACTTGGTCTTCAAATCTTGATACATTTTATTGTTGCCTGGATGAATAGAAAATTTTGACATATGAGCTTCATCCAATATTTTCTTCCAGAGCTTTAAATCTCGGGGTACAACTATCCGGTCCTTGAACCCTAATGTGTCGTGATTATCTTTTCGGAAACATTTTACCTCCCCCTATCCACTCTTTCCCGTATGTGTGACATGCCCTTGTCCTTCTTTTGGCCTTCAATAATTTCCTCTCAGATGGTGGGAATGAGAGCAATATTATTGATAGCTCCATATGGAATCATATATAGACTTGGTTCCTCATCTTCCATTTCAGCCGTGGTGATGTTGTGGACATGGGCTTTCTGACTAAGCGTGTCGGCAACCACGTTCGCTTTACCAGAATGGTAGTGAATTTCAATTTTGTAATCTTTGATCAACTCTAACCACCTTTGTTGTATCATATTTAGCTCCTTCTGCATGAAGATATATTTCAAATTCTTGTGGTTGGTGTAGAGGTGTACACGATTTCCAAGCAAGTAATGCCTCCACATCTTTAACGCCAATAGCACAACAACGAGCTCATGGTCATGAGTCAGATAGTGCTGCTCGTGGTTTCAGAGTTGTCGAGATCCATACGCGACCACACGTCCTTCTTGCATAAGAACACAGCCAAGTTCGATGCCGGATGCATCACAATAAACGTCGAACGGTTTTGTCTTGTCCGGCTCAGCAAGAACTGGGGCTGCTGTAAGGTGCTGAACTAATGTCTTGAACGCTTTTTCACAAACTGAACTCCAAATATATTTGGTTCCCTTTTTCAGCAGTTTCGTCATCGGTTTAGCGATTTTTGAAAAGCTCGGGATGAACCCCCGATAATATCTCGCTAAATCGAGAAAACTTCGGACCTCGTGGACAGATTTTGGATATTCCTATTTCTGCACTTGGACAATTTTACTTGGGTCCACATCGATACCCTCAGCTGAAATAATGTGCCCCAAGAATGGCTTTTGGCTGATCCAAAATTCACACTTGCTAAACTTTGTGTATAACTTGTGATCTCTCAACCGTTGCAACACAATATGCAAATGTTTAGCATGCTCTTCCTCTGACTTGGAATAAACTAATATGTCATCGATGAAGACCATGATGAACTTGTCAAAATCCAGCATGAATACTGAGTTCATGAGATACATAAAGTGAGCCGGAGCATTGGTAAATCCAAACGACATGACGAGGTACTCATATATTCCATATCTCGTCGATAATGCCATCTTCGGTATGTCCTTCGTTAGATTTTGATTTGATGATATCCGGACCGAAGATCCATCTCTGAGAACACCCTCGCACCCACAAGTTGATCGAATAAAATGTCGATGCGGGGCAGCAAATACTTGTTCTTTATAGTCACGGCATTGAGCGGTCGATAATCCACGCATAACCGCAACATTTCATCCTTCTTCTTAACGAACAGCACCGAGCAGCCCCATGGTGACGAGATAGGTTGAATTAAACCCTTGTCCAAAAGGTCCTTCAAATTATCCTTTAATTCTGCTAGTTCATTGGGCGCCATTCAATACGGTCTTCGAGAGATAGGTGTGGTTCCCGGTACATGTACAATCTTGAACTCGTCGTCACGTTCGGGCGGCATACCAGGTAAGTCATTGGGAAACACATCGGGATACTCATGGACCACCGGAATATCTTCAAGTTTAGTTGCTTCCGTATTATATACAGTTGCACTGTCCTGCTCCATGCTGTCCAAAAACAGTGTGTGATGTCTGTGCATCGGAGAGTCAATTTGGACAGTCCAGGTAGTAATATTAAGAATGGCACGGTGATGGTTTAAGCATGACATTCCCAATATTACATCAATCTTCGGTCCATCCAATATAATCAGTGACGTTGGATATATTTTGCCTACCAAACATAGAACTGCTCGAGGAACAATCTGACTGGCGGAGATACTTCCTCCCGGTGAACTAATAAGGTAACTATGCTCGGGAGTATTTGTGGATAATTGGTGCTGATCCACACATGTTTTATTGATGAAATTATGAGTAGCACCAGAATCAAAGAGTATGAGGATGGGTATGTCTTTGATAGCAAACATGGCTGCTAACACCGATGCTCCCTCCAGAACACCCTCGATCGCTATATATTGAACACTTCCGATTTGCAGTGCTGTCCTCTCTGGTTGAACACGAGGCTGAATACACCTTGTACAGGTACTTGCCTGCTGCTCAACATCTTCTCTGGGAAATCCTTGATATAGTGCCCAACACGATCAGATGTGAAACACTTATAATGATTCGACATCCCGCTGATTTGAGGCCTGAATATTTCTGCAACTTGCAGTGAGACAAATGTCCGTTGAACAAATTGGGACTGTTCCTGCTGCTGTACTGTTGGTCGGAAACCTGATTCTCCAAACTGATGAATTTGATATGAACACGGTTGTACAACCGGCTGCCATCTCTGACTGGACGGTGATCGGTATACCACATGGTACTTTTGAGGAACATTCTGTGTGCTGTCCTGCACGTCAAGTCTCTTCTTTGACTCCTCAGCGATCCACTCATGTGTGGCATCCTCTTGCATAATTGCAGCATTAAACATAGTGTTGAACGAGCCGTGATTGAACAATGCAAGCTTGTCTTTCAACATGGGGCTTAGACCCCGATAGAAGTACTCTCGCTTCAGATCCTTTGTGCTCACATACTCCGACACATATTGTGCTAGATTAATAAATACTTTGAAGTATTCTTGAGCACTCATTTCTCCTTGCTTCAAATCAAGAAATTCCTGAAGCTTCCTTCTCATAATGGCGTAAGGAACATGATAGACATGGAATGCCTCCCGGAGCTCCGTCCAAGTGACTTGCTGCCCAGCGGCCAAGGAGGCGATGTGGTTCGCCCACCAAGCATCGGCGATGCCATGTAGTTGTTGTGCTGCATACAAAACCTTCATATGATCACTGCACTATAGCAGTCCGAACTTAGCTTCAATGGTGCAGAGCCAACGGACCACATCTAGAGGTTCACCATCACCACTGAACACGGGGGGTGCAATCGCCAAGAATTCTGGATATGTTGCTTGCTGAGGTTGAAGATTGCCTTCAGCTTGACGTCCCCCCTGACGGGACGTAATCTGCACGAGGGTTCGCAGCAGCTCGGTTCGCTCATCGCGCGAATCCACCATGGCTGCGATATCATCCGCCAATGTAAGCGGAGATGGAGGTGGCTGTTGTGCCGACTGTTCTGGCTCTCGGGAGTCATCCCCTCCCAGAATTGAGCCATGAACCTCTTATGTTGTGCGAGTGCGCACCATTCTGCAGCCACAACCATGAATCCAACATGAGACGTGATATTGCAAGATCACAATAGGATAAAAACAATAGTGTGTGTATTGATAACCAAACTTGCATAACGGTCATATATTGATAAAGTGTAAACTTTATACCAATTATATCATCCCTGGACCAATGTTACAATGGAGAGTTCCAAAATAATGAACTCCATGGATCGGAGTTCATCTCGACTATGGTTGGCCGCGACGGAATGTTATGCGCGCCATCAAATGCACACCCTCACACTTTTCTTCAATAAGAGACAAACATGGCCATCAAAAGAAATGAGGTTTGATTTGGTCAAACCATCACTTCCACTGGTAAATGGTTGAGTATGGAATCTAAGTATTTTACGACACTTCTCAATGTCAAATCGAGGACCAGATTCACCAAAATATGTCAAACCGATTAGTTTCTGTTGAAACCTGACCAGTCTGTACTCAAACACGAATTTTGCCCAGTAAATGGAAGAATCAGATCTTGAGGTGAAAAATCAAAGTTGAAGTACACTTCACTACCTTTCCAAAACGTATTTATTTGGCTCCATATCTTTGCTGGTTGAGGAGATATGGCTTTGCAAACCTGACAGTTTATTTGGAAATTTTGACAGCACCTCCTTTGTTTATGCTGATTTTGGGCCACAATTTCCAGCTATAAAACTTCACAGTTTACAAAAGCCACAGATTACAAAGTTGTAATACAATAAACAAGGATTCTATAAATGTCTTGCACGGACCTGTTTGATTTTTCTAGAGTGAGATATAGCAAAAATAGTAAATAGTTCAGAGAGGGTTCCAATTTCTGTCCTGGTTGGCAGATTTTGGAACTTTGAAATTTTGAGCAGATTAGAGGGGAATTCAGCTCTGGAGTTGAACATATCAGTTTTATAGGGTTTCCTAAATTTTCCATCCATGTAAGTAAAACTTCATTGGAGTTTTCTACTGAGAGCTAAGGCTTTTCAAAGTCAGGGTTTTTTCTGGCAGAACAGGACACTCCGTTTTTGAATCTTATGAGTTCAAAACCTTCTCCAATTTTGGAAAATTAGTTCAAAATCAGAGCTCAATAGATAATATATGAATTCTTACATTTCTTGGTTCCATTTTACAACAACTTCATTAATGCATCAATGGGATACATGTCGATACTACATGTCTCACAAAGTGAAAATCCTAACCGGTTATACCGGATATACGTCTAAATCGGTGGCACTATAAACAGTCACTCACAAATGTTTTCTAAGCGCAATACGATAATGCGGTTAGTGTACCTACATAAGAACACTTTACATAACACTCAATATGGTGCCGTACAGCACGGCCCGCACGAAAGATTATTTCAGTCAGTCACAATAAAATATATGAAAGTAAGAACATCCATCCCGTATCATTCCATACGGGCCGTCCCGAGCTGAGCCACGTCTCGAGGTACATGATCGGGTTTTCTACCACCCGACAGGGGTCCCACGTCTTTGTATAATGTTGCACCAGTAGGAGGCACTTTTGCATGTTTATTAAAAAACACACTACGTGCTTTTCAACCGCACGATAGGCGTCCACGTAATTTATCTCTTGTGCTAGGGATCAACACTGCGTATGGCCCTTTGAATATTGAATGTTCAAGAGTTGCATACTTCACGTTTTTTACCACACGATGGGGTATCCTCACTTTTGCCTGAAGCACGCCGGGGAGCAGCATTTTCACATATTTCCAAAACAATGAGATGATTCAGAGACTCATATTAACTCCCGTGCCAAGCCACGGAGGACAATCACATACCACATCTTGTATGGCGAGCTTATTGCAATTGATCCGCTTGCGGTGGCGTACCTTACCTCTTACCTAACGTCGGAGTGTTGTTAAAGAATATAATAACAAGTATGTTAGTATTGCCACCTTAATAACTTATGCTAATGTAGTCCTTATGTGGGCCTAGTACCGTATCCTCACCCTATCCTATATTTTTCTCCTAATACGATCCTTATTTAGTGTGTTATTACCAATGCAGCTCTGATACCAGGCTGTGAGGATCGGAGTCCACACTTTCCAGGAATCGCATTGGGTGCTACCGTGCGATGCGGCACCCAACAGCACCCATGTAAAGGAACCCGTATTACATAAATCACTTGCCGAAATTTACGAAGTTGTTCAGTTTACAAATATTTTTCACAAAATAAACTACAGCGGAAGATAAGATTACAACTCTCGTAGTCGAGTCTAATAATCAAAAGAGAAGTCGTCCAGCCCACGGGTGCTCCTCACTAGCCACGAAGATCAAACAGCAGCAGCATGGTTCCCCTTGAGTATACCGCTCGGAGAGTTTTGAGTCTCATCGGACAACCATAATAATAAGCATAGAGGTTAGTACCTGCAAAACAACTTATATAACAACCATGAGCACGAAAGCTCAGCAAGACTTAACTGTCTCACCTAAACATGAAACTCTACATGAGAGTATAGAAATAAACATAGGATGACAGATTTGCATAATGGAGTCACCTAAATGTGGTCCCTTATTTTTAAATTTATTAGCAGCAGCTTAAACCTTGTGCGGGGCAACATCATAACTTCACAATCAAACAAGAAACACTTCATCACGATGGTACATGCCCAAGGTGGAAAGTAAATTTAGTGAGCACTATACTAATACATACAACATAGCAATACAATGATAATATAATGTTCATAATAGCAGTAATTAATTCTCATCTCAAGTGCAAGTATTAACTACGTCACAATTTAGTGAACAAATGGTACTCATAACCGCGAGGGACGGTTATTCGAATCAAAGATACCCGGAATACATGACACGTACGCCCCAACTGGAAGTCACGTAGGTGCACTCTACGGATGTCGTACGCAACAACCTTTTCCAAGTCCCACCCAAAGTTGAATCAATTCAATCATATAGGATAGTATTCCAACTCATGGTGCACTCTCCGCTGTGAAGATGTCGTGAGCGAGTTTTCGTCTACTGTGCTGTGGCCGAAAGCCTGAGGTTATCGAAAAAGGCTCAACAACGGCATCCCAAGGTACATCGGTTTCCTAGACCCAATATATCCAGTATGACTTAGATACGGTTCAAACTTGCTCAGCAAGGCGGCATACAAATTGGTCCTTAACCGATACAGACAGGGCTACGCACGCAAGACCACGTCTTGGTGCATCCTGTGCCACTGTCGAGTCTCATATTCAGATTACTACTCTATTTCTCGAACCAATCCTATGTGAAAAGTCCTAGCCATGCGAGTAGATTCCAACTACTCGACCTCTACCAAATCCTATACAACATTTACCATAGCATACTCTACCTGATGACTTAACAACAACCCAAATACTCCATGGGTGATTTGGTCATGCAAGTGGATTATCAATCACCTTAGCACATAACTCACCCTATGCATAGGTGATACAAATCAAAACTTTGTAATAGCGCTTAATTGCAAACCGGGGCTTGCCTTTGTTGGGATTTGGCCCTTATGTACAACCCACTTGTGGGCTTATTGGACATCTCGCTTGGTGGAAAGCCAAGGGTGGTGTGAAGAGGTGGCTTGGGACTTTAGTCCCACATTGCCCACCTAAATAGGTATTCCCCAATATATATAGTGGCTCTTGTAGTGGTTCTCAATATGAGAATAATTAGGGATGAAGGCTGCTGCTATGGACACAAACACACACGCATGCACGCGTGCGCGTTTCGCGATGTTACACATGTTTATCGCGTGACTTGTGACGTTGCGCGTTCGCGTCATGATGAGTTGTGTTCTACTAAGCAGTTATTTTTTCCGCCACTCATATAAAAAGGAATAATTCATCACACCTAGACTGTCACGCCAACGTGTGGAGTAATTCAAGGCATAACTGTAGGCACACATTTAATGTGCACAAATGCCCCATAACTGCTCCCATTTGTTGCACATTGAGAGATTTTAGTGGGCGATTTCCTGGAATTATGGCAGATCAAATTTGAGGCTATTGGCAGACTCGAGTATATAAGGAGACGTCCTATATACTGGAGAGAACACACGTACAAAAACTCGCCTCTCACAAACTGCTCTGTGTCACTGTTTTTTTCCTTGTCATCCCTTCATCCGTCGTGCAACGGATCTTGGGAGAGCGGTGTCTCCGAACCGACGCCGGTGATCTGAAGACCTGCACGGGTGCCGGTGATGAGGTTTCTGGGAAGTGTGCTCGCACGACTGCTCGCATCACTTCCTTTGTCCTCAACCTCTCCGTCGAGTTTGCCATCTGATCTTCTGCTTCCTAGCGGGATTCTTTGTAAGTAAATTATTCGATCAATGGCTAATTCGACGTTTCTGATGTGCGATCTGTTCGCATATTGTTCAAATGATTTTTGTGTAATACTAGTATTGTTGATGTTGACTGCTAGTAGAACTGTTCTAGTTGTTTTGCTGTTTCAGATCATCAAATTAATTGCAAGTCAAATGTTTTTTTCCAACAATCGATAAACCTGATAAAATTAACAGGGCTGGACTTACTAATGAGTTGAAACCTGATCGATTTATTGGGAGTGACAATTTTAAGAGATGGCATACATGGGTCAAGTTCTGACTCATGTCGATGAAGATCTGGTTGGTGATTTCCCCAGTTCTTCCTCTCACTGAGGAGCAGAACCGTGACTATGATCTGGACAACTCGACTTGTCTTTGCTGTCTTTTGTCACTCCTGTCAGATCAACTCTATGATATTTACATGAACCACACCTCGACAAAGGAACTATGGGATGCCCTAGATCGCAGATATGCAAAATCAGATGCTGGACATGAACTGTATGTTAATGGGCAGTACCACGAATACAAGATGGTTGATGATCGATCTGTCATGGAACGGGCTCATGAGATCCAACTTCTGGTGGGGGAACTTGCACATTTTGATACGGTATTGCCTGACAAGTTCGTGGTTGGTGGAATTAGTTCCAAACTGCCTCCATCTTGGAGAAGTTTTTCCATGAGCCTTAAACACAAGAAAGGGGTTATGACTATTGAAAGTCTAATCTCAACTCTTGATGTTGAGGAAAAGGCAAGATCCAAGGATGTGCCTCATTCGGTTCCGCAGGAAGAGACTCCCTCTAATGCCAATGTGGCTGAAGGTAAATCTGGTGGTGGCAATAAGAACAACAAGAACTGGAAAGGAAAAGTCAAACAAAACACTAGCTTTAAGAAGAAGAAGAAAGACGACCTGACTTGCTTCGTGTGCGGCGAGCTTGGCCAAATAGCCAGGAAATGCCACAATAGAAAAGACAAGAAATGTGATTGTCAGAACCCTGTGAATGTCACTATTAGCGAGGTTGGAGGAACGTCTTGATCGGGGTATGTTCCAAAAGTTTTTCTAGCATGTCATTCCACCGGTTGGTGGTTAGACACGGGAGCTAATGTGCATGTTTGTTCTAACTACACTATATTTTCTTCTTATGAGGCTATCGACAGCTGCTCCGGCTTGATGGGCAATGGGTCTAGGATTGTTGTACATGGAATTGGAAGAGTTGTGAATGTCACTATTAGCGAGGTTGGAGGAACGTCTTGATCGGGGTATGTTCCAAAAGTTTTTCTAGCATGTCATTCCACCGGTTGGTGGTTAGACACGGGAGCTAATGTGCATGTTTGTTCTAACTACACTATATTTTCTTCTTATGAGGCTACCGACAGCTGCTCCAGCTTGATGGGCAATGGGTCTAGGATTGTTGTACATGGAATTGGAAGAGTCAATCTGAAGTTGACCTCCGGAAAGACTCTCTCTTTGAAGAATGTGCAGCACGTCCCTGGAATAAATAGGAACCTGATTAGTGGTTCTCTATTGTGTCGTGATGGCTATAAGCTAGTGTTTGAGTCAAACAAATTTATTGTTTTGAAGTTTGGTTTATTTATCAGAAAAGGCTATGATAGAGGAGGCCTCTTCCGCCTTTCAGTTGTTGAAGATTGTAATAATCTTGTGAACTCAGTTGCTTGTTCTAGTTCTGAATGCAATGGATGAGATGCTACTGTTTGGCACTCTCAGCTTTGTCACATTAATTATGATCGCATCATTAAATTGTCCAAATTTAATTTGATTTCGAAAATTCTTGTTAAAAGAAGATATAAGTGTCATGTGTGTGTGCAAGCTAAACAACCACGTAAACCTTTTAAAAGCGTGAAAGAGAAGAGTTTGTCACCACTAGATCTTATTCACTCAGATTTGACTAGAGCAGGAAATAAATATTTCATATCTTTTATTGATGATACTACAAGCTATTATCAACTCTATCTTATTAAAACAAAATATGAGGCACTAGATCGTTTTTAAATCTATAAGGCTGAGGAAGAAAACCAACTAGAAATAAAAATCAAACGTGTTAGGCCTGATAGAGGAGGAGAGTATCTTTCTAATGATTTAGGTGAATATTATGCGGAGCATGAAATTATCCATGAGACAACGGCTCCCTACTCACCCCAATCTAATGGGGTGGCTGAGCGAAAAAACCGAACGCTAACGACTTGGTTAATGCCATGTTGGACAATTCGGGTTTATCCAACTCATGGTGGGGGAAGCCATCCTGACCGCATGTTTTGTGCTGAATCGAGTTCCATCATCCAAGGGTGAAATAACCCAATATGAAGGATGGAAGGAAGAAAGTCTGCTCTCGGTTTTTTGCATGCATGGGGCTGTGTGGCCAAAGTTAATGTGCCTGCATGTAAGAAATGAAAATTGGAACAAAAAACCGTTGATTGTGTCTTTCTAGGATACACACAACATAGTGTAGCCTATAGATTTATAGTTATTAAATATGAGATTCCTGATGTGCGCGTTAACACTGTGACTGAATCTCGTGATGCCATATTTTTCTACGATATTTTTCCAATGAAGGATAGAGTTGCAGGTCGTAGCGATGCATCTACTGGTTTTACTCCTGATACTTTTCCAATATCCGTACCTTGTTCTTACACTGAAAAACCCATTGAGGATGACAGTACAAATATTGCTCCTCGGAGGAGCAAGAGACAAAGGATTGAAAAATCCTTTGGTGATTATTTACTGTCTATCTTATTGATGATACACCCAAAACACTTTCAGAGGCATATGCATTGCTAGATGCAGAGAGCTGGAAGGAGGCAATACATAATGAAATGGAGTCCGTTTAACAATGGAACTTGGGAAATATGTGACTGTCCAATTGGGTGTAAACCTGATAGGTGTAAGTGGATATTCAAAAGAAACTCAAACGAGATGGTACAATTGATAAATATAAAGCTAGACTTGTAGCCAAGGAATTTACTCAATAGGAAGGTGGGGATTTTTTTTAATACTTATTTACCTGTTGCTAGGCTAACCACAATTCGTGTGCTTGTTGCACTTGCTGCGTGTCATGATCTCCTCATCCATCAAATGGATGTGAAGGCGGCTTTCCTAAATGGCGAGCTCAATGAGGCGATCTATATGAAGCATTGTGATGGTTTGGTGGCGCCTGGGCAAGAGAACAAAGTGTGTATGTTTTAAAAATCCTTGTATGGCCTCAAGCAGGCACCAAAGCAGTGGCATGAGAAGTTCGATAGAACTATGACCTCGACAGGTTTTGTGGTAAATGACGCTGACACATGTGTGTACTATCGGTTTGGTGGTGGTAAAGGAGTAATATTGTGCTTATATGTTGATGAAATATTAATTTTTGGGACTAGTATCGATGTGATAAATGATGTAAAATCATTCTTTTCCCAAAATTTTGATATGAAGGATTTGGGAGAGGATGATGTTATTCTAAACATCAAACTGATTAAGGGCAAGAATGAGATTACTTTAAAACAATGTCATTATGTGGAGAATATTTTGAATCGATTTGGGTACTCAGGTTCTAAATATTCTCCAACGCCATATGATCCCAGTCTAAAGCTTCGCAAGAACAGAGGACAAGGGATTAATAAGTTGAGATATTCCCAGATTATTGGTTCTCTCATGTATCTTGCTGATGCAACCAGACTTGACATCTCATTTGCAGTAAGCAAATTGAATGTATCCTGGAGAGGGGGGTGATTAGGCTATTTGATTTTTTCATAGAAACCTGAAACACTTAGCAACCTGATCAAATACAGAGAAATCGGACTAGTCCGGTAAGGTGCGGACTAGTCCGGTATATGCGGACTAGATTGATCAAGTTTGATTAGTGATTTCGATCAAAGTACTCTATGCAGCGGAAATTGAGTTACAAATAGAGTGTATTGCTTCAATGAAACTAGATGTAGCACAAGTTGACTTTAGTTTCAAAGTTTTAATGCAAGTTGAACAATGTTGAGCAAACCCTAGATTACGATGAATCGAAAGAACAAAAGCAATGGACACAATGATTTTTATCCCGTGGTTCGATTCCACAGGGGAAATCTACATCCACGTTGAGGAGCCCACGAAAGGACCGGGTCTTCACCAACCCTACCCTCCTCGAATCGCCACGGAGGCCGATTCTCTTCCACTAATCACAAAGGGGGCAAAATAACTGTGTTCAGGGGGCCTTCTCACAAGTTGAGGCCCCCCCCCAAGATTTACAACTGAAAACACAACCAAACACACTCGAAAAGTATGCAATGAAACAGAGATAGTGTGTGAGAGAACCAAACCCAAGAGCTCAATTCGTGAAGAACGTGTCTCTCCTTTGATCTATGGTTAATCCTCAAGGATTTGATCTTTCTTGCGTTGGATTGTGTGGAGAGACGTGTTTTCTAGGCTCTTGGAAGGTGTGACGGTGCAGGGAGTCGAGGTGGTTTGATTAGGGTCCGTACACCTCTACTTATACTAGGGTTTCCAAATGTTACCGTTAGGGTTTGCGATGTCAGGACTAGTCTGTGGTGGACTTCGGATTAGTCCGGTGTGTGTCGTGTGCGAAACCTTAAGTGTCTTGAATTATCGGACTTGTCCGACAATGAACGGACTAGTCCGATTTTGTCCTTGGAGTTTGTGAGACCTATGTGTGTTGAATACATTGGCTTTGATGATAAAAGTTCTGAAATACTGCCAAAACACATTTTTATCTAGATCCGACTCTAGCTCTGAGCTACAGCAAGGTCCGACGGTAGGTCCGGCTTGTTTTGGGTAGCTATGGGTACGTTCGATGCTAGGTTCGACTTGTTGGCAAAGTCTGACTAGCTTTGGTTAGCTCCGGTCAGCTTTGTCTTTAGCTCCGACATGTCTTTGATAGCTCCGACATGTTTTTGCTAAGCTCCGACTTACTTTGTCTAGCTCCGGGTTTTGGGTCGACTAATTCTGTCTAGTTTTGGTAAGCTCCGGCGCTAGGTTCTGCTAGTTTTGTAAGGTCCGGCGGAAGCTTGGTTATACTAGTTTTGGTTAGCTCCGGCTCAAGCTCCGGTTTGCTCTGGCAAGGTCCAGAACTTGACCGTAGTGTTTCTGCTTTTCATATGCAATGTTTCGTACTTACTTTACTCTGTTGGAAAGATTGCTTAGTATTCATTTGCTAAGTCTTTGGTGCGTTTTGGTTGATATGGATGATATTGTTTTTCTGTGATTTTGCAACATGCTTATGTGGGGTGCTCACATAAGGTGTTGTGTTCGGAACTGACGTGAGTCAAGTCGCGGACTTGGGCTCGTATGGATTGTTTTGTTTCTTCATGTGCAGGTGTTGCTTGAGTTCAAGTCATGGCTGGTGACAGGATCCCTTGGACTAGTCTCGGGAAGGAGATGAGGTTCCAACAACCAAGTTTAGGAGGAATTGTGGTTGAGCGGGTTAGGAGGTCGCGCAGGATGATTGAATCAAGGGCAGTGCATATGGAGGTCGAAGGAAGGTGTTCGCATGTATGCATGCGGTGCATGACATGACAACATGGTTCTGAAGATGGGTTATGGAAGGAAGATCTGATTGGAAGGATCGGATCGTACTGGATGATGACTTCAGCTGCTGGCTAAGTCGGTTATGGCTCGGTATGGAAATATCGAGTTGGTTATGATAGATTTCGTGTGCTGCACAAAAGTTGAATTGTTTTAGGGATATGGGATGTACTCCTTGTTTGATAGGAAGTCTCGATATTGTTTCTATCTGCGTATAGGAAAATCTTGAGCAGTTATGGTTAGATGGGATTTGTGATCAGGGTAGGGTCAGAATCTGGATCCGAGTTGAGTTGGCCTGCGGGCTGGTTATGAAAGCAAGGGAAGGCCAAGACTCGTTGATGCAACAGAGGGGGGTGCACGACAACTTTTGGGCTGTTCCTATTGTTCTCTATCGAATAAAGTTCGTGGTTGAAAGGAACTTTTGTGTCTTGTTCGTCCGACTTGTTCCAGACAAGTTTTACTCATCGAGTTGTCTGTTCAGTACTACCTTTCATCGGTGGTTTTATCATAACTCAAGTTTTACATATCCAATTGACGTGATTCTTTTTGTGTTGTCTTCACAACTTGTTTTTCTATCATCTGTGAAAATTTCACAGTCATTGTATTTGTGTTTTTATACCTACACGAGTTTCTTTGCAGAGTTACAGAACTGTTTTTTACTCAGTAGAACAAATTGATCGTTGTTTGATCTATCGATCATAACTTGAGTTTCTCTCGACATAATTGAGTGATTCTTCTTGTGTTTTTTTTGTGACTTTATTCTCTCTGATATATACCACTTTTTTCATGGTGAAATACGTTTAGATTAGTCTCATACACGATTTTTCTAATAAATCATTTTTCTATCGAAGGGGTTGGGATCTAATTGTTCCCGCTGCGTAAGATTTTTAAATCTACCATTCACCCCCCTCTGGTAGCTTTTCACGTGCTCTACGATCCTACAATTGTAATCAGAGCCACGGTGCTCTAATCAATGTGATTTGAACGTGTTTTTAACTAACCATCATGGAGAAATACTCCGCCAAACCTTGTGTGTTTGCTGGTATTGATTTTCAGGTATGGAAGGCACGCATGGAGGCTTTCATCCAGGAACAAGGCTTCACAATATGGGAGAAGGTATATAAGCCTTACGAAGTGCCACCAAACGATCAAGTTACAGCTACAAACCTACGGGACGTCGACAACAACAACAAAGCCCGAAACTTGATCATCCAAGGACTCACTCAAAGCGACTTTGATCGTGTCGCACACCTCCGATCAGCATACGATGTTTGGAGAGCTCTATGTGATTATCATGAAGGCTCCAACACAACCAAGGAGGTAAAACAATATATGTTTAAAAAGGAATATATGCGTTTCGAGATGCAACCCAGTGAGTCCATCGATGACCTCTTTGCTCACTTTAATAAAATTCTCAGCAACTTACGTAGTGTCAATGTTAACTTTTCTGATGCTGAGAATGCTAGGCAACTTCTTAGTGCATTAGACATGTCAATCTGAGAGATGAAAGTAACATCTATTTGTGAATCAACTGTCATGAGTTCTCTAACTTTAGATGTGTTGTATTCTAAACTAAAAACTCATGAAATTAACATCTTGTCATGTAAGAACCCAAACAAGTCTATTGCATTTGTCTCACAACGAGATATGTCTAGCTCCGACCAATCATCATATTGCAATACTCTTGCTTTGTTGTCCTCACAAACCCTGGAGCAGATCGAATAATTTCCAGAAGAGGAGTTGGCACTCATCTCTACTAGATTCTCAAAAGCATTGCAAAATGTGAGAAATAGAAGTAGAGGAAGCTCCGAACCTCAACGCTATTTTGAATGTGGTAAGACAGGACACTTCCGTACAGAATGTCCTAACTTTTCAAGTCCGACTACCCGTGAAGAAAAACAAAGCAAGGGCTGGACCTCCTCTGGAAATTCCAACAAGAAGAAGAAGGGTACAATAGGACACAAGATGATTAACAACTTCATCACTGCACTTCAAGAGCTCAGTTCAAGTGACATAGACTTTGAAAGTGATGAAGGTGATGATGAACTGGCCAACATATGCTTCATGGCGAGCAAAACAAGATCAAGATTATGTCAGGAGGATGTAGAACACACCAGTGATGATGATGAGGTATGTTCTACCTGTAATGAAATGTGTGATGCTATTTCTCGTGCAACGGTTATTGTCAAGAAAAAGGACAAAAAACTTAGAGATAATGCTGCTAAAATTGAATCACTAGAATCTGAAATCAACCGTTTAAAATCCTTGATTCCTAGTGATGATGCATGTCCCTCGTGTGATTTAATCTATGAACAATTGTCCACATTAAGAAGTGCACACTCCTCCACTCTAGATAGACTTGATGAAGAAATTAAAAAGAACAAAAAGATTGCTGCACTTAATGATAAAAACTTAAAAGATGCTTCCTGTTCTACAAATGATTTGCATTGTTTTGCATGTGAAAATCTTGATAAGAAACTAAAAGATGCAATGAATGAAATTTCCATTCTGAACAGTGCTTTACGTACTCATGAAGTTAGGAGCTGTTCAAATTGCAAATTAAAAGGAAAAACTTCATGTGAAAACTATCTAGTTCAGTCTAAGAAACTTGATGACATGAATAGGACACTAGAGCGGTTTTGTGTTGGGAACAAAAATTGCTACTGAGTTCATCCAAATCTTGTAATGATAAAACTGGTTTAGGTTTTGATTCTCATCTTTATTCTAAAACACATCCACCTCAAATTGTAAAATCATTTGGAAAAGGCTTAATCAAAATTGTCCCCAAACAAAAGGATGTGATTTTTGAATCTGCAGGAGTGCTTTCTAATTCTATTTCTAATACTGGGTGCTCATCTAGACATGATCACAAAATTTAATTTTTATTGTACTTATTGTGATAAAGATGGTCATGTTGTAGATTTTTGTTATAGACTAGCTAAACAAATTAAAAAGGATAAAATGTCCGCTAGATCTCATAACTTTCATGCTAAACCTGAAATTAGAAACATGCAACCTGTCTTAATGAGTCAGAAAGTTGAAAAGGTAGTTTCTGGACCTTCTGATAAGAAATCAACAAAAGCAGCTCCAGTAGTTCCGATAGCTCCGAGAGCTCCCGGACCTTCTGTTGTTCCCTCCGGAGCTTCTGTTTTTGTCTCCGGACCTTCTGCTTTTATCTCTGGGGCAACTGGTTTTCGCTCTAAACGAGTAACAACTTCTAAATCAATTGTTAAGAACAGAAAACCTTAAATCTTGACTCATAAACATGCTGTTGTGTCACAACTTTCGCGTGTTGTTCCTATTGGACGTCGCATGGCTCAGTACTGGATTCCAAAATGCTTATTGACTAACCCCGGTATTGAGTCATCGACGTATTGTGCTTCTGTGTAGGTTTCACGCTTGAGGAAGGAGAACATATGGATTGTGGATTCAAGATGCTCACGCCACATGACCGGTAACAGAGATTGGTTCTCCTCCCTCTCTTTTGTGTCACATGTAGAGAATGTTACTTTTGCCGATAATTCTTCAACCCCCATTATTGCTAAAGGTTCAGTTAGAGTAAATGATCACTACACTTTAAAAGATGTGGCACTTGTCAAAAACTTGAAGTACAACCTGCTTTCTGTTTCTCAATTGCTTGATGAGAATTTGGAAATAACTTTCACTAAAAATTGCTGCAAGGTTGTAAATTCAAATAGTGAGCTTTTGTTTAACATGTCTCACTTTGGAAGAGTTTTTAAAGCTGATTTTGATATGTCAACTTCTGAGCATAAGTGTCTCGTTGCAAATGATTCAAAAGAGTTATTTTTTCTGGCATCGTAGACTTGGTCACGTAGGCTTTGATCACCTCACTCGTATTAGTGCTCTTGATTGCATACGTGGTTTGCCTAAACTCAAAGGAGACAAAGATATCTATGCTCTTCGTGTAGACATGCTAAGATGGTTGCAGGTTCACATGCTCCTCTCACGATTACTATGACAACTGGACCTAGTCAACTTTTGCACGTTGACACCGTTGGTCCGACATGAGTTCAATCCTTTGGAGGAAAATGGTACGTGCTTGTAATTGTTGATGACTATTCCAGACATTCTTGGGTTTACTTCATGTCATCTAAGAATTAGCTTTTACTCATCTTAGGGCTTTAATTCTTAGACTATTAGTTGATCACACAGGATCCTTAAGAGCAATTAGAAGTGATAATGGAACTGAATTTAAAAACCAATTCTTTGATCTCTTTTGTACTGAACATGGAATAGAACATCAATTTTCTTCACTATATGTTCCTCAACAAAACGGTGTTGTAGAAAGGAAAAACAGAACCTTAGTGGAGATGGCTAGGACTATGCTTGATGAATACCAAACTCCTAGAAAATTTTGGACAGATGCAATTGCAACTGCCTGCTATGTTTCAAACCGTATTTTCTTGCGTGCAAAGCTAAGAAAAACACCATATGAGCTTCGATTTGGACATAGGCCTAGTGTCTCACACCTCATGGTTCTTGGTTGCAAATGCTTTGTTAAGAAACATGGTAATCTTGATAAATTTGAAGCTAGATCCGTAGATGGCATGTTTCTTGGTTACCCATCTCACACAAGGGGATACCGTGTGCTTTTGCTTGGAACTAACAAAATTGTGGAGACTTGTGAAGTTTCTTTTGATGAAGCTAGCCCAGATACTAGCTCCGGTATTGCAGGACCAGATCCATATCCTCAGGGGGAGGGTATTTTTTAAGATGAAGAAGAGACGGTGATACTGCCTGGTAGTTCTGAAGCTGACACGTGTCCAGCTCTGACATTGAACAAGCTCCGGCTATCACCGATGCTAGTCCTGATCAACCACAAGTCACAAGCTCATGGATTTGTGATGAGCATGAAGAAGAAGAAGCTTGTGATACATCTATTCCCCCATGGATTTGCAAAGATCATCCCCCACAACAGATTATTGGAAGCTTGCACGAACGAGTTACACGGTCCAGGTTTTGCGATCCAAACTCTCATGCTCATTCTGCCTTTGTTGCTTCTTTTGAACCCAAAGATATATCACACGCACTCACTAATGAATCTTGGATTATTTCCATGCAATAAGAGTTAGAAAATTTTGAAAGAAATAATGTTTGGAAACTAGTACCTCCACCTCAAGGTCACACTTCAATTGGAACTAAATGGGTGTTTAAAAATAAACAAAGTGAGGATGGGGTTGTGATTAGGAATAAGGCTAGGTTGGTTGCTCAAGGTTTCACTCAAGTTGAAGGTCTAGATTTTGATGAAACTTTTGCTCTCGTTGCTAGATTAGAAGCCATAAGAATTTTGTTAGCCTTTTCTGCATCTAAAGGTTTCAAGTTATATCAAATGGATGTTAAAAGTGCTTTTCTTAATGGCTACATAGATGAGGAGGTTTATGTCAAGCAACCACCAGGTTTTGAAAATCCAGATTCTCCTAATCATGTTTACAAACTGTCCAAAGCCTTGTACGGTCTCAAACAAGCCCCTAGAGCATGGTATGATAGGTTAAAAACATTCTTACTTGAAAAGGGGTTTACCATAGGCAAGGTAGATAAAACTCTTTTTGTGCTTAAGAATGACAATGACTCATTATTAATTCAAGTGTATGTGGATGATATTATCTTTGGTTGTGCTTCTCATGATCTTGTGTCCAAGTTTTCAGCAATGATGAGTTCCGAATTTGAAATGAGTATGATGGGTGAACTCACTTACTTTTTGGGGCTGCAAATCAAGCAAACCAAGGAGGGCACCTTTGTGCATCAAACAAAGTATACAAAAGACCTCCTAAGATGCTTCAACATGGACAAAAGAAAGCCTCTTCGGACACCAATGAGTACAACAACAACACTTGAACTTGATGAAGATGGTGAACCGGTTGATCAAAAAGAATATAGAAGCATGATCGGATCACTTTTGTACCTCACGGCATCAATACCGGACATACAATTCAGCGTATGTCTTTGTGCACGTTTTCAAGCCTCCCCACGAGCTTCACATCGTCAAGCCGTCAAAAGGATTCTCAGGTACTTACATGGAACTCAAGAATTTGACATTTTTCTTCCTTCTTCCTCAACCGTTACTTTGAAAGCTTTTTCGGATGCTGATTTTGGGGGTTGTGGGATTGATAGGAAAAGTACTTCAGGTGCTTGTCATTTTCTTGGTAATTCACTTGTTGCTTGGTCCTCTAGAAAACAAAACTCAGTTGCACAATCCACAGCCGAATCTGAATATGTAGCTACTGCTAGTGCTTGTTCACAAATTCTTTGGATTGTTCAAACACTTAAGGACTATGGGGTTGATCTAGATAATGTTCCACTATTTTTTGATAACACTAGTGCTATTTGCATTGCCAAAAACCCCGTGCAGCATTCGAGAACAAATCACATTGACATTAGGTATCACTTTCTCCGTGATAATGTTGAAAAAGGCAACATTGTGCTTCACCAAGTAGATATCGAACAACAATTGGCTGACATTTTTACAAAACCTTTGGATTTCACTCATTTTTGTTACATTCATAGTGAAATAGGGGTTATGCACCCTCATGGATTAAATTGAGGGGGAGTTTTCAAAACTTGGGAAGTCTGTGTGAATCAAAAATTAAAACAATATGAGCATAGTATTTCATACATATATGACTTTGTGATTCCTTTTATATGATGAAAGTTCTTACTACACTACTCGTGTTATACATTTTGTAGTTTTTGCCATGTCTAGTAATTGGAATAATTACTTACACTAAATCTGGTCATGATCGAACTTTCTTGCTGTTTTGAACTTGGTGCATGTTCACAAGTGCTTTTAATCATAAAGAATTAATTAAGTTATCAACTCACTTGGTGAGCTTTTATGATCAAATGAAAAATTGAGAAAATATCAAGAGAATATGCATGCATCGCACTTCTTCTTTTGAGATGGCTTATCATTGCACTTAAATATGAACTTAGAAGAAGTTGTGTATGACTAAAACCATGTCCTTAAGCTTCTGACTGTCAAATGACCTAGGCTTGGCTTGGTTGGTTAGAATAAGGCAGATGCGCATATAATCTCTAGCAAATATCATATGATCAAAATTTATGCTTTGAAAAATAATAAAATGCAGCAACTAGTGTCATGCCTTCAGGTTTTGAAAAAGTTAAGTTTTTGAGATCATGACTTGCTTAAATTGAAAATTATATTTGACCTCTAGCATGGCTTACACTACTTTATGTATATCATTGATATAATAGTGTAAGGCACTTGATAGTATGACTTAGATGAGCTTTGTTTATATGTATATGTTATAATATGCTCATAACAACTAAAGTGGGAGAGATAATTTGTTTATATCCTCATGACTTGCTGAATACATTGTCAAAGGGGGAGAAATTAATCACACATTGGCGTGATTCTTCTTAGAGGAAGAAGTACAAAAAGGGGAGAAATTGTTTTCATTGAAAAAAAGGGGGAGAAATTGTTTTTCAAAACTTTTATATGAATAAGCCAATGTTCGGATTTTAAATGGTGTTGCCAATGCATTCATCAAGGGGGAGACTGTGAGACCTATGTGTGTTGAAAACATTGGCTTTGATGATAAAAGTTCTGAAATACTGCCAAAATACCTTTTTATCTAGATCCGACTCTAGCTCCGAGCTACAGCAAGGTCCGACGGTAGGTCCGGCTTGTTTTGGGTAGCTCTGGGTACGTTCGATGCTAGGTATGACTTGTTGGCAAAGTCCGACTAGCTTTGGTTAGCTCCTGTCAGCTTTGTCTTTAGCTCTGACATGTCTTTGATAGCTCTGACATGTTTTTTCTAAGCTCCAACTTACTTTGTCTAGCTCCGGGTTTTGGGTCGACTAATTCTGTCTAGTTTTGGTAAGCTCCGGCGCTAGGTTCTGCTAGTTTTGTAAGCTCCAGCGGAAGCTTGGTTATACTAGTTTTGGTTAGCTCCAGCTCAAGCTCTGGTTTTCTCTGGCAAGGTCCGGAACTTGACCGTAGTGTTTCTGCTTTTCATATGCAATGTTTCATACTTACTTTACTCTGTTGGAAAGATTGCTTAGTATTCATTTGCTAAGTATTTGGTGCGTTTTGGTTGATATGGATGATATTGTTTTTCTGTGGTTTTGCAACATGCTTATGTGGAGTGCTCACATAAGGTGTTGTGTTCGGAACTGACGTGAGTCAAGTCGCGGACTTGGGCTCGTATGGATTGTTTTATTTCTTCATGTGCAGGTGTTGCTTGAGTTCAAGTCATGGCTGGTGACAGGATCCCTTAGACTAGTCTCAGGGAGGAGATGAGGTTCCAGCAACCAAGTTCCGGAGGAATTGTGGTTGAGCGGGTTAGGAGGTCGCGCAGGATGATTGAATCAAGGGCAGTGCATATGAAGGTCGAAGGAAGGTGTTCGCACGTATGCATGCGGTGCATGACATGGCAACATGGTTCTGAAGACGGGTTATGGAAGGAAGATCTGATTGGAAGGATCGGATCGTACTGGATGATGACTTCAGCTGCTGGCTAAGTCAGTTATGGCTTGGTATGGAAATATCAAGTTGGTTATGGTAGAATTTGTATGCTGCATGAAAGTTGAGTTGTTTTAGGGATATGGGATGTATTCCTGGTTTGATAGGAAGTCTCGAGATTGTTTCTATGTGCGTATAGGAAAATCTTGAGCAGTTATGGTTAGATGGGGTTCGTGATCAGGGTAGGGTCAGAATCCGGATCCGAGTTGAGTTGGCCTGCGGGCTGGTTATAAAAGCAAGGGAAGGCCAAGACTCGTTGATGCAACAGAGGGGGTGCACGATGACTTTTGGGCTGTTCCTATTGTTCTCTATCGAATAAATTTCGTTGTTGAAAGGAACTTTTGTGCCTTGTTCGTCCGACTTGTTCCAGACAAGTTTTACTTATCGAGTTGTCTGTTCAGTACTACCTTTCATCGGTGATTTTATCAAACATCAAGTTTTACATATCCAATCGACGTGATTCTTTTTGTGTTTTCTTTACAACTTGTTTTTCTATCATCTGTGAAAATTTCACAGTCATTGGATTTGTGTTTTTATACCTACACGAGTTTCTTTGCAGAGTTACAGAACTATTTTCTACTCAGTAGAACAAATTGATCGTTGTTTGATCTATCGATCATAACTTGAGTTTCTCTCGACAGAATTGAGTGATTCTTCTTGTGTTTTCTTCGTGACTTGATTCTCTCTGATATATACCACTTTTGTCATGATGAAACACGTTTAGATTAGTCTCATACACGATTTTTCTAACAATTTTTTTTTCTGTCGAAGGGGTTAGGATTTAATTGTTCCCGCTGCGTAAGATTTTTAAATCTACCATTCACCCCCCTCTGGTAGATTTTCACGTGCTCTTCGATCCTAGAGAGTTGTTCGGACTAGTCTGGCACATATCGGACTAGTCCGGTCGTGGTGAATGCCTTAGTGAATTGAGGACAAGTCCGCACTTGGAGGACTTGTCTGATTTTAGTCAGAGAGGTTATCAGACTAGTTCAGATGGGATCGGATTAGTCCGGTGTCGTGGAATTTTGAGGGGCTAAGGACTTGTCCGAAGTAGGTCAGTGGGGATTTCAGACTAGTCTGTGAAATATCGGACTTGTCCGATATTGATCAGAAGGATTATCGGACTAGTCTGGATTTTATCGGACTAGTCTGGTGTGGACAAGTCCGCACTAGGTGGACTTGTCCGATCCTGGACAGAGAGGTTATCGGACTAGTCTGGTGAACATTAAACTAGTCCGGACCTGTGTAAACTTGTGCAGTGAGAGTGATTCTTTTGCTTGAGCTCTTGGGGTGTGTTTCTCCAACACACTCCATACACAAAAAGTATTCTATTAATCTTCTTGAGCTCTTTTTGAAAGTGCATCTAGGAATCCCTTGTGGGTTTTGGATGATTTATGACAAGCAAATGAGATCCTAACTACTTTGTTGAGATGAGCACATGTTTTAATGAGAAAATGAGCAAAGAGCCAAAAATAAGGGAGAATGAGGAGCAATGTGGAAAAGAGCTCAAGGAACAAGTGTAGTAGATCATTGTGTATGGAGTGTGTTAAGGAAACACACCCCAAGAGCTCAAGCACAAATAATCACACACATTGCACAAGTTTATACAGGATCGGACTAGTCCGGCTGACACTAGACTAGTCCGATATCTCTCAACACAAGATCGGACAAGTCCGATATCACCACTGACTAGTCCGATATCTCCCTGACTAGAATCGGACTAGTCCTCCCCAGTGCGGACTAGTCCTCAAAACACTTCACAAGTTGCACAAAATTGGACAAGTCCGACCACACAACAGACTAGTCCGACATCGGTCTGATGAAAATCGGACAAGTCCGATGTTGGCACGGACTAGTCCGAAAACCCTCTGACCTAAATTGGACAAGTCCTCCAAGTGTGGACTTGTCACACAATTCACTTAGGGTTTCACTGATCCAGACAAGTCCGATGATTATCGGACTAGTTCGAAGATTTCCAGAAGCGAAATCGGACAAGTGCGCTTCTAGCCGGACTAGTCCGATATTTCGAGACACTTAGGGTTTGCTAAACACAGCACACCGGACTAGTCCGGTGTCCACCACGGACTAGTCCGATATTCCTAAACCCTAACGGTCACTTTTAGGAACCCCATATAAATAGATGTGCACGACCCAACTTTTACCTCTCTTGACCCTCTGCGCCGTCACACCTCCCAAGAGCCTCAAAAACACATCTCTCCACGAAATCAAAAGCAACAAAGATCAATCCCTTGAGGACACTTTGGAACATTTGAGAGACACGATTCATCACTCATTGAGCTCTTGGTTTGATTCCCTAACACACTCCTGTGATTTTGATTGTAATCTTTCGAGTGTGTTCTTGGTGGAGTTCTTGTTGTAATCTAGGGGATCCCTCAACGTGTGAGAAGGCCCCTTGAATTTGGTTATTTACCCTTTGTGATAAGTGAAGAGGATTGGCCTTCATGGCGATCCGACGAGGGTAGGGTTAGAGAAGACCCGATCCTTTTGTGGACTCCTCAACGTGGATGTAGGTTGCCTCCGTGGAAACCGAACCACGGGATAAATTTCTTGTGTTCTTACTTTGTGTTCATCATTCTTATACATCATATCAATCTAGGGTTTCAATCAATCTTGATTACTTTACGTTGAAACATCAAATATAAGATTGACTTGTGGTATACCCTAGTTCATAATCTTGTAACACTTCAATTACAAGTATATTTCCGCTGCATACATCCTAGAATCAAATTAATTGATCAAACTTAATTAACCTTGTCGGTACACACCAGACTAGACCGCACTTGACCCGACTAGTCCGATATCTCGAGACTTGATTTGCTTGTTAAGTGTTGCAGGTCCCGACGAAATTCAAAAAGGCATATTCACCTCCCCCCTCTATGCCACATTCAATTGGTATCAGAGCCTGGTTCTTCAAGAAAGAGACTAATCGCTCAAAGAGATCATGTCGGACATGAAGGACATACACAAGAGCAACAACTAAGAGAAGGTTGATGAAGACAAGAACCAAAAATTGGAAAAGCTCCTCGATGCCATTCAAGACTTCGAGGATGATGATGGAACTCAAGGCACTCCTAAGAAAGAAAACCCTTTCCAAGGGAAAGGTGAAAATCGAAGATGAAAAGAGAAAGAAGGGGAGTAATCACACCGACTACTCCCGATATCCTTTTATGATCGCCTAAATTCTAACAATAGTCATTATCTATCTATTCTACTTGGAAAAGCCCCACACTTTGACGGCAATGACTACTCAATGTGGAGGCAAAACATGAAAATGCATTTGATCTCTCTCAATCCAAGTTTGTGGCACATAGTATGCACAGGAATAGATATCCTTGATGAGGATGAGGAGCTCACATCTAGCCAAGAGCAAGCGATCCATCGAAACACCCAAGTTGCTGCAGTTATCACCTCATCGCTCAGTCGTGATGAGTTTACAAAAGTCAATGGACTCAAGATCACAAAAGAAATATGGGATACATTGCAAACCGCACATGAAGGCAATCATCATGTGCGAGAAGCAAAGATCGAGATGACTGAAGGCAAGCTAGGAAGGTTCGCAATCGAAGAAGATGAGTCACCACAAGACATGTACAACCGTTTAAAGACACTCATCAACAAGGTGTGAGCATACGGAAGCAAGAAGTGGAACGACCATGAGGTAGTGAAGCTCATCCTTAGAGCCTTCATGCCTCGCAATGTCACCTTATGCTCAATGATAAGAGAAAGCCCCAGATACAAGAAGATGACCCCGGATGAGCTACTTGGGAAAATCATCAACTTTGAGATGATTGAAAAACAAGCTAAACATGTGAAGGAAATTGCTGACCTCACCTCGGTAAAGAAGAAAGGGGTCGCTCTAAAGTCCACCCTTAATCCCTTGTCTAAAGAGGCTCGAGAAACTCAACTAGAAGAAGACGGTGATGACGAAAGCAGTGACTTGGATGAAGATGACATGATACTATTCATGAAGAAATTCAAGAAGATGATGAAGAAGAGACAAGGCGCTAAATCAAGTGAAGGAAAGTACAAGGAATGATCAAAGCCAAAGTTGAGGTGGGCATGCTATAATTGTGGTGAGTATAGCCACTTTATTGTTTATTGCCCATATGAAGAGAATAAGAAGAAGACCAAAGAAGCAAAGCCTCAACCCAAGAAATTCTTCAACAAGAAGAAACAAGCCAAACAAGCGCATATAGGGAAAGAGTGGGACTCAAATGATGAGTCCTCATCCGAAGAAGAAGAAGAAGAGATGGCTAGCATAGCCATCAAGAAGACATCCAAGAAGTCCACTCTCTTCCCTACTCTCGGCGCATGGAAGGGGAACGGCACTTGCCTCATGGCAAAGGAAGGTAAACGCAAGGTAACAACAAAACCCTCTTCCATACATTCCTATTCTAGTGATAGTGAAATTGGTAGCGATAATGAAGATATGCTCATTGGACTAAATAAGAAAACAGCCACAAAAATGAAATTTTTACTTGATCAACTTGTTGAGAAGGAGAGGTTGATACATCGTCAAGAAGACATGATTGTCTCCCAAAAGGAGGAGTATGTTGAACTTAACAAGCTTCTAGAACTTGAAAAGGAGCGAAGCAAGTCACTAGAGCTTGAATTAGCTTCAAGCAAGGAAGCTTGCTTGGAGTTAAACGACTCAAATGCTACAATCAAGGAAGAACTTGCTAACCTAATCAAGGTTAACAAGATCCTTGAAGTGCAAGTTGAGTCACTCAAGCAAGGTGACCCTTCATCCTCTTCAAGTTCACCTTCTCAACAAATTAAAATTGAAGTTGCTTCTACTTGTACATGTGGTAAAGTTGACACCAGTTTGAAAGACAAGTGAACCTCTACCAAGGACAAGCATCCTTCACAAAATGGCATATTTGACAAGGAGAAGATCAAATATGCACGTAGTGCATACTTGGTCACGAGACCTCCAAATGTCAAATATGGCATTGGTTACTCTTATGGTGAAAAGCAACATGCTAGAAGCCATAAGAATAACAAGGAGAGTAATGTCTTTGTAAAGGGAAGACCCTCTCAAACTAAAAAATCCAAAATTAATGAATCCAACACACATGATCACCGAAGTAGTCCGGTCGTGATCCGGACAAGTCTGGTCCTCCGGACAAGTCCGGTCTCCCAGACTAGTCCTGTGTATAAACAACAACAATTGCTATTTAGATTTTGATGCATCTTATGTCTTAATGAGAAGTAATTATGGAAAAGTTTATGCTCATTATGTTGGGCCACGCCATGGGAACACCAAGTCTCATGTGTGGGTGCCCAAATCCCTTGTGACTAACCTAAAAGGACCCAAGCAAGCTTGGGTACCTAAAATCAAGGCATAATTTGTTTTTGCAGGCCTACTCCTCCGGTGAATCTAAATGGGTGCTAGACAGTTGCTGCACCAACCATATGACCGTAGAAAGAAGATGTTCGTTGAATATGAAGCAAATGAGGATCCAAGCGAGGGCATCTATTTTGGAGACAATAGTCAAGGAAAGGTGCTCGGTACCGGTAAAATTGCCATATCATCTAAACACACTCTTTCTCACGTATTACATGTTGATTCCTTAGATTATAACATGTTGTCCATATCTCAATTATGTGACAAAGGTTATAATTGCTTGTTCACTAACGAGGGTGTGACCGTCTCTAGGAGGAGTGATGGTTCCATTGCCTTCAATGGTATGTTAAAGGGAAAGCTTTATCTTGTTGACTTCAATAAGGATAAAGCCGAACTTGACACATGCTTGATTGCAAGACCAACATGGGTTGGCTATGGCATAGACGGCTAGCGCATGTTGGTATGAGGAATCTTCAAAAACTCCTCAAGGGCGATCACATCTGAGGTTTGAAGGATGTTGTCAGGCCTTGTAGCGCGTGCCAAGCCAGGAAGCAAGTTGGAGCACCTCATCCCGTGAAGAACGTCATGACTACAACAAGACTGCTCGAGCTACTTCACATGGAATTATTTGGTCCAATTGCTTACATAAGCATCGGCGGTAATAAATACAGTTTAGTAGTTGTTGATGATTTTTCTCGCTTCACTTGGGTTTTCTTTTTACATGATAATCAGAAACACAAGGAATACTCAAGAAGTTCTTCAAGCAAGCTCAAAAGGAATTCTCATTGACAATCAAGAACATTCGAAGCGACAATGGCACGGGGTTCAAGAACACACAAGTGGACGAGTACCTAGATGAAGAAGGCATAAAACACGAGTTTTCACCTCCTTACTCCCCTCAACAAAACGGAGTTGCCGAAAGGAAGAACCAAACCCATATAGAGATGGCGAGAACAATGCTCGATGAGTACAAGATCTCAGATCGATTTTGGGCAGAAGCGATCAACACCGCTTGCCACACCATAAATCGACTTTATCTTCATCTACTACTCAAGAAGACATCCTATGAGGTACTCACCGGAGCAAGTTGATCCATGTGTGCTAGATAAAGAAGAAGCTCCTTGTCAAGCATTGAGGAGAATGGCGTTAGGCGAAGTTCGACCACAAGAGCCACCTCTACATATGCATGAGGAAAATGAACCACAAGAGGAGGCCAATGATTAAGGGGGAGCTTCCATACAAGATCAACTTCAAGAAAGCGAAGATGATCAACAAGTCATTGAGGGCAACCATTTAGGGGGAGAAGAAGATGATCATGAAGATTCAAGATAGCAAGTACCACACCCAAGAGTACACCAATGCATCCAAAGGGATCACCCAATCGACAACATCATCGGTGACATCCAAAAGGGAGTAACTACTAGATCTCGCATAGCTAATTTTTGTGAGCATTACTCGTTTGTGTCCTTTTTGGAACCACACAGGGTTGAGGATGCATTGAAGGATCCAGATTGGGTAGTGGCCATGCAAGAAGAACTCAACAATTTCAAAAGGAATGAGGTGTGGGAACTAGTCGAAAGACCCAAATCCAATGTCATCGGCACCAAATGGGTCTTCCGCAACAAACAAGACAAACACGGGGTGGTGACAAGAAACAAGGCATGACTTGTGGCCAAAGGGTATTCACAAGTCGAAGGTTTGGATTTCGATGAAACCTTTGCTCTCGTAGCTAGACTTGAGTCCATTAGAATATTGCTTGCATATGCTACTCACCATGATTTCAAGCTCTATCAAATGGATGTGAAAAGCGCCTTCCTCAACGGACCAATCAAGGAGGAGGTGCATGTGGAGCAGCCCCCTGGGTTTGAAGATGAAGAGTTCCCCGACCACGTATTTAAATTGTGTAAGGCTCTCTACGGCCTCAAACAAGCTCCTAGAGCTTGGTATGAGTGTCTTAGAGATTTCTTAATTGAAAATGGCTTTAAGATTGGTAAAGTAGATTATACATTATTTACAAAGAATTTTGACAATGATCTATTTGTTTGTCAAATCTATGTTGATGATATAATCTTTGGTTCAACTAACAAATCTTTTTGTGAGGAGTTAAGTAAAATTATGACAGATAGGTTTGAGATGTCTATGATGAGAGAGCTAAAGTACTTCTTGGGATACCAAGTGAGGCAACAAAAGGAAGGGACATTCATAAGTCAAACTAAGTACACTCAAGACATACTCAAGAAGTTTGGAATGGACAAGGCGAAGCCCATAAAAACTCCTATGGCAACGAATGGCCACTTGGATCTCAATGAAGATAAACCTAGCGCCGATCAAAAGGTATATCATTCCATGATTGGATCTCTAATCTATTTATGTGCATCTAGGCCAGACATTATGTTGAGTGTATGTTTGTGTGCAAGATTTCAAGCCGATCCTAAGGAGTGTCACTTGACAGCCGTAAAAAGGATCTTGAGATATTTAGTTCATACACCCAACCTTGGTCTTTGGTATCCAAAAGGATCCAAATTCAATCTCATTGGTTACTCCGATGCAGATTATGTCGGATGCAAAGTAGATAGAAAAAGTACCTCATGTACATGCCAATTTGTATGTAGATCCCTAGTTTCTTGGTCCTCCAAGAAACAAAACTCCATTGCCTTATCCACAGCCGAAGCGAAGTATGTTGCAGCCGGGAGTTGTTGTGCACAACTCCTTTGGATGCGACAAACTCTAAGGGATTACGGTTACAATATGAACTGTATTCCACTCCTTTGTGATAATGAGAGTGCCATTAAAATTGCCCATAATCCAGTTGAGCACTCTAGAACCAAACACATAGACATCCGACATCACTTCTTTAGAGACCACTCCATGAAAGGAGATATAGCCATTTCTCATGTCAACACCGAAAAGCAATTAGCTGACATATTCACCAAGCCAATTGATGAAAAACGCTTTTGCAAGCTTCAAAATGAACTAAATATCCTTGATGCTCAGAACGTGGCTTGAAAATTTGCATACCTATATGATTTGTTCAAAGTATGTTTATTGGATTATGAAAATCATCTCTCTCATTTTTTTCCGAAAAAACTATGTCAATTACTATATCTTTGTGAATTATGATCATTGCTTGATTGTTGTATGCTTACTGATCATATTCATCAAGATTAGTTGATTTGATTTGCCTCCCTTTTTTCTAAATAAGTACCTTCAAATATATACGAATGGGCTAAAAAGTTCTTCCCTGGTGACCACGGACTAGTCCGTGGTTACCCCGACTAGTCCGCCCATGCAGACTAGTCCGCAGAGCGCCGGTTAGGCCGAACGAGTCCGACAGACCACGGACTAGTCCGATATAGCCTCTGGAAAAGTTCAGACTAGTCAGTTCATTTTTGGACTTGTCCGATTTTTTGTGTCCATAACCCTAACCGCCGCCAAACCCTAATTTCCTCACCTCCACACTTGCCTCAAGCTTTCTCTCTCCACGCTCGAGCTCCCCAAGGAGATTTGGCGACTCCTCCATCAAAAAGCTCCAAGTTTGGGTGGAAATCAAGCTCCTTGGCTTAGGGATTGAAGTCCACGGACTTGTCCGCCCTTCAACACCCCCTCTCCGAGATTTAAACGATTTTTCGGTAATTAACCCTAGAAATCTCCATTTTTTCATTATTCATCGAATAGCCTAGCTTCTTTCACCTAATACTAGTGTTCTTGATGTATTACATTGCTGTTAGGCTAGTTTTGCAATGAGCAACTCCATTTGTCTCATAGTTAGGGTTCTTGAGGATGAATACCAGACTAGTTCAGTCCATGCACGGACAAGTCCGGTCGCCCGGACTAGTCTGTGCCTGAACACCGTACTTGTACGATTTTTCTGAACTCAAACCTAACCTTTTGTTTCCTCAATGCAATTCCTTGTTATCCATTCTCACCCATACCCTGTACAATCCTTTCTCAGGGCATGTCGAACTCTCACGACGAAGTTTCCGACTTCAAAGCCGAGATGGACCAAGAAGCCCTACTTCGGTCCTCGACGGGCCAAAACAAGAAGCGCCCTTCCGAGCCAGCCCGCTCTCCTCCTCAGTCTCAGAAAAGGGTGGCTCGATGCAAGGTGCCTGCTTCCAGGGCTTCTACTTGTGGTGGCCCTAGCTCGGCAAGTGCTCGCCAAGACAAAAGGGAAAGGCAAGGGATCGCAACGGGCCCGATTGGCCCTCTAAAGTTGTCATCCCCAAAGTAAGGGGCTTGGGATCCCGCAGAAGAAAGGTTCAACGGGAAGGGCAGCGACTCAGTTGCAAAGTTCAGGAATGTCTACAACCAATCCAGGCAGGCTGCAGATGGAATATTCTGGAGTAACTTCCATGCATACTTTTACAAGTCTGTCTGCCTCCAGATGAGGACCCCAGTGGTGCGGAGTCAGTGGATGGATTGGGCAAATCTTGAGAGGAAGAGATGCTCCGCTTTTGATGAGGTGATCGAGGCAGCTGAGAGACATGGCTTGAAGGACCTCTTCGCCTTCAAGTACAACTGGAATGACAAAGTGATAGCTCAGTTCTATGCTACTTGTCACTTTGCCAGTGACGAGGAGGAGCGGGTGACTTGGATGACTCACGGGTCCAAGTACACCATTACCTACGATGAGTTCGCCAGTCTCCTCCACCTGGAAAACACCGACAACGACTTGCTAGTGATCCACAACCTTCGGGTCTTGGAAAAGGATAGGATGAAGTTCCTCTATGAGCCCAACTCCAAGTTCATTCCTCCCTCCACAAAGAACATGAAGCCCTTCTTTGTGGTGCTTAACAGAGTGTTGAGGAAGACAATTGCCCCGAAGGATGGGATGCAGAGAGTGTACAGGGCTATCTCCGGACCTTGATGAAGGTCATAAGCAAGGACTGCAAGTTTGATGTGTGTGACTATATCTGGAACGATATGTTCAACATCTCTAGCACCCCCAACAGATCCTATGGCTATGCTCCCTACCTCATGTTCATGATTGAGAAGGTCACATGCATCGAATTCCTCAAAGATGTGGAGCACACACCATTGAGGCCTCAGAAGCCTCAACAAGAAAATGTTCAAGCTGCTCCCTCTCCTTCTTCTAGTGCAGAAGCTCCAGCGAGAGCAAGTGGAGATGCTGGGGCTGCCCCTGCCACTAGGGCAGCTCCTCAAAAAGGATTTGTAAGTGGCATCTTCAAGTACAAGGCTGCTATCTTTGCCTCCTGCAGAAAGGATGAGGTGAAGGCCCACAAGCTTAACAAGAGAAGAAAGGAAGACATGAAGTATGTCAAGGAAAATGTGAAGCAGTTTTGTAAAAAACTGGAGATCGAGCCTATTGGATCTCCAGTAATTTCTGAACATTCTGAGTCTGACTACATCGAGCTCGGGCCCTTAACTCCCTCCGAGCTTGCCTATTTTGGCATTGGGGGCTCGAGTGGCTCCGTTCCTCCTCCTCCTCCTCATCAGCCTGACGATGAAGATGAAGACGATGAGAGGACCGACAAGGAAGCTTGAAGACTTTAGGTCCCTCCTCTCCATCTTTTTGGTGTCTTGATGCCAAAGGGGGAGAGATTGAGCGGGAGTCTTAGGTTTTAGCTGTAGGATGCGAGGAGAGCTTCTTTTTATGCTTTTTTTTTGTCTATTTTTGTGGGTTGTAAAACATTTAATATGCTCTTATGATACTTATGGTCCTGTGATGCAATGTTTTGAACTACTTTTGAAGTAATTGATAAAATCTATGATTTTGCTCCTAGAATGACATATATGCTTGTTGTTGGTATGTTTATGTCAATTATGTCATTCTCATCATAATTATTGTTTCAATACACTTAGTTATGCATCCCACCATAAAGAATGCACATATGAATCATGTTTTTATTGCTTAATGTATTTTAAACTCATATGTGCATACTTTATGAAAATCTCAACTTTTTATCATATTTTGTGAAATCTCAATTGGTTGTCATCAATCACCAAAAGGGGGAGATTGAAAGTGCATCTAAGAATCCCTTGTAGAGCCCCGACACCGATGATGAAGAGGCACTCTTCATCAACAACTTCAAGAGGATGTTTAGAAGAAGGAGGGGGAGCTACCATCATTAAAGCAAGATCAAAGACAAGCCCAAAACAACATCAAAGAGGGCTTGCTACAATTGTGGGGAGTATGGCCACTTCATCGTGGATTGCCCACATGAAGAAAACAAGAAGAAGAAGGAGGGCAAGTCCAAGGATAAGAAGTACTTTAAGAAGAAGAAGCAATCCGGACATGCCCACCTTGGAAAGGAGTGGGATTCAAATGAGGAATCCTCCTCTGATGAAGAGGAAAAGATAGCAACCATTGCTATGAAGAAGATGACCGTGGAGAACAAGCTCTTCCCCAACTTGGAGAAATCAAGGCCAACTTGCCTCATGGCGAAGGAGGGAAGAAAGAAAGTTAAATCTAAATCCTCCTCTTCAATTTCTTTATGAATTTGATAGTAGTAGTGAAAATGAGCACATGCTTAAGGACATGAGTAAAAGTACCTTGAAAAGATTGAGGTTGTTGACGGAGGAGATATTTGAGAAGGAAGAGCTCATCAACCGTCAAGAAGACATGCTCATCCAACAAAAGGAGAGATGTCAAGAGGTTGAGGAGCTCTTGGAGCTTGAAAGAGAAAGAAGCAAAGCACTTGAGCGTGAACTCGCTTTGAGCAAGGAAACTTGCTCAAACCTTGAGAACACTACAATTGTGCTCAAGGATGAACTTGTTAGTTTGACACAAGATAACAAGATCCTTGAAACACAAGTGAAGTCTCTCGAGGTCAATGCCCCTTCTTTCTCAACAAGCTCACCTTCTACAAATGTTAAATCCGAAGCACCTCAACCTTGCAAATGCTCAAACTTAATCATGAAACTTAAAGATGAGCTTAAGTTGGCATAAACCAATGAAGAACCAAAGGGTGGCATCTTTGACAAGGAGAAGATGGCATATGCACGTAGTGCATACACCAACACAAGACATCCCCTTGTCAAGGATGGTCTTGGTTATAGGGAGATGAGGCAAAACGCAAAAACTCCCGAGAACGGCAAAGACTTGATTATTTTTGTCAAGGGGGGCTCATACAACAATAAAGGAAAGAACATTGCCACATCTCCTAAAATGCCTAAGAAGGAACCTCATCCCTTGTTCCATGATTTTGATGCATCATATGTTTTATTGAGGAACAAGTTTGGAAAGGCCTATGCTAGTTTTGTTGGGCCACACCGCAAGAGTCCTAAACCTTGTGTGTGGGTGCCCAAGTGCCTCTTGACTAACATCAAAGGACCCAACACCGCTTGGGTACCTAAAGCCAAGGCTTAAATCTTTCTTGTAGGCATACTCCTACGGTGGAACCAAATGGGTTCTTGATAGCGGGTGCACTAATCGTATGACCAGAGAGAGGAAGATGTTTGTGGAGTATGAGCTAAATGAAGATCCAAGTGAAGGAATCTATTTTGGGGACAATAGCCAAGGAAAAATCCTCGACACCGATAAAATTGCTATATCCCCTAATCACGCTCTTTCAAATGTTTTACATGTTGATTCACTTGATTATAACCTCTTGTCCATATCACAACTAGACAAAGGTTATAATTGTTTATTCACTAATGAGGGTGTGACCGTCACAAGGAGAAGCAGTGACTCAATTGCCTTTAAGGGTGTACTCAAGGGAAAGCTCTATCTTGTGGATTTATTCATGGATAAAGCCCAACTTGATATGTGCTTAATTGCAAAAACTAACATGAGATGGCTTTGTCATATAAGGCTAGCCCATGTTGGTATGAGAAACTTGCAAAAACTCCTTAAAGGGGAGCACATCCGTGGTTTAAAGAATGTTGTGTTTGAAAAGGATAGGCCATGTAGCGCATGCCAAGCCGAGCAAGTTGGAGCACCACATCCATCCAAGAACATTATGACAACAACAAGACCATTGGAGCTTCTACACATGGATCTCTTCGGTCCAGTCGCCTACATAAGTATTGGCGGTAACAAATACGGTCTTGTTATTGTTCATGTTTTTTCACGTTTCACTTGGGTATTCTTTTTGAATGATAAGAGTGAGACTCAAGGTGTCCTCAAGAAATACTTGAAGAAAGCTCAAAATGAGTTCTCCTAGAGTATCAAGACAATAAGGAGTGACAACGGCACCGAATTTAAGAATACTCAAGTTGAAGAACTTTTGGATGAAGAAGGCATCAAGCATGAGTTCTCGGCCCCCTACTCCCCTCAACGAAATGGGGTGGCCGAAAGGAAGAATAGAACTCCAATTGATATGTCAAGAACCATGCTTGATGAGTATAAGACGTCGGACCGGTTTTGGGCGGAAGCAGTTAACACCGCTTGCCATACCATAAACTGGTTGTATCTTCACCGCATACTTAAGAAGACATCTTATGAGCTCCTAACCGATAACAAGCCCAACCTTTCTTACTTTCGTGTTTTTGGGAGCAAATGCTACATTCTCAACAAGAAACCTAGGAATTCGAAGTTTGCTTCTAAGTCCGATGAGGGTTTCTTGCTTGGTTATGACTCAAACACCTAAGCCTATCGTGTCTTCAACAAATCCTCTGGAATTGTTGAAGTAGCACGGGACATAGTGTTTGATGAGACTAATGGATCCCAAGTGGAGCAAGTTGATCGTCATGTGCTAGATCAAGAAGAAGCTCAACAAGTGGTGATAGGAAGGATGGCACTTGGAGACATACGACCACAAGAACAACCTCAAGACTCAAGTGATCATCCTATTCCTCAAGCAAATTCTTCCTCAAATGATCATACTCAAGTTCCCCAAGATGTGCTCCAAGAAGATGAAAATGGAGGCATCAATCAAGGGGGAGACAATGAAGATGAGGAAGACGAAGATGAAGATTCAAGACCTCAAGCGCCTCACCCAAGAGTGCACCAAAGCGTCCAACGGGACCATCCTATTGACAATATACTTGGAGACATCTCCAAGGGGGTAACTACTCGATATCGTGTTGCAAACTTTTTGTGAACATTACTCTTTTGTTTCTTCTTTGGAGCCTCACAAGGTTGAAGAAGCATTACAAGATCCGGATTGGGTGATGTCCATGCAAGAAGAGCTCAACAATTTCGAAAGAAATCAAGTATAGGAGCTCGTGAAGAGGCCTAGTGCGAATGTTGTAGACACTAAGTGGGTGTTCCGCAACAAACAAGATGAGCACGGGGTGGTTACAAGGAACAAGGCACGACTTGTGGCCAAGGGGTATTCACAAGTCGAAGGTTTGGATTCGAAGAAACCTTTGCTCCCATAGCTAGGCTTGATCAATTCGTATATTACTTGCCTTTGCTACTCACCATGATTTTAAGTTGTATCAAATGGACGTCAAGAGTGCATTCCTCAAAGGTCCAATCAAGGAAGAGGTGTATGTGGAGCAACCCCCCGGCTTTGAAGTTCAAGAATTCCCAAACCATGTGTACAAATTGTGTAAGGCTCTCTATGGACTAAAAAAAGCTCCTAGAGCTTGGTATGAGTGTCTTAGAGACTTTCTAACTCAAAATGGTTTCAAAATTGGGAAGGCGGATTACACTATATTCACTAAGCATTTTAATGATGATTTGTTTGTTTGCCAAATATATGTTGATGACATTATATTTGGTTCTACTAACAAAGCTTTTTGTGATGAGTTTTCTAAGATAATGACGAAAATATTTGAGATGTCCATGATGGGGGAGTTGAAGTTCTTCCTAGGTTTTCAAGTAAAGACACTCAAGGAGGGCACGTTCATTAGTCAAACGAAGTACACACAAGATATACTCAAGAAGTTTGACATGGACAAGGCCAAACCCATCAAGACTCCTATGGCAACCAATGGGCATCTCGATCTAAATGAAGATGTTCCAAGTGTAGACCAAAAGGTATATCGTTCGATGATAGGCTCATTACTTTACTTATGTGCATCTAGGCCCGATATCATGCTAAGTGTGTGTATGTGTGCTAGATTTCAAGATGCTCCTAAGGTGTGTCATTTGACCGCCGTTAAGAGAATTCTTAGATATTTGGTTCACACACCAAGCCTAGGACTTTGGTACCACAAATGCTCTAAGTTTAACCTCATTGGATATTCCGATGCGGACTATGCGGGGTGCAAAGTTGATAGGAAGAGTACATCTGGAACTTGCCAATTCCTTGGTAGATATTTAGTATCTTGGTTCTCAAAGACACAAAACTCCATTGCTCTCTCCACAGCCGAAGCAGAGTATGTAGCCGCCGGAAGTTGTTGTGCACAACTTATTTGGATGCGACAAACTCTTAGGGACTATGGCATAAACTTGCGCCATATTCCCCTCCTATGTGACAATAAGAGTGCCATCAAAATAGCACACAATCCAGTTGAACATTCAAGGACCAAGCACATCGATATTCGCCACCACTTCTTGCGAGATCATTCCATAAAAGGAGACATTACAATTTCCCATGTGAGAACCAAAAAACAATTGGCCGATATTTTTACCAAACCCCTAGATGAGAAAAGATTTTGTTAACTTAGGAGTGAGCTCAATATCTTAGATTCTCGAAATGTGACTTGAGTCTTGCACATCTGATTGTTATATTCAAAATTCACACATGCTTGCGAAAAACTCATCCTCCACAATTTTCTACAAATTATTTTGAAATTATTAAATCTTTGTGAATAATGGTCATAGTTTGATTGTTGATTGCTTACTGACCATGTTTGCAAAGATCTTTTGTGAAAATATAGTCCAAAAGGATCAAAGCTCCACTGAGAACTCAATATATAGGAGGTTTCAGTCTTAGGACCGGACTAGTCCGCCCCTAGACCGGACTAGTCCGCCCCTAGACCGGACTAGTCCGGTGGTTCAGGATAGTCCGGACCCAGTCCGCTGGCCGGACAAGTCCGGGTCTCTGGCCGGACTAGTCCGGCCCTTGGGTACTTAACCTCCCCTGGATGCCCTCGACCTCTACACTTCATTCAAACACACACTCTCTCTCCAATACGCACAAAAACCGCCCCCAAATCGGCGATTTTTGATCCCAACCACAAAATCTCGATTCCAATCCATGGATTGAAGCCCTAAGGTGCGTGGGAACTCTTCCCCAAGCATCATAGACTGACTCCTCACCCACATTTCGTCGAATCTAAGATTTGAAGAGGTATTTTTGATCTAACCCCAAAATCTCCAAAATTCAATTCTTTTAGGTCTACTGATAGAAACTTCTTCACAAATGTTATTGTCCACATCATTGTGATCATGTACCTCCATTTTTGTGGTAGGATCCGTAGTTTTTGCAATATTTTTCAACATTAGGGTTCTTGTTGTGCGAACCGGACTAGTCCGGCCATAGGGTGGACAAGTCCGGCCTTGTACGGACTAGTTCGTCCCATGGGCAGACAAGTCCGTGTTACACAGTGAAAACCCTAACCTAAATCGATTTTGCGAATTCTACCACCATATCTCTACTTCCTTGGACTCGTACACATTCCTTTGCATCTATTATCAGCAACCATGTCAGATTCAGATTACGTTCCCCCCTCTGACTCTGAGGCCGAATCGGGAAGGCAAGCTTGTTACTGCCGAAAGCGCGATGAGGACCATCTTGTCATGGCGTATCTTGGCTCTCAGTCAGAAGCTAGAAGATCAAAGAAGACACAACGGGAGGCTCATAACTCAGTTGCAGCCGAGGCAGCCCCTAAGAAGAAAAGGCTTGTGACTGTGTGGGAGAAGGCAAAATCCCAGGAGGCAAGGACCTCCAAGGACAAGGACAAGGCACCTGTGGATGTTGCACCCAAGAAGAGGGTCATTGTTGCTAAGAAGGCTTCAAGCAAGGCCAAGAAGGGAACCACTCAACCCATAGGTCCTTTAAGGATGTCATCACCTGCACAGAACCCTAACCGTGGAGCTGCCTTCGACGCCAACATCTTCAAAGGCAAAGGGGCTGAGAAGGCTAGAAAGCTCAGGAAGGTCAATGTCTATCAAAGGGAGAGGAGCACAGTTGATCCCCGTTTTTGGTGTGACTTCCACTGTGACTACTACAAGATAGTTTATATGTCCAAGCAACACCCGTGACTGATGCTCAGTGGATTGACTGGGACTACATGGCCGAGAAGGATCATGTGGTTTTCAATGTTGTGATTGAGGCCATAGAGCGCCATGGCTTGAAGAAGTTCATGGCGTTTCAGTATGATTGGAATGTGGAGGTAATTGCTCATTCTACTCCACTGTATACTTCCACACCGATGGGGATCGAAGGATCACTTGGATGACTCACGGAGAGCAATACTCCACCACCTACTAGGAGTTTGCTCAATTACTTGACTTGGAGGACCAACTGGACAATGAGATCATCATCTGCAATCTAAGTCCAGTTGATCGAGACACTTTGGAGTACATGTATCCAAGTCATGTACCCTTTGAGGTCGGGCATATAAGGAACATCAAGCCCTTCTATAGTGTCCTCAACCGAGTGCTCCGGAAGACTATTGCCCCCAAGGATGGAGATGCGAGGATTATTCAAGGGAACTTGAGGCACTTGATGGTTCTAATTGATGGAGATGTCTATTTCAATGTGGTGGACTACATTTTCGATGACATCTTCAACATCTCGCATACTCCAAACCGATCATGTGGATATGCTCTGTACATCATGTACATGATCGAGAAGGTGCCCGGGCTAAACTTCAAGAAGGATATCATTCATAGAAGGCTTCATCCTCAAATTCCACCTCCAGAGCCGGCTGCCCCTCGTAGGAAGAATGCGGATCCTCCCACTCCTTATTCACACTTTGTGCCACCACCTCCTCCTCCACCTCCTCCTTCATCACAATGTGGTAGCGGATTTCTCAAGTGCTTCAAAGCCATATTCTCCTCTTGCCGAAAGGCATAAGTTTGGCAACATCACATGGAGCGTCACAAAGAGAAGTATCTCAAGGCGATGTGTGACAAGCTGGACATCCCTATGTCTCCTGCCGCAGAAAGTGATGGAGAGATGACTTCATTTCCGAAGTTCACCGCAGAGGAGCTCGCTCAATTCGGTGAAGTTGATACCTCTATGGTGACTCCATCTGAGGATGATGATAATGGTGACCCGAAAGCCACGGAGAGCGATAGCGGGCACCAAGGAGCCGGAGACGACGACGACGACGCCGATGATGATGAAGTGTAGACCTAAGGACTCTTCCTTCTTTCTTTTCCTTTTTAGTGTCTTGATGCCAAAGGGGGAGAGATTGATGGGGTACTTAGAGAGGGGGAGAGATTGAAAAAGGGGGTTCTACTTACACAATAGTTTTATGAGGGAGAGATTGATCCACTATGGACTTATGTTCTAAAACTCCCATTTCAATTGTTGTAAGATTTAATTCATGTATCTTGTCTAAATTGTGATGTTATGCTTGAGTTACATGTTTCATATTGCATGATTGGTATCTTATACAATTTATGAGCACATCACTTAGGCACCCCAGAATAAAATGTATATATATGAGAACTCTCTTAATTTCTCTTACTCATGATGCATACATTGAGGGGGAGTCACTCATACAAATACATGTTATGAAAAAAAGTTATTATCCTTTTTGTTGAAGTCATAATGTGTTGTCATCAATCACCAAAAAGGGAGAGATTGAAAGTACAGCTAGGCATCCCCGTGGGTTTTGGATGATTGATGACGACAATTAAGAGACTAGTGAGCTGATTTGATCTTAAGCACAGGTGTGATGGATGAAATGAGATGAAATCCCTCAAAAAGAAAAAGGATAAAACGTGTGTCAAAGACTCAAGCTTAGAAATTAGGGTTTCTATGGTATTGAGCTTAAGTGAGGCGTATCATGTGTGAGGGTGGATGTACCATGTGCATTGAGATCATTATAGAAGGCTCTAAGTGGTGGTTAAGAGAAAAACCTAAGTGAGGAGCCAAAATGAGGAAAAGCCCTAGGAGGTCGGACTAGTCCGGGCCTCAAGGCCGGACTAGTCCGGCCAGTCAGAGAAGTACACTTTGGGGTGGACTAAACGTCTCTGGATGAGTTCGGACTTGTCTGTATGGGTACGGACTAGTCCGTTCATCCCTTAGTAAAGTTGGAGCTAAGTCCCTGAAGACCGGACATGTATGTTTTGGAATGGACCAAAGCTGTCTCGAAAAGTTTGGACATGTCCGTTGTGGTGCGGACTAGTCCATTTGAGACATAGCGAGATAAACCGAGAAGAAAACCCTAGAGGGTCGTACTAGTCCGCCCCTGTGGCCGGACTAGTCCAGACCTACCCGTTGTGTCCGTTTTGGGACAGACCAAAGCTCTTTGTCCTACTTCGGACTAGTCCGTAGTGAGCCGGACTAGTCCGTATTGTCAGTGGCCATTTGAATTTCAAACATTGGTGTGCACATCGTATGTTTTGTCGATCGATGACGTGAAATTGTCGGTGGTCCCGGAAGGCCGAACTAGTCCGGGTTTGTCCTGATGTCAACGGTTAGTTGCTAGGACCCCTATAAAAAGGGGCCCCGGCCCCTATTTGATAACTCTTGAACCCTAGTGCCGCCACATGTGACCTAGAGCCTTCCAAAGCCTTTCGCTTGTCCTACTAGCCCTCTAAGACCAAATCTTGAAGAGATTAGGGTTTGGGGAGGAAAGTGAAGGAAGATCATCCCGCTTTGGCTCTCGGTTTGATCTCTTTGCATATTGTGTTGTGTTGTGTTGTGTGGCTTGTGTGAGTTGAGATTCATGTGCTCCTCGTTGTATTGATTCGTGGGAGCCTCAACTTGTGAGCAGCCCCAATCAAACTTGGTGATTACCCATTGATATAGTGGAAACCAAGCCGACCATTGTGGTGGCTTGGTGAGAGAAGGGTCAAGTGAGACCCGGTTCTTATGTGGGCATCTCAACGTGGATGTAGGCTTCTTCATGGAGCTGAACCACGGGATAAATCTTGCCTCACTTGTCATTTTATATTTTGTAATCACTAGCATTGCTATTAGGGTTCCTATTGTTCATATTGCTCTTCACTCTAATCTTTGTTGAAATCTTGTGACCCAAGTGCTTTAACTTCACAATCTAAATTGTACTAGGTTACCACACATTGCTTACATCTTGGGTGAACTTAATTTTCGCAAATAACTCATAAAAAACCAAGTTTTTAGTCTTTCACCCTGTGCTGAGCAGACTAGTCCAGCCCTGTCCAGACAAGTCCGGCCTCAGCAGTTTAATATTGATTGATTAAGTCATTTCATGTCTTATTGCCTATTCACCCCCCCCCCCCTCTTGGCGACTTTCAATGTTTAATAAATAATACTTATAAAATGACTCATTCATGCATGGATCAATAAATTTCAAATTCCTAGGCAAGAAATTAAAAATGTTCAAGAGGATAAAATTGAGAATCTTGTTTGCCATAATCCACATGATAAATATTTGCTCTTGTAAAATGTAAAGATGGTTAGAAAATTTGAAAGATGAAGGAATCAATGGAGTGTACATCTATCACTTGCATTGCTATGAGTGGGAGCTTTAGAAAATGTGCAAATTGATTAATTTATAAAGCTCCACTCCTATATCAATGAACAACATAATGTTTATGGATGCACTCAAATAAACTCGATATATCTCTGTTGTTTTTCTTCACAGGATGTACAAATGAAATTTGGTCATCTAATCTGAAGTTTCAGTTGTACAAGTGTCGGGAGCTAACCATCCCTCTCTATCAAAGAGGAGAAGCTTGCAAGAGTAGTATTTCTATCTAGGAATATAAGAAGTCAATTTGGAGGTACCATTTCAACATCTCTTGGCCAATGAGTAACTGAGCATGGTTGAAACCTATCGGGATTTAATCCTGAGGGCCAATCATAGCTTTACGAGGCCGGATGATTGACATGGAAACCTTCTATGAGCAACCAATGGGCTACCATGAATAAGTGGGATCTCTATGCTCCCACTATTCTAAGCACTCATTCAAGCTCAAGGGAGTTGCCACCATCATTGGTGCACATTGTTCCTCTGTGGCTAAAGGTTATTTTAACCTTAAGCCAAGGAACGATAGATCACACCTAACACATGTTGGGTGCATGTTATTCCTTTGGGGCTCAAGGTTATTTTGACCATTGCCAAAGAATGGCGTATCACACTCAACAAAAGATGGGTGCACCTTATTCCTCTGTGGTTAGGAGTCATCATGACACCCGACATATGGGAGAGGGAGACCTTGTGGTGTGGACAAGCGACATCGACAACACTCTCCTCGATCACACTCATGGAACCCATGGGAGGCAACACAACATCGACACTCAACCCTCCAATGCCGAAGACATGCTGCAAAAAGTTTAGGCCACCCTCATGACCTACCTTCGCCGTTAGGGTTTCAACCCCTATCGTGGACCTTTATCAAGAACAAGCTTGGGGAAGGACCCCCACTTGAGGTAACTTGTACCACATCCCATTTACATTCCTTTATTTTATTTATTTATTTTCACCACAATTGCATCTAAAAAATAAAAATATATATATATAATAATGTAGTATAGGTTAGGTTAATAAAAAAGAATATGTGAGGTAAGAATATTTCTACTTTGCATAAGTTGAAATGATGAATAGTTGCTCTGTTTTATTTTCTCTAGAACCTTGCATACAACTTAGTATTCTCCAAGTATTCCATTTATTGACTTTAGAATACTCTTGCCTTAATCTTGGAATTTGTGGGTAGCAAAAGCTAAGTCCAATTCTAGGTTGTTGTGGGATATGATATAGTGATAAGAGCTGCTAATATCCTAGTTAAAAGTTAAAATTAATTTCTCGGAGAAAATTTAAAATGGGAGTTTCTCATTTGATAGAAATTCATACCAAAGTCATATGATGATTTTAATCTCACAAACCTTATGCATATGATATTTGCCTTCACATTGAGCTTAGTCAAACTAATATAGACCTATGTGAGAATCTTTTCATTCTTTTAAGATCAAGATTGCACGGGCACATGCTAAACTTCTACACTAGAAGTTAGAAAAATTCCATCATACCATTTTGTCACCAAAAAGATACTCCATGATTTTTCATGCATAATACTCTCTCCAAAATATTTGAAAAAGAAAAGAGGAGTAGAAGACATGGCTACAAGGAAAAGAAAAAGAAAAATGCATGCTCATGTCCAAAAGCATGAGAAAAAAAAAGAATAAGTAGCCATGTTTCATCCTCACAAAAGGAAAGTGTATACAAAGGAGTCAACTTCATATTTACACTCCACAAATATTACATCACACTTGCACAAATCTTTATCAAAAGTATGATTTATTTTCTCCTAAGGCTTAGTCTTTTGACTTAGCAATATATGTGTTGCAAATATGCCTACTCTTGATCCCTACCAAGCTCCACATATAAGCCTTATTTAGATGTAGGACAAAAAAGGGATTGCCTTGGTGAGGATACAAATACCATTTCCCACATAGAAGTGATAGAGTGCATCATTTGAGGAACTTAAATTCAAAAACCATTTGAAATTATCCGGAAGTTTAAGTGAAACTTAAACATTAAGTGATGCATGCTCATTTTGCTGTTCTATCTTTCAACCATCCAAGAAAAGGATGAGGCATAAGCCCCATATTGACTAAGAAAAAGGGTGAGGTACCATAGCCAATTTATTCAATGCAAGGTAGAATACTTTGTTGTGCACTTGTTACTTTTCCAAAATAGAACATTGTAGCAACTCCTGATCAACAACCTAAGTTCTTATCTTTGCTTTGGGACGAGCAAAGGGTAAGCTTGGGGAAGTTTGTTGATGGTCGTTATATATCAATTTCGACCGTCAATATAACTCAATCATGCAAGATAATGAATATTTCTTACACACATCATAGTTAGAAATAACCTAGTTCCGCTTGTACTTGAAAAAATTGGTGCATGCAGGTATTATATACAGATTTGAGGTGGATGCATGACCACATGGCAAGGAAACACACTTCCAACAATCAGACGACGTCATGTGGCCTCCCATGGATCCAATGGCCCACTTACAGGCGGGTACCCACAGTTTTTCACCCCGAATCATCTAGAAGGTCGACAAGGGCCCACATATCAGTGACCAAAAACAAGTGGGGGCCGAGTGGCGCCACCACCAGCTCGGTTGGTTGTGGATGAAGCGTTCCTTGTTTGGTTGTGGAGTCCATGCATGTGATAGGTGTAGATGTAACAAGCACGGTTGGTTGTGGCATGTGATTGGTTGTGGAGTCCTTGTTTGTTTGGTTCTTTATTATATTATCATAAACGTCATACACATCCACTATAGTCCAATTAGGTATTAATATGATTATGTTAATATGAGTAATGTAGTGCTTGGTTCCAACATTGGTTTCAACGATGTTTAGGTTAGTCATTGCCTTAGAGAGGTACTTGTACTCGAGTCGATAAGGTATTTACTTGTTATGTAAGCATGGTGCTTAGATAATTAAGTAGCGTTGGATGTTTCGTAGACCCACAGTTTGTAGGGGTAGGCGGCAGGTGGTGGCAGCCATGTCCGTCCTTTGTAATTCCCCACATTTGGCTATGCTGTAGGCTCGTGGTGGGAATCATCCTGATATTCTCAGGGGATAAACCCGTGCCTGATGTGTTGGACCGCTAAGCCCTAGTACTCGTAGTTAGCATAGCCATATGTACAATAGTTGACTATGTATATGAATACCTAAAGCATAGTAGGAGTAGCTACATCTCTAATGTAGCCTCCACTAGGACATTCTTACCTCTACAGTAGATTGCTTTGGTGTGTGTCACACTACCCATATTATAATCTTACCCCTGTTCAGATAAATACTTAGTACCCTATACCTTAATCATAGCAATAGTGTTTACTTTACTTCACCTACTTCCTTTGGGATAAATACGATACCATTGGGAATACTCTTGGGTGAAATGCTACAACAGTATCTACCGTGCGCTTGCGGATCTCATCTCCCGCCAGAGATGATCTATGGTGTTAAGAAACTCCAACAGTGGACAAAGCTAAAGTTGAAGTTATTGAAAAGCTTCCACCTCCCACCAACATTAAGGGTATTTGCAACTTCTTAGGCCATGCGTGGTTCTACCAATGATTTATCTAGGATTTTTCCAAAATCGCTAGAGCCCTCACTAGCCTATTAGCTAAGGATGTGCCTTTTGATTTTGATGATGAGTGCCACAAATCTTTTGACATCCTCAAGAAGGCACTCATCATAGCTCCAATCATTCAACCCCCTAATTGGACGCTACCATTTGAAATCATGTGTGATGTTAGTGATTATGCTGTTGGAGCGGTTCCTTGGCCAAACCAAGGATAAGAAGCATCACACAAAATCCTACGCTAGCAAGAATCTAACAGGAGCTTAGCTTAACTATGCCACAACTGAAAAGGAGCTCCTAGCAGTTGTCTTTGCTATCGATAAGTTAGATTACTTGGTTGGAGCAAAATTCATAGTCTACACAGACCATGCTTCTTAGAAATATTTACTCACCAAGAAAGATGCTAAACCTAGGCTAATACGATGGATTCTCCTACTCCAAGATTTTGACTTTGAGATAAGGGATAAAAGGGGAGTAGAGAATTTGTCGCTAATAATCTCTGACGTCTGGAAATACTAAATATATCGGACATACCTATCAATGATTTCCTTCATGATAACATGTTGCTCAAGGTGACCGACTCTAACCCTTGGTATTTGGACATTGTAAACTTCATGGTTACGGGGTATGTACCACTAGCGGAGGATAAGAAAGAGCTCATTTTTTAAGAGTCGACGTCACCTGTGGGATGATCCATACCTCTATATGGTATATTCCTATGGGTTACTTAGAAGGTGCATCCCAACAATCGAAGGCACCAAAATCATCGAAAGAAGCCATGCGGCCCCTATGGCGGGCACTACGGTGTTTACCCTACTCAGGCAAAGATCTGGCAAAGCATATTATTTTGGTGCTCAATGTACGAGGATACAAAGGAATTCATTCGAACATCTCAGGAATGCCAAAAGCATGGAGGAATAATTGCTTGCAATGCGATGCCCCTCACATATAATCTCCAAGCAGAATTATTTGACGTGTGGGGGATCAACTTAGTGGGACTTTTTCTAAAGTCCTATGATTGTGAGTATATTCTGGGGGCCGTAGATTATGTGTCCAAATGGATAAAAGCATTACCATGCAAACATGCCAATGCCAAGACCGCTCGGAAAATGTTTCATGAAATTATTTTCTCATAGTTTGGGACTCCCCAAATGGTCATAAGTGATAGAGGGTCTCATTTCATTGCTAGGATGTTCCGGAGCTTTTCGAGGGAGCTTGGGGTTAGGCATAACATTGCTACTATGTACCATCCCCAAAAGTTCGGTCAACTAGAAACCTCAAACAAACAAATCAAGAATATTCTACAAAAGACCGTCTTTGAGATGGGGAATGGATGGAAGAACAAACTACCTAATGCACTTTGGGCGTACCGTGCCGCCTATAAGACACCCAATGGAATGTCACCTTTCCAAATTGTCTACAGAAAAACTTATCATTTACTTATAGAACTGGAACATAGAGCGTATTGGGCTATCAAGAAGTGGAACATGGATCTCCACAAAGCTGGAAAGTTGGGCAAGATGCAAATTTCTGAACTGGAAGAATGGAGGAATAAGGCGTACTACAGTGCGAAGATCTATAAAGATAAAACCAAAAGGTGGCACGATAAAAGAATTATGCCTAAGGAGTTCAAGCCTGGAGATAAAGTCCTACTTTTCAACTCTAGAGTCAACCTTTTTGGACATGGGAAACTAAAAAGTAAATTGGAAGGTCCCTATATACTATGGTAGATACTTCATCTCATGGAGAAATTACACTCCAAAATGATGAAGGCCATCTATTCAAAGTAAATGGGCATCGTATTAAAAAAATTATAACTCGAAGCAAATTTGGATAAAGAGGAAGACGTACTCAACTTGATTGACTTTAATGCCCATCCTTGAAATTTGGTTAAATTTTCTATGTCCAATAAAGTAAACTCCAATTCTCATCATTCCTTTCCAATCATCCCACTATCCCCATTTGGATAAGTAGGAGAGAAGTAAAATATCATAAATACTTTTTTACTTAGGACTTAGGCGCTTATTTATTTTGATTCCATCATATGAAGTGCCTTTGTCAAATAAATTGTGACTCACCGGAGTAGGTAAGGTCGATAGAGTCTTTCAGTTTTCTATGTTTTGTGTCAAATAAAGATAGGTAAAAGAACAAGTGTGGGGGAGATCCCACAAGCCTCCCAAAGCGCAAACATGCCCGCACCATCATGAAAGAAAAATTCAGGACATCACATGAAGTACCACAAGAAGATTCGACCAAGCCATGATAGCTTGACCCACCTTGGTTGATGTGATGGTTTGCGCTCGCTCACCTTCTATCTTTTTATACCTGATTTTTGAGTTGAATTTGATCATGCTTGATAATATCATTAAAATCAATCATTGGAAACCAAAATTTGGCAATTCCCTATATCATATTTTGCTAGAGAATATAATATGTCTACACCTTATTTCAACTTCATTACCATGTTCTTGAACCACATATCAATCTAGGAAAAACATGTCATCTAAGTATTTGGTTGGTGTGATATGGCAAATTAGTGAAACTTGAAAACTCTCCATGCTGGAATTGAATTTCAGTATTGCAATTTTTGAAGTCATCATATTTTTCTCTACCTCCTCATAAGCATATAAATTACCACCAAGGCCATATGATGTAACTTATTGAAAACCACATGCATAGGTTGCTTTTCATTGAACTTTGTAAAAAAATTCACCCTATTGAGTGACTAGCTTGAATTCTTTATTTAAGGATTTCTTGTGCGCCCCACTATTTCTAAATTTTCACATTGAAAATTAGCATTCATTCATCCATCACCAAAATAACTCCATATTCCTTTGCAAAATACTCTCGCCACAGATATTTGCAGAAAAAGGAGTAGAAGGCATAGCTACAAGAAAATAAAAATAAAACATACTCTCAACAAAAGAGTATGATAAAAAAAGAAACAAAAATAAGAAGAACTAGCTATGCTTCATTTTTGACTTAGTCATATATGAATTTCAAGTGAGCCACTATTTATGTACCAATCTCCATAAAAAGCCATGTTTAGTTGTCGGAAAATAAGTGGCAACTCATGCCAAGGTGAGGACTAAACACATCAAGAGACGAGAGCATTATTTTAAGGAATATGGCAATATATTTTTGACTTGTGAAAATATAGCAATTTCCAAGTTTATTTTAGCAGGAGGAGTCTAGATGAACTATATTCAAACTGTTCCATCTCTCAAACACCCAAGATGATGTGTGTCGGTGGTTTTGATCCGGCAGATCTCCCGACACTGCTAAAGTGTTGAAGGAGTTTGTGGTTCAGTGTGGGCGCGCGGAGATTCAAGAAGGTGAAAATCAAAGTAATGTAGGAGACACGAGGATTTACGTGGTTCGGGCCGCCTGAGCGTAATACCCTACTCCACGGGTGTGTTGGTGTTGTATTAGCGGTAAGAGCTTGTCACGAACGCGTGGGGTGCGTATGATCGTCCGTGAATGTCCCTGAGTGTATCGTCGGCCTGTCCTTTTATAGTACAAGGATAGGCCGTTACAAGCTAGCCTGGCCCAACATGTGGCCCCGACGGTTACTGGTATTGATACACGATTAATTGCTCTTAATGATCCTGTAACGGGCTTTGACAGCACTGTTACTGGTGTTAAGATCGTCCGATTGAGTGTCATTAATATGGTATTAATGGCACTTAACTGGGTCTTTAAGTCCTTGACTATCCTTTGAAGATCCGGAGCCGTTACAAGGTCTTCCGGAGATTAGAAGCTGGAAGGTCCGATGATTTGACACGTGGCAGCTCCGGAGCTTGCTGTGGGAAGCAGGTAGCTCCGGGGCTACCAGACACGTGTCAGGTCCGGAGCTTCTCTTGGTCTTGGGTTAAGTCCGGAGGTGCCGTTTTGGTACGTGGGCCGGAGCTTCCCCCTTGTGGGAGGTAGCTCCGGGTTAGTCGTAGACGTGGCGACCCAGGGATTAACCATGTTGGAGAAGCGGGTCCGGTCATGTCTGACAAGTGGGCCTCCGAGGGTCTTCAAACCAAGTAGATGGCTTTCCTTTGAGATTTCTGTAACCTCAAGGGGTGTATGGTTTTTAGGGTACCGATAGTGGCCCCCTGGACTTACCTCCGAGGAAGATCACTGGGGTGAAGTCATTCCGTCGGAGGTGGGTCCATCCTTACGACTCTTGAACTGGGTCTTCAAGGGTCTTTGAAGGTGCCGTTGGCAAAGATTTACAGTTAAATCCCGCCACGTGGCGTATCTCAGGCGGCAGATGAGATCTTTGACGTGCGGATCTCACAAAATTGAAGGTCGCCGGTTCCCAATACGAAAACTGTATCGGTTCCGCGCACCCTGTCAGGCCGCCGCCTTTGGGTTTCCCGCCGCGTGATGACAACTGTTCGCCTGGGTAAGTGCCTCGACTTGATCGTCGGGGTGGTCCCGGGCCCTCTTGTCATCGGTTGGGCTGAATTCTTGAGTAGTATCTTCGACTTCCCTGCGGTTTCCATCCAAGCGTTGCGAGGGCTTACTTAAGAAGGAAAGCGCGCACCATCGGGAGTTCTTTACGCCTTCCATCTGATCTTGCGCTCAAACTCCCAACTCGTGCTTCGCTCTTCTTCTCTTGCCTAGCTGTGCTGCAATGGAGTTGGGTCTGCGCGAGAGTCGCTTGAAGACCGACAATGATTTGAAGAAGGTCCGGGCCCTCATGGGGTGGTCCTCGGACTTCTTCAACCACTTGGTCCGTGCCGGCAGAGAGCTCCCCTTCGAGAAGGAGCGCGCTGGTGAAATGGTGTACTTTTCCTCGTACGCCATGGTGGGGTTGATCCCACCTTTTTCTTCTTTCTTCTTGATGCTGCTAGACTTCTATGGTCTGCATCTATACCACCTTGGCCCTCACTCCATTCTCCTCGTGTCCATCTTTGTCCACTTCTGTGAGATGTGGGTGGGCATCCCCCCCTGCATCGAACTCTTCCGGACCTTCTTCACCGTCCACACCACCGGCCGGAGCAATGAGTATCTTGGCTTCTACTACTTTGTGAAGCGCAAGAAGTGCCCATTCAAGTACCTCCGGTCGTTCCCTTCCGGGAAGTGGGATGACTGGAAGAAAGATTGGATAGTCGTCAGGGTGGAGGAGCATGAGCGGTTGGAGCTGCCCGACGGTCTGCCCGGCATCGACACGACGATCTGGAGTGAGGTTCCGGTGCTAGCAGAAGCTTTCGACCTCGCCTTGACCAGGATCCGCCAATGCGTGGAGGGGGGATTGACCCCTCAGGCGGTATTTTGCAACTTCCTGGCCAACAGGTGGGCGCCGCTGAAGAGGAGGGAGAAGCTCGCTTGGGCCCTCAACAGCATGATGGACGAGGACCGGGTTGAGACCGGGTTGAAGTCCAACATGGTGGGGAAGACCTTGGAGTTCCACCTCAAGAAATTCCAGCACGGCATCGACGTCGACGATGACGACTTGACTCCGCCGTCGGCCTTTCTCCCTCTGAACGTGGAAGTGGAGTTCAGCAGGGAGCTCCGGCGGACGATGCCTGCACTTGACGACCTTGGTGTCGTTGAGAGAAGATCAACCACCCGGGTGGCGATCCCCGGGATACCTAAAGACGGCTCTGCCCCTACCCCACAGCCGAGGGTTGAGGTCGTCGGCAAGGGTAAGGAGCTGGCGGATGAGCCGGAGAGCCGGAAGAGGAAGCTGCGATATGCTGACGGAAGGTCCGTCAGGCCCGCTACTCCCGCCTCGGTCCCTTCTCCCCAGGGGGGAAGATCTTCTGCCACCGTGGTGACTGTCCCCGTAGTGGGGTCCTTCCGGGACGATACCGTTCCTGCAGTGGGATCCTCCCGGAGCGCGTCTGTCCCCGTGGTGGAACCCTCCTGGGGTGCTAGCTCCGGGCGCACGACTCCGGCACCTGGGACGGTGGGAGCCTCCAGGTCCAGGGGTTCCTCCCGATCGAGGAGAGCCTCGACCCGGGAAACGCCCGTAGCTGCGACAAGTTCCGGGGGGCCTTCTGGAGCTTCTATGCCGACCGTGGCCAGCCCTGAACGTCCAAGAAAAAGGTTCCGCGCAAGCTGGTGCGGAAGCCTTCCAAGGTAATTTTTAATCTTTACCTTGGTTAACTTTTTAATTGTAGCGATTGTCTGTTGATTTTCTTCGTCCATCATCTGCAGCGTCCCCAAGAAGGGGAGTGAAGCTCCACCCTTAGCCACGATGTCTGAGGCTGTGGGAGCTTCTGCTCCTGTCCCAGTGCCGCCCCAGGTGGTGGCTGAGGCTGCGATAGCTCCGGCGCCGGCTGTCGTGGTCATGAACCTCGACTCGTCCCCAGAAGTTCCCGTGGTAGTGCCGGACCATGGGAGTGAAGACACGCCAGCGGCACTTGTCTCGGAGGTTGAAGCTCCGGGTCCTGGTGCTGCAGTGGTGGAAGCTTCGGCTGTTGAACTGGAGGAAGTAGTAGTCCCGGCCTCGGAGTCGGAACTTGTCGAAGCTCCGGCGGTTGAGCCGGAGGTGACTGAAGCCCCGACATGCGAGCCGGAAGTCGAGGTAGTTCCGGCAGTTGAGCCGGTTACCTCCGAAGCACCGGCCGCTGAGCCGGTTATTGTTGGAGCGCCGGTCATAGAGCCGGTGGTTGAAGAGGCGATGGAGATCGAGCCTCCCTCGAAAGAGGTGTCCCGGCCAGAGCCAGTAGCAGCTCCTGCTACAGAGGTGACGACGTCGGAGGTACCTGCGGCCGAGCCGGAGTGCCCAAGCGAAGTCGCTGGCCCCTGGCCCGAGGAGGTGAACGAAGACTTGGCAATGGGGCCTTCTTCGATGGCGACTGAGGACATCCTGGAGGACGGCCCTAGTGCCTTGGAAGCTCAGGGTTCCGCTCTCGTAGAGTGGGACCCAATTTTTGTATGTGAAGACCCGCTGGAACCAGCGGAAGAGACCCCAGCAGGTCCAGAGCCCATCCCGCTGTCGATGTCTATCGACAACGCCTGCTCCAGTCTGCTTCAAGTCCAATTGGCCTTCTTCCACGACAGCAAGGCTCTTGAAGAGGAGCGCCAAACCCTTAGGCGGTGGCGTAACCGACTCCACTTTGAGACCAAGCTGGCGCAGTCGAGGCTAGCGGATGACAAGGAGTGGATCAAGCGGGAGAAGATCCGCCTGGAGTACTGGGGCAAGCTGCTGGATGACAGGGAGAGCATGACTCATGCCCTCGACGCTCAATCCCGGGAGATCCACGATCAGGCCAAAGCTGCCAATGACGCGGCCAATGCTCGGCACGAACAGCTTGAGGCCATCAACACCGCACTCATCAAGCGCGGAGAGGCACTTGAAGAGAGGGAGAGACGGCTCAAGGACGAAGAGCAGAAACTCCTAGAGCTGCGGGATGACGTCCTGAGGAGGGAAGAGGAGCTCACCGAGAAAGTAGCTCTGGCTGACAAGGGCCTCGAGGAGCGCACCAAGAAGTTGGAATAGAGCTGCCAAGAGGAAGAGGAGAAGACCTGGGTGCGGGGGCAGGAACTCTACGAATACGAGTGTGCCCTTGTTGCCCGGGAGAAAAAAGTGGAGGCTAGGGAGAAGGACCTGGTCGATTGTCGGAACAAGATCCACCTCCGGGAGGAGGAGCTCGGAAGACTTGAGAGGCGGGTTACTGCAAAGATTCAGCAAAACACCAAAGAAGTTGAGCGCCTCGCCTGTGAGAATTCTGAACTGACGGCGGCCAAGAGATCCCTGGAAGAGATGAAGAGCTTGAGGACGGCGGACTCCCTACAGATTTGGGAGTTCCTGGGCAAGGCCAATGATGCACTAACGCCGATGGGTTTCAGCCCCGTGCGCCCGGATAATCCGGAGCCGGAGCCGGACCTTGCGCTGCAGGCGTTGAGCACAGCAGGTAGCAAGCTCTCCAAGGTGGGCGATGTCATCGCGGACCAACTAGAGATTGAGGGGCAATCCCTGGCGAAGAATGTCGCAGAGTATGTGCTGACGTGCTACACCAGCCGGAACCCCCAATTTCCTCTGGACCCGGTGCTTGAAGGCCCCGTCGAAGGAGAAGGCGAAGCTACACGAGCCAGCGTATCGGAGGTTGCCCAGAAAGTCGCCGAGTTCTTCCATAGGGTCTAGGACCATCTCTTTAGCTCTCACTTGTATTTTCTCTTCTTCTTCCTCAATTTTGTAATCCCTTGTCTCCAGATGAATGAAATCCCCAAATTTTTGCGAATTTCACTTTTTGTCTTCAACATCTTTATCTTCACTTGGCCCCCTGGTAGATGTACACAATTTGATTGTGAACATGTACCAAAAGGATATTGAGTTTTGTTGAAGACTCATTTGCTCCGAACTTGTAGCATTTAGGTCTGAAGTCTTCGATAGTGAAGGTCCCCTGAGGTTGTCGGAGCTTAGAAGCTCCGGCATTGTCCATCGCTGGAGCTTGGTAGCTCCGGCAATAGCCTCTATCAACACCTAGAGCGTCGATAGTTAGTCCTCCGGGGTGTCGGAGCTGGGTAGCTCCGGCAGTAACCTTTACCAACACTTGGTTTGTTGGCAGCAGACTCCATTTACGGGGTCTTCTCACCATCTTATATTCAGCGTCGACGGCTGGCCCCCATGGGGGAGTCGGAGCTTAGTTAGCTTCGGCTTCTCTCCATCAATGTAGAGTTTATTTTTCCTGCACACTTAAGCCAAGAAAAATAGTAAAATTTGTTCCTTGTCTATAATTTCGTCGCGGCTTACGATTCTTAAGAAAACTTTAAGTTGAACGCGATTTTAAATACAACCAGATGCGTTGCCTTTTCTCTTAGATTCAACTGTTCATGGACTCGCCTTACTTCGGCCTGCCGGGGTGTAGGTAGAGTGGCGTACTTAGGGTGCTTGACCAGGCTAAGTCGATAGCACACTCCGGCCCTAGATTGGCTTGGCGGCTTTCGGGTGAGTTGGCCATGAGCGATATTTGAATCCAAAAGAACTGACAATACAACTCGAATCGTATATAAACCGGTCAAACTAAAATTTCTTAAGAATTGCACGTCTTTGTTATAGACAAGAAAGAGAAAAATAAAAATGTTGAGCCTGTACAAAATAAATGCACGTGGAGTCTATTTCACATGAAGATGTCTTTCATTATAGGTCCGGGGTACAGGGGAAACAAGTACACTCTTAGGGTACAGAACCAGGCTAAGTGTGTTTGGTTTCTCGTTTGACCCAGGGTAGTTAGCCACACTTTTAGTCCGGAGACTGTGACAAGTGCTGCATGAGCTTTGCGGACCTTTCGGGAAAGGTCCAGCTGCTCTCCCGGAGGAACTACCCGACTCTGTACAATGACTCTATAACATACATCTCAAGTTACTCAAGACTCACATCCGTGGTATTAAGTGTAGAACTTATGGAGGTGCTCGATGTTCCAAGGATTTGGGAGAGGTGTCCCATCCTCGGTAGCCAAGCGAACGCTTCCGGGATGGGATACTTTGATCACTCGGAAGGGCCCCTCCCAGCTGGGGGAGAGTTTGTTTAACCCTTCTCTAGATAGTATTCTCCGTAGCACCAGATCGCCTTCCTCGAGCTGTCGGTTGTGTACATGCCGCTGATGATAACGCCGTAGAGCTTGGCGATATCGGGCATTCCGAACAGCTGCTTGGCACCTTCCCTCCTCGAGGAGGTCTAGGTCTTCACGCCGAAGCTGGTCCTGCGCAGCTTCGTCGAAGGTCCGGACCCGGAGCGAACCCAAGGTGATTTCTGGAGGAAGGATTACTTCAGCTCCGTACACCAGAAAGAAGGATGTTTCTCCGGTTGACCGGTTTGGAGAAGTCCTGTTGGCCCATAGAGTGGGCGGAAGCTCCTCGATCCAGTGGGCTCCATGTTTCTTCAAATGCTCATAGGTGCGCGTTTTGAGTCCCTTAAGGATTTCTGCATTTGCTCTCTCGGCTTGGCCATTGCTGGCTGGGTGAGCTACGGAGGCGTAGCAGACTTGTATGCTGAGGTCTTCACAATATCCTTGGAATGCGGAGCTTGTGAATTGAGTCCCATTATCAGTGATGATTTTGTTTGGGACTCCAAATCTGCTTACAACGGATTGCAGAAAGTTGATAGCAGATTGCTTGTTGATCGTCACAACTGGAGTTGCTTCCGGCCACTTGGTGAACTTGTCAATGGCAACGTACAGGAACTTGTAACCTCCGACGGCTCTTGGGAAGGGTCCCAAGATGTACATCCCCCACACGGCGAAGGGCCATGTAGGAGGTATCATTTGTAAGGGCTGAGCCGGTGTATGAATTTGCTTTGCATGAAATTGGCATGCTTCGCATTTCTTCACTAGCCCAGTGGCATCCTGGAGCACTATAGGCCAGTAGAAGCCATGCCGAAAGGCTTTACCAACCAGCGTGCGGGAAGACGCGTGGTTCTCACACTCGCCTCCATGGATTTCTGCGAGGAGCTCGCAGCCTTCTTCCCTTGTGATGCACCGCATTAGGATGCCGTTGGCACCGCGCCGGTAGAGATCCCCTTCTACCAGCGTGTATCTTTTAGCCAATCTGACTACCCGGTCAGCGGATACATCATCGTCAGGAAGGATGTTGTCTTTCAAGTAGTTCCGGATCTCCGAGATCCATGCATCGGAACTGACTTGAGCATTTGAGTCTTGCGTGCTGGGTTGCTCGGAGCTTCCGGCAGCACCTACGACCCTTGATGGCTGCCATGGTAACAGGGCCATCGGGACCGTCAGCTTCGGGATGCTGATCTCGCCCCCTTCGTTCAGTTCGGCAGGCTGAGCTGTGGGTTTCAACAATCTCCGGACAAAAGTTCCGTCAGGAGCTGGAGCTCCGGTTGACGCTTTCGTCGAGAGTTCGTCGGCTTCAGCGTTGTGGGCACGCTGAGCATGGTGAAGGTCTAGGACTTCAAAGTCCTTATGAAGCCTCTGGACTTCTAGGAGGTAAGCAGCTAGCTGGATATTGTTGCAGGAGCATTCACCCTTCACCTGCTTGATGATGAGCTGTGAATCTCCTTTGACCAGCAGTTGCCTGACACCGTATGATAGTGCCACCTTTAGTCTGTAGATGAGTGCTTCATATTCTGCCATGTTGTTGGTTGCCTTGAAGTCAAGGTGTACCATGTATTTCACCTTCTCCCCAGTCGGTGCGAGGAGAAGGATTCCAGCTCCGGCCCCCTGCTTTTGCATGGAGCCGTCAAAGTAGAGGGTCCAGTGAGGCTCAGTGAAGACCAGAGTCTTGTGTTCCAACTTCTGCTCACTGGGGCCCCCAGGGTTTGATGGAGAGGGAGTCCATTCTGCCACAAAATCTGCCAAAGCTTGACTCTTGACTGCTTGTCTTGAAATAAATTCAAGATCAAATTCAGCCAATTCCGCTGCCCACTTTGCAATATTCCCAGTTGAATTGGGATTATGCAGGATTGCTCGAAGTGGATAGGAGGTCACCACCGAGACTTTATGAGCTTGGAAGTAATGTCGAAGCTTCCTGGAGGCAATAAGAACTGCATAGAGTAGCTTATGCACCTCTAGGTATCAAGTCTTGGCATCGTGTAATACTTCACTGATGAAGTATATCGGGCGTTGAATGGTCCGGACCCTCCCGGAGGGGTCCGGAGCTTCCTCTTCATTGATCCGGACCCTCTTGGAGGGGTCCAGATTCTCTTCGGGGACCTCCGGGTTCTGGCTGGAGGAATCCGGAGCTTCTTCAGAAATGACCTGGACCCTCCTGGAGGGGTCTAGGTCTCCTGAAGTGACTTCTTGCGGGTTCAAATCTGGGAGCTGGGACCCAGACTCGCTTTCAGGAACCTCTGGACCCTCCCGAAGGGGTCTGGATTCCTGAATGTGGGGTAGTTCCGGTCTCTCCGCAACCAGAACCATACTGACGACTTCGTCAGTAGCTGAAATGTAAAGCAACAAAGGCTCACCAGGGTTCGGAGCTACCAGAATTGGTAGGGTGGTGAGGAACTGTTTCAGCTCCTGGAATGCCTTCTCTGCTTCTTCGGACCATTGGAATGGTCTGGACTTCCTCAATAACTTGAAGAAGGGAAGTGCCCGCTCCGCCAGTCTTGATATGAACCGGCTGAGGGCAGGAAACCAAGAAGTTTTCTGGAGCTAACCCCAAACACGCACTTGTTCGGGTTTAGCTTTGTGCGGGTGGCCCGCAGCTTGTCGAAGACAGCCTGCAAGGTGTCTAGGAGTGACTCCTTGTTCTTGACCTTGACCACAATGTCATCGACGTACACTTCCACTATATCTCTGATGAGTTCCTCAAAAGTTTTGTACATTGCTCGTACAAAAGTTGAAGCTGCATTCTTGAGACCAAAGGGCATGGCTGTGTAGCAGTACAATCCATCTACTGTGATGAATGAAGTATGCTCTTCATCCTCCCTAGACATCTTGATTTGGTGATACCCAGAATATGCGTCTAGGAAACACATTAATTCACACCCGGAGGTGGAATCCACTATCTGATCTATTCTAGGTAGTGGGAATGGATCTTCTGGACATGCCTTATTTAGTGTGGTGTAGTCGATGCACATCCGAAGCTTCCCGCCGGCCTTGGGCACAACGACTGGGTTTGCCAGCCATTTTGGATGGAAGACCTCTCGGAAGAATCCAGCTTCGAGCAACTTCTTCACTTCTTGTCGGATGAAGGTCTGCCGTTCTATGGATTGCTTCCGAGGCTTCTGGTGTACTGGTCGTGCATCTGGGTAGATCTTCAGATTGTGCTCAATCACTTCCCTGGGGATCCCAGGCATTTGTGACGGTTGCCAAGCAAACACGTCGACATTTGACCGGAGGAAAGTGATGAGCACGAGTTCCTATTTGTCGTTCATCCCTCCCGATATACGGGTGGTCTGAGCGGCATCGGAACCAATTTGGATGACTTTGACGGGAATGTCGGTGTCGCCGCTTGGCTGCACACGAGGTGCTGATGTTGAGCCTTGCTGACGAATGCTCGGAGGTCTTGGAGCTTGCTCCTGCCTGGAGTCTTCCTCTTGCGCCGTAGTGAGCGCATGAAGTTCCTCCAAAGCAGTTACTCCTGCAGTACGATCTCCGCAGATCCGTAGAACGCCTACTGGTGTTGGCATTTTCAACACCAGATAACCATAATGAGCGGCTGCCATGAATTTGTAAAGGGCAGGCCTACCCAAGATGGCGTTGAATGGTAAGTTGATCTGAGCAACGTCAAAGACCAACTTCTCGGTGCGATACTTCTCCTGTGTCCCGAAGGTAACAGGAAGAGTAATAGCTCCGAGTGGGGTAATGGCCCCCGGACCTACTCCGAAGAAAGGTTGGGAGGGATGGAGATCCGAAGGTCGGAGCTGAAGCTTGGTAAAAGCTTCAAAGCTTATGAGGTTCAGCCCCGAACCTCCGTCCACCATAACATGATGGAGCTGGATGTTATTGATGGTGGGAGATACCATCAAAGGTAACTGTCCAGCTCCGACCACGCTTCGAGGACAGTCCGAAGCATCAAAAGTGATGGTTGTGTCCATCCACTTTCGATGTGGCTCCGGTCTAGCTGTAGGAGCTACAGCGGCCATATCCTGATGCATAGTCTTGATGACGCGGCGGGAGGTGATGTCCCATGATCCACCAAAAATAGTGTTCATGGTTTTCCGACGCTCGTTGTCGGAGACGTCGGAATCGTCGACGACGGAGGTGTAGACGGCTTTCAGGACCTTTTTGGGATCCTGAAACCCTAACTCCTGTTCAGCCGGAGCTTCGTCGACTTTCTGTTTTCCTTCCCTTTGACGGAAAGGAGACTCTTCCCGGCGCTTGTTGTAGCGCTCGGCGAGGTTTTGGACCTCCCGGCAATCTTCCAAACTGTGGATGCCCATTTTGTGAATTGGACACCACACCTTGGATTTGCCTCCGTCTTCTGAAGACGGTCGAGGTCGCTTTTCGGGGCGTGGCCCCCGGCCACCCGGAGCTGCAGCAGCTGCGACATTGGATGTACCGGCCGACGGCTTCTTCTTGCCGTTGGTCTTTTTCTTCTTCTTGCCGTTCCCGGAGGTAGCGGCTTCTTCTTTGGAGGATTTCTTGTTACCCTCCGGAGTTGATTTGGAGTGCATTTCACGGCCCTCCGCAGCTCTGGCGCACTTGTCAGCCAAGCTGAAGAGCTCCGTGACACTGGTAATCTCTTTGATTGCCAGTTTCTCCAACATCTTATTATCCCGTACTCCCTGTCTGAATGCCACAATGACAGAGGCGCTAGAGATAGAAGGAATAGTGTTGCGTACCTGAGAGAACCTCTGTATGAAGGATCGCAAGGATTCTCTCTCTTTTTGCATGACGGCAAAAAGATCCAGTTCGGTGCCTGGTCAGGTGTATGAACTCCCGAAGTTGGCGGTGAACTATCGGCACAACTCCTCCCAACTGTTGATAGAGTTGGGTGGAAGGCCCATAAACCAGGACCTCGCGGTTCCGGTTAAAGCCACAGGGAAATAATTGGCCATTACAGCCTCATTTCCTCCAGCTGCCAAAATAGCAGTGGAGTAGATCTGAAGAAATTCGGCGGGGTTGACAGTCCCGTCGAATTTCTCCGACAGATGAGGCCGGAACTTCTGTGGCCAATTGACCATGCGCAGATGCATGGCCAGGGCTGAACAGCCTCCTCCTACTCCCTCGGGAGCAGGAGTGCTTTGAGCCTCTCGTCTCTCACGAGCACGCTCAATATGGACTCGGCCGTCTCGCTGACGATACCGGCGATCAAGCTCCGACCGGAGGTCATGAGTTGAAAGCTTGGATACCGTATGGCTGCGTCGTGCCCCAGAGGGCAACGACGTCACTTGTTGTGACGCAGCTCGTCTCCTGTTGTTGGAGAAGTGCGGACCAAATCTACCAGACAAAGTCCACCGCTGCGACGGGGCCCGTCCTGAAGGAGGAGGACCCTGGTTGCTGATGCGGTCGGCTGCGGCTGCAACCAAATGTTCCACATCAGCTCTCCACTGCTCCAATGCATCCCGGGATGCATCAGGAGGTGGTGGACATTGAAGAGGAGCACGCGCTGCATGAAGCGCATGTTCCGGATTGTCATGATTCACCGACGCCGTGATGGACGCCGTTGCACCATCGCGTTGTCCAGCTTGGTTTGCTGGAGGAGGCGGCGGTGGTGGCTGTGTGACTCCTGCTGGCGCTGAGGCTCTTGCTGGTGGGGGCATATTGGAGGGATTGCCTCCAACAGCCTGAACAGCGGGTTGACCATTGGATGATCCAGCAGCGGAGTTCACCATTCTTGAAATCTTAGGCGCCCCTACCTGGCGCGCCAACTGTCGGTGGTTTTGATCCGGCAGATCTCCCGACACTGCTAAAGTGTTGAAGGAGTTTGTGGTTCGGTGTGGGCGCGCGGAGATTCAAGAAGGTGAAAATCAAAGTAATGTAGGAGACACGAGGATTTACGTGGTTCGGGCCGCCTGAGCGTAATACCCTACTCCACGGGTGTGTTGGTGTTGTATTAGCGGTAAGAGCTTGTCACGAACGCGTGGGGTGCGTATGATCGTTCGTGAATGTCCCTGAGTGTATCATCGGCCTGTCCTTTTATAGTACAAGGATAGGCCGTTACAAGCTAGCCTGGCCCGACATGTGGCCCCGACGGTTACTGGTATTGATACACGATTAATTGCTCTTAATGATCCTGTAACGGGCTTTGACAGCACCGTTACTGGTGTTAAGATCGTCCGATTGAGTGTCATTAATATGGTATTAATGGCACTTAACTGGGTCTTTAAGTTCTTGACTCTCCTTTGAAGATCCGAAGCCGTTACAAGGTCTTCCGGAGATTAGAAGCTGGAAGGTCCGACAATTTGACACGTGGCAGCTCTGGAGCTTGCTGTGGGAAGCAGGTAGCTCCGGGGCTACCAGACACGTGTCAAGTCCGGAGCTTCTCTCGGTCTGGGGTTAAGTCCGGAGGTGCCGTTTTGGTACGTGGTCCGGAGCTTCCCCCTTGTGGGAGGTAGCTCCGGGTTAGTCGTACACGTGGCGACCCAGGGATTAACCATGTTGGAGAAGCGGGTCCGGTCATGTCTGACAAGTGGGCCTCTGAGGGTCTTCAAACCAAGTAGATGGCTTTCCTTTGAGATTTCTGTAACCTCAAGGGGTGTATGGTTTTTAGGGTACTGACAATGTGGTAGCCACATCCTCATCAAGGTTTTCTGAACAAAGGTATGTGTTGAATTGTTTCATATACATATTTCATACTTGTAGCAAAATTATGATATCACTTAGTTCTTCTTGCCTTCACTCGAGGACGAGTAAAGGACTAAGTGTGGGGGAGTTTATTGACGGTCCTTAAGCACCACATTCTACTATCAATTCACCTCATAAAGTGCATGAAATTGAGAACACAACATGGTGGTAGGAGTTATTTACTAATGATTTCCACAAGTGTTGGTGCAATTTTGTACGAGTGAATTATGCCCATAATTAAAGGGATTTACAGGGACCAATCCAAGAAACACACCTTCCGACAATTTAAGCGCAAGCAAGAGGAGATATGGGCCCACTCGGTTGAGAAAACTAACTAAAAAATCACTAGAATCACCCATACCCATAATGGGGGCCCACGTATCAGTGTCGGGATGCAGTTTCAGGGTGAGGGGAGCCGCCAAAACTTCTTCTGATCCCCTAGTTCGCCCAAAGCATTCAAAGCGCCAAACTCGGTCATATTACACGTATTGGCTCCACACAGCTTGCTAATAACAATATCGACTGATTCCAGCGCATATTTGAGTGCCAAACTGACCTTTGGAGGGTATAAATAGGGGATAGAGGATTACTCTTGTCCACACACACCAAAAGCTTAAGTATAGTACTCCACTCCAAAGGTGTACCGCTGCCCAAGTGCTTAGAAAGTGGGGAGAGAGTGAGAAAGAGGAGTAGGAGGAGGCTCCGACTTGTCAGGCTACTTCCACTTAAGGATGGGGTTGGTCTTGTCGAACCCTTTACATCCTTGTACCTCGACGATCGTTTCCAATTCAAGTTAGGTACATGATTTCCATTTGAGTTCATTATTTATTGAATTCGAGCAAGTTAATTCCTTAGTTGCTTGTTCGTTCATCGCTCTATTGGTTTAGAGACCCTAGTCTTTGATTGAGAGGTTAGGGAAGTAATCGATAGTGTGGGCGAGGTATCTAGGCTTGATGTTACCTTTGATTATCTCGTAGTCCACGAGTTGTAGTGGTAGCTGGTAGGTAGTGACAGCCCTATCTATTCCTTATAATCCTCCATGTTCGGCTATAATGTAGGCTCTTTGGCGGGAGTCGCATGGTGTTGGTATTTCTTACAAAAACTGAAAAATCTGCAAGTGCACCGAAATACCGTTGTAGCACTTAGTATTCCCAAGGGTATCGAATCCAAGGAACGTGTGAGAGATCTTCTAGCTTGTTCTCCCAGGGACACACAATTTGTTTGGTAGGCAAGGATTTGAAAGGAATTCAATGATTTGAAATATAAGCCACAGTAGTCTACGACAGCTGCATGCTTCGGGCACGGGTTTACCCTTGGCAACACGAAGACGATTCCCACCATGAGCATGTGGCATAGCCGAACGTGGATGATTACTAAGGACGGATAGGGTTGTCACCACCTACTATCCACCTCTTCAATATGTGGATCTACGAGATATCCACTAATGAATTCTAACCTAAGTACCACGCTTAAGTTCTAATTCACAACTCTAATCATTTCGAGTGCAAAGCTACAACTAGAGCCTCTAATAAATTAAAGCAATGAACCAACAAGCAGTTACAAAAGTAACTACTATGAAATAGAAATTAAACTTGTACTGGATTCATAAAAGTTTCTTACTCGATTCTGGCAGAACTTCTGTAGAGTTACAAGTGTGGAAGAGGGACTTGACATTCCCAAGCCTCCTCCTCCTCCTAGCTCCTCCCCACTCTCCTTCTACTTGGCTGGCCACTTGAGCAGCTCTAAACCTTATGAGTGGAGTAGCAGTGCGATCTGCGCTGTTACTTCATCGCCCCTTTAAGTTTTCGTTGGCTCAGGTCGGGATCAAATGCGACGGTGCCTACAAAGCCTTGGGTGTAGTCGCGCTTGATATTGGACGCGATGGCTTCGGCAGAGAAGGTTGGTGAAGAGCGTTGGGAGAATATTTTCACCACAATGGATGAGCGCTGGCCAAAGATGGAAGATCGCTGGAGTAAGATGTTTGGGCAGATGGAGCATATGTCTCGTTGTCTTGATGAGGCAAATATGGGGCAGAAGAAACTGCTCGAACAGCAGGAGATCGCGGTGAATGTAGTGGATCAGGCTGGGAAGGAGCGTGAAATTTTGTTTCGGCAGGTGGCGGAAACAGGGAGGAGAGTGGCTACACTGACATTGGAGCACATGAGGGAGGATGAGGAGTTCTCTGATAGTAGGGATTTGAGGGAGTATAGAGGAGATAGGACAAAGGGTGAAGATCTTAGGACTTGGTATAACGGGGGAGAGCATAGGGAGAAGTACCGAGTGGAAGATAGGAAAGCGCAGTTTGGTCAGGACCGCAGAGATGTTCATCAGGGGTGAGACCTGATATGAACAGAGTACCACCTGGGGGAAGAGGGGAATATGATCATGTGAGACTTAGGAGAGATCCAGGAGGTGGAGAGAAGGGGCTGATCAAATTGTCTTTCCCCAAATTTTCAGGAGCACACCCTTCTATTGGGATCAACAAGTGTGTTGACTACTTTACGATCTATGGAGTGCATGAATCGGTGTGGGTGAGGGTGGCATCGATACACATGCAGGGTGTGGCTGCTAGGTGGTGGCAGGTGCAAAAGAGATCTGAATCAGTGGCATCCTTGCAACAGTTTGTGCTGGCTGTGAAGCAAAAATTTGGCAGCTATAAATATTCGAAGGCCATGTATGATTTGCTGAATCTGAGACAGACTGGGGGAATTGAGGAGTATATTGGAGAATTTGAGGAGCAGAGATACTCGATGGCAATGATGAAACTTTCTTTGTTACACAATTTGTGAAAGGCCTCAATGGAGATTTGCATGGATCAGTACTGTCTCAAATCCCAACTACTGTCGATAGGGCGACATTGCTTGCTCGTTTGCATCAGGATGTGCAGGACAAAGGGAAGTACAAGTTTCAGAAGCCTATGTTCAGTAACAGATTCAGTACTTCACAGAAGCCTGAAACGAAGTACATGGCACCAGTGAATGATCTGTCCAAAGAGAGGCAAGTTCATGAATACAGAAGAATGCACGGGCTCTGTTATACTTGTGGCAAAAAATTTGAGCCCGTCTATTTTTCAAGGTGCCCTGAAAGAATCCCACTACAGCTGAATACATTGGCAGCAGAGGATATGGAGTTAGTTCTGTCTAACGAGGTGTTGGAGAAATTTTTTTGAATAAAAGAGGGGCAGGAGGACTGCCATTCATTAAGAAGAGTAATAGGGATACATCCTAAGACAAAGGAGTTCTAAAGCCTGCATGAGTCACAGGCCCCAACCGGAGGCATACCCCTAGGTTGGATTACAACAAAAGATCACTGAGCTTGAAAGACCGACTAGTTATCTAAGAACAGTGATATCTTATCTGCCGTTTTTGCAGCCACTTGAGAAGGGGATGCAGTGAGGTTTTGGAAGGTCCTCTGATTTCTCTCTTTCCACAAGAACCACCAATAGTACATCAAAATGCCTTGCAGTAGCCTGGAGTTGTGTCTTCTGTATCGTAGTCGATAGTGTTAAGAGGGAGGTTTGTGTTGACCCGTGGAGTGAGTGCGCGATAACAAATTGCCGCTGGAGTTTGTGGAAGAGTGTCTGCCATGTTTCCTTTGCAAATGTGCAGTCAATCAGCATGTGGGTGGCATTTTCCGAGTGTTGATAGCACAGCCTATAAACAGGATCCACCGCCATACCTTTCAGATTTAGTACGTCCGCCGTCGGTGCCTTGTTCTGAGCCACAAGCCATGTGAAGAATTTGCACTTCGGCTCTGTTCGTGCTTGCCACAGGATTGAAAAATGGTCCCGCGGGACTAAACCAAGAAACTGCACTTCATATGCCGTCTTTGTGGAAAACTTACCCAACCCCGTCCACTTCCAAGTTATAGTGTCATTCATATCATTGAGTTGAATTGTGGAGACCGCAGCATAAAGGAGGATGAATTCATCTAGCTGCTCTCCTGAGTCGATGGTTCTGAGACTTCTTATCCAGTTGAGATTGGTGAGTTCATGATTAACTGACCTGAATTTGTTGCGTGCTAGTTGATATAGCTTTGGTGCAATCAGCTTTGGGGAGGAGCCGTGAAGTCAGCGAGCTTCCCAAAAGGGGGTGTTTCTACCATCTCCTATTTGGATCAGTGTTGAGGCAAAAAACAGGTCTCTATCAGTCTTTTCTTTGGCTTTCAACAGTGGCTTCCAAGGTCGAGCAGGTGAACTCCATCGTAGCCAGAGCCATCTTAGTCTAAGAGCCCTTCCAAAACGCTCCAGGTCCTTTATACCCAATCCTCCGTACTTCTTCGGTGTAGTATATTTTGTCCATCTCACAAGACAACGGGTATTCGAGGTTTGGTTTGGGCCGTCTCCCTTCCATAAAAAATTGCATCTATATCCATCGATTTGGTTGATTGCCCATTTGGGGAGTTTTAAAACTGTTAGGAAGTATGTCGGTATCGCTGATAGCACTGCCTTGATTAAAATCTCTCTACCGGGGTACGAAAGTAGTCTTCTCTTCCACCCTGGGAGCTTGTCCGCAATCTTCTACACCAGCGGTTGGATGTCACTTTTCGGCAGTCTTCTAAAGTGCAAAGGAAGGCCAAGATACAAGGTAGGGAGGTCCTTGAGGGTTTCTTGGCCTGGTATGACTGTAGATAGGTCAATGTTGTTGCCGGCTATTGGGAAGATTTCTGTTTTTTGCATATTGACCCGTAAGTCGATGCGTCTCCGGACAGTTCTAAGATTTCCATTGCCACCTTGAAGTCCTGCGCCCGGGGTTTGATGAAAACTGTCGTGTCGTCTGCGTAAAGGGAAACCCTGAAATTCAGACAATCTTTATGAATGGGCAAGAGCATACTGAGTAATTGTGCTTTGTTGAACATTCTATGCAAAGGTTCCATTGTGAGGAGGAACAACATTGGTGATAGCGGGTCGCCTTGTCTAACTCCCCGAGCGTGTGGAATGAAGGTCCCCGGTTCTCCATTCAAGATAAATGCCGAGAAGGAGGTAGCCCAAAGATTAGAGATCCATTTGCACCAACATCTCCCAAACCCCAGGAAGGTCATGATGTCTAATAGATATGGCCAACTTACCATGTCAAATGCTTTGGATATGTCTAGTTTAATGAATAGCGTTGACATTTACCGGCGGTGAACTATCTTGATCAGCTCTTGCACATAGACAAAGTTGTCATGTATGCTTCTTTGCTTTATGAAATCATTCTGGTTTACTGAGATGAAGTGATGCAGCTCCGGGGCCAATCTGTTTGCAAGTATCTTTGACATTAGTTTTGCGAAACTATGAATGAGGCTAATAGGTCTGAAGTCTCCAATATTGATAGCACCTTCCTTCTTCGGTACCAGAACCACAAAAGAGGAGTTTAAATTATGAAGCTCTTGATGGTTCGTTGTATAGAAGTATCGAATAGCTTCCATGAAATCGGTCTTTATGATGTCCTAGCACGATCGAAAGAATTTCCCGGTGAAACCATCTGGCCCCAGCGATTTCTCTTTCGGCATCTCCTGAATTATTCTATCAACCTCTTGTTCTGTGAAAGGGGTCTTCAAATGTTGGAGGGGTCGTGGTTGCCAGTCCAGGCTTGCCAGGTCTAGAGAACGGGATCTCTGCATTGGTGTGCCTAAATGCATACGAAAGTGTTGGTAGATTGCCCTGGCTTTATCTCTTTGGTCTGTAAGAAGTCCCTCTACCATTTGCAGGGAGTAAATAAAGTTCTTCTTTCTCCGCCCATTTGCGACGGTGTGGAAATACTTGGTGTTGATGTCATCCTTTTTAATCCAAGATAGTCTGGACCTCTGTTTTGCTCGGGATTTCTCAATAGCAGCTAGACCCAAAAGTCTAAATTTCAGCAGCTTCCGCAGATCACACTCCCTGTCAATCAACAGTCTCACCTCTTGCGCCACGTCTAATTGGGCAATGACCTCACGGCAGATTGCAGCCGCTAGCTTGCCTTGAGGGAATAGCGTTTTGGACCAAGCGACCAGTGCTTCGGCCGTGCACTTCAGTTTATGGTGGAGCTTCAGGAGTGGGTTATGGTCAGCATGAGTAGGTCCCGTCCAAGCCATCTTGATGCAGTCAAGGTAACCCTCCATCGAAGGCCAATGTGTTTCAAAGCGAAAAGTGTGCCGGAAGGATGGACGAGATAGAGCCTGCAGCATCAGTGGGGCATGATCCGAGATCGAAGTTGAAAGGGGGTGTAAAACCGGATTCGCATAGAGTTCTTCCCAGTTTAGGGTTGTAAACACTCTATCTATTCTTGTAAGTGTCGGCTCTCGTCTATCATTGGACCAGGTAAATTGTCTTCCGAGCAACGGTACTTCCTAGACCTCAAGATAATTCAGAGCTCTTCTGAATCTTCGCATGAGTCTCCTGTTAAGTCGGTTGTTGTTTTTGTCTTGCTCTCGGTAGATAAGAATAAAGTCACCCATTATCGCCCAGTCTGGTCTAACTAGATCCTTGAGTTGCTTTAACTCTCTGATGAATTGTTTCTTATCGGCTTCCAATTGTGGCCCATAAACCCCCGTTACCGTCCATTTGGTTATGGAGTTCACATCTGACACCGTAGCAGATATGGTATATCCAGTCCTGTGGACCTCATCAAGATATAGCCTATGTTCTCTCACCGCAATAAGAATACCCCCTCTGGAGCCAGAAGCCGGGAGGAAGCAGAACTGGTCTGCATAGTCCCTGCCAAGGACGTTCCTGACAATCTGTTGAGCGATGTTTTCTAGCTTCGTTTCCTGAAGGCAGACCAACAGCGGTCTGAATTGTTGCATCAATTGTCTCACTTCCTCTTGTCTCGCTATACTGTTAAGGCCCCTCACATTCCATGTCATGAATAAGTAGTTAGTAGAAGAATCATTCATTGCAGAAACTAGCATTCCAGTGACAAGGTAGGAAGAGGTAGCAGCTGAAACAGCAAACTGATATTCCAAGAGACGTCATCAATACCAGCCAAATAGGAAGCAAGTGCATTGTCAGCTTACACAGTAAGTGCATTGTCAGCTTACACAACAATCCTAAACACAAAAGCCAACCACCGTGGCCACCAACAACCCAGACCAAGCATGGACTGAACCAGCACAAAAGGTGTTGGAAAAATTAGATGAAGAAGACGATAAGTTGGAAGGACTGGAGGAGCTGTCTATTCATGCTTTGTCTGGGACAGAAGGGGACCAATGGCTACGCTTGAGAGCACTTGTTAAGAACCAGTTTTCTTGCTTTTGGTGGATTCGGGCAGCTCATCAGCTTTCATTAGCTCTCAGTTTGTCCTGCATGCTGGCCTCAGGCAGTAGTAGTGCTCACCTGTAAATGTGAAAGTGGCCAATGGGGACTATGTGCAGAGCACTGCTGTGGTAAAGGGAGTTCAGTGGTGGACTAATGGGGTATCATTTTTCTCACTTGGTTCATACAATGCTATATTGGGATACAACTGGTTAAAGGAGCACAGTCCGATGGTTTGCCATTGGGACAAAAAGTTATTGCAGTTTCAGCATGGCTCTGATAAGGATGCAGTTACAAGGAGTTTTGAGTACTGAACAAAAGGTACTCCCGGAGCTACCAGCAGAGCAGCTCGGCAAATGGATCCTTGGTAGTGAAGTTTGGGCAATGGCAGTGCTGGAACCACCAAAGACCCCTGAAACTTTAACTGAAACTGAAAAGACTGACAGTCGAGTCACTGATTTATTGGCTGAGTTTGCTGATGTTTTTGAAGACCCAAAGCAGTTGCCTCCATCACGTGCTTTTGATCACACCATTTCTCTGATACCTGGTGCAGTGCCAGTGACTCGAAGCCCTATCGTTACTCGCCCATGCACAAGGACGAGATCGAGCGCAAAGTACAAGCTTTACTGGAAGCTGGACTCATTGAGGACACAGGACAGCATGAGCCCATTTGCACTGCCTGTCCTGCTTGTCCAGAAGAAGGATGGCACATGGTGTCCATTACCGCAAACTCAATGCCCTCACAATCAAGAACCCCTTCCCTATGCATCTCGTTGACGAGATTCTGGACGAGCTTGCTGGAGCGCGCATCTTCACAAGCCTGGACATGCGCTTGGGATATCACCAGATACGGATGCGCGTGGGGGAAGAATTTAAAACAGTGTTCAAGACACACAGCGGACACTACCAGTTCCGTGCTCATAAGTTTTACGTTAAAATGTCCAAATGTGCATTTGCCAGGGATCAGCTAACATATTTATGGTATATTATATCGGGGGATGGAGTTTCAACTGATCCACTGAAAACAGAGGGAATGGCCACATGGCATGTTCCAACTTCTCTGACTGAGCTACGTGCTTTCTTGGGCCTCATCGGTTATTACCGGAGATTTGTGCGCAACTATGGAGTTTTGGCTAAACCATTAACATCTCTGTTGCGGAAGAAGGCTTTCCAGTGGTCAGAACAGGCGCAACAAGCATTTCAAGGATTGAAGTTGGCTCTCACTTCTAGCCCTGTTCTGGCACTACCGAGGTTTGATGAGCACTTTGAAGTTGAAACAGACGCCAGCGATATTGGCATGGCAGTTGTACTCATGCAAGGGGGACGGCCGGTGGCCTATCTCAGCAAGGCATTGTCAGAGAAAAATAGGCAATTGTCTTTTTTTGAAAAAAAAACATTACTGGCAATTCATTATAAGGTGAATAGAGTTTTGTACAAAAGGCGACAACCTGGACTTATCGGTTACAAATTATTACGGCCAAATGCTTGTTCCCTGCAGTGCACCACAACCGTAGTTCATCTTTCACTACCGCAATGACGTCCTCTGCTGTGCTTTCTTGCATTTGAAACACCCTTGCATTTCTCTCCCGCCATATCGCCCACATGATAGCAATTGTGACCGATTGAATACCTTTTTTCCGTGTCTTGGAAGAGGTTGCTGAGAGCCCATGGAAACACTCCATCATCAATGGATTTGCCGGCCAGGTTTCCGGATTGAGGGATGCTTCACCACTCCAGGCACTGAATGTCAATCAAATAGTCATCGGTAGCAGACACTCACGGAACAAGTGATGTACCGTTTTCAAATTACGGTAACACAATGGACAAAAATAGCCATTTAGCCATTCTCTTTGTTGTAGACGATCGGCTGTCCATATGCGATTTTGGAGAGCTAACCATAGGAAGATTTTATACCGTGACAGTGCCCAAACTTTCCATACTGTTGCAGAGAAGACAGACCGTGTTCCTCCTTCGAATTGCATGAGGTATGCGCTTTGGGCGGAGTACTCACCGGTCGTTGAGCTGACCCAACGGATCTCGTACGGGTCATTTGGCTCGAGCGATAAGTGTAAGTCATCCACCATAGTCCAGAGGCGAAGAAACTGGATCAGCTGCTCTATGGTGATGTTAGCAGCGCAGTCTCTAATTCATTGGTCATCTCTCAATGCCTCAGTGACTGTTCTGTTTTTTCCCTACATGCTCTGTACAGGGCAGGGAATAATATTGCTGGTGTTGTACCATGTAACCAACTCAAGTTCCAGAATTGGGCAAGTTGTCCATTCTTGAGTGTGACTTTAGTTGCGGTGGCAAAGAGAATTTGGTCGGTTGCATCCACTGGGAGCATCATGCTCTGTCCATTGAGCCCACAACCACCGAAGCCGGAGTGCGCGACTGAATCGTTCAAGATCAACAATGCCGAGTCCACCAAATCTTAGTGGTCAACGGACCCTAGCCCAACTGACTTTGCACTTGCCCCCTTGCACTTGTCGGGTGCCTGCCCACAAAAATCGACGTCTGATTTTGTTCATAGATTTGATGAAATTTTTTGGTGGCTTCAGGGCAGAGAGAAGATAGGTAGATAGTGAGCCTAAAACAGAGTGAATGAGCTCCCTTCTTCCTCCGAAGCTGAGGAACTTTCCTTTCCATCCGGCTAATCTTGAGGAGGCTCATGTTAGATATAGAAAGGAATATATATAGAAGGAAGAGAATTCTTATTCTAGGAGATGTGTCTCCTCCTTCCATTGGAGTTGCGCCTCCATTATTTCCTCCTTAATCTTAGGAGATGCGTCTCCTCCTTGATTCTAGCTATACGCTACATGTACTGTCCTTACACCTATATATATGGACCGTCCATGACCCTAGAGGTCATCCAACGCCATCTACATTGACATGGTATCAGAGCCAGAGGTCTCGAGTCCGAATCTTGGTGGGCACAATTTATTAAAAAAATAAAATTAAATTACAGCTGACTCCTATTCCATGTATGCGGGCCAAAGAAGCCTGCACATGAGGGGGAGTGTTGAAATATAAGTGAATTTCCTACCATCCCTTATGAGCTTAAGCTTTTGAGGGCAACTGGTCAGCGCATAGTAGCTTGACATGGTAACAGAGCCACGAATTTTTCTTTGAAGATGTCTACCTCGTCATCCTCTCCCTCCACCACCTCCGCTGCCATCTCCAGTCTTGTTACATCTTCCACCTTTGCCACTATCCCGATCCACCATGCCGTTACCACTCGTCTGAACAAAACCAATTTTACCCTATGGCGCGCCCAGATCCTCCCTTATTTGTGGAGTACGAAGCTTATGGGCTTTATAGATGGATCCATGACAGCACCACCAAAGCTCGTCACATCGTCGACTAGTGAGGCTGCCGATCTCATGCCAAATCCGGCATACGAGCGGTGGTATGACCAAGATCAGCAGGTCCTTAGTGGCCTTCTCTCCTCGATGACCGAGGACATTCTTCAAGATGTGACATCCGCTACGACCTCTGAATAGGCATGGGGACACCCTGCAATGCATGTTCTCCTCCTCTACACGCGCTCATGCTATCCAGATCAGAGTTGATCTCGCCACCACCAAGAAGCGAGACCTCTCTGCCTCTGACTACTTCCGCAAGATCAAGGGCCTTGCCTCCGAGCTGTCCGCTGCTGGTACTCCTCTTCGAGATGATGAAGTCATCGCCTACCTCTTGGCTGGCCTTGACCCAGACGACGACCCGTTCGTTACGTCCATGACCACCAAGAGTGAGGCACTCACCCTTGATGACGTATATGCGCACGTGATGTCCTTTGAGGCATGCCAACTCTAACATCAGGCTGAATTGCGCCTCAACATTGGTGCCTCTGCCAACTTCGCCGGGCGCGGTGGTCAGCAAAGACATCGTGGTCGTGGACGCTCTCGCGATCGTGGTGGTTCACATAATGGCAGGACTCGCGACCCTCCCAACCATGCTGGTCGGGATGGTTCTAGGCATCCTCTTTGTCAGATCTGCGGCCGTGAGGACATACTACAGTTAAATGCTAGTATCGCATGGATGAATTTTATCAGGAAGAGCAACCCTATGCTGCCATGGTCGTTACTTCCTCCTACAAGGTGGATCCGAACTGGTATACTGACACAGGTACAACGGATCACATCACCAGTGATCTTGATCGCTGTCGGTACCCTACGTACCGGGTACCGCACGATACTGCAACAAGTGCATGAAAGTTCCACCCGTCAGAGTCGAAGGCCCTTGCTGGTCTCACATGTCACGTTGCACCGGACCCGCTCCCCTCACATGGCTGGCTCCCGGGTTAACACGTGTAAAATAAGCCCGGAACAAAACTCCCAACCAAGGGAAGCTCCGGCGACTACACGTGTACAACAGCCCTGGACCTAGCCCCCGTCAGAGAGGAGCTCTGGTACTGACACGTGTACAACAACCCCGGACCTACTCTCCCGCAAGGGAAAGCTCCGGATATGCCACGTGTGGAGCCTCTGGACCTTCGTCACCAACAGAAATACAAGCCGATCATGACCATTACAGACATTCAAGGATGGTTAAGGCGGCAGTTACAAGGTCTGATAATGTGTCATTAATGCCATATTAATGGCACACGATCAGTGTACCATTAATAGTGGTAACGCTACCATGTAGGCACGTTACCACACTATTAATTGTACTTAATACTCTTTAGACATTGTATTAGGTCATTAAGCACGCCAGGGCCACATGTCGGGCCAGGCCAGCTTTGTAACGGTCAGTCCTTAGAACTATATAAGGGCTGCACCGCACGAGTAAAGGAGACTCATTCTGGGAGGTCGGATCCAGGCAATTGCGACCTGAACTTAGCGAACTCACTCGCTCAATACAATTACACAAACCCCGTGGAGTAGGGTGTTACGCTCAGGCGGCCCAAACCACGTAAATATTCGAGGTCACCATCTTGATATTGATCTTGTGTCTCCCAACCACAAAAGAACCTCTGCAAGCTGCTTCTCTGCAGGTCCGAGGGAAGTGTCGTATCCAACACTTCGACATTTGGCACGCCAGGTAGGGGGCAAGCGTTTGTTTCAAGATCACAAGATGGTAAATTCAGCTGTTGGATCATCCAACGGCAATCATGCTGAACAACCTGCTGGAGGCAACCCCTCCAACATTCAGCAACCAACAGGTGCCAACGCTCCAGCGGGCACTGTAGCACTATCTGCCGAGGCAAACAATGCCAATCAACGAGATGGGGCATCTGCATCGATCACTGCATCGGCAAACAACAACCCCAAGCATGCGCTCATTGCCGTGCGAGCTCTTTTGCAACATCCACCACCTCCAGGCGCACCCCAGGGTGCTATGGAGCAGTGGAGGGCTGATGATGACCATCTGGTCACAGCTGCGGCTGCAGGCATCAGCAACCAAGGTCCTCCTCCTTCGGGGCGAGCACCTTCACAATGACGAACCCTGTCCGGTCGGCTTGGTCCACAAGCCTCTCAACAAAGGAGGCGTGCCGCCTCCCAACAAGTGACTTTGTTGCCCCCGGGGCGCGACGCACCCATACCATCACCAGGATTCCGACCCATGACCTGCAGTCGGAACTGGATCGCTGCTATTGGCAACAGGACGGCCGAGTCCATATCGAGCGTGCTCGTGAAAGGCGAGAGGCTTGAGACAACCCTACTCCTCAAGGAGTAGGAGGAGGTTATTCTGCCCTGGCCATGCACTTACGTATGGTCAGGTGGCCACAGAAGTTCCGGCCTCACTTGCCGGAAAAATTCGACGGGACATTCAACCCCGCCGAATTTCTGCAAATCTACTCTACTGCCATACTGGCAGCGAGGGTGATGAGGCTGTAATGGCCAATTACTTTTCGATGGCCTTAACTGGGACTGCAAGGTACTGGTTCATGAGTCTTCCACCCGACTCCATTAGTAGTTGGGCAGAACTATGCCAACAATTCACTGCCAACTTCGGGAGTTCCTACACCCGACCTGGCAATGAATTGGACTTGTTTGCTATAAAGCAAACGTCCGAGGAATCGCTACAATCCTTCATCCAGCGATTTTCTCATGTACGAAATACCATCCCTTCTATCTTGAGCTCTTCTGTTATCGTGGCATTCAGACAGGGTGTTTGAGATAAGAAGATACTAGAGAAGCTGGCTATTAAGGAAGTTACCAGCGTCACAAAACTCTTCAGCCTAGCTGACAAATGCGCTAGAGCTGCGGAGGGCCATGAAATGCACTCCAAGCCAGCTCCGGAGGCCAACCAGAAGTCCTCCAAAACTGAAGCTGCTACCTCTGGTAGTGGAAAGAATAAGAAGAAGCCCAACGGCAAAAAGAAGTCGTCGTTCGGCGCTCCAACTACTGCTGCTGCAGCTCCTGGAAGCCAGGGGCCACGTCCCGAGAAACAACCTCATCCTTCGTCAGAAGACGGCAACAGTTCCAAAGCATGGTGTCCGATTCACAAGACGAATCGACATAGCTTGGAAGAGAGTCAGGAGGTCCAAAACCTTGTCGAGCGCTACAACAAGCGCCGGGAAGAATCTACTTTCCGTCAAAGGGAAGGAAAACAAAAAGGCAATGAAGCTCCGACTGAAGAGGAGCTAGGTTTCTAGGACCCTAAAAAGGTCTTGAAAGATATATACAACACTGTCGACGACGACTCTGACGCCTCCGACAATGAACGTCGGAAAACCCTGAACACCATCTATGGTGGTTCTTGGGACATCACCTCTTGTCGCATCCTCAAGACAATGCAGCGAGACATGGCCATGGTAGCTCCTGCTGCTAAGGCAGAACCACATCAGAAGTGGATGGATACACCCATCATTTTTGATGATTCATACTGCCCCCGAAACATGATCGGGGCTGGTCAACTTCCTTTGATGGTGTCACCCACCATTAAAAATATCCAAATCCACCATATAATGGTGGACGGGGGTTCTGGGCTTAACCTCATAAGCTTTGAAGCTTTCGTTAAGATTCAGCTCCGGCCTTCGGACCTTCACCCATCTCGACCTTTCTCTAGAGTAGGTTCGGGAACCATTACTCCTATCGGTTCTATTACACTCCCAGTGACCTTCGGGACCCGGGAGAACTACAGAATCGAGAAACTGGTTTTTGACGTTGCGCAGATCAGCCTGCCATTCAATGCCATATTGGGTAGGCCAGCTTTATACAAGTTTATGGCCGCTGCCCACTATGGTTATTTGGTGTTGAAGATGCCAACACCTACGGGCGTTCTCCGGATCCGCGGAGATCATACTGCAACGGTCACCGCACTGAAAGAACTCTATATGCTTACCACAGCACAAGAGGAAGCATCCGGTAAAGAGCCAGCTGTGAATCCTCCAAGCATTCACCACAAAGGCCCTACCTCCGCACCTTGTGTGCAACCAAGGGGCGACGCCGACATTCCCGCCAAAGTCGTCCAAATTGGTTCCGATGCTGCTCAGACTACCTGTATATCGGGGGGTCTAAACAACAAATAGGAACTCACGCTCATCACTTTCCTTCGGGCTAATGTTGGCGTGTTTACCTGGCAGCCATCACAAATGCCTGGGATCCCTAGGGAAGTGATTGAGCACAATCTGAAGATTTACCCAGACGCCCAGCCTGTACATCAGAAGCCCTGGAAGCAATCAATTGAGCGACAAAACTTCATCGACGGGAAATCAAAAAGTTGCTTGAAGCTGGATTCATCCGGGAAGTCTTCCATCCAAAATGGCTGGCAAACCCAGTTGTTGTACCCAAGGCCGGTGGGAAGCTTCGGATGTGTATTGACTACACCACCTTAAATAAGGCATGTCCAAAAGATCCATTTCCACTACCTAGAATAGATCAGATAGTGGATTCCATCTCCGGGTGTGAACTACTGTGTTTCCTAGATGCATATTCTGGATATCATCAAATCTAAATGTCTAAGGCATATGAGGAGCATATTGCCTTCATAACAGTAGATGTATTGTATTGTTATACTGCCATGCCATTTGGTCTCAAAAATGCTGCTTCCACATTTGTGCAAGTCGTGTACAAAACATTTGGAGAGCTAATTAGAGACTTGGTGGAGGTGTATGTTGATGACATCGTTGTGAAGATCAAAAACAAGGAATCACTTCTTGACAACTTACAAGCTGTCTTCGACAAGCTGCACACTACGCGTACCAAGCTGAACCCGAACAAGTGTGTCTTCGGGGCTAGCTCCAGGAAGCTTTTGGGTTTCTTGGTGACTCATCGAGGAATCGAAGCAAATCGGGTGAAGATCAAGGCTATAGAAGAAATGCGGCCCCCAACCCGCATTAAAGATGTCCAAAAGTTGACTGGATGTCTAGCTAGGTCAGTCGGTTTATCTCAAGACTGGCAGAACGGGCGCTACCCTTTTTCAAACTCTTGAGGAAGTCCGGACCATTTCATTGGTCTGAGGAAGAAGAAAAGGTGTTTCAAGAGCTGAAGCAGCTCCTCACCACACTACCAATTCTGGTAGCTCCGAACCCTGGTGAGCCTTTACTGCTTTACATTTTGGCAACTACAGATGTTGTCAGTATGGTCCTGGTCGCGGAAAGACCGGAGCCATCCCCAATTCAGGAGTCTAGACCCCTCTGGGAGGGTCCGGAGCTACTTGAAGGCGAGTCTAGGGACCAACCCTCAGGCACAGATCTTCAAGGCGAGATGCTGGAGGATCAACCTCCTTCGAATGAAAGAATAATTGCTGCTCAACAATAACATCTGGACCCCTCCGGGAGGGTCCAGGTTGATGAGGAGGAAGCTTCGGGCCCCTCCGGGAGGGTCCAGACAGTCCATTGTCTAGTGTACTTCATCAGTGAAGTACTCCACGACGCCAAGACAAGATACATTGAGGTGCATAAACTGCTTTACGCAGTTCTCATCGCCTCAAGAAAGCTTCGTCATTACTTCCAAGCCCACGAAATATAAGTAGTAACCTCTTTTCCACTATGTGCAATTTTGCATAACCCTAATTCTACTCGGAATATTGCAAAGTGGGCAGCGGAGCTGGCAGAATTCGATCTAGAATTCGTGTCAAGACAAGCAATTAAAAGTCAAACCTTGGCTGACTTTGTGGCGGAGTGGACTCCCTCTCCATCAAACTCTGGGGGCACAGTGAGCAGAAACCAGAGCTAAAAGTTCCGGTATTCATTGAGCCTCACTGGACCCTCTACTTCGACGGCTCCGTGCAGAAGCAGGGGCCGGAGCTGGAGTCCTTCTCCTAGCTCCGACCGGAGAGAAGGTTAAGTATATGGTACACCTTGATTTCAAGGCAACCAACAATATGGCGGAGTATGAAGCCCTCATCTATGGACTTAAGGTGGCACTATCTTATGGTGTCAAACAGCTGTTGGTGAAGGGAGATTCACAACTCATTATTAAACAAGTGAAAGGTGAATGCTCCTGCAACAATTCTCAATTAGCTGCTTATCTCCTTGAAGTCCAGAGGCTTCAGAAGGACTTCGAAGCCCTGGATCTCCATCATGTTCAGTGCCTTCATAACTCTGAAGCTGATGAACTCTCGACGAAAGCTTCAACCGGAGCTCCGGCTCCTGACGGAATCTTCGTCCGGAGGTTATCAAAACCAACAGCTCAGCCTGCCGAACTGAGCGAAGGGGGCGAGACCAGTACCTCGAAACTGGCGGTCCCGGTGGCCCTGTTACCATGGCGTTCACCAAGGGTCGTAGGTTCTGTCGGAAGCTCCGGGCAACCTAGCACGCAAGACTCAGAAGCTCAAGTTAGCTCCGATGCATGGATCTCGGAGATCCAGAACTACTTGAAAGACAATATCCTTCCTGAAGACAGTGTACCCGCTGACCGGATTGTCAGGTTGGCTAAAAGATACACATTGGTAGAAGAGGATCTCTACCAACACGGTGCCAACGGCATCCTAATGCAGTGCATTAAAAGGGAAGAAGGTCGTGATCTCCTGGCGGAAATCCATGGAGGCGAGTGCGGGAACCATGCATCTTCTCGCACGCTGGCTGGTAAAGCCTTCCGTCAAGGTTTTTACTGGCCTACAGCACTTTAGGATGCGGCTGAGCTAGTGAAGAAATGTGAAGCATGTCAGTTCCATGCAAAATAGATTCACACATCGGCTCAATCACTGCAAATGATACCTCCTACATGGCCATTCGCTGTGTGGGGCACGGATATCTTGGGACCTTTCCCAAAATCCGTCGGAGGTTACAGGTTCCTATATGTCACCATCGACAAGTTCACCAAGTGGTCGGAAGCAACTCCAGTAGTAACAATCAACAAACAATCAGCAATCAAGTTCTTGAAGTCCATTATATGCAGATTTGGAGTTACAAACAAAGTCATAACTGACAACGGAACTCAATTCACAAGTGCTGCATTCCAAGAATATTGCGAAGACCTCAGCATTCAACTTAGCTATGCCTTAGTAGCTTATCTAGCAAGCAATGGCCAAGCCGAGAGAGCAAATGCAAAAATCTTAAAAGGACTCAAGACACGCACTTATGAGCGCTTAAAAAAGCACGGAGCTAACTGGATTGAAGAGCTTCCGTCCACATTGTGGGCGAATAGAACAACACCTAATCGGTCAACTGGGGAGACTCCATTCTTCTTGGTGTACGGAGCTGAAGCAGTCCTTCCTCCAGAAATCACCTTGGGGTCCCTCCGGGTCCAGACCTTCGACGAAGCCACGCAGGACAAGCTCCGACGTGAAGACCTTGACCTCATCGATGATGGAAGGGGCCAAGCAGCTGTTCGGAATGCACGTTATCGCCAAGCGCTTCGACGCTACCATCAAAGGCATGTGCGTGATTGACAACTTGAAGAAGTCGACCTGATGCTCCAAAAGATACTAACTCGTGAAGTCATGAACAAACTTTCCCCCAGCTGGCAAGGTCCTTTCCGAGTCATTAAAATATCCCGACGAGGATGCGTTCGCTTGGCAACAATGGATGGGATCCCACTTCCCAATCCTTGGAACATCGAGCACCTCCGTAAGTTTTATGCTTAGAATCACGGAGGTAAGTCTGTAATTACACACAATGCATGTTGTAGAGTCATCACACAGAGTCGAGCAAGTCCTCCGGGAGAACATCCGGACCCCTCTGGGAGGGTCCGGGAAGTTCAAGTAACACTTGACACAGTCACAGTACTAAAAGTGTAACTACTTGCTATGGGCTAGCACAAGGTGTATAGCACATTTAGCTTGGTCTAGCACCCTAAGTGTGTCCTTGTCTCCCTTGTAATCCGGACCTATAAAGAAAGCATTGTTGTGTAAAAACGGACTCCACGTGCATTTACTTTTTGTACAAGGCTCAATATGTCAAATTCTTTTTACCCCGCTTGTCTATATAAAGTTGTGGAAATCTTTTTGAGTTTTGTTCCAACTACTTCACATGCATTACAAGCCTTATTGATAGTCTTTTTGGATCTTAACACCGCCACATAGTCTACTTGCCTGAACGCCAAGCCAACATAGGTCCGGAGTGTGCTATCGACTTAGTCTGGTCCTGCACCCTAAGTACGTCACTCTATCTACACCCCGGCAGGCCTCAGAAGAGTGAGTACTAAAAAGGCATGTGAATCTAGGAAGATTCTATCGAAACACTTGTTATCATGTTCAATTTCTTCAGATCTAAAGTTCAAATAAGAACAGTAAGCCACAACCAATTTATAGACAAGAGGACGAATTTTACTTCCTCTCTTGCCTTTAATGTGCAGGAAAAGCAAAAATTCATAGTGATAGTGGACGACACCAGAGCTACTAAGCTCTGACATGTCCCAAGATAGGTCCGCCGTCAATATCTAATATGTTGATGCTGGAGCTACCAAGCTCCGACCATTCTAGGGGGCCTGTCTTCGACGCTTCAGAATTGAAGACTTCAACATACTATCATAACCTTTGGTACATGTACACACCTCAATTGTACACATGTACTAGGGGCCAACAAGACACGATGACATAGTATATTGAAGACAAAGTGAAATTCAAGACAAAAAGGAGGATTTCATTAATCAGAAGAACTGGATTACAAAATTGAGATTACAAGGGACAAATCCAAGCTACTGGAAGACCTAAGATCTGCGGAAGAATGAAGCCACTTTTTGGGCAACTTCTTGGACGCTAGCTTTGGCGCCGTCTTCCTCTTCAGCAACGGGACCCTCGAGCACCGGGTCCAGTGGGAATTGGAGATCTCGGCTTACATAACACGTCAGCACATATTCTGCGACGTTTGTAGCCAGAGTTTCCCCCTCTGTCTCCAGATGATCCGCGATGATGTCGCCCATTGCATCAAGTTTGCCGCCAGCACCGTTGAGGGCCACCAGCGCTCGGTCCAGATCCTACTCCGGGTTGTTCGGACGTATTGGACAGAAACCCAGCGGTGTCAGAGCATCATTCGCCCGTCCGAGGAAGTCCCACACTTGAATAGCTTCGGTCTCCTTCAGGCTCCACAGCTCCTCCGGTAACCTCCGGGCGGCCGCAAGCTCCGAACCTTCACAGGCAAGTCACTCAGCCAACTTAGCATGCTGCTGCTTGACTTCAGCAACCTACTTCTGCTGGTCGGCCAACTCCGTCTCCTAGAGGTGGATGCGGTTCCGCCTCTCAGCAAGGTCTTTCTCCCTGCCCTTGACTCTCTTCTCCCTAGCGGCAATGTCAGACTCTCTTTTCGAAAGCTCTTGCCCCACCTTCCACTTCTGCTTCCTCTCTTCCTCCTTCCATAGATCCAGCTTTTTGCTGCGATCTGCCAAATTTTTCTCACCCAGAGTTAACTTCTGGGTGACCTCCGCCTCTCTTCTCACCACATCCTCCTCTTGCCCCAGGAGTTTTTCCTCCCTTGCCTCTAGGTCCGCTCGACGCTTCATGAGAGTTTCATTCAACTCTGCAAGCTTTTCGTAATGCTCATCAGCAGCGTCACGTCTCTCTTTGGCTTGCTCCAGAATTTCCCTGGAGTTAGCATCGAGCGCCCGGATGGCGGCCTCCTTCTCCTTCATTAACTTGTCTCAGTACTCTAACTGGGCCTTCTCCCCCTTGATCCATTCCTTTTGGTCAGCTAGCCTCGTCTGAGCAAGCTTGGTTTCAAAATGGAGTCTGCCGCGCCAAGGCCTCAAGGTGTTGCACTCCTCCTCCAAAGCTTTGCTCTCATGTTCGAAGGCGAGCTGGACCTGCCTGAGGCTTAAGCAGGCATTGTCTATGGACAACGCCAGGGGGGTAGGTTCTGGGCCTGCTGGGACCATTTCCGCAGGCTCAAGCAGGTTCTCCGTAACAAAATGGGGTCCCACTCTACAATAGTGGTCCCCTATACTTCTGCGGCGCTGGGGCCGCTCTCCTGGAGCCCTTTAGTGGCAGCAGAAGAACCCATAGGGGGGGACTTCCACCTCCGGAGCAGGTGAAGGCACTGCTTCCGGTTCTTCAGTCGACGGCCCCGAGGATGAAGGACCTGTCGCCGGTCCTGCAGGCTGCTCTAGCTCCAGCCCTAGTACCTTCGGGACCACCACTTCTGGAGAGCAGCAGGAGCTTCAACTGGGGCCTCAACCTCCACTGGCTTGGGCCCCAGTGTGGAAACCACCTCCGGCACAGCTGTCGGACCTCCAACCTCCTCTGGCTCAGCAGCCAGACCCTCGACCACCTCCGGCTCAGCCGCCGAATCTTCAACTATTTCCGGCATAAGGTTCGGAGCCTGGGTGATCTCCGGCTCAACAACCGGGGCTTCAGCTACCTCTGGCTCAACAGCCAGAGCTTCGGCAACTTTCGGCTCGGAAGCCGGAAGTTCTAGCGTCACCAGTGCTAGAGCATCAGCCTCTGCCGCCAGGGGTACCTCTTCAACTTCCCTCCTGGGATCCAGCGCTACCACAAGAGCTTTAGGTGAGGACTCCGAGTCGAGGCTCACGACAGCTGGCGCCAGAGCTGCTGCGGCTTTCACCTTCGCTTGACGAGGAGGATCAATAATCGAAGTCGGAGCTTCGATAGGTGCAGCCCCAACCATTGCAACAGGCGTTGAAGCTCCGGGTCCCTTCTTCGACACCCTAAAAGTAAAGGGAAGAGAAGATTAAAGACACATCCAAAAGAAAGATTAACATTTCAGAGTGAGCAATCAATGCTTACCTTGGGATGCTACTGAAAGTGCATCTAGAACTCCCTTGTGAGTTTTGGATGATTTATGACAAGCAATTGGGATCCTAACCTCTTTGTTGAGATGAATGCAGGCCTATAATAGAAAAATGAGCAAAATACCAAAAAGAAGGGATGAAGAGGAGCAAAGTGGAAATGAGCTCAAGGAAAAAGAGTAGTAGATTATATTGTATGGAGTGTGTTAAGGAAACACACCCCAAGAGCTCAATGATAATTAAACACACACATTGCACTGAGTCACATAGGACCGGACTAGTCCGATCACAACCGGACTAGTCTGATAACCTTTCTGCACCAGATCGGACAAGTCTGATATATGTCAGACTAGTCCGATATCTTTCTGACTAGAATCGGACTAGTCCTCCCCAGTGCGGACTAGTCCTCAAAACTCTACACAAGTCACACAAAATTGGACAAGTCCGTTATCAACCAGACTAGTCCGATATCCTTTCTGATCCACTTCGGACAAGTCCGATGTTAACACAGACTAGTCCGAAAAATCCCACTGATCTAAATCGGACAAGTCCTACAAGTGCGGACTTGTCATCCAAAACACTTAGGGTTTCACATGTCCGGACAAGTCCGATGGACATCGGACTAGTCCGAAGATTTCCAGTAGCGAGATCGGACAAGTCCGTTTTCAGCCGGACTAGTCCGATATTTCGGGACACTTAGGGTTTGCTACACACAGCACACAGGACTAGTCCGGTGACCACCACGGACTAGTCCAAACTTTCTGAACCCTAACGGTCACTTTTAGAAACCCCATATAAATAGAGGTGCACGGCCCACTTTTACACTCTCTTGAACCCTAGCGCCGTCACACCTCTCAAGAGCCTCAAAAACGACCTCTCTCCATGAAATTAAGTGCAACATCGTCCAATCCTTTGAGGATTCACTCTAGATCATTGGAGAGACACTTGCGACATCACATTGAGCTCTTGGTTTGATTCTCTAACACACTATTGCGTTTCAATTGTAACTTTTGAGTGTGTTTTGGGTGGCATTGTGTTTTGTAATCTAAGGGAGCTCTCAAAGTGTGAGATCGCCCCTTGAATTTGGTTATTCACCCCTTTGTGATTAGTAGAAGAGGATTGGCCTTCGTGGCGATCCAACGAGGGTAGGGTTGGAGAAGACCCGGTCCTTTTGTGGACTCCTCAACGTGGATGTAGGTGGCCTTTTGTGGTAGCCGAACCACGGGATAAACACTTGTGTCTTGTTTTAGTGTTCATCATTCTAATTGATCAACTCAATCTAGGGTTTCATACACATTATTCATCTTTCGTTAAATTGTTGAACATAAGACTTAATTGTGATATTATTAAGTAGATAACTATTAAACTGTTGTTTGATTCTATATTTCTGTTGTACACATAAAGGAATCAAACCAACCATTCAAGTTTAATCAACTTAGTCCGTGAACACCGGACTAGTCCGCACTTTACCGGACTAGTCCGATATCTCTGGTATTAAACTGGTTGTTGAGTGTTGCAGGATCCGACAATATTCAAAAAGGCATATTCACCCCCCCCCCTCTAGGCCTACATTCAATTGGTATCAGAGCCATTTCTTCAATAAAGAGTCTAATCACTCGAAGAGAACATGTCGGAGATGAAGGACGCCCACAAAATCAACAATCAAGAGGAGGCTAACAACGACAAGATTCAAAAAGTGGAGAAGTACCTCGAAGCCATTCAAGACTTCGAGGACGACGATGAGGAGACGCTGGAGCTGAAGGCACTCCTCAGAAAGAAGGCACTTTTCAAAGGGAAAGCGAAGGTTGAAGAGAAGAAGAAGGGGAGTAGTCACACCGACTACTCCCGATATCCTTTTAACTATGATCGTCTAAATTCCAATAACAACCATTACTTATCTATCCCACTTGGAAAAGCCCCACACTTCGATGGAAGTGATTACTCCATGTGGAGGCAGAATATGAAAATGCATTTGATTTCCCTCAACCCAAGTTTATGGCATATTGTATGCACAAGGATAGATATTCCGGATGACGACGAAGAGCTCACCCCAAGCCAAGAGCAGGCCATTCATAGAAACGCTCAAGCCGCAGCTGTAATCACATCCTCACTCAGTCGGGACGAGTTCACCAAGGTGGATGGACTCGAAATTGCTAAGGAGATATGGGATACTCTGCAAACTGCACATGAAGGTGACCGGCATGTGCCTGAAGCAAAGATAGATGATCGAAGGCGAACTAGGAAGATTCGCAATCGAGGAAGATGAGTCACCTCAGGATATGTACAATCGATTGAAGACACTAGTCAACAAAGTCCGATCATATGGGAGCAAGAAGTGGAATGACCACGAGGTGGTAAAGCTCATCCTTAGAGCTTTTATGCCTCGCAATGTCACGCTATGCTCCATGATTAGAGAAAGACCCGGATACAAAAGGATGACTCCGGATGAATTGCTTGGTAAAATTATCAACTTTGAAATGATGGAGAAACAAGCAAAGCACGCCAAGGAAATTGCCGACCTCACCTCGGCTAAGAAGAAAGGAGTTGCCTTAAAGTCCACCCTCAAGCCTCTATCCAAAGAAGCAAGATAAGCACAACTGGAGGAGGACAGTGATGACGAGAGCAGTGAGCTAGATGAAGAGGATTTGATATTGTTCATGAAAAAGTTCAAGAGAATAATGAAGAAAAAACAAGGGACAAAATAAAGTGAAGGCAAGTACAAGGAAAGAACGAAGCCAAAATTGAGACGGGCGTGCTATAATTGTGGTGAATATAACCACTTTATAGTGGATTGCCCATATGAGGAGAACAAGAAGAAGACTAAAGAATCCAAGCCTCAACCTAAGAAATTCTTCAAGAAGAAGAAACAAGCCGAACAAGCGCATATTGGGAAGGAGTGGGACTCAAACGATGAGTCCTCATCATCCGATGAAGAAGAGATGGCTAGCATAGCCATCGAGAGCACGTCCAAGAAATCTACACTCTTCCCTACACTCGGTCCAAGAAAGGGAAATGGCACTTGCCTTATGGCAAAGGAAGGTAAACGCAAGGTAAACATCAAAACCTCTTCCATCCATTCCTACTCTAGTGATGATGAAATGGATAGTGATGGTGAGGATATGTTTAGTGGATTAGATAAGAAAACTGCAACAAAAATGAAATTTTTACTTGACCAACTTGTTGAGAAGGAGAGATTAATTGATCGTCAAGAGGACATGATTATCTCCCAAAAGGAGGATATGTCGAACTTGACAAACTTCTAGAGCTTGAAAAGGAGAAAAACAGTTCACTAGAGCTTGAGTTAGCTTCAAGCAAGAAAGCTTGCTTGGAGTTAACTGACTCAAATGTTGCAATCAAGGACCAACTTGCTAACTTGATCAAGGTCAACAAGATCCTTGAAGTGCAAGTTGAGTCACTCAAGCTGAGTGAACCTTCTTCCTCTTCAAACTCACCTTCTAAACCCACTAAAACTGAATTTGCTCATATGTGCACATGTAGTAAAACTGACACCAGATTGAAAGGGAAGTCAACCTCCACAAAGGATAAAAATCCTACCCAATGTGGCATATTTGACAAGGAGAAGATCAACTATGCACGTAGTGCATACTTGGTCCAAAGACCTCCAAATGTCAGATATGGCATTGGTTACTCCTATGATGAAAAGCAGCATGCTGGAAGTAATAAGAATAACAAGGGAAGGATTTCTTTGTGAAGGGAAGACCCTCTCAAACTGGTAAGTCGAAGAATAAAAACTTGAACTCACACGAATACCGGACTAGTCCAGTTGGTGTCCGGACAAGTCCGGTCCTCCGGACAAGTCTGACCCCTCACACTAGTCAGGCTGATAAACAACAGCAGCTTTTATTTAAAACGCTTGATGCCTCCTATGTGTTAATGAGAAACAACCTCGGCAAGGTCTATGCTTATTATGTTGGGCCACGCCATAGGAACACAAAATCCCATGTGTGAGTGCCCAAATGTATTGTAACTAACCTCGAAGGACCCAAGCAAGCTTGGTTACCTAAAACCAAAGCATAATTTGTTTTTGCGGGCCTATTCCACCGGTGGATCCAAATGGGTGCTAGACAGTGGGTGCACCAACCACATGACCGGAGAAAGGAGGATGTTCGTGGAATATGAAGAGAACGAGGACCCAAACGAGAGCATCTACTTCGGAGATAATAGTCAAGGAAGGGTGCTCGGTACCGATAAAATTGCAATATCCTCTGAACACACGCTTTCTCATGTTTTACATGTTGAATCTTTAGATTATAACCTGCTGTCCATATCTCAACTATGTGACAAAGGCTATAATTGCTTGTTCACTAACGAGGGTGTGACCGTCTCTAGGAGGAGTGATGGTTCCATTGCATTCAAAGGTATGTTGAAGGGAAAGCTTTACCTTATTGACTTCAACAAGGATAAAGCCGAACTCGACACATGCTTGATTGCAAAAACCAACATGGGTTGGCTGTGGCATAGACGGCTAGTGCATGTTGGTATGAGGAATCTTCAAAAACTCCTCAAGGGCGATCACATCCGCGATTTGAAGGATGTTGTTTTTGAGAAAGACGGGCCTTGTAGCGCGTGCCAAGCCGGGAAGCAAGTTGGAGCACATCATCCCGCAAAGAACGTCATGACTACAACAAGACCGCTCGAACTACTTCACATGGACTTGTTTGGTCCAATTGCTTACATAAGCATCAGCGGTAACAAATACGGTTTAGTTATCATTGATGATTTTTCTCGCTTCACTTGGGTTTTATTTTTGCATGATAAGTTAGAAACACAAGGAACACTCAAGAAGTTCTTCAAGCGAGCTCAAAACGAATTTTCATTGACAATCAAGAGTATTCGAAGCGACAATGGCACCGAATTCAAGAACACACAAGTGGAGGAGTACCTTGATGATGAGGGCATCAAGCACGAATTTTCAGCGCCATACTCGCCACAACAAAACGGAGTTGCCGAAAGAAAGAAACGAACACTCATTGAGATGGCAAGGACAATGCTCGATGAGTACAAGACATCGGATCGATTTTGGGCGGAAGCGATTAACACCGCTTGCCACGCCGCAAATCGACTTTATCTTCATCGACTACTCAAGAAGACTCCTTATGAGCTACTTACCAGTAACAAACCAAACATTTCCTATTTTCGAGTTTTCGGTTCTCCATGTTATATCCTGAACAAGAAGCCTAGGACTTCAAAGTTCGCTTCGAAGTACGATGAAGGTTTCTTGCTTGGTTATGATTCGAACACTTACGCCTATTGTGTTCTCAACAAGGCCTCCAGACTTGTTGAAATAGCACGTGACGTAGTGTTCGATGAGACTAATGGCTCCCAAAAGGAGCAAGTTGATCCATGTGAATTAGGTAAAGAAGAAGCCCCATGTCAAGCATTGAAAAGAATGACTCTAGGCGAAGTTCGACCACAAGAGCCACCTTCACACGTACATGAGGAAAATGAACCACAAGAGGAGACCATCAATCAAGGGGGGGCTTCAACACAAGATCAACCACAAGAGTACGAATATGATCAACAAGTCAATGAAGGCAACCACTTAGGGGGAGAAGCAGACAATCATGAAGACACAACTCCTCGAGTGCCACACCCAAGAGTACACCAATGCGTCCAAAGGGATCACCCAATCGACAACATCATCGGTGACATCCAAAAGGGAGTAACCACTAGATCTCGCATAGCTAACTTTTGTGAGCATTATTCGTTTGTATCCTTTTTGGAACCACGCAGGATTGAGGACGCATTGAAGGATCCAGAATGGGTGGTGGCAATGCAAGAAGAATTGAACAACTTCAAGCAGAACGAGGTGTGGGAACTTGTGGCAAGACCCAATGCAAACATCGTCGGCACCAAGTGGGTCTTCCGCAATAAACAAGACGAACACGGGGTGGTGATAAGGAACAAGGCACGACTTGTGGCCAAAGGGTACTCACAAGTCGAAGGTTTGGATTTCGATGAGACTTTTGCTCCAGTAGCTAGGCTTGAATCTATTAGAATATTACTTTCATATGCTACTCACCATGATTTCAAGTTGTATCAAATGGACGTGAAAAGCGCTTTCCTCAATGGACCGATCAAGGAAGAAGTGTACGTGGAGCAACCACCTGGGTTTGAAGACGAAAAGTTCCCCGACCACGTATTCAAATTGCGTTCGAGATGTCAATGATGGGAGAACTGAAATACTTCTTGGGATTCCAAGTGCGACAACAAAAGGAAGGAACGTTCATAAGCCAAACCAAGTACACGCAGAACATACTTAAGAAGTTTGGCATGGACAAGGAAAAGCCCATAAAGACCCCCATGGCAACAAATGGCCACTTGGATCTCAATGAAGATGGACCTAATGTCGACCAAAAGGTATATCGCTCCATGATTGGATCTCTACTCTATTTATGTGCATCTAGGCCAGATATTATGTTAAGTGTATGTTTGTGTGCAAGATTTCAAGCCAACCCTAAGGAATGTCACTTGACAGCCGTAAAAAGAATCTTGAGATATTTAGTTCACACACCCAACCTTGGTCTTTGGTACCCAAAAGGCTCAAAATTCAATCTCATTGGTTACTCCGATGCAGATTATGCCGGGTGCAAAGAAGATAGAAAAAGCACCTCCGGCACATGCCAATTCCTAGGGAGATCCTTAGTTTCTTGGTCCTCCAAGAAACAAAATTCCATTACCCTATCCACAGCCGAAGCGGAGTATGTTGCAGCCAGGAGTTGTTTTGCACAACTCCTTTGGATGCGACAAACTCTAAGGGATTACGGTTACAATATAAATCGTATTCCTCTCCTTTGTGACAATGAGAGTGCCATTAAAATTACCCACAATCCAGTTGAGCACTCTAGAACTAAACACATAGACATAAGACATCATTTTTTGAGAGACCATTCCATGAAAGGAGATATAACCATCTCACATGTCAACTCCCAAAAGCAATTGGCCGAGATATTCACCAAGCCACTTGATGAAAAGCGTTTTTGCGAACTCCAAAATGAACTAAATATCCTTGATTCTCGGAGTGTGGCTTGAAAAGTTGCATACCTGTATGAATCCTTCAAAAATGTTTATTGAATTGTGAAAATCATCCCTCTCAATTTTTCTCGAAAAACTATGTCAATTACTAGATCTTGGTGAATTATGATCATTGTTTGGTTGTTGTATGCTTACTGGTCAAATTCATCAAGATTAATTGATTTGTTTTGCCCCTCTATTCTCTATTTATGAACCTTCAAATATATATGAATGGGCTATGAAAATGGTGACCACGGACTAGTCCGTGGTTACCCGGACTAGTCCGCCCTTGCAGACTAGTCCGCTGAGTGCCGGTTAGGCCGGACTAGTCCATTAGACCACGGACTAGTCCGATATAGCTCTCTGGATGAGTTCGGACTAGTCCGGTCATCTTCGGACTTGTCTGATTTTTCGTGTCCATAACCCTAGCCGCCACCAAACCCTAATTCCTCTCATCCCCACTCTTCCTCACGCACTCTCTCTCTTGCGCTCGAGTTCCCAAGGCGATTCATTGATCCCTCCATCAAAAGGGTGTGCATTTGGGCAAAAATCAAGCTTGACCTCATGCGGATTGAAGCTAGCGGACTTGTCCGGGCTCCAACTCCCTAATCCTCAAGCTTCAATCGATTTCTTCGGTATTTTTCTTCCAAACCCTAGAAATCTTGTTTTTCTCCATTGTTGATCGAATAGCCTAGCATCTTTCACTAGATACATGCTTCCTTGATGTACTACGTGCATGCTAGACTTGTTATGCATTAGGAATCAACCTTTGTACAGTCTGTTAGGTTTTTGAGGATGAACATCGAAATAGTCCGGTCCATGCACGTACAAGTCCGGTCCCCCGAACTAGTTTGTGCCTGTGCACCGGACAAGTCCGATGTTTTTGAACTTAAAACCTAATTCTTAAATTCCTCAATGCACTTCCTTGCTATCTCTTCATACCTATGCCTTGTATCACTTATATTCATTCTTGAAAGTGATTCTCAGATCATGTCGAGCTCAAATGATGAAATCTCCGACTTTGAGGCCGAGATGGACCACGAGGTGGCACCTCGGACCTCGACGGGTCTTGGCAAGAAGCGCCAAGAAAGACCCTCCGAGCCTGCTCCTTCCCCTCCTCAGGTTCGGAGGAAAGTGCTAGCGAAGAAGCCAGCCTCCAAGGTGCCAGCTTCTAAGGCTACCGCGAGTGGTGTCCCTAGCTCGGCAAGTGCCCACCAAGCAAAGGGCAAGGGCAAAGGGATAGCGACGGGTCCAGTCGGGCCTCTGAAGCTGCATGTTCCCAACGAAGGGGTCCGGGACCCTACTGAGGAGAAGTTCAATGGCAAGGGCAGTGACTCTGCCGCTAAATTCAGAAGCATTGACTGGTATGGCAGGCCGAAGCAAGCTGCAGATGGAAGGTTCTAGTGCAACTTCCATGTCGACTTCTACAAATTGGTATACTTTCCAATGAAGACACCGGTGGTGCGCAGTCAGTGAATTGACTGGGCACACCTTGAGAGGAAGAGGTGCTCAGCTTTTGATGAAGTGATTGCAGCAGCTGAGAGACATGGCTTGAAGGACCTATTTTCCTTCAAGTACAACTGGAATGATGAAGTGGTGGCTCAATTCTATGCCACCTGCCACTTTGCAAGTGATGAGGAAGAAAGAGTCACTTGGATGACTCATGGATCCAAGTACACTATTTATTATGAAGAGTTTGCTAGAATGCTACATCTTGACACCTCCAGCAATGATAATGTGGTCATCCACAATGTTGGTGTCATCGACAAAGAGAGGATGAAGTTTCTCTATGAGCCAAATTCAAAGTTCATCCCTCCCTCCACAAAGAACATGAAGCCATTCTTTGTGGTGCTGAACAGGGTCTTGAGGAAGACCATTGCCCCTAAGGATGGGGATGCAGGTGTACAAGGGTACCTCCGGACCCTAATGAAGATCATAAGCAAGGACAGAAAGTTTGATGTGTTTGACTATATATGGAATGATATGGTCAACATCTCCAGCACCCCCAACAGGTCGTGTGGTTATGCTCCCTATCTCATGTTTATGATTGAGAAAGTCACAGGGATTGAGTTTGTGAAGGATGTGGAGCATACTCCCTTGAGGCCTCTGAAGCCTCAACCAGTGAATGTCCGAGCTGCTCCTTCGCCGGCCTCCAGTCCCGAGGCACCGGCAAGATCAAGTGAAGGTGCCAGAGCTGTCCCTACTTCTAGGGAAGCCCCTCAAAGAGGATCAGCTAGTGGGATCCTCAAGTATTTGGCTGCCATATTCTCCTCCTGCAAGAAGGTCGAAGTGAAGACCCACAAGCTCAACCAGAAGAGAAAGGAGGATATGAAGTACATAAAGGCCAACGTGAAGCAAATCTGCCAAAAGCTGGAGATCGATCCCATTGGATCTCCAGTGATCTCTGAGGACTCTGATCCAGACTACACTGAGCTCGTGCCCTTGAACCCCTCCGAGCTTGCCTACTTTGGCATTGGGGGCTCGAGTGGCTCCATCCCTCCTCCTTCTCCTCCTCGTCAAGCTGATGATGATGAAGACGAAGACGACGACGAGAGGACCGACAGTGAAGAGTGAAGACCCTAGGACCCTCCTCTCCTTCTTTTTGGTGTCTTGATGCCAAAGGGGGAGAGATTGAGGGGGAGTCTTAGCTTTAGCTGTAGGATGCGAGGAGAGAGCTCTTTTTATCTATCTTTGTGTTTGTAATGATTTAACCGTTTTTTCTAAGTTAACTTTGATTCTGTGATGCAATGCTTACTTAATTTGAGAAGCTTTTGTTAAAATCTGTAATTTTGCTCCTGGAATGACATATGTGCTTTGTTTTGGTTGATTAATGCAAATTATGTCACTTTCAATGTCTTAATGCCTTAGTTATGCATCCCACCAAAAAGAATGCACATATGGATAATTCTTTCACTATTTGATGTATTTTTGATTCATATGTGCATACTTTATGAAAGTCTCAATTTTTGTCATATTTTGTGAAATCTCAATTGGTTGTCATCAATCACCAAAAAGGGGGAGATTGAAAGTGCATCTAGGACTCCCTTGTGGTTTTTGGATGATTTATGACAAGCAATTGGGATCCTAACCTCTTTGTTGAGATGAATGCAGGCCTATAATAGAAAAATGAGCAAAATACCAAAAAGAAGGGATGAAGAGGAGCAAAGTGGAAATGAGCTCAAGGAAAAAGAGTAGTAGATTATTTTGTATGGAATGTGTTAAGGAAACACACCCCAAGAGCTCAATGATAATTAAACACACACATTGCACAGAGTCACACAGGACCGGACTAGTCCGATCACAACCGAACTAGTCCGATAACCTTTCTGCACCAGATCGGACAAGTTTGATATCTGTCGGACTAGTCCGATATCTTTATGACTAGAATTGGACTAGTCCTCCCCAGTGCGGACTAGTCCTCAAAACTCTACACAAGTCACACAAAAATCGGACAAGTCCGTTATCAACCGGACTAGTCCGATATCCTTTCTAATCCACTTCGGACAAGTCCGATGTTCACACAGACTAGTCCGAAAAACCCCACTGATCTAAATCGGACAAGTCCTCCAAGTGTGGACTTGTCATCCAAAACACTTAGGGTTTCACATGTCCGGACAAGTTCGATGGACATCGGACTAGTCCGAAGATTTCCAGTAGCGAGATCGGACAAGTCCGTTTTCAGCCGGACTAGTCCGATATTTCGGGACACTTAGGGTTTGCTACCCACCACGGACTAGTCCGAACTTTCTGAACCCTAACGGTCACTTTTAGAAACCCCATATAAATAGAGGTGCACGGCCCACTTTTACACTCTCTCGAACCCTAGCGCCGTCACACCTCCCAAGAGCCTCAAAAACAACCTCTCTCCACGAAATTAAGTGCAACATCGTCCAATCCTTTGAGAATTCACTCTAGATCATTGGAGAGACACTTGCGACATCACATTGAGCTCTTGGTTTGATTCTCTAACACACTCCTGCGTTTCAATTGTAACTTTTGAGTGTGTTTTTGGTGGCATTGTGTTTTGTAATCTAAGGGAGCTCTCAAAGTGTGAGATCGCCCCTTGAATTCGGTTATTCACCCCTTTGTGATTACTGGAAGAGGATTGGCCTTCGTGGCGATCCAACGAGGGTAGGGTTGGAGAAGACCCGGTCCTTTTATGGACTCCTCAATGTGGATGTAGGTGGCCTTTTGTGGTAGCCGAACCACGGGATAAACACGTGTGTCTTGTTTTAGTGTTCATCATTCTAATTGATCAACTCAATCTAGGGTTTCATACACATTATTCATCTTTCATTAAATTGTTGAACATAAGACTTAATTGTGATATTATTCAGTAGATAACTGTTAAACTGTTGTTTGATTCTATATTTCCGCTGTACACATAAAGGAATCATACCAACCAATCAAGTTTAATCAACTTAGTCCGTGAACACCGGAATAGTCCGCACTTTACCGGACTAGTCCAATATCTCTGGTATTAAACTGGTTGTTGAGTGCTGCAGGATCCGACAATATTCAAAAAGGCCTATTCACCGCCCCTCTAGGCCTACATTCAGCTACCACCCCAGTCGCCTCGGAACCTCTTCTTCTGAGGCCCGAGACTAGAAACCACCAAGTCTGGTGAGGCAACTGCTCCGGACCTTGGTTGAGGAACACTCGCAGCCGCCGGAGTTCTTTCGGCTGGAGCTTCCCTTCGCCGGGAAGAACCCCCGGACTTGGAGCTTCTAGCCGGCATTGCAGCCAGGGTCGACTGCTTGGAGCTGACGCCTCTTGAAGACATTTGCACCGGAATAGGGGTAGTAGATGAAGACCTCCCCCTCTGGGGAGAAGCAGCCGTCGTGGAAGGAGCGGGCCTGACAGACCTCCTGTCAGCGTGCTTTAACTTCCTCTTTCGGTTGGAAGGCTCAGCTGGCTCTTTGCCCTTGCCTTTGCTGATGTCCTCAGTCCTTCGGCTCGGGGCAGAGATAGGACCACCCTCGGAAGCTCTGGGGATTGCCAATCTGGTGTTCGGAAGCCTTTCCATCTCACCAAGATCGTCAAGCACCGGCATGCTCCTCCGGAGCTCCCTGCTGAACTGCGCCTCCATGTTCAGAGGAAGGAAAGCTGCCGGTTGAGTTAAGTCGTTGTCTTCGACATCAATTCCATGCTGGAACTTCTTGAGATGAAGCTCCAAAGGTGCGCCATCCAAGTTGGATTTCAGACCGATTTCAATTCGGTCTTCATCCATCACGCTGTTGAGGGCCCACGCAAGCTTCTTCCTCTTCTTCAGCGGAGCCCACCTGTTGACTAGAAAGTTGCAAAAGACCATCTGGGGGTCACTTCACCTTCCACGCATTCGCAGATCCTGGTCAAGGCAGGGTTGAAGGCCTCTGACAGCACCAGAACCACACTCCATGCGTCAGTGTCAACATTTTGGAGACCGTCGGTCAGCTCCAACTTTTCGTGCTCCTCTGCCGTCACAACGATCCAATCTTTCTTCCAGTCGTCCCACTTGCCGGAAGGAAACGACCTCAAGTATTTGTAGGGGCATTTCTTGCGCTTCATGAAATAGTAGAAGCCAAGAAATTCAGACCAATTCCTAGTGGTGTGGATGGTGAAGAAGGTGCAGAAAAGCTCGACGTAGAGGGGAATACCCAGCCACATCTCGCAGAAGTGGATGAGTTCGACACAAGAAGAAGAGAATGGAGGCCAAGGTGGTACGGCTGCAGACCATAGAAGTCCAGCAGCATCAAAAGGTAAGTTGAGAAAGGTGGGATCAACCCCACCATGGCGTACGCAGAGAAGTACACCATGTCGCCGCCGCGCTCCTTCTTGAACGGGAGCTTGCCAGTGCGGACCAGATGGATGAAGGGGTCGCTGGACCACCCCATGTAGGTCCGGACCTTCTTCAGATCATCATCACTCTTGAGGCGGCTCTTGGGGAGACCCAACTCCATCACGGCAAAGTGGAGCAAAAAATGGAAAGTTAGGCAGAGTTTGGGAGGCTCTGAGCGCAAAGATGATCGAATGCGTAAAGTTTCCTCAATTCGTGCGCACTTTCCTTCTTAAGTAAGCCTCTGCGACGCTTGGATGGAAACCGTAATAAGACCAAGAGTACTTTTCAAAAATCTACCCATCAATGGCGAGTGGGCCTGGGGCTACCCGACGAAGGGATCGAGGTCCTTACCTATGGCCAACCATTGCCATGATGAGCGGCAGGATACCCAAAGTCAGCGCTCTGACAGGGCGCGCGGAATCGATACGGTTTTCGTATTGGGAACCGACGACCTTCAATTGCGTGAGATCTGCACTCAAAGATCTCATCTGCTGAATTCATAACAAGCCACACGCCAAAGGTTCACCCCCGAACCGCCACTCTATCGGCGCATCAGAGGACTTTTTGAAGATCGAAGCACAGGAATCGAGAATGGCCCCACCTCTGGCATAAAAACTTAACCCAAGGGGTTTCTCCCAGAGGTGGATCCGGGGGCCACTGTCGGTACCCTATGTATCGGGTACCCCACGATACCGCAACAAGTGCAAAAAAGTTCCACCCGTCAGAGTCGAAGGCCCTTACTGGTCCCACATGTCATGTTGCACCGGACCCGCTCCCCTCACATGGCTGGCTCTCGGGTTAACCCGTGTAAAATAAGCCTGAAACAAAACTCCCAACCAAGGGAAGCTTCGGCGACTACACGTGTACAACAGCCCCAGACCTAGCCCCCGTTAGAGAGGAGCTCTAGTACGGACACGTGTACAGCAACCCCAGACCTACTCTCCCGCAAGTGAAAGCTCCAGATATGCCATGTGTGGAGCCTCCGGACCTTCATCACCAACGGAAATACAAGCCGATCATGACCATTACAGACATTCAAGGATGGTTAAGGCAGCAGTTACAAGGTCTGATAATGTGTCATTAATGTCATATTAATGACACACGATCAGTGTACCATTAATAGTGGTAACGCTGCCATGAAGTCACGTTACCACACTATTAACTGTACTACTCTTTAGACATTGTATTAGGTCATTAAGCACGCCAGGGCCACATGTCCGGCCAGGCCAGCTTTGTAATGGTCAGTCCTTAGAAATAAAAGGGCCGCACCACACGAGTAAAGGAGACTCATTCTGGGAGGTCGAATCCAGGCAATTGAAACCTGAACTTAGCAAACTCACTCGCTCAATACAATTACACAAACCCCGTGGAGTAGGGTGTTACGCTCAGGCGGCCCGAACCACATAAATCTCTGAGGTCACCATCTTGATATTGATCTTGTGTCTCCCAACCACAAAAGAACCTCCGCGGTCTGCTTCTCAGCGGGTCCGGGGGGAAGTGTCGTATCCAAAACTTCGGCAATCGCCTTGCTCTGCGCGAACGATATCACGGTGGTGAAACAGTTCAAGTCGGCAATAGAATAGAATTGCAAATTATGCATTATGGTTCTTGTTCAATTAATATTGGCACTCGCCCTCTTGCTCTAAATTAAGTTCTTCATGTTCCAGAAATCTCCAAAAATCTTCTATATGTTCATAAACTTGCTCGTGATAATAATGTTTTTTCTTGAATATCATCCTTACTATTTTCTTATCAAGGATCGTGCAACAAGAAAGCTGCTCCTGAAGGGACGATGTGAGTCTGGTTTTTATCCAATCACACCATCTGATATTGTGACCCTCAAAAAAGCCCTCGTCAGTGTCATCGCGCGCCCGGACCAGTGGCATGCCAGCTTTGGCCACCCTGCCACTCAAGTCGTCAAGTCCATTTTAAATATCATAGTCTGCCATATTCCAAGGAGTCAAACTTTTCAGTTTGTAATGCATGTCAGTTAGTCAAAAGTCACCAATTACCCTATAATAATTCGATTCATCATTCTACTGCCCCTCTTGAACTTATTTTTTCTGATGTATGGGGGTCTGCTCCTATTTCTATTGGTAGATATAAATATTACATCAGCTTCATAGATGATTTTAGCAAGTTCACATGGATTTTTATGATGCATGACAGAGCTGAAGCTCAACGTCTTTTCTTGCATTTTCAGACTCATGTAGAACGACTGCTTTATACAAAAATTAAATGTGTCCAATCTGATTGGGGTGGGAAATATCAGATACTTCACAACAAATTTTTTCGGACGCTTGGAATAGCTCACCATGTGTCTTGTCCCCATAGCCACCAACAGAATGGGTCTGCTGAACGGAAACATCGTCACATTGTTGAAACAGGTCTTGCACTTTTAGCTCGTGCTTCGATGCCTATAAAATTTTGGGATGAATCCTTCATGACAGCCACCTATCTTATCAATAGATTACCCACCAGAGTTATCGATAATTTGTCATCTTTAGAGCGTCTCTTCAAAATAACACCAAATTATTCTATGCTGAGAATTCTTGGTTGTGCTTGTTGGCCATACCTTCGACCTTATAACAAACACAAATTATCCTTTCGCTCCAAAGCTTGTGTCTTTGTTGGATATAGCTTTCTCCCTAAGGGGTACAAATGTTTTGATATGGACTCCGGTCACTTCTATATTTCACGTGATGTCATTTTTGATGAATCAAAATTTCATTTTTTGACAAATCATTTATCCAACGTTGGTGTTCAATCTATTCCTACCATAAGTACTGGCAGTAACAGTTTTTTGAACACTAACCATATGCATACTTTGTTTCCTATCAATACTGCAGCTATAAATCATATTGCTGCAGAAAATCTGGTGGCAGAATCATCTCCATGTTCAGCACCCACCACCACAGATGCTCTGCAGACCACGGGATCATCGCCCGCTTTAATCCAGGCTGAATCGTCGCCTGCCTTAACGCAGGCTGAATTGTCGGTTGCTGATGGGGAATTCAACCAAGGCATTACAGATGCTCCGGATCTACGTCTTGACCAGACACTCGGTGATGACGTTCCTTCCTGCTCTACACGTTCCTCGCCGAGTTATGCGCCTGAAGGACAGGACCTTCATGCTTCTGTGCATGCTGACGAGTGTGGTCAACCATAGGCTGCTGCTCAAGTGAAATCTACTCATCCATACGGAACACGACTTCGTCACAATATTCGGCAGCCAAAGATTCGCACTAATGGGACGGTAACATACTCTGTTTTCCGGAAATCTAATATTGAACCATCTTCTCATAAAATTGATATGAAGGATCCTCGTTGGTATAGTACCATGAATGATGAATTTCAGGCCCTTATCAAAAACAAGACATGGCATCTTGTTCCTCCTCGCGCTGGTCTCAATATTATTGATTGTAAGTGGGTTTTCAAACTAAAGCACAAACCTGATGGTTCTATTGATCGGTACAAGGCACGATTGGTGGCAAAAGGTTTCAAGCAACAGCATGGTATTGACTATGGTGACACATTCAACCCGGTAGTCAAGTCTACTACCGTTCGCCTCTTATTGTCATTTGCAGTATCTCGTGGTTGGTCTCTTCGGAGAATTGATATTCATAATGCCTTCTTACATGGTGATCTTCAAGAAGATGTTTATATGAAACAACCACCCAGTTTTGTTGATTCACATCACCCCGATTATCTCTGCAAACTAGATAAATCACTTTATGGTCTCAAACAGGCTCCAAGGGCTTGGTTTTCTCGCCTAAGTGGTGTACTATTGCAGTTGGGGTTTCAAGCGTCTAAATCTGACGTTTCACTATTCTTTTTCAACAAAGGGGGAGTTCAGATTTATATTCTTATATATCTTGATGACATCATTATTATTACCTCTTCCTCATTGGCGACAAACCTTCTACTTCATCAGTTGCAAGCCGATTTTGCGGTCAAGGATCTTGGTAATCTTGGTTATTTTCTGGGCATAGAAGTACATCATACTTCTTCTGTGCTCATTTTAACACAACATAAGTATATTCGAGATCTCCTGATTCGCACCAACATGGAGAACTCTAAGGGTGTTTCAACCCCTATGCTACCCACAGATAAATTGTGCCTGCATGGTGGTGAACCTCTCTCAGCTGAAGACACTACAAGATATCGAAGTGTTGTTGGTGCGCTACAATACTTGTCCATGACACGACCTGATATTTCATTCTCTGTGAATCGAGTGTGTCAATTCCTCTCTACCCCAACAACTGTTCACTGGGCGGCCGTGAAACGTATATTGCACTACTTACGTGAGACCTCTGATTTTGGCTTAAGCATCACCAAGTCTGGTTCTTTCTTCCTAAGTGCCTTCTCAGGTACCTGATTGGGCCTGTAATCCGGATGACCGTCGCAACACAGCAGGTTATGCTATCTTTTTTGGAGGCAATCTAGTCTCATGGAGTTCACGAAAACAGTCAATTGTATCTCGTTCAAGTACAGAGGCTGAATACAAAGCAATCGCCGATGCTACTGCTGAATTAATATGGATTCAAGTCTTATTGGGAGAGCTTGGGATTCTTCAAGTACGACCACTAAGCTTGTGGTGTGACAATATTGATGCCACCTACCTAACAGCTAATCCCATCTTCCATCGTCAGACCAAGCACGTTGAGGTGGATTATCACTTTGTACGAGAACGCGTTGCGAGCGGGCAACTTGATGTTTGCATCATTTCCTCCAAAGATCAAGTAGCTGACATTATGACAAAGCCATTGACACTTTCAACATTTCATCATTTTTGTCGCAATCTGAACTTAGTTCCACATCGTCCAGATTGAGGGGGATGTTAGATATAGAAAGGAATATATATAGAAGGAAGGGAATTCTTATTTTAGGAGTTGTGTCTCCTCCTTCCATTGGAGCTGCACCTCCATTATTTTCTCCTTAATCTTAGGAGCTGTGTCTCCTCCTTGATTCTAGTTATACACTGCATGTACTATCCTTACACCTATATATATATGGACCGCCATGACCCTAGAGGTCATCCAGCGCCATCTACATTGACAGCTCGGTCATGAACTGGTTGCAGGTGTTCCATTCGCAGGCTCCCTGGAGAGAGCGGCAGCCCGAGATATGTGACCGGCCAGGGAGGACGTTCACCGTTGAAACCAGCTAGGACAGCATCCAGGTTTATTCCTTGGCACTGAATTGGCATAACAGAGGATTTATCCCAGTTGACTCTCAACTTTGTTGCTTCGACAAAGAGTCACAGGAGTTCCATCGTTGCAAGCACATCACTTCTTGTTGGGTTTATGAACAAAGCAACATCATCTGCGTACATGGACACTCGCATCTGCCCGCTGCGCCCAGCAAGTGGGGTGAGGCAGCACTCTTCCGTCGCCAGGTGGAGTAAACAATTCAGACTGTCAATGGCTAGGATGAAAATATGTGGTGATAGTGGATCACCTTGACGGAGGCCTCTGGCGTGCTGAATCGGCGGCCCTGATATTCCATTTAATTTGACTGACGATGTAGCTGTCGCCCAAAGGATTGTGAGCCCATTCCGCCACCTTGCTGAAAAACCTTGGTGTTCAAGAAGTTCTAGCTTGTATTCCCATGATATGCTGTCAAAGGCCTTGGAGATATCTAGTTTGAGAAGCAATGCAGGTTTACCCATGCGGTGGTATTGTCGTGTTTGATTTTGGACGCACAAGAAATTTTCCTGGATGGTACGTTTCTTGATGAAAGCCGTCTGCACAGGGGATACTAGCTCATCGATTTTTTGTGCAAGCCTGCTGGCCAATACCTTAGACACAAGTTTGGCAAAGGAATGTATTAGGCTTATAGGTCTAAAATCAGGTGGTGATTCAGCTGCTTCCTTTTTAGGCAGCAGTGAGATGATTGCTCGGTTGAGCTTGGGGAATGGTCCAGTGTTCAGACTGTGAAAACACTGGAAAGCTGCAAGTATGTCGTCCTCATTCACCGGCCAACATGTCTTGTAAAAAACTCTTGTGAAGCCGTCAGGCCCCGGCACCTTCTCTGTTGGCATTGCTTGAATGTTGCTCCATATCTCTTCTTCCGTGAAAGGTTGATCAAGAGCGCCAGATTGTATCGAAGGTAGGTTTAAGGCATTCCAGTTCAATGTTCGGGAGCGCTGTTGGCGGGAGCCAATGATACCTCTAAAATAAGACAGAAGGGTATCATCTGTGTGGCCATGCGTCCAGACGTACTGACCATTGCCTTGTTTCAGACAAGTGATGAAATTTTTTCGGGTCCTGCCTTTGGCTTTGAGATGGAAGAATTTTGTGCATGTGTCACCATGCCGGAGCCAGGTAATTCGGGACGCTTGTCTTCTTCGCGAGCGCTCTATTGCCGCGAGGCCAAGAACTCTAACCTTTAATTCTTTGTCTCAGCTGCCTCTCCTCTTCAGTTAGTGTTCTTTGTTCTTGTGCTTTCTCCAATTGATGGATCACCTCAACGGCAATATGCAATTGCAGACGTGCACTACCAAAAAGTCCTCTGCTCCACTTTCGTAGTGTCTTGGCGGTGTGTTGCAAACGATGGTGCAGTATGTAAGTTGGTAAAACCCCCCTCGCTGGATGGGCCCAAGCCTCCTGTACAACCTCTACAAACCCCGGGATATTGACCCAAAAGTTTTCGAATTTGAAAGTTCTTGGCCTGCTGGGACTTTGTTGTGAAGCGAGCAAAACTGGACAGTGATCTGATAGGGATGAGGAGAGAGCTTGCAGACTGAAATTAGAGAAGGCCAAATCCCACTCTGCAGTGCAAAATGCCCGGTCCAAGGGCACCAGAGTGGGATGTTGGTGTTCATTGCTCCATGTGAAACGCTTGTTCTTCAACTCCAACTCGATCAACTCTTGTTGGGTGCATTTTATCCCATTGAAACACCCCTTCACAGCCATTCAGGTGGCCCAGCAGCTATTGGATAATATGATCAAGCATCATGGTATGTTGAAGACAATGATATCAGATCGAGATCATATATTCACTAGCAATGTATGGAAGCAGTTGTTTGCCCTCCTCAAAATTCAGCTTTTGCTAAGTACAGCTTACCACCCCCAAACCGACGGACAGAGCGAACGTGTAAATCAATGCCTTGAACAGTTTCTGTGATGCTCAGTTCAGGATACACCACACCAGTGGAAGAGATGGCTGTCCATTGCTGAATATTGGTACAATAGCTCTCACCATTCTTCACTAGGATGCTCCCCGTTTAAGGCATTATATGGATATGATCCGGACATCTTGGCCATTCCTCCTCTGCCGACGGATACCGAGGCATCAGTAGCTGACCTGCTGAAAGAAAGGGCTTCACTTTCAGAGATGCTTAAGCGCCATTTATCTACTGCTCAAAACCGTGTTGAACAGAAGTCTGACAGAGGCCGCACTGACCTTGAGTTTCAGGTTGGCGATTCTGTTCTACTCAAGCTTCAACCGTATGCTCAGACTTCTGTTGTGTATCGAAGTTGTCCCAAGCTTGCATACAAGTACTTCGGGCCATATAAAATTCTACCGCGGATTGGCAAGCTCGCTTATAAACTTGATCTCCCGAAATCAGCTAAGATACACCCTGTCTTTCATATCTTTCAACTGAAACCTCATTTACCAGACTATCGTCCAGTATTTTCTACATTGCCTTCTACATTTGAGCTGGATCATGAGAAGTTGAAGCCGAAAGAGATCATTGAGCGTCGACCTGTGAAGAAAGGAGGCCATGTTGTGCCTCAAGTCAGAGTAAGGTGGACACATTTGGCACCGGAGGGCTCCACCTGGGAGGATTACTATGTCCTGGAGAAGATGTTTTCTGATATTCGTGTTTGGAGACAAGCACGATCTGCCGACGGGGGAGCCACCCCATCACTGGGAAACTAAGGAGTCGTGGGGCTAAGACGTGAACATGAATAGTTGGAGATGTCGGGGGAGCAAGACCCCCGAGTACGCACTTATGCCGGCCATCTTGAGTCATTCATCCCTTACTCTATGTTTTCATTTGAGGTAGCAACACAACAACCTGATGGACAGGTAGGCACCCCAAACTCAACACTGGCCCCAGAAGTGAGCCGAAAAACTTACCCATCTTACCTGGACCTGCTGGTCTGTGGGTGCAGCGCCACGGGTGACGAGGAGGCACCGCGCGACTTGGAGTTGGTGCTGGTACGACTCAGAAGAAAGGCACCAATTCAATTGATCGCCGGTTTCTGAAGACATCATCGATTCGAAATGGCACCGGTTACGAGGAGTTGAAGGCACGCAATACGCTCTGCGACCCTCCAGTCCGTGGGTCCACCACGACGTAGTTGCCAATGCAACGCGCCCTAATGGCCACGATCGTCTCGGCAACTGCATGTGCTCTGAAACGCTCACTCACAACCTCCCCGTCGGGCGCTACAAAAGGTCCTAACCTTAATAACCCTTACCACCTCAACGTTTCCATTTCGTCTCCTGATCCTCTTGTTCGTGTTGTTCTCCCTGCAAATTGACAAAATAGAGTTGCATTGCTGAGGGGGGAAAAGAGAAAGAAGAAAGAAAAAACTACCCTGTCGTTGTCTTTGACCGCGTTGCCGCTTTGTCAATGGCATGGTGGAGTCCGTCCTCCTTGTGCCCGGGGAAGCTTGATGAGTTGGTTACCCTGGGTCTGATGTCGTCCGAAGATCGCCAGCTCTCCCATTGTCCTGGTGGTGAGCTCGTCCCTTGGCCGCGGGATGGTGAGGTGTGTCCTTCCTGTCCTCCCACCATCGAGGCTTGGCGCTTCTGCCAACGAGGTTCCTTCGGGGGCTCCTGAATGAGTATCAACTGGAACTTCATCATCTTATGTCGAGCTCAATACTCTGTGTCTCAGTCTTTGTCACCCTGTGTGAGGCCTTCCTTGAAATGAACCCCCATTTTCTTCTTTGGAGGTATTTCCTCTTCTTCGAACTTTCCAAGAATCTGGTTCCCCCTGTTGGTTCTGTGTGCGTCGTGGCTCGGCCGTAGCTGCCTCGGTGCTTTCATCTTCCTCCGTCGGACTCTCCTGAGGACTAGCACCGGGAGTGGTTCTACCTTTGGAACACGGAGCCCGGCCTGCCGAGCTTTACCAGCAGGGCACTGACGCCTTCGGAGCGTTGGCTCTTGGGGTGTTCATCGAGGGATATGCGCCGTCTGGTGCCATTCCTCGAGGAGGTGAGGAAACTGGAATCAGGGGGATTAACCAGCGTGGTCGTTCTCTGGGTCCTTGTCGATCGTCGGGTCTTGCCTCTCCGGGAGAGGACCTGTAACATGTTGCAGTACAACTCGATGTTGACGGTCATTATATACCAATTTTGACCGTCAATATAACTCAACTATGTGAGGGAATAAATATTTCTTAAACACATCATAATTAGATTTAACATAATTCCACTAGTACTTGGATAAATAGTGCATGCGAGAGTTTTTATGCAGAAATGATGGAGAATGAGGGGAGCAAACCAGTGCCACCTCAGCCAATCACGCGACGACATTTGGCATCACATGCATCCATGTACCCAATACCAGGCGTATCTGAGGGAATCCAGTGTCGATTCACGCAGGGATGGAGCATGGGCCCACATATCAGTCACCAGGAGGAAGCACAAACGAAGGGGGGCTAGGACCAGGTCGGTCGACCCCCTAGCTCGACCAACTTGGCCCTGGCACCAAACTCAGTTAACCTCCACATGTTGGCTCCTCATGGCTCCCTAAAGGCGGTGAAGACCGATTCGCGCGCTAATTGTGGCAGGAACCGCCTCTACTCTGTGTATAAATAGGGGGGGTGCATTCTCTCTTGTATTACACTAGTGCTATATTAGTCCTTAGTGGAGGTTAGGGTGTAGAGAGGAGCCTCAATTCCCAAGTCCAAATTGGGAATGGTATGGCTCATGTACCTTTTATTTTATTGTGACATTATGCTTTATATTAATATTATTAGTCTTTACTTATTCATATACTTGGATAAAGCGTTCCTTGTTTGGTTGTGGAGTCCATGTATGTGCTAGGTGTAGATGTTGTTATGATCTAGTCATAATTCTCATATCATGTTATCATAAATATAATACACCACTACTATAGTTTAATTAGGTATTAATATGATTATGTTAATATGAGTAAGTTAGTGCTTGGTCTCAACATTGGTTTCAACAATATTTAGATTAGGCATTGCCTTAGGAAGGTACTTGTACTGCAACTCTTAAGATATTTACTTATTATGTAACCATGGTGCTTAGATAATTAAGTAGCGTTGGATGTCTCGTAGACCCACGGGTTGTAGGGGTAGGCGACAGGTGGTGACAGCCCTGTCCATTCTTCGTAATCCCCCACGTTCGGCTATGCCACAGGCTCCAGGTGGGAATCATCTTGATATTGTCAGGGGTAAACTCGTGCCCGATGTGTTGGACCACTAAGCTCTAGTACTCATCATTAGCATACCCATATGTACACTGATAGGCTACGTATATGAATACTTAAAGCACAATAGGAGTAGTTCCATCCCTAACTTAGCCTCCACTAGGACATTCTTACCCCTTAGAGTAGTTTGCTTAGGTGTGTGTCACACTACCCCATTGTTAAGATCGTATGAGTATGTGCATGGATAGCATGCATGGATAGGGTCACGGCCCGGATGGTTAGATTCATTATTATCAGGTTGTTAGCGTTTGTTACGTGAATTAGTTGTGTAGAGGAGATGGGTGCAGTGCCTATATAACCAGGGGCACATCATGTATTCAAATCAATAAATTGAGAAATATATCCTCTTCAACATGGCACCAGAGCCTATTGATCCTGCAGCTTCTGCAGCTAGTGCTGGTGGTCAAATCTCCAACACGATTGCTAACTTTCTCGTGCATGCAGTTGTCATTGAGAAGTTGACGCGCGAAAATTATCATTTGTGGCACGCACAAGTTTTGTCACCTCTACGTGCTAATCGTCTAACGGGGTATCTTGATGGCACGATCAAGATGCCGTTTAAGTACATTGAGGCGATGACTAAGGATGACAAGGGTACAAAGAAGATTGTGCTGATAGATAATACGAGCTATTCGGTGTGGCTCTCTCAAGATCAGCAAGTTCTTGGGTATCTTCTGTCCTCTCTATTGAGAGAGGTTCTCTCGCAAGTGATGTCGCTCACTACTGCAGCTGAGGTATGGGCAATGTTGCAAAGCTTGTACTCTTCACAGTCACACGCTCGTGTGATGCAGATCTGGCTCCAACGCGCTTCCATGCAGAAGAAAGATATGTCAATTGTAGAATAATTTGCCAAGATGAAGGCTTTGGGAGATGCCATGGCAACTGCAGGAAAGCCGCTTGATGATGATGATTTGGCACTCATACATACTTGCTGGGTTGGACTCTGCAATGACAAGAAGAATTGATCAGATCCCGTTGAGTGATCTCTATGCGCATCTCCTCAGTTTTGAGATGCGTTTGGATTTTCAGAATGGAGGAAATTCTCCTCTCTCATTTGCCAACTCGGCTACTAGAGGTGGTCGAGGTGGAGGTCAAGGCCAAGGACGTGGCTGACGCAATCAAGGTGGGTGTGGCAACAGCAGATCTGGAAAAGCAACTAAAGAAGGATGTCCACAATGTTAGTTGTGCAAGAAATATGGACATGAGGTCCTTCGCTGCTACAAGAGGTTTTAGAGAAACTATATGGGGGAAGAAAAATCAGCTAGCGCTGCTATTAATCAAAACCCCTACGGAATTGACACCAATTGGTATCTGGATTCTGGAGCTACCGACTATATAACTAGTGATCTGGATAAGTTGCACGTCAAAGATCGCTACAACGGGCACGATCAGGTCCATATGGCTAGCGGTGCTGGTATGAATATTGCACACTGTTGATGGCTGTTATATCCCAATTCTATCCGTCGATATAACTGAATTATGTGAAGGAAAGATCATTTCTTGCACACATCACCTTTCTAATTAACCTATTTTCACTTGTCCTTGGAAAAATAGTGTATGCAGACTTTTTACACAGGAAATGAGGTGAAAGAGTGGGAGCAATCCTAAAAGGTATCATCCCAGCCAATCAAGCACCAACACGTGGCATCATATGGATCAAATGGCCCACAAACAGACGTATCCATGGAGATCCAATGGTGTATCACCCATATCAGTCAATAGGGACCACCTGGAAGTAACTTGGAGAAAGCACACGCAAAACAGAGCAAAGACCAGTTCGGCTGAACAGGAGGTTCTGCCAAACCTTTCCTGGTGCCAAACTCGGTCAACTTCCACGTGTCGACTCCCTGTGGTGCCCTGAAAAAAATGAAGACTGATTCGTGCACTTTTGGTGGCGGGAACTAACTCTTCTCCAGCTATAAATAGGACCCCTACCCCTCATTTCAACACACACCACTTGAGCATCACTCCATTGCATACACTACTTTTATTAGTCCATAGAGGAGTTAGGCTGTAGAGAGGAGATTCTCTAGTCCCAAGTCCAAATTGGGAAAGGAGTAGAGGGAGTCTCTCTTCCCAATTCCAAATTGGGAAAGTTATGGCTCATGTATTCCTTCTTGTATTTGTGACTTTATGCATAATAAAGATATTATCTTTAGTATTCCTTTATACATATGCTTGGATGAAGCATTTCTTGTTTGATTGTGGAATCCATGTATGTGGTAGGAATAGTGTTTATGATTATACCATGATGATCTTATTCTATCATCATAAACACTATAAACCCCCACTATAGTCTAAGTAGTTATGATATGATCATGTTAATGTGAATAACTTATGATATGTCTCAACATTGGTTCAACGATGTTTAGTTTAGTCATTGCCTTAGAGAGATACTTATACTCGAGCCTCTATGGTATTTACTTAACATGTAAGTGTGGTTCTTAGATAGTTAAGTAGCGTTGGATATCTCGTAGACCCACAGATTGAAGAGGTAGGCCGTAGGTGGTGACAGCCCTATTTGTCCTTTGTAATCCTCCACGTTCGGCTATGCCACAGGCTCTTGGTGGGAGTCGTCCTAGTATTGCTAGGTGTAAACCCATGACCGATGTGTTGAACAACTTAGCATAAGGATTCACCATTAACATGCACATTAGTACCTAACCTAGGCTATGTATATGTATATTAGAGGCATTGTAGGAGCAACTCACCAACTCTTAATCTAATCTCCACTAGGACTCATTTACCCTTTAAAATAGATTGCTTAGGTGTGTGTCACACTACCCAATTTATCAACTTACCCCTGTCATGATAATTGATTAGTATCCCTAGCTTGATCATAAGAATAGTGTTTACTTTACTCCATTGTCTTCCTTTGGTAAAAATATGATACCCTTGGGAATACTCATGGGTAAAATGCTACAACGGTATATTCCGTGCGCTTGCAGATCTCATCTCTTTCGAGAGATGATTTGTGGTGTTTAGAACCGTCAACAAGCATTTCTGGCGCCGTTGCCGGGAAGGCAAAGGAAGTGAAGGATAGCTATCACTTGTGATTAAGATATAGGTATTAATAGGTATTAGACAGGATTACCCGTGTTTGTTTTCTCCTTTTGTGTGAAAATAGGGTAGTGTTGGATAACTCATTTCATGGGATAGCCAACGAGGATGCATGTGCTCAACTGCAATATGATTCAAGGCGTTCCTCAACAAATGTCCGCTAGGCAACACCATTGCCTTTCGCGGAAGAATTTCAGCTTCTAGTAGGATCCAAAGTCATCCATCCCCAAGCTTGGGGGAGGCTCCAAGAGTTCTTCTTGGTTTTCCTTCATCATGAGGTGGATGTTGGCCCTTTATCCAACACTCATGTCATAGTTTGGCTTCACCAATCCAAGACCACACTCGTGCCAGAGCTGAAGGAGTCCTATTATCATTCATCCAGGATGAGAAGATGGTCTCTACTCAAGGGGTAGATTGAAGAATGCTCAAGTTACCTTAGCTTGGCAAGCACACCATTTGACAAAGTGTACATGCTAGTTGTGGAACTACACCTCCCAATTGAAGTATCATGAAGATCAAGCCAATGGAAGTTGTTTGTGATAATCCAAGTCAAGGATATTCACATGATTTGTGAAAATCCATGTCAACATGGGAAACTTGGGAATTATTTCCCTAAGAGCCATGAGGATCTTTCAAATAACAACTCCAATTGCTATCACCCACAAGGAGTTCAAGGGTGGAGTCAACACCACCCTTATAATCAAGGAGGTTATGGAATTCCAAAGGACTCAAGTTCAACTAGCCTACCTTGAAAGTTTCTTATCCATGACCAAGCAAGAAATCAAGACAACATTCACATGAAGCCCTTGGCCAAGGACAAGAAACATAAAGAGCATTCGAGATCCAAGATATCCCACAATCACTTGTTGGGATTCCTACACTTCGACCAAGCTCGTGCAACCTAGGGCAAGTGACATTGTGGATGAAGCGTTTCTTGTTTGATTGTGGAATCCTCATGTCATAATGCCCAAGGAAGTCTTTGATCCATGATCAAAGTATGGCTTAAATCAAAGGAACATCAAGAAGGTTGAAGTGGCACCCCTAAAGAAGGACAAGCCTCACCATTCTCATGAAACAATATCTTCAAAAAGGAAAAGTAATCAACAAGTCTTCATCAAGGCAACGAAGAGGCTAGGGCACCATGTGGCCCACATGTCTGAATGACAACCATAGTAATTTTGGCATGTCAAGCATGAGAAGTTGTCCACATCTTCAACTCCAGGATAGGACAACATATCATCCAACCAAACAGGACAGAGGTAACTCCCACTCATTGGACTTCAAAAATACGGTGATCCTTGCCAATAGGTTACTTGATGGTTATCTCATATTTGTTCCCAATTGCATATTTGAATTTCCCATCATTTGCATTCACCATGTTTGAATTTCCACACTTGCATGTTGGAAGGTAAAATTTCCAACCATCATAAAACTAAACTTTGAATTAGGGAAGAAATTTAATTGGATATGAATTTTGGGCATGACCACTTAAATTTATTTTCCTAATTCAAACCAAAAAGATTTTCTTTATGCCTCATTGCATTCACAAGTTATTTCAAGTCGGGCAAGACAACTTGACAATAGGGTTCAATTTGGTTTTGGCTAATGTAACCCGTTTTCGAGTTGTTTTGCTTGTTCTTGCTTGAATTGCAGCAGGACAAAAAAATTGTAAAGAGGTGGTTTGGCAAGAAAGAAGAGGCCACATCATGCTCAAGCCACCATTGGGAGGATTTGAGAACACATATCTCCTTCAAACTCATTTTGAGTTTGAGGTAGAGAAATGTTCAAGATGATGACCCAATGGAGGAGCAAGAAGAAGCCTCAACCAAATCCTTCACCAAATCCAACCTCAACTTGGCATTTGACATTGAACATCAAGCCTACGCCAAACTCTAAGGGTGTGAGTTTCTCACACAAAGGCCTTCATCACCAATTGCTCTTCAAATAAGGTATGAGTTTATGATTTTTCATTGTTTGGTTTGTCTGAGAATTGAATGCCCTTGCTTGCAATTATGAGGAAGTCTACAACTTCCTCATCATTCAATTCTCAGGAATCCTCACAAAAGTAAGTGTTGGTATTATCTTTTGGATCTCCAAAAGGAAATACCGCCTTGCTTGGAAAAACAAAAACAAGTACCTAAAACACCTTAAGCATTGTTTTATAGACTTAGTCATTCTTGCCTATGTTTAGAAAACAAAACTTTTTGGTATAATTTAATGGGCGAAATGGCATGTAGCAACTGAATACTAATGACCATGATTTTAATTTGAGCTTTGTGGATATATGGTGTTACTAGATTTCAAACTCCTAGGAATAAGTGATATCCTTGATCTTAATTTAAAGTACATGTTTATGTGGAATCACTAAATTTGAAATTCCTAGAAAAGTTCAGGAGGATAAAATTGAGAATCTTGTTTGCCATAATCCAAACAATAACATTTGATCTTGTGTAAAAAGCTATGATGGTTAGAAACTTTACAATATTAAGGGATCCATATAGTGTATTTATATCACTTGCATTGCTATGAGTAGGAGCTTTAGAAAATGTGCAAATTGATTTATCCATAAAGCCTCACTGTTATCAATGAATAATACATTGTTCATGGATACACTTGAAGTTGGACCCAATGCATCTTTGATTTTGTTCTTACCCGTATGTACAAATGAAGATTCGGTTACCTAACCCGGAAATTCATTTGTACAAGTATTGGGAGCTAACCATTCCTCACTATCATAGAGGGGAAGTTTGCACTATGCATGCATTCAAAGATCCGATTGTTGGAAACCCTCCATGAGCAACCAATGGGCTGCTACGAATATGTGAGAGCATTATGCTCTCAACTATTCTAAGCACTCATTCAAGCTCTAGGAATTGCCATCATCATTGGGTGTAAATTATTCCTTTGTGGCTAAAAGGTATGATGTGCCTTAACCAAGGAATGACAAGATCACAACCAATGTATATTGGGTGCAAATTGTTCCTATGTGGCTAGGAGGTATGCTATACCTTAGCCAAGGAACAACGGATAACACTAAACCCATGTTAGTTCATGTCGTCCCTTTGTGGTTATAGGTATGTTGTATCTTAGCCAAGGAACAAAAGATCATACCCAACACATGTTGGGTATATGTCACCCTTTGTGGCTAAAGGTTATCATTACCTTAGCCAAGGAATGACAGATCACACCCAATGCATGAGAGGTACAAGTTATTCCTTTATGACAAAAAGGTATGATACACCTAGCCAAAGAATGACGGAACACACTCAACGCATGTTGAGTGCACACCATTCATTTGTAGCTAAAGGTTCTCATTACCTTAGCCATAGAATAACTACACTCAACGCATGGGAGTTCTTGAGGTGCGGATAAGTGACATCAACAACACTTCCTTCAACCACACTCATGGTACCCAAGGGAGGCAATACAACATCAACACTCAACCCTCCATTGTCAATGACACGCTGCAACAAGGATAGGACAACCTCATGACCTACCTCCATCGTTAGGGATTCAACCTCTATCGTAGAACATGATCAAGAACAAGCTTGGGGGAGGACCCCCACTTGAGGTAACCTGTATCATACTCATTGCATTTTAATTTCCATCCATTCATCCACCTTGCATCTAAAAAATATAAAAATGGTAATGTAGATTTGCTTTCCATCAAATAAAGATGTGCGATAAGAGAATTCACATAGATGAAATAATGAATAGTTGCTCTATTTTATTTTTTTCTAGGTCCCTAGTTTACAAATTTCTACTCACCAAATATTGCTTTCATTGGCTTAAATTAATTTTGCCTTAATTTAAAAATTGTGGGTAGCAAATGCTTGATCTAATTCTAGGTTGTTGTGAGATTTGAGATAGTGATAGGGCTGCTATTCCTTGTTTGAAAGTAAAACTTAGATTTTCGGAGAAATTCTAAAAGATTTAAGTTATCCTCATTTGATTGGAAATACCTACCAAAGCCATATGATGTTTTACATTGATAAACCCTATGCATATGCTATTTGCTTTCGCATTGAGCCTAGTCAAACTAGTATAGTCCTATGTGAGAATTCATTCATTTCTTTTGGACTTCAAGACTTCACTTGCACATGTTAAAACTTCTACACTAGAAGTTAGCAAAAATTCCATCATATCATCATTCCACAATAACAAGAGAAACTCTATGCCTTTCATATTTAGTACGTTTCAAGTTTAGTGCATAAAAAGAGAGTAGAAGACATGGCTACAAGAAGAAGAAAAAAAATGGAAGCTTACATCATAAGCATGAGAAAAAAAAAAAGAGAAAGTAGGCATGTTTCATCCCTGCAATAAAGAGAGTCCACATCAAAAGGAGTCATCTCAACATCCCCTTCCACTTTCATTCCATCACACATGCGCAAGTCTTGAATCAAAATGTTTTGAATTGATTTCTCCTAAGGCTTACTCTTTTGACTTAGCAATATTATGTGTTACGAATATGCCTACTATATTCCCTACCAAGCTCCACATAGAAGCCTTATTTAGTGGTAGGATTAGTATAGGAAAATGCCTTGGTGAAGATATATTTCCACTACACAAAAAGGAGTGAATGATAGAATTGAAGTGAGGTACTTAGAATCTAAATTTAAACTCTCCGGAATTTAAGTGGAACTTGATATCTAGGCTATGCTTGCTCCATTTACTGTTCTATCTTTCAACTACCCATGAATAGGAGAAGGCATAAGCCCCATAATGACTTATGAAGGGTAGAATACCAAAGCCAATTTTTGCAATATTAGGTATAGTATTTTGTTGTGCACTTGGTAGTTTTGAAAGATAGAACATTGTAGCCACTCCTGATCATCGACCTAAAATCTTGACTTTGCTCGGGACAAGCAAAGGATAAGTTTGGGGGAGTTTGTTGACAGTTGTTATATCCCAATTTCACCCATCAATATAACTCAATTATGTGAAGGAAAGATCATTTCTTTCACATATCACCTTCTACTTAACCTATTTTTACTTGTCCTTGGAAAAATAGTGCATGCAGACTTTTTATACAGGAAATGAGGTGAAAGAGGGGGAGCAATCATAAAAGTATCATTCCAGCCAATCAAGCGCTAACACGTGACATCACAAGGATCAAATGACCCACAAATAGATGAATCCGAGAAGATCCAATGGTTTATCACCCATACCAGTCAGTAGGGACCACCTAGAAGTGACCTGGAGGAAGCACACGCAAAACGGAGCAAATACCAGTTTGGCCGAACAGGGGGTTCGGTCGAACCCTTCCTGGCGCCAAACTCGGCCAACTTCCAAGTGTCGACTCCTTGTGGTGGCCTGATAAAGATGAAGACTAATTCGCATGCTTTTGGTGGCGGGAACTGACCCTTCTCCAGCTATAAATATGACCCCCTACCCCTCACTTCAACGCACACCACTTGAGCATCATTCTATTGTATACACTACTTTTCTTAGTCCTTAGAGAAGTTAGACTGTAGAGAGGAGAGTGTCTAGTCCCAAGTCCAAATTGGAAAAGGTATGGCTCATGTATTCCTTCTTGTATTTGTGACTTTATACATAATAAAGATATTATCTTTAGTCTTCCTTTACACATATGCTTTGATGATGCGTTTCTTGTTTGATTGTGGAATCCATGTATGTGGTAAGAATTGTCTTTATGATTATATCATAATGATCTTATTCTATCATCATAAATACTATAAACCCCCACTGTAGTCTAACTAGTTATGATATGATCATGTTAATATGAATAACTTTTGCTATGTCTCACCATTGGTTCAACGATTTTTAGGTTAGTCATTGCCTTAGAGAGGTACTTGTACTCAAGCCTCTAAGGTGTTTACTTAACATGTAAGCGTGGTGCTTAGATAGTTAAGTAGCGTTGGATGTCTCGTAGACCCACGGATTGAAGAGGTAGACAGCAGGTGGTGACATCCCTATCTGTCCTTGTAATCCTGCACGTTTCGCTATGCCACAGGCTCTTTGTGGGAGTCGGCCTAGTATTGCTAGGGGTAAACCCGTGCCCGATGTGTTGAACAACTTAGCATAAGAATTTACCATTGACACGTTCATTAGTATCTAACTTAGGATATGTATATGTATACTGGAAGTATTGTAGAAGTAACTCCCTAACTATTAGCCTAATCCCTCTTTTACCCATTTATCCCCATTAAATAAGATGCTCTTGTGTACACACTACCTCCACATGTCTATTACCCATCCTCACTAGAACTCTACCTAGACCATTCTACCGTTTCATTTTATGATTGCAATGCTTCCACTTAGGCTTCCTTTGGGAAAATATAAATGACACCCTTGGGAATTTTATTTAAGAGGCAGTGCTACACGACCGTTTCCGTGAGCTGTCGGATTTTTATCCGTGATATTAAAAATGTCAACAAGCATTTCTGGCGCCATTGCCGGGGAAGACAGCTAAAGTATTGCATGATTGAGTGAATAGGATAGGACCCTAAGTAGGTTTTAGTAGGATAACAATTTTTGTTTTCGTATTTTATGTGAGATATGTCTGGTCCGCTTGCCAGAAAACTTTGTTGAAGATCCCGAATCCCTTCTGAGAGATCAACCTCGTGTTACTAAACCTTGGGAGCTTCGTGCAGCAAATCAAGCCAGTGCAACTGCTCCAACAATCAAAACGCCAATGGCCCAAAAGACCCTTTGTGACTTTTTGGCTCCTTTTGCTAACAATGTGCCTGTTGGGCCCACTGTTAACACGGGAGACATGAACTTCGAAATCAAGACTAGCCTGATCACTATGGTGCAAGCCAATCAATTTTGTGGGAAGGCTAATGAGGATGCAAGTGCTCACCTACAATAGTTCCTTGAGATCTGCAACACTTTTAAGATCGAAGATGTATCTCCTGATGTCACTCATCTTAGGCTGTTTCCGTTCTCCCTTCTTGGGAGGACGAAGCAGTGGTTCTAAGCGAACCGAAGTGCTATAGACACTTGGGAGAAGTGTTCTATGGCATTCCTCGTCAAGTTCTTCTTGTTGGACAAGACTAATACCCTACGTGGAAGAATTTCCAGTTTCCAACAAGATGCTAAGGAGTCTCCCAAGGCTTGGAAAAGGTTTCAGGAGTACATTCTGGTCTGTCCCCAAACTTGGGATGGACGACTGGCTGATTATTCAAAACTTCTACAACAGGCTGATCCCTTCCGTCCATGACCATGTTGATGCTGCTGCTGGAGGTGCCTTCTTCTCATTGACGGTGCCCAAAGCCAATGACTTAATTGACAAGATGGTGTCAAACATGGATTGGAGTGACGAGTGTCTCCATACATGTCACCGAGGCATGCAGACCTTGAAAGAGGTGGACATGATCGCTGCCAAATTGGACCTCCTCATGAAGAAGATTGATGGACAAGCCAGTGGTGACGTATGTGGCAATGCCTATGCCATAGACTCTCACATCACATGTGAAGTCTATGGCAACACGAACCATTTGGGCAATCACTGCCTAGACACCCTTGAGGATGCCCTATACGTAGCCAATAATGGGAACAACAATGGCTATCGTCCAGGAGGTCAAGGGTGGGGCCAACTATGCCCATTCTTTCAAGGAGGGTACAACAACAAGGGCAACAATGGAAATCAACCAAACTTGAGAGAGCTTGCCATTAGCCAACTGAAGATCAATGATGCATTATCCAAGAAGCTTTCGGCTAATGACAAGACCCTAGAAAGCATTAATACCAAGATTGAAGGACTATCCTCGGCCTTCAAGAATCAATTGAGCTTCAACAAGATGCTGGAAACTCAGTTGGCTCAACTGGCAGCTGCTGTTCCATGAGTGGAGAATGGCAAGATGTTAGGACAGTCCGAACCTCCCGTGGAAAATGTCAACATGATTTCTCTACGACGAGGCAACTGGCTAAAGAATCCTGGATACCCCGTCATATCTTGCTTAATTGGGGCTCACTACTTTGACAAGGCACTTTGTGACCTTGGAGCAAGTGTGAGTGTGATGCCCAAGGTGGTCTTCGAGCAGCTGAATTTCACAGAGCTTACTCCAACACTAATGCAGCTCCAACTGGCTGACTCTTCAGTCTGTTATCCAGTGGGTATTGTTGAAGACGTTTCGGTGAAAATTCAGAATTGTTTTATACCCGTAGATTTTGTGGTGCTCGACATGGAGGCCGAGAAGGATATGCCACTCATTCTTAAGTGACCATTCCTTAGCACTGAGAAGGCTCGCATAGATATGAGAGCTAGAGAAATCCACTTCCATATCAGTGGCAAGGAGGAGAAGTTTAACTTTCGCCAAAAGTTGGAGCAATGCTCCCTGATTTGTATGAAGTATGGGCCAAATGTTAAACACATTCAAGAGGTCCAAGTCACACCATCAAAGGTGGACCCGCTCATTGCATTCATGAGGGAATTAATCTATGTGGAAAACCCGTCTTATCGTCCACACCGACACCCTAAGAAGACGGAGAAGTTCAGGCCTCCTCAAAGGCCCAAGTCTACAAAGCTGCCAAAGAAGGAATGGCGGAAGAAGCAGGACAAGCCGTCCGATCCCATCCCTCCAGGCCCGGATGTCAAGAAATGAAGAAGGAGGAGGGTCCATCTCATCGGATGGTGGTGAGACCTAGGCAATAGGATAAATCAGTAGTTACGTTTTCTTTTCTTTAATTTTTCTTTTTCTCTTCATTTGTTTTCCCCACTTCGTTTGATTTTCCTCACTGCATATTTGAGTTTTCTTAGCAAGTTGAGAATCTTATATTCTCAACTATTATTTTATTTCTTTATTTTTCACAAAAAAAAAAAGAAAATTGTTGGGTTTTGAAAAAAGGTTTTTATTCAAAAAACAATTTTTCTGAGCTGTAAATGTGGTATTTTACTAACGTGCTAATTTTATAGCCGTTGGTGAGCCACCTGCCAAAAGGGGGGATAGAAGGGCCCACATTTCAGTTCGGCCAACCTCCCTGTTCAGCCAACTAGGGGAAAGGGTCATTTTGGCTCTCTCTCCTCCAATGGCTACATTTGATTCTCTTGTTACCGTTGGAGAGTGTACTCTATAAATGGTGGCCGTGAGGAGCACTCCTCTTCACACTTCACCTCATTTCACACCTCTCCAAAGTCACTCTTTGCTCACATTCTCTACATTGAAGCACTCTTGCTCAAACCAACCCAAAAAAGATTTGCTTTTGTTTGCATTTGCAATTTGCTCTCAAGTTCTTCAAGGAAAATTCGTTGGGGGTTTTTCTTTCACCAACATCACCTCTTTGGAGTTTTTGCTTTGTTGTGTTCTTGCTTGTTGTAGCCATAAAAGAAATGAAGAGGTTATTTGGGAACTGGAAGGAGGCTGCAAGCTCGAGCCATGGTGGAGAGTCAAGTGCACGCCCCTCTTTTGTTGCTACACCAAGTTCACAGAGGAGTAGTGTATGTGAGGACACTCCCATGGGTGAGAGGAGCAATCCGCGTCAACTTCTCCACGACGAAGATCTCAACATACAAAGTGATGTTGAAGATCAAGCACCTAAGCTCCTTTAAGATCGTGAGTTTTCTCATACGAAATCTTATGATCCTATGAGACCTATGTGTGCTCAATACATTGGCAATTATGTTAAATGTGAAGGTTTACACGCAAAGTTTTGAATATACTTGAGAAACACACTTTGCATTGTCTGAACTTTTATTGTAAAATGCATAGCTAATGTTTTGGACTGCCCAAACTTTCTATGTGCTGAAATAATCGTGTGACTGCTATGTTTTTCATTTGCAATGTTTCAAACTTGCTTTACACTTATGAAAAGATTTGCTTGGTACTTTTGGACTAAGTTTTTTATGTGTTTTGGGTGATCATGGTGGACATTGTCTTGCTATGTTTGCAACATGCTTATGTGAGGTGCTCACATAAGGTGTTGTGGTTATCGGACTAATGTGAGTCAAGTCGAGGACTTGTCCTCGGAAGAATTTGTTATTTGTTCATGTGCAGGTGTTGCTTGAGGTCAAGACATGGCTGGTGACGAGATCCATTGAACTAGTCTTAGGGAGAAGATGAGGTTCAACAACCAAGTTCATGAGGAATTGTGTTTGAGTTGATCGGGAGGTCGTGCAACATGTTTGGGTCAAGAACAATGCATATGAAGTTATCGTGGACGTTGTTGAAAGGTGTTTGCACATGTACAAGGAGTGCATGGACGTGGCGACACGGTTCCAAGGTGTGATGGAGAGAAGTGGATGTAAAGAATTGGCCAGAAAGGTTCAACCGACTCGATTATGCCTCAGGCCGCGACTGAGGTGGTTATGGTTCGTTTATGGAAAGTTTAGAGTTTGTTTTGGTTAGATTTCATGGTGAGCATGAAGTTGAGTTGTTTTAGGAATGTGGGATACGTTCCTAAGGTGTTTGGAAGTCTTAAAATTGCTTCTATCTGCGTATAGAAGAGTCTTGAGTAATTATGAAAAGTTTCAATTGAAACTGAGTAGGATTAGGAGTCCTAGTTAGGATTGAGTTGGCCTTAGGACTAGTTATATAAAAGCAAGGGAGGCCAGAGATCGTGGTGAGACGACTTTGGATTGTCCTTCTTGTATTTTTATCAATAAAATTTGTAGCTTAGAGGAACTTTTGTGCCTTTTTCGTATGACTTGTTTCAGACAAGTTTTTCTCATCAAGTTTCTGCACAGCACTATGTTGTGTTGGTGTTTTTATCATAACTCGAGTTTTACAAATTCAATTGACGTGATTCATTTTGGGTTGTCTTCAAAACTTGGTTATCTTTCATCTGTGAAAATTTCACAGTTATTGGATTTGTGGTTTCTGATATACATGAGTTTCTTTGCATTGTTGCAAATCTGGTTTTTTATTTGGCTAGAACAGATTGACCTTTGTTCGATTTTTTGATCATAACTTAAGTTTTTCTTGATGGTTTTTTGTACTACTTTTTCATGGTTGAACATGTTTAGATCAGTTGTACACATGGTTTCTTAACAGATTGATTTTCTGCTGAGGGGTTTTCATTAGTTTAGATGAAAAAGTTTTAATCTACCATTCACCCCCCTCTGGTAGATTTTCACGTGCTCTTTGATCCTACAATTGGTATCAGAGCCATGATGCTCTAATCTTTTTGATTTGCACATGTTTTGACTAATTGACATGGAGAAATACTTCGCAAAACCTTGTGTGTTCAATAGCATTGATTTTCAGGTTTGGAAGGCACAGACAGAGGCTTACATACAGGCGCAAGGCTTTGACATATGGGAAAAGGTCTACAAGTCTTTCGACGTGCCACCAAACAATCAAGTCACGACTATGAACATGAAAGATGTTGACAACAATAACAAGGCTCGCAACTTGACCATACAAGGATTGACTCAAAGCGACTTTGATCATGTTGCACACCTTCGATCAGCGTACGATGTGTGGAAGGCATTTTTCGACTACCACGAAGGATCCAACACGATCAAGAAGGTAAGGCAAGATAAGTTCAATAAAAAAATATATGTGCTTTGAGATGCAACCAGGTGAGTGTATCGATGATTTATTTGCTCGCTTTAATAAAATTCTCAGCAATTTGCGTAGCGTCAATGCTTATTTTTCCGATGCTGAGAATGCTAGGCAATTACTAAGTGCATTAGACATGTCAATTTGGGAGATAAAAGTTACATCTATTCATGAATCCACTGTCATGAGTACACTTACATTAGATGTGCTATATTCTAAGCTAAAAACTCATGAAATTGACATAATCTTACGTAAGTACCCCAGCAAGTCTCTTGCATTTGTTTCTCAACGTGGCATGCCTAGCTCTAGCCAATATTCATTGTGTGGTACACTTGGTTTGTTGTCCTCTCTAACCCTTGAACAGATTGAAGAGTTTCCAGAGGAGGAGCTAGCAATTCTCTCTACTCGGGTCTCAAAAGCATTGCAAAATGTGAGAACTAGAAGGAGAGGAAGTGTTGGTTCTCAACGATGCTTCGAATGTGGTAAGACAGGACATTTTCATATGGATTGCCCTAATCTTTCAAGTCCTACTTCTCGTGATGAAAAGCAAACAAGGACGAAGCACTCCTCTGCAAACAATAAGAAGAAGAAGACGGGTTTTACAGGTCGACAACTAGTAAACAGTTTTGTCTCCGCACTTCAATAACTTGGCTCGAGCGATGTAGATATCGTAAGTAACGAAGATGAAGAGAATTTGGAAAATATATGCTTCATGGTGGGCAACTCAAGATCAAGTATGGAGGAGGCAGAACACAACAGCGACGATGAAGAGGTATGTCCCACTTGCGAAGAAATGTGTGATGCTATTTCTCGTGCCACTGTTATACTTAAGAAAATGGACAAAAAACTTAGTGCTAATGCTGTTAAAATTGAATCACTAGAATCTGAAATTAATCATCTAAAATCCTTGATTCCTAGTGATAATTCTTGTTCCTCATGTGAATTAATATATGAACAATTGTCCTCATTAAGAAGTGTGCACACCTCCACTCTTGATAAACTTGAACTTGAAATTGAAAGAATAGAAAGCTTGCTGCACTTAAGGATAAAACTTAAAAGACGCTTGTTGTTCTACAATTGATTTGCATTGTTCTACTTGTGATGATCTTGGTAAGAAACTACACGATGATATGAATGATATTTCTATATTGACCAATGCTTTACATTCTCATAAAGTTAAATAGTGTTCTAATTGCAAACTAAAAGGAAAAACTTCATGTGAAAACTACGTAGACTTGTCTAAGAAACTTGATGACAGAAATAGGACACTAGAGCGGTTTTGTAATAGTAATAAGAATCTTAATTTGCTGGTGAGGTAATGATAAAACTGGTTTAGGTTTTGATTCCCATGCTCATGCTAAGGTACATCCACCTAAAATTGTAAAGTCATTAAGAAGCGGTTTGATTCAAACCACTCCTAAACAAAAAGAAGTGTTTTTCAAATCTGCAGGAGTGTTGTCTCATTTGGTTTCAAATAAACATGTTGCTTGCTCATCTAGACATGAACACAAAGTTAAATTTCATTGTACCTATTGTGGTAGACATGTTCATGTCATAGATTTTTGTTATAGACTAGCTAAACAACTGAAAAGGAAAGAATAGAAGTTAGATCTCATAACTCTCATGCAAAATTTGCTGCACATGCTAAACCGAATGTCAGGAACATGCAACCTGCTGTTATGAGTCAAAAATATGCAAAGTTTGCTCCAAACCTACTGTTTTTAGTGCTACACATGTAACACCTCATAGGTCAGTAGTTGGGTACAAAAATCCTCAAACTTTGGCTCATAAACTTGTTGTTTTATCTCAGCTTTCGCGTATTATTCCTGCTGGACATCGTGTGACTCAGTACTGGATTCCTAAATGCCTTTTGACTAACCCCAGTATTGAGTCATCAGCTGTGCTTCTATGTAGGTTACACGCTTGATGAAGGAGAACATTTGGATTGTGTATTCAGGTTACTCACACCACATGACCGGTAACAAAGATTGGTTCTCCTCCCTCTCTTTTGTGTCACGTGTAGAGAATGTTATTTTCGCCGATAATTCTTCAACTCTTATAATTGCTAAGGGTTCGGTTAGAGTCAATAATCACTACACTTTGAAGGATGTGCACTTGATAAAAATATGAAATACAACTTGCTTTCTGTTTCACAATTGCTTGATGAAAATATGGAAATTACTTTCGCTAAAAATTGTTGCAAGGTTGTAGATTCAAATAGTGAGCTTATTTTTAACATGTCTTGGTTTGGAAGAGTTTTTATAACTGATTTTGATATGTCATCCTATAAGCATAGGTGTCTAGTTGCTAATGATTCGAAAGATTTATATTTTTGGCATCATAGACTTGGTCACGTAGGCTTTGATCATCTCACGCGTGTTAGTGCTCTTGATCGCATACGTGGGCTGCCTGAGCTTAAAGGGGACAAAGAAATTGTGTACTCTTCTTGTAGACATGCTAAGATGCTTGCAGGTTCACATGCTCCTCTCACAATGACCATGACAACTGAACGAGGACAACTTTTGCACCTTGACACCGTAGGTCCTTCACGTGTTCATTCTTTTGGAGGTAAATGGTACGTTCTTGTGATTGTTGATGATTATTCTTGATACTTTTGGGTTTACTTTATGGCATCTAAGAATGAAGCTTTTAGTTACTTAAGAACTTTATTTCTTAAATTATCAATTGATCACTCAGGATCTTTAAAAGCAATTAGAAGTGATAACGGAATCGAATTTAAAAATCAATCGTTAGATCACTTTTGTGCTGGAAATGGAATAGATCATAAATTTTTTCACCCTATGTACCTCAACAAAATGGTCTCGTAGAGAGAAAGAATAGAACTTTAGTTAAGATGGCTAGGACTATGCTTGATGAATATCAAACTCCTAGGAAATTTTTGGGTGATGCAATTGCAACCGCTTGTTATGTCTCAAATCGTGTTTTCTTGCGTGCTAAGCTAGGAAAAACACCATATGAACTTCGGTTGAACATAGGACTAGTGTCTCACAATTTCGAACCTTTGGTTGCAAATGTTTTGTTAAGAAACATGGTAATCTTGATAAATTTGAACCTAGATCTTTTGATGGCGTGTTTATTGGTTATCCATCTCATACTAGAGGCTACCGTGTGCTTTTACTTGACACTAACAAAATTGTGGAGACTTGTGAGGTTTCTTTTGATGAAGCTAGCTCAGGTACTAGCTCTAATATTGTAGGTCCATATCCATATCCGCAAGGGGAGAGTATTTTCATCGAAGAAGACAAAGAAGTGGTGTTGCTACCCGAAAATTCAGAAGCAAATGACGTTGATCATGTTGCTGATTTTGCACCACTACCAGCACCAACAACTACTGCAGCTGGTACAGATCGTCCTCAAGCCACAAGTTCTTCAATCTATGATGAACATGAAGAAGAAGGAGCTTGTGAAGTGTCTACTCCCCTCCGCATCCTCAAAAGTCATCCTCCACAACAAATCATTGGAAGCTTGCACGAACGAGTCACACGGTCCAGGTTTTGCGATCTAAACTCTCATGCTCATTATGATTTTGTTGCTTCTTTTGAACCCAAAGATATATCACACGTACTCACTAATGAATTTTGAATTATTGCCATGCAAGAAGAGTTAGAAAATTTTGAAAGAAATAATGTTTAGAAACTTGTACCTCCACCTTAAGGTCACACATTAATTGGAACTAAGTGGGTGTTTAAAATAAACAAAGTGAGGATGGGGTTGTGGTTAGTAATAAGGCTAGGTTGGTTGCTCAAGGTTTCACACAAGTTGAGGGTCTAGATTTTGATGAAACTTTTGCTCCCGTTGCTAGATTAGAAGCCATATGAATTTTGTTAGCATTTGCTGCATATAAAGGATTCAAGTTATATCAAATGGATGTTAAAAGTGGTTTTTTTAATGGATACATAGATGAGGAGGTTTATGTCAAGCAACCACCAGGTTTTGAAAATTCAGATTTTCCTAGTCATGTTTGCAAACTGTCCAAAGCCTTGTACAGTCTCAAACAAGCCCCTAGAGCATGGTATGATAGGTTAAAAACATTATTGCTTGAAAAGGGGTTTACCATGGGCAAGGTTGATAAAACTCTTTTTGTGCTTAAGCATGACAATGACTCATTATTTGTTCAAGTGTATGTGGATGATATTATCTTTGGTTGTGCTTCTCATGATATTGTGTCCAAGTTTTTAGCTATGATGAGTTCAGAATTTGAGATGAGTATGGTGGGAGAACTCACATACTTTTTGGGGCTGCAAATCAAGCAAAACAAGGAGGGGACCTTTGTGCATCAAACGAAGTATACAAAAGACCTCCTAAGGCGCTTCAACATGGACAAAAGCAAGCCTCTTCGTACACCAATTGGAACAGCAACAACACTTGAACTTGATGAAGATGGTGAACTTGTGGATCAAAAAGAATATAGAAGCATGATCGGATCACTTTTGTACCTCACGGCATCAAGATTGGACATACAATTCAAAGTATGTCTTTGTGCACGGTTTCAATCTTTCCCACGTGTTTTGCATCATCAAGCCATCAAAAGAATTCTCAGGTACTCACACGGAACTCAAGAATTTTGGGATTTTTCTTCCTTCTTCCTCAACTGTTACTTTGAAAGCTTTTCCGGATGCTGATTTTGGGGGTTGTAGGATGATAGGAAAAGTACTTTGAGTACTTGTCATTTTCTTGGTAATTCACTTATTGCTTGGTCCTCTAGAAACAAAACCCAGTTGCACAATCCACAGCCGAATCTGAATATGTTGTTGCTGCTAGAGCTTGCTCACAAATTCTTTGAATTGTTCAAACACTTAAGGACTATGAGGTTGATTTAGATAGTGTTTCACTATTTTGTGATAACACTAGTGCCATTTGCATTGCTAAAAACCCCGTGCAACATTCGAGAACAAAGCACATTGATATTAGGTATCACTTTCTGTGTGATAATGTTGAAAAGGGAAACATTGTGCTTTGCCATGTAGATATCAAACATCAATTGGCTGACATTTTAACAAAACCTTTGGATTTCACTCGTTTTTGTTTCATTCGTAGTGAAATAGGGGTTATGCATCCTCATGGCTTAAATTGAGGAGGAGTTTTTGAAACTCGGGAAGTCTGTGTGTGAATATGAATTTAAAATAATATGAGCATAAGTATTTCATACATATATGACTTTGTGATTTCTTTTACATGCTGAAAGTTCTTACTATATTACTCGTGTTATACATTTTGTAGTTATTGCCATGACCAGTAATTGGAATAATTACTTACACTAAATTTGGTCATGATTGAACTTACTTGCTGTTTTGAACTTGTTGCATGCTCAAAGTGTTTTTAATAATGAAAAAATAATCAATCAGCTATCCACATGTTGAGCTTTTATGATCAAATAGAAAAATGACAAAAGATCAAGAGAATATGCATGCATCGCACTTCTTCTTTTGAGATGGCTTATCATTACACTTAGATATGAACTTGGAAGAAGTTGTGTATGACTAAAACCATGTACTTAAGCTTCTAATTGTCAAATGACATAGGCTTGGCTTGGTTGGTTATAATAAGGCTAATGCACCATATAACCTCTTGCAAATGTCATAAGATGAATTTTGCTCCTTAAAAGAAAATAAAATGCAGCAACAAGTGTCATGTTGTCAGGTCTTGAAATAGTTAAGTTGTGAGATCATGACTTTCTTAAATTGAAAATTACACTTGATCTCTAGTATGGCTTACACTACTTTATGTATCTCATTGATGTGATAGTGTCAGTTACTTGAGAGTATGATTTGGATGAGTTTTATTTTATATGTATATGTTATAATATGCTCATAACAATTGAAATTTCTCTTTTGGACCATGTTGAATACATTGTCAAAGGGGGAGAAATATGTATAGGAGGGAAAATATGTCGCGCATTGCACATTCACGAGTTTTACATGTTCTTCTCAGGGGGGGGGAGTATTTGGTTTTTGAAATTTTTTCTCATATGATATTTTATTTTCAAAAGGGGGGGGAATTTTCTTTTAAAACTTTTAACGTGAATAATCCAATGTTCGGATTCTAAGAGATGCTGCCAATGCATTCATTAAGAGGGAGATTGTGAGACCTATGTGTGTTGAATACATTGCAATTATGTTAAACATGAAGGTTTATACACAAACTTTTGAATATCTTGAGAAACACACTTTGCACTGTCCGAACTTTTATTGTAAAATGCATAGCTGGTGTTTTGGATTGTCCAAACTTTCTATGTGCTGAAATAATCGTGCGGCTGGTATGTTTTTCTTTTGTAATATTTCAAACTTGCTTTACACTTATGGGAAGATTTGCTTAGTACTTTTAGACTAAGTTTTTGATATTTTTTGGCTGATCATGGTTGACATTATCTTGCTATGTTTGCAACATGCTTGTGTGAGATGCTCACATAAGGTGTTGTGGTTATCGGACTAATGTGAGTCAAGTCGAGGACTTATGCTCAGAAGAATTGGTTGTTTGTTCATGTGCATGTGTTGCTTGTGGTCAAGACATGGCTAGTGACGGGATCCATTGAATTAGTCTTAGGCAGAAGATGAGGTTCAACAACTAAGTTTGGGAGGAATTGTGGTTGAGTTGATCGGGAGGTCACGCAGCATGTTTAGGTCAAGAACAATGCATAAGAAGGTATCGTGGGCATCTTTGAAAGGTGTTTGCACGTGTGCAAAGACTGCATGGACGTGGTAACATAGTTCCAAGGCGTGATGGAGAGAAGTGGACGTAAAAAATCGGTCGGAAAGGTCCAACCGGGTGGATTATGTCGCATGCTGCGGCTGAGGTGGTTATGGTACGTTTATTGAAAGTTTAGAGTTCGTTTTGGCTAGATTTTGTGGTGAGCACGAAGTTGAGTTGTTTTAGGAATGTGGGATACGTTCCTAAGGTGTTTGGAAGTCTTAAGATTGCTTCTATCTGTGTATAGAAGAGTCTTGAGTAGTTATAAAAAGTTTTGGTTGAAACTGAGTAGGATTAGGAGTCCTAGTTAGGATTGAGTTGGCCTTAGGATTGGTTATATAAAAGCAAGGGAGGCTAGATCTCGTGGTGAGATGACTTTGGGCTTTTTCTATTTTGTTTTGATCAATAAAATTCGTAGTTTAGAGGAACTTTTGTACCTTGTTCGTCCGACTTGTTTCAGACAAGTTTTTCTTGCTGAGTTTCTACACAGCACTATGTTACGTTGGTGTTTTTATCATAACTCGAGTTTCACAGATTCAATTGATGTGATTCTTTTTGGGTTGTCTTCACAACTTGGTTATCTTTCATCTGTGAAACTTTCACGGTCATTGGATTTGTGGTTTCTGATCTACACGAGTTTCTTTGCAGTATTGCAGATCTGGTTTGTTGCTTGGCTAGAACAGATTGACCCTTGCTTGATCATTCGATCATAACTTGAGTTTTTCTTGACGGTTTTTCGTGAATCTTGTTGTCGTGTCTCAGTGACTTGATTCTATATATTATATACTACTTTTGTCATGGTTGAACACATTTACATCATTTGCATACACGGTTTCTTAACAGATTGATTTTTTGTCGATGGGCTTTTGTTGCTTTCGCTGAAAAAGTTTTAATCTACCATTCACCCCTCTAGTAGATTTTCACGTGCTCTTTGATCCTACAGGTACAGATTTATTCTCTAAAATAGGTATGGATTCCGAATTCTTTTCTGTTTGGCGTGCACTGGGATGGGATAATTTTGCTCACATAGAGGAGAGAGGTTCACGACTTCTCTCCATACAATTCCTTTGCACCCTTAAAATAGGATTTGATGGTATTTATTTTAGATTATTTCAAAAAGAATACAACATCATATGGAAAGAATTAAGTGAAATCCTAGGCTTCTATAAACATTGTTTGCTAGATTTAGACACTTTTCCTAAGTTCAACAAACAAAATTTTTGACATGAATTGACTAGTGAGGTCAGATGTTGTGCTCCTAAGAATAGTCACGTGCACAATCCTACTTTACACTTCATGCATAGACGGGTGGCTATGACTATGTTCCCTATAGGAGATGTTAGAATAGTGCGTGATGATGAGCTGAAAATTTTATTTGCCATGATTAAAAAGATAAAAGTTGCTCTAGTTATTGCCATGATGACACAATGGTTAGATTACATTTCAAGGACAGGGCCAATTGAATGCACTTCATTGATTACACGTATTCCTACTAGGGTAGGAGCACTAGTGAAAGTGCATCTATGAATCCCTTGTGGGTTTTGGATGATTTATGACAAGCAAATGAGATTCTAACCACTTTGTTGAGATGAGCACGGGTTCTAATGAGAAAATGAGCAAAGTGCAAAAAAGAAAGGAGAATGAGGAATAATGCGGAAAAGAGCTCAAGAAACAAGTGTAGTAGATCATTGTGTATGGAGTGTGTTAAGGAAACACACCCCAAGAGCTCAAGCACAAATAATCACTCTCATTGCACATATTTATATAGGACCGGACTAGTCCAACTGACTACGGACTAGTCCGATATCTTTTTGCACAAGATCGGACAAGTCCTCACAATGCGGACTTGTCCTCACAGTCCAGTTTTTTACTGATCTGACTAGTCTGATATCACCACGGACTAGTTTGATATCTCTCTGACTAGAATCGGACTAGTCCTCCCCAGTGCGGACTAGTCCCCCAAACACTTCACAAGTTGCACAAAATCAGACAAGTCCGATCACATACCGGACTAGTCCGATATCTTTCTGATGTCAATCGGACAAGTCCGGTATTAACACAGACTAGTCCGAAAACCCTCTGACCTAAATCGGACAAGTCCTCCAAGTGCGGACTTGTCCCCCAAATTCACTTAGGGTTTCTCATATCCGGACAAGTCCAATATTTATCAGACTAGTCCGAATATTTCCAGAACCAAAATCGGACAAGTCCGCTCTCAGCCGGACAAGTTCGATATTTCGAGACACCTAGGGTTTGCTACACGCAGCACATCAGACTAGTCCGGTGTCCATCACGAAACTAGTCTGATCTTTCTAAACTCTAACGGTAACTTTTGGAAACCCCATATAAGTAGATGTGCACGGCCCATCTTTCAGATCTCTCGACCCTCTGCGCTGTCACACCTCCCAAGAGCCTAGAAAACACCTCTCTCCACGAATTCCAACACAAGAAAGATCAATCCCTTGAGGATACACTTTGAATCATTGGAGAGACACGGTTCATCACTCATTGAGATCTTGGTTTGATTCCCTAACACACTCCTGTGGTTTTCATTGTGATCTTAAGAGTGTGTTCTTGGTGGTGTTCATATTGTAATCTTGGGGAGCCCTCAAAGTGTGAGAGGGCCCCTTGAATTTGGTTATTTGCCCTTTGTGATTAGTGAAGAGGATTGGCCTTCGTGGCGATCCGACGAGGGTAGGGTTGGAGAAGACCCGGTCCTTTTGTGGACTCCTCAACGTGGATGTAGGTTTCCTCTGTGGGAACCGAACCACGGGATAAAGTGCTTGTGTTCTTACTTTGCTCACATCGTTCTTACACTTCATATCAATCTAGGGTTTCAATCAATCTTGTTCACTTTACGTTGAAACATTGAATATAAGATTAACTTGTGGTACATCCTAGTTCATAGTTGTGTAACACTTTAATTACAGATATATTTCCGCTGCATATATCCTAGGATCAAGATAATCGATCCAATTTGATCAACCTAGTCCGAACTAGTCTGCACTCTATCGTACTAGTCCGATATCTCGAGATTTGATCTAGTTGTTAAGTGTTGCATGTTCCGACAGAAAGTCAAAAAGGCCTATTCACCCCCCCCTCTAGGCCACATTCAACTAGAATATACTTCATTTGAATATATTGGAAATGAACGAGAATTAATTAATAAAGATTATCTAGTGCAAGGATATACCCTTAAGCATGATCAAGATGGCTCTTTGGTATTTTATTATCCTGACTTTGTCAATGAAATTCGGTCACCTATCCCGGATTATCATTTGTACAAATGTCGGAGACTAACCATTGATTTTCTTCCCATCGAGAAAGCTCAAAGAAGTAATATCTCTAGTAGGGTAACTAGAAGTCGTACAAGGAGAGCGGCCATGCCTCTGACAACGTCCACAGTCCATGAGTACGAAGGGGAAGAGAACCCAACGGGTGATGCACCCGGATGGACTCAACATCCATCATATGAGACCAAAGGTCCGTCTTGGCATGGATGGCCAGGTGTTGTGTGGGAGTCATCCCAATCCACTTCAAGCTCTAGCAGCTTGCCTCCAACGTCCATGAGAAGATGTTGTTCCTCTTCGGCTAGAAGTCATCATGACTATAGCCAAGAATGAAAGATCTCATTAGACGTATGGAAGACCTTGAAGTGAGAATGGGTGACATCTACAACACTCTCCAAGAGCATGTCCAAGGTACCCAAGATTGGCAACAACACATAGACACTCGATTCACCAATTTCAACTTCATGCTGCAACAACAACAAGCTGATCTCGCGGCATACTTCCGTAATCAAGGGTTCAACCCTCATCACGGAGGTGATTAAAGAACAAGCTTGGGGGAGGACCCCCACTTGAGGTAAATTGTATCACACCCCTTGCATATTTATTTTCCATTCATCCACCATTTACCTTGCATATAAAAAAAAGAGTAGAGTAGATTTGTTTTCAAATAAAATAAAGGATGTGCGGTAAGAATGGTTTAGAATCTACATATATGAAATGATGAGTAGTTGTTCTGTTTTAATTTTTCTTAATTCCCTAGTTTATAACTTACTACTCTCCAAAATATTGTTTTCATTGGCTAAAAAAAATACTTTTGCCTTGATTTAGAAATTGTGGGTAGAAAAAGATTATCCAATTCTAAGTTGTTGTGAGATATGATATAGTGATAGGGCTGCTATTTTATAGTTTGAAAGTGAAACTTAGATTTCCGGAGAAATTCAAAAAAGATTTAAGTTACTCTCAATTGATTGGAAATACCTACCAAATCTATATGATATTTTTACATTGATAAACCTTATGCATGCACTATTTGTCTTCACATTGAGCCTAGTCAAACTAGTATCGACCTATGTAAGAATTCATTCATTTCTTTTTGAATTCAAGACTTCACTTGCACATGCTATACTTCTACACTAGAAGTAAGCAAAATTCCATCATTCTATCATTCTGCAATAAAAGAGAAACTTCATACTCTTCATGCTTAGTACTCTCTCCAAGTTTTGTTGTATAAAAAGGGAGTAGAAGACATGGCTACATGAAAAAAGAAAAAGAAAATGCATGCTTACATCATAAGCATGAGAAAAAAAAGAGAAAGAGAAAGAAAAGTAGCCATGTTTCATCCCTACAAAATAAGAGAGTCTACATAAATAGGAGTCATCTCAAACATCCACGTCCGCTTCCACCCCATCACACATGCACAAGTCTTGAATCAAATAGTTTTGAATTGATTTCTCCTAAGGCTTGCTTTTTTGACTTAACAATATTATGTGTTGCAAATATTCCTACTATATTCCCTATCAAGATCCACATACAAGCCTTATTTAGTGGTAGGATGAGTATAGGCAAAATGCCTTGGTGAGAAAATGTTTCCACTACACACAAAGGAGTCATTGAGAGAATCAATTTCAGGCACCTAAAATCTAAATTAGACTCTCCAGAATTTGAGTGGAACTTTATCTCTAGGGTATGCTTGCTCCATTTGTTGTTCTATCTTTCAACCATCCATGAATAGGAGAAGGCATAAGCCTCATAATGACTTGAGATGGGTGAAGTACCATGCCAATTTTTGCAATACTAGGTAGAGTATTTTGTTGTGCACATATTACTTTTGAAAAATAGAACATTGTAGCAACTACTGATCATCAAAATAAAGTCTTGACTTTGCTCGGGACGAGCAAAGAATAAGCTTGGGGGAGTTTGTTGACGGCTGTTATATACTGTCGAAGTGTAGACTAAGTCACTTCCCCTGGTACTACTAACAAGTAGTCCGCGGAGGTTCGTATTTAGACATGGCGCTAATCAAGATCAAGAACAAGTGTGAACACAGACGATTTTATGTGGTTCGGGCCGCCAAGTGTAATACCCTACTCCACGGGGTGTTTGTGTATTTTTTGAGTGTGGATCACTTGGGATTCGTTGAGGTTATCTTCTACTGTGCAACACAACCCTTTTATATGCCAAGGACTGGCTGTTATAGTATGCGCCATGGCTCGACAGGTGGCCCTGGCTGTAATAACCGCCCTATACACGATCTACGACTGTCAAGGGTGGTTAATAGTGTGATAACGAGTCTTAATGGCAGTGTTACCAGTCTTGACAGTCCTCTAATTATGTGTCATTAATATAGCATTAATGGTGCGTTACCCAGGTCTTGTAACGGCCAATTGATAGCCCTTGAATATCCACACCATTGGAGATCACGTTGTCTTCCCATTGCAGACTTAGGTCTGGGCTGTGACACGTGGTAGCTCTGGAACTTCCCTCTGTGGGAAGGCAGACCGGAGCTACTGGACACGTGGCAGCACTGGATCTTCCCCTGTCGAGGGGGGGGGGCAGGTCCGGTGCCCCGTGATACGTGGCAGCACCGGAGCCACCCTATGGAGGGGGACAGGTCGGACACTACAGGACATGCGGCAGCACTAGAGCCACCCTATGAAGGGAGGAAGGTCCGGCACTGCAGGACACGTGTGTGCCGCAGGAAGTCCACAATACTGAAAGGTGGAACTCGAGGCATCTTCTTCTGGTATGAAGGGATACCTGGTATGCAGGGTATCGATAGTGGCCCTCGGTCCCACCTCTGGTGAGATTATGAGGTTTCAATGCCGGAGGTGGAGCCATTATCTCTCCCGCATTGTTGCTTCAGTCTTCCCTTTGGGACACACGGTCCTTCTTGATTTGGTAGGTGAGAAACACGACGTGCTGATCTCGCAAACTTGAACGACGTCGGTTCCCAATACGATTTCCGTATCGGTTCCCAGCGTAATCTTTGTAGCCATGTCAGGCCGCTAACCTCGGCTTCCAACTTCTCATCATGACAACGGTTCACCTGGTGCGACTTTTTTAACAAAGTGGACCCGGGCCCCCTTGTCATTACAAGGTAACTTCACGGAGCGTGATTTTAGTCCAAACGAGGTTGCCATCCAAGCGTTGTAAAGGCATAATAAAGGAAGAGGTGCTGCAAGGTGGAAGAACTCTTATGCATCGATCTATTCTTGCCATAGAGTTCTCCGCTTAAAACCTTGCACCGCGCTCCATTTTTTGCTCCACTTTGCGGTGATGGAACTCGTACTTCCCCCTAGCAAGGTTGTGAGCAATGATGAGTTGTTGAGAGTCCAGAAGCTGATGGGTTGGACAAGTGATTCCTACAACAACGCTATTCGCCGCAGCAAGCTCCCATTCAAGAAGGAGTCCTTCGATGACATTGTTTACTTTACGGCGTATGCCATAGTTGGGCTAGTTCCACCAGTGTCAAACTTCTTGCTGATGTTGTTGGAGTCGTACGAACTCCAACTACACCACCTTGGACCTCACTCTATCTTGCTGGTGGCAAACTTCATCCACTTCCGTGAGATGTTGGCGGGTGTAACGCCCTGCATCCCTCTGTTTTGGACCTTCTTCACTCTCCAGACGACAGGCAAAGGTAACTGCTTGTTGGGGTTCTACTTCATAAAGCGTAGAAATGCCCCCATTCAAGTACATCAAGACCTTTCCTTCCGGGAAGTGAGAGACATGGAATATTGATTGTGTTGTGATCCGAGTGGACCCTCATGATCGTCTGGAGCTGCCAGAAGCGCTTCTGACGACGGATTCCGACTCATGGGTGGAGCTCTCGGAGCTGTCTGAGAAGTACAACCACATGCTGACAAGGATACAACACCTGGTGAATGGAGGATTAACGTCTCTGATGGTCCTCGACAACTTCCTCACCAACCGTTGGGCACCTCTCAAGGAGCGAGAGTTTGCGGCTTGCTCTTTCTTTGGGAAATGGATTTCCTCCAGATTGAGGTCGGTCGAGGTACCAATCTTGATGAGCGGGCTTTGAAGCTCCATCTCCAGAAGCCGAATAGCGGAGATTTTTTGAAGGATGACCTCGGACCCTCGGCTGAGTTCCTGCCTCTGTACGTAGTTCCGGAGGTCAGGAGGGAGCTGCAGAAGATGATACCACTGCTTGACGACATAGGTCTTGTGGTGCATCAAAGGAGCACTCTGCTGGCGGAAATTGTAATCCCCGGAGCTTCGGCCCCCTGCTCGTATGAAGGGTCCGACTCTGTGCCTGTCAGCAGGAAGGACAAGGCTCCTGCATATCCAAGCCAGAAGAAACCTGACTCGAGTCGGGGCAAAGGCAAGGAGACGTCGACACCTCCAGTCGGAAGAGGAGGTTGACGCGGGCTGATGGCAGCTACGTCAGATCAACTCCAATGCAAGTGTTGCCTCCGCCTCGGCAAGGCACAATTCGATGTTGGTTGTGCCTCTAGCAACGTCAACTCCCGCTCTGATGGCCACATCATCTTCGGATCCAGCGCCTACGGTAGGCGCTAGGTCCGGCAAGTAAACTCTGGTCCCGGTGCCATCGGTAGGCTCTGGGTCTGGAGTCCCTTCTCAGATGAGAGAGATCCCAACTGAGGCGCGTTGGTGACTGCCACGAACCCCGGGCTGAAGTCTGGAGCCTCTGCCTCACTAACGACGGTGGGTTCTGGCTCCGTTCGTCCAAGGAAGAAGCTTCGTGCTGACTGGAGTGGCAACATGCCCAGGTAATGATCGAGTCTTTAGCTTGTGTTTTATTTTTGCTTTTTGCTCTTTCCTGAACTCTTTGTTCCTCTATTTCCAGAGTATCGAGAGGAGGAGCTTCTACTCCACCTACCAGCACCGCGGCCATAGATACTGCACCGATGGCCAAAGAAGCCACGATGGTGTTGGACCACGTGAGAGAAGCACTGAAGCAAGCTTCAGCTGCTCCATGGCCAACACCAGTGCCGGAGGTTTTCGAAGCTGCAGCAAAAGTTCCGGGACCAGCTCCAGAGGTGACGGCATTGTTGGCTGATGCTGGTATGCACGAAATGGCCATGCCTACACTGTTGCCTAAAGATCTGGTAGTGGGACCTTCATCGTCTGTGTCGTAGGTTGATGAGCTCCAGGAGTTGAGTGTCGCTGATGTCGAGTCTTGAAGTCCATGCTTGTGCCATGGGCTCCGACAACTCTTCCATAAGATTCGGTGGATCCAGAGGAGGAACCTCCAGCAGGTCCTGAGCCAATTCCTCTGGCTATGTCGATAAACAATGCCTGCTCAAGCCTCCGCCAAGTCCAGCTCGCTTTCGACTATGAGCGCAAGTATTTGGAGGATGAGCGTAGCACCCTGAGGCACTCGCACAAGCTGTTGTACTTCAAGACAAAGTTGATGCAGTCTCAGCTAGCGGACCAAAGGGAGTAGTTGGAAGCTGAGAAAGCTCTGCAGTCGTGCCTGAACAAGGTGTTGGACGAACGAGAGGCTGCTATTAAAGCCCTCGATGACAAGACCCTGGAGATCTATAGCACGCCAAGAAGGCCAATGAAGTGACCAAAAGTCGCTCGAAGAGTCTCAACGTTGTGAGGTAACAGCTCCTCAAACGTCAGGATGAGTTGGATAATAAGGAGGATGAACTCCAAAAGAGAGAGGATGAAATCTCTCAGAAATTAGAGCGTGGCAAGCAGGACTTGGCCGATCTCGCCGAAAAATTCAAGTCTTGGTGTGAAAAAGAGAAGCACCAAGTTTGGATGGCAGGAGAAGGGGTCAGCAAGATGGAAAATGTTGTCTCTACCAGGGAGAACAAGGTGAAGATGAAAGAGAAGAACCTTGTGAAAAGGCAAGACCGCATACACCTCCCAGAGAAACGAATTGCTGACCAAGAGAGGTTGTTGGCTTAATGGATCCAGCAGCATGCCAAAGAGGTCGAGCGATTTTCAAAGGAGGGTTCTGTAGAGCTTTCGCCTGCAAGGAGGTCACTCGAGGAGCTCCAGAGCACAAGAGCAAATGATTCCCAGCAGGTCTAGGACTTCCTTGAGCGAGCGAATGGAGCTTCGGTGCCTCGGGGATTCATTCCGGTCTGACCGGATGTCCTGGAGCCAGAGATGGACAAGGCTTTGGTGGCCCTCAACTCCGTCGGCACTAAGTTGGATGCACTGGGAGATGTGGTTGTGGACAATCTAGAGACTGAAGGAATGTCCCTGGCTAAGAATGTCGCAGAATATGTGTTGACATGCATTCGAAGTCGGTATCCCTCGATGTCTCTAGCTCCAATGGTTGAAGGACACATTGCAGAGGAGGAAGAGGTTGTCAAGGCCAGCGTCCAAGAAGCTGCCCAGAAGGTTGCTTCATTCTTCGAGTGGAACTCCAGTAGCTAGGACCTTTCTTTCTGTACCTTCACCTTGTATATCTCCAATTTTGAATGAATGAAATCCTTTCGAATTTCATTTTTATCTTCAATACATTGCCTTTATCTTGTTGGCCCCCTGGTAGATGCTCTCAATTGATTGAGGACATCAACCATAAGGAATTCGACAATGTCTTGAAAACTTGATTGCTCCGAACTCGTAGCCAGTATAATAGCTATGAGGTCCAAGGCTTGCTTCCGGAATATCAAAAGACCCTTTGTTACGTCGACGGCGGGCCCCCTAGAAGTTGTTGGAGCTTAGGTGCTTCGATGGTGCCCAATGTCAACGCGTAAAATGTTGACGGTGGGCCCCCTGGGGGTTGTTGGAGCTTGATGGCTCCGACGACACCCACTATCAATGCGTAAAACATCAATGATGGGCCCCCTGGGGGTTGTCGGAGCTCAGTAGCTTCGACGGTGCCCACTGTCAACGCATAAAACGTCGATGGCGAGCTTCTGGGGGTTGTTGGAGCTTGATTGCTTCGACGGCGCCCACTGCCAATGCATAAAACATCAACATCAGGCTCTCTGGGGGTTGTCGGAGCTTGACTGCTTCGACGGCGCCCACTTTCAACGCGTAAAACATCGACGGCGGGCCCCTTGGGGGTTGTCGGAGCTTAGTAGCTTCGACGATGCCCACTGTCAACATATAAAATGTCGACGGTAGGCCTCCCAGGGGTTGTGCTCGATTGCTTCGATGATGCCCACTATCAACGCATAAAACATCGACGGTCGGCCTCCTGGGTGATGCCGGAGCTAAGTGCTCTGGCACCATCCACCATCGCCGTGCAGATTCCCGTCAATTATTCATTTTTCCTGCCCATGAGAGACAAGAAAAGCAGTAAAATTCGTCTTCTTGCCTATAGCTTATTTGCTGCTTATTATCCTTCTTTGAATTTTAGATCCTAACAAACTCATTGTGACAACATAAGTATATTGATTCAACTTCCTTAGACCCGTATGCTTTCCATACCTGCCTTACTAAGACCCACCAGAATAGGTAGAGTGGAGTACTTAAGGTGTTGGACCAGACTAAGTCAATATCCCACTCCAGACCTGTCATTGGCTTTGGTTTTCAGGCGAGTAGACCATCTAGAAAAACTAAGATCCAATAAAGATTACCAATAAAACTTATTTTTCACATGAATTTTTAGGAGTAAATTTCAAGTGGATTGCACAACATTGCTATTGACAAGAAGGTAAAAGATGACAAAAATAATGACCATGCGCAAAATTAATGCACGTGGAGTCTGTTTGCACATAAATGTATTTCATTATAGGTTTGAATAACTGGGGAGATAAGGACACACTTAAAGTACAGGACCAAGTTAAGTGTTCTATTCATCTTGTACTAACCTAGGGAAGGCAAAGATACACTTAAAGTACAGGACCAAGTTAAGTGTGCTTTTGATCTAAGACCGACCCGAGTCTGTTCATAGACTCTATAAGATACATTTTATGCAAATACAAACTCACCTCCATGTATCTAAGTGTAGAACATATGAAGGTGCTCAATATTTCCAGGGATTAGGAAGTGATATCCCATCCTCTGTTGCGAAGCGGACGCATCCGAGACGGAAAAGTTTAACTACTCAAAAGGGACCTTCCTAGCTGGGGGAAAGTTTGTTCATCCCTTCACGAGTAAGTATTCGCTGCAGCACCAGATCGCCTTCTGCCAACAGCCAGTTGCGCACATACCTTTAGTGATAGCGCTGGAGCGCTTGGCGGTATCGCGCATTTTGGACAGCTGCTTGGCACCTTGCCTTGTTGATGAGGTCTAGGTCTTCATGCTGGAGCTGGTCCTGCGTGGCTTTATCGTAGGTCTGGACCCGGAGAGAACCCATGGTGATCTCCGCAGGAAGGACTGCTTCAACTCTATACACCAAGAAGAAGGGTGTCTCTCGTGTTGCCCGGGTGGGTGTTGTTCGGCTCGCCCACAGTGCAAACGGAAGCTCTTCTATCCAGTTGGCGCCATGTCTCTTCAAGCGCTCATAAGTGTGTGTCTTGAGTCCCTTGAGTATTTATGCATTTTCTCTCTCAGCTTGGCCATTACTTGCTGGATGAGCTACTAATGTGTAGTTGACTGTTATGCTGAGGTCTTCGCGGTACTCTTGGAAAGATGCACTTATGAATTGGGTTCCATTGTTAGTGATGACTCTGTTCGGAACTCCAAATCTGTGGACAATGGACTTCACGAACTTGATAGCAGTTTGTTTGTTGATTGTCACAACTGGAGTAGCTTCCGGCCACTTTGTGAACTTGTCTGTGGCAACATAAAAGAACTAGTACCCTTTTACGGCTTTTGGGAAAGGTCCCAAAATATCCATTCCCCAAACAGCGAATGGCCATGAGGGAGGAATCATTTGTAGTGACTGTGCTAGTGTATGAATTTGTTTCGTGTGGAACTTGCACGCTTCACACTTCTTGACCAGCTCAACTTCATCCTGGAGTGTTGTCACCAGTAGAAGCCATACCAGAAGGCTTTACCGACCAGCGTGCGGGATGATACTCGATTGCATCTTGGAATGTTGTAGGCTAGTAGAAGCCATGCCGGAAGGCTTTACCAACTAGCGTGCGAAATGATGTGTGATTCCCACACTCGCCTCCATGGATCTCTACGAGAAGTTTGCAGCCTTCTTCCCAGGAAATGCACTGCATTAGAATGTTGTCGGCACCATGTCAGTAGAGTTCCCCTTCTACTAACGTGTATCTTTTAGCCAATCTTACAATTCGCTCAGTGGGTGCATGGTCTTCAAGAAGGATGTTGTCCTTCATGTAGTCCCGAACCTCCGAGATCCATGCATCAGGACTGACTTGAGCTTCTGGATCTTGCGTGCTTGGTTGCTCGGAGCTTCCTATAGTGCCTATGATCCTTGGTGGATGCCATGGTAACAGGGCCACCGAGATCGCCGGCGTCGGGGTGCTGGTCTCGCCCCCATCACTTAGTTCAGCAAGCTAAGTGGCAGGTGCCGGTAATCTACTGACAAAAACTCCGTCGGGTGCCTGAGCCCTGGTTGAAGCCTTCATCGAGAGATCATCAGCTTCAGCGTTGTTGAGATGCTGGACATGGCAGAGGTCCAGGACGTGGAAGTCTTTCTACAAGTTCTGGACTTCAAGTAGATATGCAGCAAGCTGAGGTTTATTGCAACTACATTCACCTTTGACTTGTTTTATGATGAGTTGCAAGTCACCCTTCACGAGCAGTCGTCGGACGCCATATGATAGCACCACCTTGAGTCCAAAGATGAGAGCTTCAGATTCTGCCATGTCGTTGGTTGCCTTGAAGTCGAGATGCACCATGTACTTGACCTTCTCCCCAGTCGGAGCGGGGAGAAGGATTCCAGCTCCGACCCCCTACTTTTGCATGGAGCTGTCGAAGTAGAGAGTCTAGTGAGGCTCAGTGTAGACTGGGACCTTAGGTTCCGGCTTTTGCTCGTTGAGGCCCTCCGAACTTGATGAAGAAGGTGTCCACTCCACCATGAAGTCAGCTAGCGCCTGACTCTTGATTGCATGTTGAGGCAGTAATTCGAGATTGAATTCTGCCAACTATGTTGCCCACTTGGCGATATTTACCGTTGAATTGGGATTATGAATAGCTCGCAGTGGATAAGAGGTTACCACTGATATCTTGTGAGCTTGGAAGTAGTGTTGTAGCTTCCTTGAGGCGATAAGAACTGTGTACAGCAGCTTATGCACCTTAATGTATCGAGTCTTGGCATCATGAAGTACTTCGCTAATGAAGTACACTGGTCGTTGGATAGTTCGAACCCTCCTAGAGGGGTCTGAAGCTTCTTCTTCATCAATCCAGACCCTCCGGAAGGGGTTCAGATCTCCTTCTTGAGCAGTAGATACTCCCTTGGATGAGAGAGATTGATCCACAGGCATCTTACCTTTAGGATCCGTGCTTGGGGGCTGGGACCCAAACTTTCTTTCAGGTAGCTCCGGACCCTCCCGGAGGGGTCTAGGCTCCTGAGTTGAAGATGTTTCTGGTCTTTCCACAACCAGAACCATGCTGACAACCTCTGTAGTTGCAGAGATGTAAAGCAGAAGAGGCTCACCAGGTTCTGGAGCTACCATGATTGGTAGTGTGGTGAGGAGTTGCTTGAGCTCTTGGAACGCCTTCTCTGCTTCTTCACATAAATGGAATGGTCCGGACTTCCTCAATAGCTTCAAGAAGGTAAGTGCCTGCTCTGCCAGCCTTGAGATGAACGAGCTAAGCGAAGCTAGACACCCAGTAAGCTTCTGGACGTCCTTGATACGGGCTGGAGGCCGCTTTGATCTTGGTCGGATTTGTTTCAATTCCTCAGTGGGTCACCAAGAAATCAAGAAGCTTTTCGGGGTTAACCCCGAAGACACACTTGTCGGGGATGAGCTTCTTGCACGTCAGGCGCAGCTTGTCGAAGACAGATTGAAGGTTGTCGAGGAGTGAGTCTTTGTTCTTCACCTTGACAACGATGTCATTGACATAGACTTCCATTAGATCCCAAATGAGCTCTCCAAAGGTTTTGTGCATAGCTCGCACAAAGGTGGAGAGTGCATTTTTGAGACCATAAGGCATTGTTGTGTAGCAGTAGAGATCATCTACCGTAATGAAAGCAGTGTTCTCTTCATCTTTCGTAGACATAGGAATTTGATGAAATCAAGAATATGCGTCTAAGAAACACAAAAGCTCACAACCGGAGGCAGAATTCGCTATCTAATCAATTCTCGGTAGTGGAAAAGGGTCTTTTGGACATGCCTTATTCAAAGTGGTGTAGTCGATGCACATCCAATGCTTCTCGCTAGTCTTTGGCATGACGACTGGGTTTGCCAGCCATCGTGGATGATGAACCTCCTGGAAGAATTCAGCGTCAAGCACCTTTTTAACTTCTTCTCGGATAAAGTTCTGCCGCTCAAAAGATTGCTTCCAGGGCTTCTGTTCTATATGACGTGCATCAGGGTATATCTTGAGATGGTGCTTGATCACCTCCCTGGGGATCCCAGACATCTGTGACGGTTGCCATGCAAACACATCGACTGCCCAGAGGAAAGTGACAAATGCGAGTTCCTATTTTTCACCCAAACCTCCAGATATACGGGTGGTCTGAGTGGCATCAGAACCGATTTGGACGACTTTGACGGGAACGTCGGTGTCGCTACTTGGGTGCACACGATGTGCAGAAGTTAAGCCACATTGGCGCGAGCTCGGTGGTTGCTGAGCAGATTGCTCCTTACCGTAGTCATCTTCTTGCAATGTTGCAAGCGCATGAAGTTTCTCCAGCGCAGTATCCCCAGCAGTGCGATCCCCACGGATTCGGAGGACGCCTAACACAATTGGCATCTTTAACATGAGGTAGCTGTAGTGGGCCACCGCCATGAACCTATACAGGGCTGGCCTGCCTAGGATGGTGTTGAAGGGAAGGTTGATGTGTGCTACATCAAAGACCAGCTTCTCTGATCGGTAATTCTCTGGTGTCCCGAAGGTCACTAGAAGAGTAACAAATTCGAGAGGCGTAATTGCTCCCGGACCTACTCCACAGAATAGGCGCGAAGCCTTAGGTCTGAGAGGTTGAGCAGGAGTTTCATAGAGGCTGCAAAGTTGATGAGGTTGAGGGCCGCACCGCCATCTACCAAAACATGGAAGAGTTGGATATTGTTGATAGTCGGTGAAACCATCAGGGGCAGTTGTCCAGCTCCTGTCATGTTCTTCGGACAGTTTGAAGCATCGAAGGTGATGGTAGTGTCCATTCACTTCCGATGTGGCTCCGCCTTGGTGGTGGGGGCAGCGGCAGCCATCTCTCGGTGCATAGTCTTCAGAATGGGCCGACAGGTGATGTCCCAGGACCCTCCATACATCATATGGAGAGTCTTCCAATGTTTGTTTTTGCAGGTGTTAGAGTCGTCATCGATAGTGTTGTAGACCGCCTTTAACGCCTTCTTGGCATCTTGAAAGCCTAGCTCCTGATCACACAGAGCTTCGTCGACTTTTTGTTTCCCTTCCTGCTGGCGGAAAGGGGTCTCATCTTAATGCTTGTTGTTGCATTCAGCAAGCCTCTTGACTTCGCGACAGTCTTCGAGATTATGGCATGTGGATTTGTGGATCGGGCACCACATTTTGTCGCCGTCCTAAGACGATTGTCGAGGTGGCTTGTTGGGGCGTGGTGCTGCGGCAGCGGCAGATGTAGCTGTGTCGGCAAGTGACTTTTTCTTGCCACTACTAGTGGCAGTAGCTTCAGCTTTGGAGGCAGATTAACCAGCCTACAGCTGGTTTGGAGTGCATCTCATGGCCCTCCGCAGCTCTGGCACATTTGTCGACCAAGCTGAAGAGTACCGTTACGCTATTGACATCCTTGGTTGCCAGCTTCTCCAGCATCTTCTTTTCTCGAACCCCCTGTCGGAACACAAAAACAACAGAAGCATTGAAGATAGAAGGAATAGTGTTCTGTACCTAAGAAAATCGTTGGATGAACGATCGTAGTGACTCTCCCGACTTCTATTGTACGGCGAAGAGATCCAGCTCGATGTCAGGCCGTGTATAGGAGCTCCCGAAGTTGGCAGTGAACTGGCGACATAGTTCCCCCCAACTGTAGATGGAGTCAGGGGTAGGCTCATAAACCAGGACCTTGCAGTCCCAATCAAAGCCACAGGGAAGTAGTTGGTCATTACACCCTCATTCCCTCCAGCCACGAGGATGGTGGTGGAGTATATTTGAAGAAACTCGATGGGGTTGATAGTCCCATTGTATTTCTCTGGTAGATGAGGTTGGAACTTGGGTGGCCATTCCACCATGCGGAGATGCATGGCAAGAGTTGAACAGCCGCCACCAACTCCCAGAGGAGAAGGGTTTTCCCGAGCAAGTAGTCTCTCGCGAGTATGCTCGATGTTGACGCGGTCGTCCTGCCTCATGTACTGATGGTCGAGCTCTGACCGAAGGTCTTGAGTCGGGAGCCCTGATGATGTATGAGTACGATGAGCCCCGGAGGGCAGTGACGTCGCGTGCTGATAGGGTGCACGTCTCCTAGGCTGCGATGCCGCAGGACAAAGCGTTCTAGACAAGGTCCTGTTACGTGAAGGTGCATGCCCTGCATGGGGCAAACCCTGGTTGTTGAGTTTTGTGGCTGCAGCAGCAACCATATGCTCAACATTAGCGCGCCATTGTTCCAGCACGGTCGGATGAGCTCCCGACACTGGAGGACGCTAAAGCAAAGTCCACGCCGCGTTCAGCGCGTTCTCCGGGTTGTTCGTCGATGCTGTGATCGACGCGAATTCACCATCCTGTTGTCCAGCGTTGGCTGCTGCAACAGATGGTGGTGGTGGTGGAATGACGCCCGCCGAAACAACAATGTTGCCTGGCTGCTGAAAATTGGAGGGATTTCCTCCAACGGCTTGTGCGGCTGGTCTGTTGCAAGTGGCGGCTGAGTTCACCATCTTGAAGATCTTGAATGCCCCCCTTCCTGGCACGCTAAATGTCGAAGTGTAGACTAAGACACTTCTCCCAGTACTACTAATAAGTAGTCCGTAGAGGTTCGTATTTAGATGGGACTAATCAAGATCAAGAACAAGGGTGAGCATAGAGGATTTTTACGTGGTTCGGGCCGCGTGATCGTAATACCCTACTCCACGGGGTGTTTGTGTAATGTATGAGTGTGGGTTCCTTGAGATTCGTAGAGGTTAGCATCTATCGTGCAGCGCAACCCTTTTATATGTCAAGGACTGGCTATTACAGTATGCGCCATAGCTCGATAGGTGGCCCCGGTTGTAATAACTGCCCTATACAGGATCTACAGGTGTTAAGGGTGGTTAATAGTGTGATAATGTGCCTTAATGGCAGCGTTACCGGTCTTGACAATCCTCTGATTATGTGTCATTAATATAGCATTAATGACCTGTTAACCAAGTCTTGTAACAGCTGATTGATAGCCCTTGAATATCCGCGCCGTTGGAGATATCGTTGTCTTCCCATTGCAGACTTAGTTCCAGGCGTGTGACACAAGGTAGCTCCAAAGCTTCCCTATACGAGGAGGCAGGTTCGGAGCTACTGGACACGTGGCAGCGCTGGAGCTTCCCCTATTGGGGGGGGGGGGGGGGGGGGGCAGCGCTTGAGCCGCCCTATGGAGGGGGCAGGTCCGGCACTGCGGGACATGTGGCAGCACTGAAGCCACCCTATGAAGGGAGGTAGGTCCGGCACTGCGGGACACGTGTTGCCTCCGGAAGTCCACAATACTGAAAGGTGGAACTCGACGCGTCTTCTTCTGCTATGAAGGGATACCAGGTATGCAGGGTATCGACATATACCAATTCCACCTGTCAATATAACTCAATTATGTGAAGGAAATACCATTTCTTGCACACATCATATTTCTATTTAACCTATTTCCACTTATCCTTGGAGAAATAGTGCATGCGGGCATTTTATGTAGGAAATGACGTAAAAGAGGGGGAGCAATCCTATAAAATGTCATCCTAGCCAATCAAGTGTCAACATGTGGCACCATATGGATCAAATGGCCCACAAATAGAAGTATCTGAAGCTATCCAACGGTGTATCACCTATATCAGTAAAGAGGACCCACCTATCAGTGACTTGGAGAAAATGAATGTAGCCTAGAGGGGAGGTGAATAGGCTTTTTGAATTTTTCGTTGGAACCTGAAACACTTAGCCACCTGATCAAACACGGAGAAATCGGACTAGTCCGGTGTATGCGGAATAAATTGATCAAGTTTGATCAATGATTTCGATCAAAGTACTTTATGCAGCAGAAATTGAGTTACAAATAGAGTGTATTGCTTCAATTAAACTAGATGTGGCACAAGTTAACTTTAGTGCCAAAGTTTTAACGTAAGTTGAACAAGATTGAGCAAACCCTAGATTACAATGAATAGTAAGAACAAAGACAGGGACACAATGATTTTTATCCCGTGGTTCGATTCCACAGAGGAAATCTACATCCACGTTGAGGAGCCCACGGAGGGCCGGGTCTTCACCAACTCTACCCTCCTCGAATCGCCACGCAGGCTGATTCTCTTCCACTAATCACAAAGGGGTAAAGAACTGTGTTCAAGGGGCCTTCTCACAAGTTGAGGGCTCCCCAAGATTTACAAATCGAAACACCACCAAATACACTCGAAAAGTATGCAATGAAACAGCGAGAGTGTGTGAGAGAATCAAACCCAAGAGCTCAAGACGTGAAGAACGTGTCTCTCCTTTGATCTATGGTTAATCCTCAAGTATTTGATCTTTCTTGTGTTGGATTGTGTGGAGAGACGTGTTTTCTGGACTCTTGGAAGGTGTGACAGCGCAGGGGGTCGAGAGAGTTTCATTAGGGGTCGTACACCTCTTTTTATACTAGGGTTTCCAAAGGTTACCGTTAGGGTTTGTGATGTCTGTACTAGTCCGTGGTGGACTCCGGACTAGTTCGGTGTGTGGCGTGTGGGAAACCCTAAGTGTCATGAATTATCAGACTTGTCTGGCAACTAGCAGACTAGTCCGTTTTTGTCTCTGGAGATATTCGAACTAGTTCGGCATATATCGGACTAGTCCGGCATGGTGAATCCCTTAGTGAATTGAGGACAAGTCCGCACTTGGAGGACTTGTCTGATTTCAGTCAGAGACGTTATCGGCCTAGTCCGGATAATATCGGACTAGTCTGGTGTCATGAAATTTTGAGGGGCTAAGGACAAGTCTAAAATTGGGGGGACTTGTCTGATATTGGTTAGTGGGGATTTTGGACTAGTCTGTGGAATATCGGACTTGTCGGATATTGATCAGAAGGATTACCGGACTAGTCTGAACTTTATCGGACTAGTCTGGTGCGGACAAGTCTGCACTGGGAGGGCTTGTTCGATCCTGAACAGAGAGATTATCAGACTAGTCCAGGGAATATCGGACTAGTCCGGACCTGTGTAAACTTGTGCAGTGAGAGTGTTTTATTTTGCTTGAGCACTTGGGGTGTGTTTCTCCAACACACTCCATACACAAAGAGTATTTTATTCATATCTTGAGCTCTTTTCAACTTGATTCATCACTCTCCTTTATTTTTGTGATTACTTCATAATTTCATCAAAACCTGAGCTCATCTCAACAATTTGGTTAGGATTTCATTTGTTTGTCATAAATCAACCAAAACCTACAAGGGGTGCCTAGATGCACTTTCAATCTCCCCCTTTTTGGTGATTGATGACAACCAATTGAGATTTCACAAATATGATTAAAATTCATATTTTCATAAAGTGTGTACATATGAGCTTGGAACAAATTGAGCAATAAAAATATAAGATATATGTGGACTCTTTATGGTAGGGTGCAAGACTAAGTGTGTGTAAGAAATAATCGTGATGAGAATGAGATAAATGACATAATCATATCAACATCAAGCATATATGTCAATTTTAGAGCAAAGACATAGATTATATCAAAGCACAATCACACACTTCATAACCATGACTAGAAACATAATAAAAGCATAATGAAAGTTTTACAACCCAAAAGTAACAGAATTTCAAAAGAAACACAATTTGAGCTCTCATCTCTCAAACTACTGCTAGACCTAGTGACTCCCCCTCAATCTCTCCCCCTTTGGCATCAAGACACCAAAAAGAAGGAGAGGTGGGATCTAGCAACCGCCGTCGACTCACTCCTCGCTGTCGGCTTGGTAAAGATATCGGCTAGTTGTTTTTCGGTGTTGACATGGGTTGTGGCTATGTCTCCTTTTATTGAGTGGTCTCTCAAAAAGTGATGTCAGATGTCTATGTGTTTGGTCCTAGAGTGCTCAACGGGGTTATGGGCAATTTTAATAGCACTCTCATTATCACAAAGGAGTGGAATACGACTCATATTGTAACCGTAATCCCTTAGAGTATGTCGCATCCAAGGAGTTGTGCACAACAACTCCCGGCTGCAACATACTCCGCTTCGACTGTGGATAAGGCAATGGAGTTTTGTTTCTTGGAGGACCAAGAAACTACGGATCTACCTAGGAATTAGCATGTAATGGAGGTACTTTTTCTATCTACTTTGCATCCGGCGTAATCTGCATCGGAGTATCCAATGAGATTGAACTTGTACCCTTTAGGATACCAAAGGCCTAGATCGGGTGTATGAACTAAATATCGCAAGATTCTTTTTACGGCTGTCAAATGACACTCCTTAGGATTGGATTGAAATCCTGCACACAAACATACACTCAACATAATATCAGGCCTAGATGAACATAAGTAAAGTAGGGATCCAATCATGGAGCGATATACCTTTTGATCCATGTTTGGTCCTTCTTCATTGAGATCCAAGTGTCCATTTGTTGCCATGGGAGTCATTATAGGATTCTCTTTGTCTATTCCAAACTTCTTGAGTATGTCTTGAGTATACTTGGTTTGGCTTATGAACGTCCCTTCCTTTTGTTACTTTACTTGGAATCCCAAGGAATATCTCAATTCTCCCATCATAGACATCTCGAATCTATCTATCATAATCTTACTAAATTCTTCACAAAACTATTTGTTAGTTGACCCAAATATAATATCATCAACATAAATTTGATAGATAAATAGATCATTGTCAAAGTGCTTGGTAAACAGCGTGTAATCAGCTATGCCAATCTTAAATCCATTTTCAATAAAAAATCTCTAAGGCGCTCATACCAAGCTCTAGGAGCTTGTTTGAGTCCATAGAGAGACTTACGCAGTTTAAACACATGGTTGGGGAACTCTTGATCTTCGAATCCAGGGGTTGCTCCACGTACACCTCCTCCTTGATTGGTCCGTTGAGGAAGGCGCTTTTCACATCCATTTGATAGAGCTTGAAATCATGGTGAGTAGCATATGCAAGTAATATTCTAATCGATTCAAGCCTAGCTACGGGAGCAAAAGTTTTGTCGAAATCTAAATTTTCAACTTGTGAATACCCTTTGGCCACAAGTCGCGCCTTGTTTATTGTCACCACCCCGGGTTCGTCTTGCTTGTTGCGAAAGACCCATTTAGTGCCGACGACGTTAAACTTGGGCCTTTCAACAAGTTCCCACATCTCGTTTCGTTTGAAGTTGTTCAATTCTTCTTGCATTGCCACCACCCAATCCGGATATTTCAATGCATCTTCGACCCTGTGAGGTTCCAAAGAGGATACAAACGAGTAATGTTCACAAAATTAGCAATTTGAGATCTAGTTGTTACTCCCTTTTGGATGTCACCGATTGTGTTGTCGACAAGGTGATATCTTTGGATGCATTGGTGTACTCTTGGATGTGGCACTTGTGATCTTGAATCTTCATGGTCATCTTCTTCTCCCCCTAGATGGTTGTCCTCATTGATTTGTTGGTCACCTTGATCTTCATGAGGTTGATCTTGTGTAGAAGCTCCCCCTTGATCATTTACCTCCACTTGTGGTTCATCTTCTTCATTTGCATTTGGAGGTGGCGCTTGTGGTCGAACATCGTCCAACACCATTCTTCTCAATGCTTAACATGGAGCTTCTTCTCTATCTAGCACACATTGATCAACTTGCTCTTCTTGAGAGCCGTTAGTTTCATCGAACACTACGTCACGTGCTACTTCAACAAGTCCGGAGACCTTGTTGAAGAAACGATAGGCGTAAGAGTTCGAATCATAGCCAAGCAAGAAACCTTCATCAGACTTTGAAGCGAACTTTGAAGTCCTAGGCTTCTTTTTCAAAATATAACATTTAGTACCGAAAACTCGAAAACAGGAAATATTCGACTTGTTACCAGTGAGTAGTTCATATGATGTTTTCTTGAGTAGGTGATGAAGATAAAGTAGATTTATGACGTGACAAGCTGTGTTGACCGCTTCAGACCAAAATTGATCCAAAGTTTTGAACTCATCAAGCATTGTCCTCGCCATCTCTATGAGGGTTCGGTTCATTCTTTCGGCTACTCCGTTTTGTTGAGGGGAGTACGGTGCTAAAAATTCATGTTTTATTCCTTCTTCGTCTAGGTACTCCTCAACTTGGGTGTTCTTAAACTCTCTGCCTTTGTCACTTCATACGTTCTTGATCTTCAATGAAAATTCATTTTGGACACGCTTGAGAAACTTCTTGAGGGTTCCTTGAGCTTTTGTCTTATCATGCAAAAATAAAACCCACGTGAAGCGTGAAAAATCATAAACAATTACTAAACTGTATTTGTTTCCATCGATGCTTATGTAAGCAATTGGACCAAATAGATCCATGTGAAGTAGCTCGAGCGGTCTTGTCGTTGTCATGACGTTCTTCGCGGGATGGGGTGCTCCTACTTGCTTCCCGGCTTAGCACGTGCTACAAGCCCTGCCTTTCTCAAAAACAACATCCTTTAAACCACGGATGTGATCGCCCTTAAGGAGTTTTTGAAAATTCCTCATACCAACATGTGCTAGCCGTCTATGCCACAGCCAACCCATGTTGGTCTTCGCAATCAAGCATGTGTCAAGTTCGGCTTTATCTTTGTTGAAGTCAACAAGATAAAGCTTTCCCTTTAACACACCCTTAAATGCAACCGAGTCATCACTCCTTCTAGAGACGGTCACACCCTCATTAGTGAACAAGCAATTATAACCCTTGTCACATAATTGAGATATGGACAGTAGGTTATAATCTAAGGAATCGACATGTAAAACATGAGAAAGAGTGTGTTGAGATGATATTGCAATTTTACTGGTACCGAACACCCTTCCTTGACTGTTATCGCCAAAATAGATGCGTTCACTTGGATCTTCATTTTCTTCATATTCAACAAACATCCTTCTTTCTCCGGTCGTGTGGTTGGTGCATCCACTATCTAGCACCCATTTCGATCCACCAGAGGAATAGGCCTACAAAAACAAATTACGCCTTGGTTTTAGGTACCCAAGCTTGCTTGTGTCCTTTGAGGTTAGTTACAAATGATTTGGGCACCCACACATGAGACTTGGTGTTCCCATGGTGTGGCCCAACATGTTTAGCATAAACTCTACCAAAATTACTTTTCATGAGAAAATATGATGCGTCAAAGGTTCTAAACAATAGTTGTTGTTCATATGTGTTAACATGTTTGGACTTATCAACATTATCAGACTTTCTAGCTCGAGAGGAATTTTCCTTGACAAAGGCAATGTGTTCCTTGTTATTCTTGTGGCTTCTAGCAGTTTGCTTTTCACCATAAGAATACCCAATGCCATACTTGACATTAGGAGGTCTTGTGGCCAGGTATGCACTGCGTGCATACTTGACCTTCTCCTTGTCAAATATGCCACTTCAGGAAGGATGTTTGTCCTTTGTCAAGTTTGACTTCTCCTTCAAGTTAGAATCAATTTTAGCACATGCACAAATAATAGTGACTTCAGATTTTAAGTGTTGAGAAGGTGAGCTTGAATAGGATGAAGGGTCACTTTGCTTGAGTGACTCAACTTGTACCTCAGGTATCTTGTTAACTTTGGTTAAGTTAGCAAGTTCATCCTTGATTATTACATTTAAGTCGCTTAACTTCAAGCAAGCTTCCTTTCTTGAAGCTAACTCAAGCTCTAGTGACTTGCTTCGCTCCTTTTCAAGTTCAAGGAGCTTTTTGATCTTAAGATACTCCTCCTTTTGAAGGATAATCATATCTTTTTGGCGATCAACAAGCTCCTTCTTATCAACAAGCTTATCCATCAAGAATTTCAAATTTGCAGAAGTTTTCTTATCTAAGCCAACAAGCATATCTTCATCATCACTATAAGCATCACTATCGCTAGAGAAAGAATGCGAAGAGGAAGGTTTAGTTGTTACCTTTCTTTTACCTTCCTTCGCCATTAGACATGTGTCGTTGTCCTTCCTTGTGCCAATAGTTGGGAAGAGGGTGGATTTCTTGGTTGTCTTCTTAATGGCTATGTTAGCCATCTCCTCTTCCTCTTCGGATGAGGACTCATATGGAGTCTCATTCCTTTCCTAGGTGCGCCTGTCCAATTTGCTTTTTCTTCTTGAACATCTTCTTTGGTTGAGGCTTTGTATCCTTGGTCTTCTTCTTGTTTTCTTCATCAGGACAATCAGCTATAAAGTGGTCGTATTCACCACAGTTATAGCAAGCACGCCTCAACTTTGGTCTTAATTTGTCTTTATATCTTCCTTCATTTGATCTAGCACCTTGTCTTCTTTTCATCATCTTCTTGACTTTCTTCATAAATAGGATCATATCTTCTTCATCTATATCGCTACTTTCGTCGTCGTTGTCCTCTTCTTGTTGAGCTTCTCGAGCTTCTTTTGACATAGGCTTGCAAGTGGACTTCAAAGCGACTCCTTTCTTCTTTGCCAAGGTGAGGTCGGCAATCTCTTTGACATGTTTTTCTTGCTTTTCTATCATCTCAAATTGATAATCTTTCCAAACCATTCGTTTGGGGTCATTTTCTTGTACCCGGTCTTTCTCTAATCATCGAACATAGGGTTACGTTGTGAGGCATGAAGGCTATGAGAATTAGCTTCACCACCTCATGATCATTCCACTTTTTGCTTCCATAGGCCCGAACTTTATTGATGGGGGTCTTCAACCGATTGTACATGTATTGCGGTGACTCATCTTCTTCTATGGCGAATCTTCCCAATTCGCCTTCGATCATTTCAATCTTGGCCTCTCGCACATGAAGATCGCCTTCATGTGCAGTTTGTAATGTGTCCCATATCTCTTTTGCAATTTCGAGTTCATCCACCTTGGTGAACTCGTCTCGACTCAATGATGAAGTTATGAAAGCTGCAGCTTGAGCTTTCCGATGGATAGCTTGTTCTTGGCTTGGTGTGAGTTCTTCATCGTCATCCGGGATATCTATCCCTGTACACCATATATGCCACGAGTTGGGGTTAAGTGATATTAAGTGCATCTTCATATTTTGCCTCCACATTTAGTAATCATTGCCATCAAAGTATGGGGCTTTTTCTAGAGGAATTGATAAATAATGATTATTGTTTGAATTTAAACGATCATAGTTAAAAGGATATCGGGAGTAGTCCGTGTGACTACTCCCCTTCTTCTACTTCTCATCCTCGACCATTATCTTTCCTTCGGAGAGTGCCTTCTTCCTTAGGAGCACCTTGAGTTCAAGCGTCTCCTCATCATCATCCTCAAAGTCTTGGATGGCTTCGAGGAGCTTCTCCAACTTCTGAGTCTTTTCATCTTCAACTTTCTCTTGGTTGAAGTTCTTGTGCACATCCTTAATGTCCGACATCTTCTCTTCGAGCGATAGTCTCTTTTTGAGGAAACCTGACTCTCATACATATTGAATGTAGCCTAGAGGGGGTGAATAGGCTTTTTCAATTTTTCGTCGGAACCTGAAACACTTAGCCACCTGATCAAACACAGAGAAATTGGACTAGTCCGGTGTATGCAGACTAGATTGATCAAGTTTGATCAATGATTTCGATCAAAGTGCTTTATGCAGCGGAAATTGAGTTACAAATAGAGTGTAATGCTTCAATGAAACTAGATGTGGCACAAGTTAACTTTAGTGCCAAAGTTTTAATGTAAGTTGAACAAGATTGAGGAAACCCTAGATAACAATGAATAGTAAGAACAAAAACAGGACACAATGATTTTTATCCCGTGGTTCAATTCCACAGAGAAAATCTACATCCACGTTTAGGAGCCCACGGAGGACCGGGTCTTCACCAACCCTACCCTCGTCGAATCGCCGTGGAGGCCGATTCTCTTCCACTAATCACAAAGGAGCAAATAACCGTGTTCAAGGGGCCTTCTCACAAGTTGAGGGCTCCCCAAGATTTACAAATCGAAACACCACCAAACACACTCGAAAAGTATGCAATGAAATAGCGAGAGTGTGTGAGAGAATCAAATCCAAGAGCTCAAGACGTGAAGAACGTGTCTCTCCTTTGATCTATGGTTAATCCTCATGGATTTGATCTTTCTTGCGTTGGATTGTGTGGAGAGACGTGTTTTCTGGACTCTTGGAAGGTGTGATGGCGCAGGGGGTCGAGAGAGTTTGATTAGGGGCCGTACACCTGTATTTATACTAGGGATTCCAAAGGTTACCGTTTGGGTTTGCGATGTTCGTACTTGTCTGTGGTGGACTCCGGACTAGTCCGGTGTGTAGCGTGTGGGAAACCCTAAGTGTCCTGAATTATCAGACTTGTCCAAGAGCTGGCAGACTAGTCCGTTTTTGTCTCTGGAGTTGTTCGGACTAGTCCGGCATATATTGGACTAGTCCGACATGGTGAATCCCTTAGTGAATTGAGGACAAGTCTGCACTTGGAAGACTTATCTGATTTTATTCAGAGAGGTTGTAGGATCGAAGAGCACGTGAAAAGCTACCAGAGGGGGTGAATGGTAGATTTAAAAATCTTACGCAGCGGAAACAATTAAACCCCAACCCCTTTGGCGGAAAAATGATCTGTTAAAGAAATCGTATGTGAGACTAATCTGAACGTGTTTCACCGTGACAAAAGTGATAGATATCATAGATAATCAAGTCACAGAGACAACACAAAAAGAATCACTCAAATCCGTCAAGAAAAACTCAAGCTATGATCGAAAGATCGAACAAAGGTCAATCTGCCCTACCCGAGAAAAAAACAGTTCTGGAACGCTCCAAAGAAACTCGTGTAGATCATAGACCACAAATCCAATGACCGTGAAATTTTTACAGATGATAGATAATCAAGTTGTGAAGACAATCCAAAAAGAATCATGTCAATTGGATCTGTAAAACTCGAGTTATGATAAAACCACCGACGAAAGGTAGTGCTGTCCAGAAACTCGACGAGTAAAACTTGTCTGGAACAAGTCGGACGAACAAGGCACAAAAGTTCCTTCAAACTATGAATTTTATTCAATAGAACACAAGAAGAACAGCCCCAAAGTCGTGCACCACGAACTCTGAGCTCCCTTTCTTATATAACCAGCTCGAAAGCTAACTCAACTCAAATCAGGAACCTAATCCTACTCTGTTCACGAATCGTAACTTTCCATAACTGCTTAGGATTCTTCTATACGCAGATAGAAGAAATCTTAAGACTTCCAAACACCTTAGGAACGTATCCCACATTCCTAAACAACTCAAATTCGTGTCCCACACGAAATCCTATCATAACCAACTCAAATCTTTCCATATTTGAGTCAAACCCGACTCAGCCGCAGTCTGAGTCCATAACCTAGTCGGTTGAACCTTTCCGACCAACTCTTTACGTCAACATCTCTTCATCACGTCTCGGAACCATGTAGCCACGTCCATTCACTCCTTGCACACGTGCAAACATCTTCCAATGACGTCCACGATACCTTCATATGCATTGTTCTTGATTCAAACATGATGCGCAACCTTCCGATCAACTCAACCACAATTCCTCCCGAACTTGGTTGTTGAACCTCATCTTCTCCCTAAGACTAGTTCAATGGATCCCGTCACCAGACATGTCTTGAACTCAAGCAACACCTGCACATGAATAAACAACCAATCCATACGATCCCAAGTCCGCGACTTGACTCACGTCAGTTCCGAACACAACACCTTACGTGCGAACCTCACATAAGCATGTTGCAAAACCACAGTAATCATGATATCATCCATGGTAAATGAATACTAAGAAATCTTTCCAGAGATGTAAAGAAAGTACGAAACATTGTAAATGAAAAGCAGAAGCACTGCGGTCAAGTTCCGGACCTTGCCAGAGCAACCCGGACCTTGAGCTGGAGCTAATAAAAGCTAGTAGAACCAAGCGCCGAATCTTACTAAAACTAGTACAAAACTAGTCGGAGCTTAGCAAAAACATGCTGGAGCTATCAAAAACATGTCGGGGCTAAAGACAAAACTTCACCGGAGCTGACTAAAGCTAGTCGGAACTTGATAAAAAGGTGTTTTGGTGATATTCAAAACTTTTATCATCAAAGCCAAGTGTATTCACTACAAGCCAATGTATTCAGCACACATAGGTCTTACAATCTCCCCCTTGATGAATGCATTGGCAACACCATTTAAAATCCGAACATTGGCTTATTCACATAAAAGTTTTGAAAGCGATTTCCCCCCCTTTGTAAATCAAAAGTAAAATGTGAAGAAAATCCAAAAATTATCCCATATTATCTCTCCCCCTTTATTATCTCTCCTTATGCACATATTCTCTTTCTCTTCATGCTTATCTCTCCCCCTTTGACAATGTATTTAGCAAGTCATGAGCATATAAACAAATTATCTCTCCAAATTTAGTTGTTATGAGCATATTATAACATATACATATAAACAAAGCTCATCCAAGTCATACTATCAAGTACCTTACATTATCACATCAATGAAATACATAAAGTAGTGTAAGCCATGCTAGAGATCAAATGTAATTTTCAATTTAAGCAAGTCATGATCTCACAAATTTAACTATTTCGAAACCTGAAAGCATGACACTAGTTGCTGCATTTTATTATTTTTCAAAACATAAATTTAGATCATATGATATTTGCAAGAGATTATATGCGCATCTGCCTTATTCTAACCAACCAAGCCAAGCCTATGTCATTTGACAATCAGAAGCTTAAGGACATGGTTTTAGTCATACACAACTTCTTCCAAGTTCATATCTAAGTGCAATGATAAGCCATCTCAAAATAAGAAGTGTGATGCATGCATATTCTCTTGATCTTTTCTCAATTTATATTTGTTCATAAAAACTCAACATGTGAGTTGATTACTTGATTAATTCTTAATGATTAAAAGCACTTGTGAACATGTAACAAGTTCAAAACAGAAAGAAAGTTCAATCATGACCAGTTTTAGTGTAAGTAATTATTCCAATTACTAGACATGGCAAAAATTATAGAATGTATAACACGAGTAATGTAGTAAGAACTTTCAACATGTAAAAGGAATCACAAAGTCATATATGTATGAAATACTATGCTCATATTATTTTAATTTCAGATTCACACATAGACTTCCCAAGTTTCAAAACTCCCCCTCAATTTAAGCCATGAGGATGCATAACCCCTATTTCACTATGAATGTAACAAAAACGAGTGAAATTCAAAGGTTTTGTAAAAATGTTAGCCAATTGTTGTTCGGTATCTACATGGTGAAGCACAATGTTTCCTTTTTCAACATTATCTCGGAGAAAGTGATACCTAATGTCAATGTTCTTAGTTCTAGAATGTTGCACGGGTTTTTAGCAATGCAAATGGCACTAGAGTTATTACAGAACAGTGGAACACTATCTAGATCAACCCCATAGTCCTTAAGTGTTTGAACAATCCAAAGAATTTGTGAGCAAGCACTAGCAGCAGCTACATATTCAGATTTGGCTGTGGATTGTGCAACAGAATTTTGTTTTCTAGAGGACCAAGCAACAAGTGAATTACCAAGAAAATGACAAGCACCAGAAGTACTTTTCCTATCAATCCTACAACCCCCAAAATCGGCATCCGAAAAAGCTTTCAAAGTAACGGTTGAGGAAGAAGGAATAAAAATTCCAAATTCTTGAGTTCCATGTAAGTACCTGAGAATCCTTTTGATGACTTGACGATGTGAAGCACGTGGGGAAGCTTGAAACCGTGCACAAAGACATACGCTGAATTGTATGTCTGGTCTTGATGCCTTGAGATACAAAAGTGATCCGATCATGCTTCTATATTCCTTTTGATCCACGGGTTCACCATCTTCATCAAGTCCAAGTGTTGTTGATTTTCCCATTGGTGTCCGAAGAGGCTTGCTTTTGTCCATGTTGAAGCGCCTTAGGAGATATTTTGTATACTTCATTTGATGCACAAAGGTACCCTCCTTTGTTTGCTTGATTTGCAGCCCCAAAAAGTATGTGAGTTCACCCACCATACTCATATCAAATTCTGAACTCATCATAGCTGAAAACTTGGACACAAGATCATGAGAAGCACAACCAAAGATAATATCATCCACATACACTTGAACGAATAATGAGTCATTGCCATGCTTAAGCACAAAAAGAGTTTTATCAACCTTGCCCATGGTAAATCCTTTTTCAAGTGAGAATGTTTTTAACCTATCATACCATGCTCTAGGGGCTTGTTTGAGACCGTACAAGGCTTTGGACAGCTTGTAAACATGATTAGGAAAATCTGGATTTTCAAAACCTGGTGGTTGCTTGACATAAACCTCCTCATCTATGTAGCCATTTAGAAAAGCACTTTTAACATCCATTTGATATAGCTTGAAACCTTTAGATGCAGCAAAAGCTAACAAAATTCTTATGTCTTCTAATCTAGCAACGGGAGCAAAAGTTTCATCAAAATCTAGACCTTCAACTTGAGTGAAACCTTGAGCAACCAACCTAGCCTTATTCCTAACCACAACCCCATCCTCACTTTGTTTATTTTTAAATACACATTTAGTTCTAATTAAAGTGTGACCTTGAGGTGGAGGTACAAGTTTCCAAACATTATTTCTTTCAAAATTTTCTAACTCTTCTTGCATGGCAATAATCCAAGATTCATTAGTGAGTGCGTGTGATATATCTTTGGGTTCAAAAGAAGCAACAAATGCAGAATGAGCATAAGAGTTTGGATCGCAAAACCTGGACCGTGTGACTTGTTCATGCAAGCTTCCAATCATCTGTTGTGGGGGATGATCTTTGTAAAACCGTAGGGGAACAGATGTCTCAGAAGCTTCTTCTTCTTCATGTTCATCACAAATCGATGAGCTTGTGACTTGAGGATGATTTGAATCAGCATTGATGGTTGTCGGTGGTGGTTGAGAATTAACATCCAGAGCTGAATTAAAGTCTTTAGCTGCTAAATTTTCGGGCAGCAGCTCCAATTCTTCCTCATCTTCAACGAAAATGCTCTCCCCCTGCGGATATGGATCTGGACCTGCAATGTTTGAGCTAGTACCTGGGCTAGATTCATCAAAAGACACTTCACAAGTCTCCACAATTTTGTTAGTGTCAAGTAAAAGCACACGGTAGCCTCTAGTATGAGATGGATAACCAAGAAACATGCCATCAATGGATCTAGGTTCAAATTTATCAAGATTACCATGTTTCTTAACAAAGCATTTGCAACCAAAGACCCGAAAGTATGTAACACTAGGCCTATGTCCAAACCGGAGCTCATATGGTGTTTTACCTAGCTTAGCACGCAAGAAAACACGATTTGAGACATAACAAGCGGTTGCTAACGCATCACCCCAAAATTTCCTAGGAGTTTGATATTCATCAAGCATAGTCCTAGCCATCTCAACTAAGGTCATGTTCTTTCTTTCTACAACACCGTTTTGTTGAGTTACATATGGTGAAGAAAATTGATGATATATTCCATTTTCAGCACAAAAGTGATCAAAAGATTTATTTTTAAATTCAGTTCCGTTATCACTTATTGCTTTTAAAGATCCTAGGTGATCAATTGATAATCTAAGAAATAAAGTTCTAAAGTGACTAAAAGCTTCATTCTTATATGCCATAAAGTAAACCCAAGAGTTTTTAGAATAATCATCAACAACCACAAGAACATACCATTTACCTCCGAAGGATTGAACACGTGAAGGTCCTATGGTGTCAAGGTGCAAAAGTTGACATGGTTCAGTTGTCATGATCATTGTGAGAGGAGTATGTGAACCTGCAACCATCTTAGCATGTCTACAAGAAGAGCACACAATTTCTTTGTCCCCTTTAAGCTTAGGCAGCCCACGTATGCGATCAAGAGCACTAACACGCGTTAGGTGATCAAAGCCTACGTGACCAAGTCTACGATGCCAAAAATATAAGTCCTTTGAATCATTAGCAACTAGACACCTATGATTAGAGGAAGACATTTCAAAATTAGCTTTAAAAACTCTTCCAAACCGAGACATGTTAAAAATAAGCTCACTATTTGAACCTACAACTTTACAGCGGTTTTTATTGGAAATAATTTCTAGATTTTCATCTAGCAATTGTGCAACAGAAAGCAAGTTGTATTTTAAATTTTTGACAAGTGCCACATCCTTCAAAGTGTAGTGATCATTTACTCTAACCGAACCCTTAGCAATTATAGGAGTTGAAGAATTATCGACAAAAGTAACATTCTCTAGACGTGACACAAAAGAGAGGGAGGAGAACCAATCTTTGTTACCGGTCATGTGGCGTGAGCAACCTGAATCCACAATCCAAATGTTCTCCTTCCTCAAACGTGTAACCTACATAGAAGCACAATACGTTGATGACTCAATATTGGGGTTAGTCAAAAGGCATTTAGGAATCCAGTACTGAGTCACGCGACGTGCAGCAGGAACAACACGCGAAAGCTGAGACAAAACAGCAGGTTTATGAGTCAAAGTTTGAGATTTTTTATTCTTAACTACTGACCTATAAGGTGTTACTTGTGTAGCACAAAAATCAGTAGCTCCGGAGGCAAAAACATAAGGTCAGGAGGTAAACTTTGAATGTTTTTTACTCAAAACAGCAGGTTGTACATTCGGTTTAATATGTGCAGCAAATTTTGCATGAAAGTTATGAGATCTAGCAACCATTCTTTCCCTTTTCTGTTGTTTACCTAGTCTATAACAAAAATCTATGACATGACCATCTCTAGCACAGTAGGTACAATGAAATTTAACTTTGTGTTCATGTCTAGATGAGCAAACAACATTTTTATTTGAAACTGAATGAGACAATACTCCTGCAGATTTGAAAACTACTTCTTTTTTGTTTAGGAACTGTTTGAATAAAACCACTTTCTAATGACTTTACAATTTTAGGTGGATGTTCCTTAGCATGAGCATGAGAATCAAAACCTAAACCAGTTTTATCATTGCAAGACTTGGAAGAATTCAGCAGCAAGTTTAGGTTCTTATTTCCATTACAAAACCTATCTAATGTCCTATGCATGTCATCAAGTTTATTGGACAGATCAAGGCAATTTTCACATGAAGTTTTTCCTTTTAGTTTGCAATTAGAACAAAATTTAACTTTATGAGAATGTAAAGCATTGTTCAATATAGAAATTTCATTCATAGCATCCTGTAGTTTCTTATCAAGATCATCACAAGTAGAACAATGCAAATCAATTGTAGAACAGCTAGCATCTTTCAAGTTTTTATCATTAAGTGCAGCAAGCTCTTTGTTCTTTTCAATTTCAAGTTCAAGTTTATCAAGTGTGGAGGAATGTGCACTTCTTAGGGAGGACAATTGTTCATAGATCAAGTCACAAGAGGGACATGCATCATCACTAGGAATTAGAGATTTTAACCGATTGATTTCAGATTCTAGTGGTTCAATTTTAGTAGCATTATCCCTAAGTTTTTTATCCTTTTTCTTAACAATAACAGTTGCACGAGAAATAGCATCACACATTTCATTACATGTAGAACATACCTCATCATCGTCACTGTTGTGTTTTGCATCCTCCTGGCTTGATCTTGATTTTGTTTTGCCCGCCATGAAGCATATGTTGGACAGGTCAACATCATCTTCATCACTTTCAAAGTCTATGTCACTTTAACTAAACTCTTGAAGCGCGGTGATGAAATTGTTGGTCATCTTGCGTCCTATGGTACCTTTCTTCTTCTTGTTGGAATTTCCAGAGGAGGTCCGGTCCTTGCTTTGTTTTTCTTCCCGGGTGGTCGGACCTGAAAGGTTAGGGCATTCTGTATGAAAGTGTCCTGTTTTACCACATTCAAAATAGCGTTGAGGTCCGGAGCTTCCTCTCCTTCTAGTTCTCACATTTTGCAATGCTTTTGAGAATCTAGTAGAGATGAGTGTCAACTCCTCTTCTGGAAATTCTTCGATCTGCTCCAGAGTTAGTGAGGACAACAAAGCAAGAGTATTGCAAGATGATGATTGGCCAGAGCTAGACATATCACTTTGTGAAACAAATGCAATAGACTTATTTGGGTTCTTACGTGCTAGGATGTCAATTTCATGAGTTTTTAGTTTAGAATAGAGTACATCTAATGTAAGAGAACTCATGACAGTAGATTCACGAATAGATGTGACTTTCATCTCCCAAATTGACATATCTAATGCACTTAGCAATTGCCTAGCATTTTCAGCATCTGAAAAATTAACATTGACACTACGCAAGTTGCTGAGAATTTTATTAAAGCGAGCAAAGAGATCATCAATGGACTCACCGGGTTGCATCTCGAAGCGCGTGTATTCTTTCTTGAACATGTCTTGCCTTACCTCCTTGATCGTGTTGGATCCTTCATGGTAGTCACAAAGTGATTTCCACACATCGTATGCAGATCGGAGGTGTGCAACACGGTCGAAGTCGCTTTGAGTTAATCCTTGTATGATCAAGTTCCAAGCCTTGTTGTTGTTGTCGACATCTCTCAGATTTGTAGTTGTAACTTGATTGTTTGATGGCACTTCGTAAGGCTTGTATATCTTCTCCCATATTGCAAAGCCTTGTGACTGGATGAAAGCCTCCATGCGTGACTTCCAAACCTGAAAATCAATACCAGCAAACACACAAGGTTTGGCGGAGTACTTCTCCATGATGATTAGTCAAAAACACGCGCAAATCACAAAGATTAGAGCACCGTGGCTCTGATACCAGTTGTAGGATCGAAGAGCACGTGAAAAGCTACCAGAGGGGGTGAATGGTAGATTTAAAAATCTTACGCAGCGGAAACAATTAAACCCCAACCCCTTTGGCGGAAAAACGATCTATTAAAGAAATCGTGTGTGAGACTAATCTGAGCGTGTTTCATCATGACAAAAGTGATAGATATCAGACAGAATCAAGTCACGAAGACAACACAAAAATAATCACTCAAATCCGTCAAGAAAAACTCAAGCTATGATCGAAAGATCGAACAAAGGTCAATCTGCCCTACCCGAGAAAAAAACAGTTGTGGAACGCTCCAAGGAAACTAGTGTAGATCATAGACCACAAATCCAATGACCGTGAAATTTTGACAGATGATAGATAATCAAGTTGTTAAGACAACCCAAAAAGAATCACATCAATTGGATCTGTAAAACTCGAGTTATGATAAAACCACCTATGAAAGGTAGTGCTGTCCAGAAACTCAACGAGTAAAACTTGTCTGGAACAAGTCGGACGAACAAGGCACAAAAGTTCCTTCAAACTACAAATTTTATTCAATAGAACACAATAGGAACAGCCCCAAATTCGTGCACCACGAACTCTAGGCTCCCTTGCTTATATAACCAGCTCGAAAGCCAACTCAACTCAAATCAGGAACCTAATCCTACTCTGTTCACGAATCGTAACTTTCCATAACTGCTTAGGATTCTTCTATACGCAGATAGAAGCAATCTTAAGACTTCCAAACACCTTATGAACGTATACCACATTCCTAAACAACTCAAATTCGTGACCCACACGAAATCCTATCATAACCAACTCAAATCTTTTCATATTTGAGTCAAACCCGACTCAGCCGCAGCCTGAGTCCATAACCTAGTCGATTGAACCTTTCCGACCAACTCTTTACGTCCACATCTCTTCATCACGTCTCGGAACCATGTAGCCACATCCATGCACTCCTTACACACGTGCAAACATCTTCCAATGACGTCCACGATACCTTCATATGCATTGTTCTTGATTCAAACATGTTGCGCAACCTTCCGATCAACTGAACCACAATTCCTCCCGAACTTGGTTGTTGAGCCTCATCTTCTCCTTAAGACTAGTTCAATGGATCCCGTCACCAGCCATGTCTTGAACTCAAGAAACACCTGCACATGAATAAACAACCAATCTATACGAGCCCAAGTCCACGACTTGACTCACGTCAGTTTCGAACACAACACCTTACGTGAGAACCTCACATAAGCATGTTGCAAAACCACAGTAATCACGATATCATCCATGGTAAATGAATACTAAGCCATCTTTCCAGAGATGTAAAGCAAGTACGAAACATTGTAAATGAAAAGCAGAAGCACTGCGGTCAAGTTTCAGACCTTGCCACAGCAACCCGGACCTTGAGCTGGAGCTAACAAAAGCTAGTAGAACCAAGCGTCGGAGCTTACCAAACTAGTACAAAACTAGTCGGAGCTTAGCAAAAACATGTCGGAGCTATCAAAAACATGTTGGAGCTAAAGACAAAACTTCACTGGAGCTAACTAAAGCTAGTCGGACCTTGATAAAAAAGGTGTTTTGGTGATATTCAAAACTTTTATCATCAAAGCCAAGTGTATTCACTGCAAGCCAATGTATTCAGCACACATAGGTCTTACGGAGGTTTTTAGACTAGTCTGGATAATATCGGACTAGTCTGGTGTCGTGAAATTTTGAGGGGCTAAGGACAAGTCCGAAACTAGGGGGACTTGTCCAATCTTGGTCAGTGGGGATTTTGGACTAGTCTGTGGAATATCGGACTTGTCCGATATTGATCAGAAGGATTATAGGACTAGTCCAAACTTTATCGGACTAGTCCGGTGCGGACAAGTCCGCCCTGGGAGCACTTGGTTGATCCTGGACAGAGAGATTATCGGACTAGTCTAGGGAATATCGGACTAGTTTGGACTTGTGTAAACTTGTGCAATGAGAGTGTTTTCTTTTTCTTGAGCTCTTGGGGTGTGTTTCTCCAACACGCTCCATACACAAAGAGTATTCTATTCGTCTCTTGAGCACGTTTCAACTTGATTCATCACTCTCCTTTATTTTTGTGCTTACTTCATAATTTCATCAAGACCTGTGCTCATCTCAATTTGGTTAGGATTTCATTTGTTTGTCATAAATCAACCAAAACCCACAAGGGATGCCTAGATGCACTTTCAGAAAACACAGCCCCAACGGAGCCATGACCAGGTCAGCCGACCCCCCTAGTCGGTCGACAAGGTCTTGGCGCCAAACTCGGTCAATCGACACGTGTTGGCTCCTCCCAGCTTTCTGAAGATGATGATGACTGATTCGCGCGCAATTGGTGGCGGGAACCGACTCTTCTCCACCTACAAATAGGACCCCTTACCCTCACTTCACACACACACCACTTCAGTATACATTCTATGGTATCCACTACTCTCCATAGGTTCAAAAGAGTTTAGGTTGTAGAGAGAAGAGCTTTTGGTCCATAGTCCAAGTTAGGAAGGGGTAGAAGGAGTCTCTCTCTTCCAAATTCCAAATCGGGAAAGGTATGGCTCTCATATTCCTATTTGTATTTGTGACTTTGTTCTTAATAAAGATGTTATATTTAGTCTTCTTTTATTCATATGCTTGGATGAAGCGTTTCTTGTTTGATTGTGGATTCCATGTATGTGGTAGGAATAGTATATGTGATCATGCCTTAATATCATTATATTATCATCATAAATACTATAAACCCTCACTATAGTCTAATTAGTTATGACATGACCATGTTAATATGAATAACTTATGATATGTTCCAACATTGGTTCAACGATGTTTAGGTTAGTCATTGCCTTAGGATGACTTGTACCATGGCTCCTAAGGTATTTACTTAATATGCTAGCATGATGCTAGGATAATTAAGTAGCCTTAGATGTCTTGTAGACCCACGGATTGAAGAGGTAGCAGTAAGTGGTGATAACCCTATTTGTCCTTGTAATCCTCCACGTTCGGCTATGCCACAGGCTCTTTGCAGGAGTTGTCCTAGTATTGCTAGGGGTAAACCCGTGCCCAATGTGTTGAACAACTTAGCATTAAGAATTTACCATTGACATGTTCATTAGTATCTAACTTAGGCTATATTTATGTATACTAGAAGCTTGTAGGAGTAACTCCCTACCTCTTAGCCTAATCCCTCTTTGACCCATTTATCCCCCTTAGAATAGGATGCTCTTGTGTGTGTCACACTACCTCCACATGTCTATTACCCATCCTCACTAGAACTCTATATACACCATTCTACCCTTTCATTTGATGATTGGTATGCTTCCACTTAGCCTTCCTTTGGGAAAATACAAATGACACCCTTGGAAATACTCTTTAAGCGGAAGTGTTACATGACAGTTTTTGTGCGCTTGCAGATTTTTATCTGTGATGTAACAAACATCAACAGTCCCACTCATCGGACTTCAAAAATTCGGTGAGTCCTTGGAAATAGGTCAATTGGTAGTTATCTCATATTTATTTCCCAGTTGCATATTTAAATTTCTCATTATTTGCATTCGCCATGTTTGAATTTCCACACTTGCATGTTGGAAGGTAAAATTTGCAACCATCATAAAACTAAATTATAAATTAGGGAAGAAATTTAATTGAATATGAATTTTGGGCATGACCACTTAAATTTATTTTCCTAATTCAGACCAAAAAATATTTGATTTATGCCTCATTGCATTCACAAGTTGTTTCAAGTCGGCAAGACAACTTGACAATAGGGTTCAATTTGCTTTTGGCTAACGTAACCCATTTTCGAGTTGTTTTGCTTGTTCTTGATTGAATTGTAGTAGGACAAAAAATTGTAAAGAGGTGGTTTGCAAAAAAGAGGAGGCCACATCAATTTCAAGCCACCATTGGGAGGATTTGAGAACACATCTCTCCTTCAAACTCATTTTGAGTCTGAGGTAGAAAAATGTTTGAAATTCTCCAGAAATTTGAGTGGAACTCACACATTAGGTGATGCATGCTCACTTTGCTGTTTTATCCTTCAACCACCCAAGAAAAGAATGAGGCATAAGCCCCATAATGACTAAGAAAAAGGGTGGGGTATCATAGCCAATTTGTTCAATACAAGGTAGAGTATTTTGTTGTGCACTTGGTACTTTTTATAAATTGAACATTGTACCAACTCCTGATTAACAACATAAGTCTTCATATTTGCTTCAAGACGAGCATAGGGTAAGTTTGGGGGAGTTTGTTGGCGATCGTTATATGCCAATTTCGATCGTCAATATAACTCAATTATGTGAGGAAATAAATATTTCTTTCAAATATTATAGTTAGATTTAACATAATTCCACTTGTACTTGGAGAAATAGTGCATGCAGGAGTTTTTATGCATAAATCATGGAGAATGAGGGGAGCAATCCTGAAAAGTGTCACCTCAGCCAATCATGCAATGACATGTGGCATCACTGGGATGGGCTGCGGGCTAGGCCGGGTCACTTACGTCGGTCGCTCGTGGCCAGCGTAAGTAACGTGGGCTAACTTATGTTGGTTATGGCGAGGCCGACGTAAGTACCATGGGATAACTTATGTCGGTATGGTCGGACAGACGTAAGTTAACCTGGGTTAACTTACGTCGGCCTTGCCATAGCCGACGTAAGTTATGTTTTTAATTTTTTTTTAAAAAAAAAATAGAAACATCCTACCCCGCATGATGGCGAGCTCACAGAACAACAACACACAGATATATCATAACAGCGGCAACAAACAGTCACAATTATTCCAAGCACATCAATCACAACACAAACTCCGAACGGGCTACGCGCTAGCCCCTTGACTACCTCCGAAACCGAAAAGCTCATCTCTGCGGGTCCCTCCGGGTGCCGGTAGCTGTGCCGAATGAGTTTGCGCCACCGTCGTCGAACCCTGCAAAAGAACATTAAAGATAGATATGATACAAATGCATCTCACACTCTTCCTCTCTCTCTAACTTCCATCCTCTCACTCTGTTCCTCCCCCTCTCCCTCTCTTTCTCTCACTCTCTCCCTCTCCCTATCCCGCTCCCTCTTTCTCTACCTCTATCCCTTTCTTTCTTTCTCTCACACTCTCTTCCTCTCCCTCTCTCTCTTTCTCTCATTCTCTCACTCTCTTCCTCTCTCACACTTTCTCTCCCGCTCATTCTCTCTCTCTCTTTGTCACACTTTATCTCTTCCTCTCCCTCTTTTTCTCTCATTCTCTCACTCTCTTCCCCTCCATCACTTCCTCTCATTCTCTTCCTCTCCCGCTCATTGTGTCACACTTCCATCTTTCTCTCCCTCTCTTTCTCTCATTCTCTCTCTTCCTCTCCCTCTCTAGCATCCTCTCTCTCACACACACTTTACCCTTTCTCTTGCACTCTATCTCTCCCTATCCATGTCTCTCTTACTCCACCTCTATCTCACCTCTCTCTCTCTCAGGCTATGTCTGTCTCTCTTACTCCACCTCTATCTCACCCTCTGTCATCCTATGTTCTACCTCCCTATGTGAAATACTGAAATGAATACGACAATATTAAAGAAAGATTTTATTACCTGCATCAGGTGACCTGTGCTGGTGGGGTCTGCGTCAGGGTTACTTGCAATAGCTGAAACGGAGGAATCTCGATCTGCTAACCTGTCTATCAAGCAAGAGTCTGCTATTGCAAAATATTAGAAGATGTATGACTCCATTGTCATTGTTCTGACGTTCATCTTCTTTGTGTCATCTCATTTGTTTGGTAGTTTTTTTTTTTGAAAGGAACAGCAGCTGCAACCTAGGTTTCACAGGTAAGTACCGAAGTTTCTTACGTGCGACTTCTGTCATCATAGTATCACCATAGTTATTAATAACTTCGACAAACCTCAGTCGACCAAATTTTAAATATTTGTTTTCATTGGCATGCACTCTCCAGAAAACCATGTAGTAGTTCGGATACACATCAATCTTCTCGTTGCTCATACCGAGACTGGAAAGCATTTTCATCGCCTGGTACATATCTTTAGGCACTTTTTGGGGATGTGGATGACATCGATGAACAATTTGATGAGGTCGTTGTAGCAGTTATTAGAAAAGAAGTACTTAAATTGCCATAAGTCTAGTCACGAAAGTTAGGAGGGTCATTTCAGTGTGTCCATGCAGCGGCTGTTCTGAAGCTTTGAGAAGGTCGAAGAACTTTTTAACCTCTGATGTACGAGGATCCTCCGTAAGCTCTGGTTATATAGCTTCCAGCATTTCATCCATCATATCAACTCCAATGCATCATCATTGTCGGCTTCCACTTTTTGTACAGCTTGAGAAGTTGTCTCGCCATGGAAGGTTCACAACTCATAATGTGACACGTAACCGTTTCGACACAAGTGCATCAAAAGTTCCACTTTGTCCAAAAATGTCCCGTTCCAGCATTTCGTACACTGCACCTTATCTATATTTGACAACAAAAAGGCTCGTTCTACAAAAGCTTATGTCTTTGCATACCACTCATCTGAGTGACCAATAGTTGTGCTCTTCCAACCAGTTATACATCCAACTGCGATCTTAACCCATGTTTGACTCTGCAGTTTAAAGCCAGAGAAACTATGATTACTTTATACTTTGTTTAATGTCATGACCCTACATCTATTGGAAAGGATAGGTCCTAAACCCACCCAAGAGTGATCGAGAGTTCGTGCTTATGACGAGACGCGTGGTCTGGATCCGAACGAAATTTCAGCAACATAGCCCTGCTGTTCTCCAACTACACTCCCATAAATATTACAGCAGAGAACAACAGGGTTATTCCGTTGAAATCTCATCCGATCCATACCCACGTCTCGTCACAAGCTACACCCCCTCGGTCACTCTCAGGCTGTCCAAAAAAGGGACAACTCTAAATCGACACGCCTCACATGTGTAACACATGTGAGACGGGTCGGTTCGAAACGTGTAACGCATATTGTACAGGTTACGTTAATTTTTCATTTTTGAGTCATTTCCAAGAGATGAGAAAGAATGAGAGAGAGAAAGAAGGAAACAACGAGAGAGAGGAAGAGAACTAAGTCGTCGGGGCCCGCCATCCACACGCGCGGCTTCGTGTTGTCCGCACTGTCATCGTTCGCCTTTGTGCCCGTTTAGACGCATATTTTAACTTCTAACTAAATGGGGCTTGTCGGTCCCTAAATAAGTTGTGTTGGGTCAAGCTGACCGAAGCCCATTTTTGTACATATAGTAACACTCAAGCAATCAAATTAAAAATTAAAATCATCATTTAAAAAACTAAGCAGTTTAATTAAACTTAAACATAACAATTATTTAATTGTAATTTATCAAATTATAAAGATAAAAAATTTAATTCTAAACATAAAAATAAGCATAGACCTAAACATAAACAATTCAATTCTCAACATAAACATAACCATATGCTTAAACATAAGTATCAATTTCAATTCATGCAAGTTGAGGTCCCGACGACAATGGCGGGTTGGTTTAGGCATTCCATACGTTCGCCAACATAGCTCCTAATGTTGTCCATACATGCATGCAAGCAAGTGGATATGGATATTAATCAACACAGCTCGATCGCTCGATCGATCGGCCGATTGCATGCCACGTGCTATGCTAACTAGCTAAGTGCTCACAATTAGCATATTTAGCATAACTAAACCAATTAGCATAATGTAAACAATTTAAGCATAATTTAAACATTTAAACAAATAAGCATAATCTAAACATTTAACCACTAAACAATTACATTCAATTTATCACCAAACAATTGGTAATTAAAAAAATAGGTTGCCTCCATGGCCGGCAATGGAGGTCGTCGTGGGGACGCCGGCAGCCGGCCATGGGAGCCCTCAACCGCAGGGGGTTGGGAGGGGGAGGGAGGCCCTTACCTCTGAGTGGGGCCGGCGCAGTGGTTGGCGCAAGGCGAGCGGGCGGCGCGGCAGCGAGCTGGCAGCTTGACGGGCGACACGGTAGGCGGCGCTGCGCACGGTGACGGTGAGGCGCGGCTAGGCACGGCAGTGGTGGCTATGCGCGGGCACGTAGAGGGAGGCGCAAGGAGAAAAACGCGGCTACAATGGGCCACTCGCGCGACCCGCGGGGTAAGGTTAAGTCCCTTACCAACGTCTGCCACTTTACTTATGTCGGCCTAGGGTTGAGCCGGCGTAAGATGTTCGTTAAATGCCATCGGCCCACTTACTTACGTCGGCCTGGGCTCGGACCGACTTAAGTTGTGGGCTTAATATTGTCGGTTCATTTACGTACGTCGGTCGTGGGCTCGTGGCCGACATAATAAAAGGACTTACGTAGGCCCACAACAGCCGACGTAAGTTGGTTTACTTACGTCGGATGACACACGTAAGTGACTCTAGCCAACATAATCTTTCGGGTTTCTGTAGTGGTGGTGGGAACTGCCTCTACTTCGTGTATAAAAGAGAGTGCCTGACTTCTCTCACACACCACTCAAGCATTCTCTCTTGTATTACCCTAGTGCTCTCTTAGTCCTTAGTGGAGGTTAGGCTGTAGAGAAGAGCCTCTAGTCCTAAGTCCAAATTGGGAAAGGTATGATTCATGTATCTTTTCTTTTATTTGTAATATTATGGTTTATATTAATATTATTAGTCTTTACTTATTCATATACTTGGATAAATTGTGTCGTGTTTGGTTGTGGAATCCATGTATGTGCTAGGTGTAGATGTTGTTATGATCTAGTCATAATGCTCATATCATATTATCATAAACATCATACACCACCACTATAGTCTAGTTAGGTATTAATATGATTATGTTAATATGAGTAAGTTAGTGTTTGGTCCCAACATTGGTTTCAACGATGTTTAGGTTAGTCATAGTCTTAGGAAGGTACTTCCTTTGTAGCTCTTAAGATATTTACTTATTATGTAAGCATGATGCTTAGATAATTAAGTAGCATTGGATGTCTCGTAGACCCACGGGTTTTAGGGTAGGCGACAGGTGGTGACAGCTCTGTCCGTCTTTCGTAATCCCCCACATTCGGCTACACCACAAGCTTGAGGCGAGAATCGTCTTGATATTTAAGGGGTAAACCCGTGCCCGATGTGTTGGACCACTAAACCCTAGTAGTCATCGTTAGCATACCCATATGTATACTGATAGGCTATGCATATGAATACTTAAAGCAGAGTAGGACTAGCTCCATCCCTAACTTAGCCTCCACTAGGACATTCTTACCCCTTAGAGTAGTTTGCTTAGGTGTGTGTCAAACTATCCCATCACTTCATTTACCCATCCTACTGGATCCCTCATTAGAACACCCTATTATCTCCTTGATCTTGCCACTCTTCTACCTTGTCTTCCTTTGGGATAAACAAATAAGATACCCTAGGGAATACTCTCAGGTGAAATGTTACAGCGGTACTATCCGAGCGCTTGCGGAACCCATCTTGCTTTGGCTTCGGTTAGCCTAGTGCCTCTAGAGAACTAGCCTTGCTGTTAGGATGACCTATAGACGTTAAAAAATACCAACACTCATTCAGTGACCCGACAAGAGAGTCGCTAGAGGATTTACCATCGCTCCAAGTTTTGTTGAGGGTGACAGAGCTCTTGGGACAGGCCCGGTGCAGGATTACGTTGTTCCCCTCCCCGTGTGCCAGGAGCATCCCCCTCGGCGGGGTCTTACTCGCACCACCTATTTTCCTAGACTGCTGGAGGACAAGGGGGAGCGGGCAGTGAAGATGTAGAGGTTCCTCGAGGTGAAAGCCAGAAAAGACAGGGAGAAGGCCCGGTGACTTCGTCGGGAGGCGACCCGCTCTAGTGGTAGTGGGAGGTCACAACCTCAGAGCAGGAGGGACGGAGTCCCCCTTCGGAGCCGGAGTTTTCTGATTCAAACGATAACTCCAGGTCAGAGATGTCCGGGGCGGAGGTTGGCCTGTCCTTGCCTGCCGTAGACCCAGTGGACCAGAAGAGGGAGTCGATGGCCATCCCTGACTGCCATGCCAAGAGGGCGAGGGTGGACATTGGTTAGGAGGTGTCCTCTCTTCCGATGTCAAGTCACGAGGCTCGTGACCCGGGCGCTTGGGCAACACCTCCGTCGATCGTGCTTCATGGCGCTGGTCGTCGACGAGTTGAGGGTCGCGATTGGAGCGCCATTTTTCGTCGAGGTTTGTCCCGTTCTTCATCTCGTCAGTGTTCTTGTTTAGAAAATCTTTATACTTGTCATGATGCAGGCAGTATGAGGTTGGCGAGTCTGCCTTGTTGTGGAAGGTGCCTACAGCCCTGCCCGCTTCACCGTCGGTGAGTGCGGCTCTTCTGACAGGGGCAACCACTGCCGAAGTGGCAGAGGTAGGGGGACTACCCCAACCGCCGCCAATCCTCGTCGGCTTCGTTCTAATGTGATGGGTTTCCCCACCGTTAAAAGGTGACGTGACGGCCTCGTCGATGCCGTAGGTGGGAAAGGAGCCCGCGGAGCCGATCGTGGCAAATTTAGCATTTAAGGACCATCAACAATCATTATCATTCTCATGGATATCTGCACCTGTACAAACAACATGCCAAAGACTAGGATTAAGTGAGATTAACTGGAGCTTCATATTACGTCTCCACTTGGTGTAGTTTGTGGCATCAAAATTGAAGATTTGCCAATTGTATAGAAATATAGAGAGTTTAGTTTACCATAGTAAAAGGATATCGGGAGTTGTCCCTTGGACTACTCTACATTTTCTTCTTCTTCCTCCTCTCATTTTCTTCTTTCTTTAACTTGAGTAGCTTCATGAGGCATGTGATATCCTCATCTGTTTAACTTGAACTTCCCATCAACTTCTTGGCTTCTCTAGCTTGTCATTGGACTTTGTGTGTATGGAGCTCTGGAAGTCTTGGACCCTGCCTCGGTGCTTCTTTCGTTTGATTGTGAGTTATTGAACCGATCGGGTTGGTGTTGTCCCCGATGATCACCGGAAGGTCATCAACATTTCCTTGTTTATCTCCCATATCCTCTCCGAGTTGTTAAACCCTGAATGGAGAGTTAGACTATGATACTAATTGAAAATTTCATAGAGGGAGGCGGATTAGTAAATATGAATTTTTAAACAAAACTAAAAATGCCCCGATCTTAGAACTTTAGATATGTCCAAGCCTGAATCGGACTTGTCCAAATTACTTCGAACAAGTCCGATAGGAAGTCAGATATGTTCGATTCTCTACATAGTAGAGAACAAAAGACTAAACTTTATGCAATCTAATGAGGTAAAATAGCAACCTAGTAGTTCTGGAAGCAAGTGTACGAGTAATAAGACTAAAGCAATGTCCTAGACATATAGAGTATGAGATATGACAATATTGATCATAAGCGAGTGTATGAATGTAAATACAGTGTTAAATGTAAATAGAGATAAGTAGACACGAGAAATTTTCACCGAGTTTCGGTTCCACAAAGAAACCTACGTCCTCGTTAAAGAGTCCACAGAGGATCAGGCTTTCTCTAGATCTTCCCTCACTAAGTGATCACAAAAATCAAACCTTGGTTCTTCGAAATCACAAGTGATTCCCACCAGGCGACACCTAGCCGCCCGAGGATTCAACCCAGGAGTAACAAACACGAAAAATACAATGCAAGCTTAGCAAATTGAATCAAGCTCAACCCCAACCCCCCCCCCCTCTCAAATCTCACTTCCACTCACCCACTCTTACGATTTTGCTCAAAGAAGGTGAGAAATAGGGTTAGAAGGGCTCTTGATGGCTTGTGATGGTGCATGCGTGATTCTTGAGAGTTAGGTGTAGGGTTAGATGGTTCTGGATTCCTTTTTATACACTGATGCAAATTTTGACTGTTATTACCAACTAAACTTCGGACATGTCCGAGCCTTTGGGTCCCATAAATGGGTATGATTGATGCTTTAGTTTAAGTTAGTAAAAAAAGTTGTGTCGGACAAGTTCGAAACCCAAGGAGGAATTTTGCTTAAAGGACATGTCCGAGCTCATGGCTTAGACAAGATTGGATCGAGCATGTGTGACATGTTTGTACAAGCCTGACTGCAATCAGAAAGTGAAAGTGGCCGAATTGGAAAAGTTCGACCCGATTGGACTCACTAGAGAGAACTTTAGTCTCTGTTTGGGTGATTTCGGACATATCCGAGCACCCAACTTTGGACATATCCGAGGGTGACCAAAGAGATGTGGATCGAATAAGTCCGATCGCCACAGATGGAATTTAGGTCTCTGTTATGGTGAGCTCAAACATGTCCGAGCCACACCTTTGAACAAGTCCAATCTACCCAAAGAAAAACTTCTACTAAGACTTCTAGGGTTGGGCTTCCACAATTTCCTAAGTTTTTAAGTTTGCATGAGTAGTGTCTCTCTTAATAGTTCGACGCACCTAAATTCAAGAAATTTGGAATTCCTACATTTTATGTTTTTCTTCAAACCTTTTCGCCTTTTTAGTTTCCAGGGGCACATAATAAATTTTGTTGAATAAAATTGTAATAATCTCAAACACTTTATTAGATTTTTAACTATTTGTCACAAATTATCAAAACCCGCACGGGTCTAGATGCACTTTCAATAAAACCGAACCAAATGGACCTGAAAAATGTTATGGAGATTGTTGAGAAAAATATAAAATAAGTTGTTTCTTAAGACAAGTGCTTAGTTGAATTCTTCCAAAGAGAATTTTGAGCAGCCCGTACACGATTATTACAAGAAAGAAAGACCAAATCCTTGTTGTCTCAAAAACCCGCGCCACCAAAGCCCACCACATCCGGTTGGGACGTTCCGTCTACACATGTTGGGGCCTGAAGCGCCGTTTGGCCCCGTCCGTTTCGGAAGCAAATTTTATGCGGCAGGGTCACACGCCCGTCCGAGTGCGGCCCTGCCTGAATGCCAAACGCTGGCTCTGCCGTACGAATCTTGAAGACATCCTTCCGAGGGAAATCAACCACCGCTCGGCTCCCGCGTTTCCGCTCGCTTCGGCTCGTTTGGCCCGCTCGCGCTCGGTTCTGCACCCGACGTCTCCATTGCAGATGCACGGACGCTTTTGGTATTGGGGCCTTCTCATTAGTCTAAAAGAAAAAGAGGTGTCCAACCGAAAGTTTCTCCCTTTGTTCTTTTCTTAGGTGACTTGTGTCAATGTTACAACAGTAATACGATACTGCACATATTATAATAATTGATACATCACCAGGAAAAACTTGTACAGAAGAAGGAAACTTTCATGTCGTTTTTGATAGGCTACGCAGCCTGTATTGCACTCTTCAGAGCTGGTTCATTGCTGCAGGATTTCCTGGAACATATCTCCAAATTACTAGTTTTCCCTGAGCACGTATCAGGGCTCACGTCTCTCAAATTTCAAGATCTTGCACCATATCATAAGAAATGAAAATGGACTATTTGATACAAGTAACATACTAAAACACCCAACGTATACTCAAGAAAACTTCTGCATAATTTTTAAAACAAAATCTCCTGGATGTTTTGATCAAAGGTGGCATGAAAATTAAGGTCTTCTACACAACTGTATCAGATTCTGAGATATCACTTTGCAAGAAAACATGAAACCATCTCACAAACATGCCCAAATTTTAAGTTTCCCAACAACTTCAACAGATCTAAAGGACAAAAATGATCACCATATTATCATGGTTTACTTCCTCTGCACATAGCGGAAGTATCTAAACTAATCAAACCGAAGGAGCCAAATGCCTGTGCGTCTGTAACTGAAACGTCGAGTGCGGAGCCGAGGGGCGGGACCTTCGCGGGAGCCAAGCGTAAGCAGTCCAAACGAGCCGGAGCGAGCGGAGGCTGATTTTCATCCGGAGAACCCGTTCAAGATTCGTACGGCAGAGCCAGCGAACGGCATCCAGGCAGGGCCACACACCCGCCCGCGTGTGGTCCTGCCGCAGAAAATTTGCTTCCGTCCGTTTATCAATCCAGAGCGCTCACTCGACATACCAACGGCCAATATTTCCCTCAGCTACAGGGTTACAGCAGCAGCAGCCACCTCCCATTCCCGCCCGTTTACAATCGACATCGTCCGTCCTACGATAAACAGCCAGCACGCAATCACGCGGTTTCCCCGGACCGTGCCAACTAGAGATGGGCGTTCGGTCTACCCGATATTTCAGTTCAGGTGTTTCGGTCTTTTTTAAAATTCGGTTTCTTAAAATCACTACTTGAATTGTTACAATAATATTAGGTACCCGAAAATTTTGAGTACCAAAATTTCAGTTCGGTCTTCGGTCCTACCTGATATATCCGAATTATACATTATATTCATATCATATTTGCACAAATTTATGATTCATGAATTTAACCTCATGAGGTAATTTATTATAAATTAACAAATGACAAATCACAAATAAACGTTTAAATTCAACAACTTCACACATCACAACTTGAGAATAAAATATCAAGATTTGAATTGTTCATAGTTTACCACGCATAATTTAACTTATTATTTGATTGACCGACTATTCAGTTATTTCGGTTACCCGAGGGTGGTACCCGAATCCGAAATTTATTTTTCGGTTATTTAGATTTGCTACCTGAAAAGTACCCGATACCCGATATTTCGGTCTTTTTGGTTCCAGTCTTGGTTTTTTCAATTTCAATTTTTTAGGCCCGATTTTGCCCACCCCTAGTGCCAACCGAATTTTTTTATTTTTAGTGTATTAAAAATGTTTTAATATTAATAGCGGACGATTATTTTTTTGCAAAAGTAGCAGCCTTATCGCAATGCAGAACAGTGACTTGCAATGCCAAATCGCGATTTGCTGACGTGGCGCCCGGCGAACGACTGTTGACTGGTCAAGATTCCCGTTGGAAAGCAGAAAGGCGAGTCGCGATTCCGATGTGCAAGTCGTGATTCCGATGTGCGAGTCGCGATTCCGAAGTGTGACTGGTCCCACAGCCCGTCAAGAGGCGCTGGACCGTTGCGCCCGCTCGGGCTATAAAAGGAGGCCACCGGTTCCACCGTAAGAAGCGCTTCGGTTAAATTAGCAAGAAGAGGAGAGAAGCGGAGAGGAGAGGAGAGGAGAGAAGAGAAGAGAAAAGAAGAGAAGAGGAGAAAAGAAAAAAGAAAGGTATGAAATTTTTTTATTTATTTAGTTAATATTAGATTTTTTATTTGTATTAATAGTAGTAAAATGTTTTTAAATTAGTTAATTAAGTTTGTATTAATTTTATAATTGATTTATTAGTAGTAGTAGTAATAATAAGTATAAATAGTAGTTCTTTTATTTAATATTATTATAGTTCTTTACTACTCATGACACTCTACATATTAGCTATAGTTGGACTACTTCCTCTTTGTAGGATGGTCCAGGCCAGGACAGCGGACGAGGCGAAGAATCTGCTTAAGTGGATGACCTTTGGCCGTGCTCTTTTGTCGGCCCTACTGGATCGATGGAGAGCAGAGACTCACACTTTTCACTTACCGTGTGGAGAAATGGCACGGACACTACAAGACGTGTCGTATCTTCTAGGTCTATCGATCGCAGGTAACGCGGTATGTCAACCGGATTTCGGTCTTAACTAGCATGAGGACCTCCTGGAGCGTTCCAACGTTATAACTCTTCACCCTCGGGTGAGGGAGGGTGATAGACCCACGATCCCAACGAACCAGGACCACGGATCCTCCAAGAAGTGGTTGTTGCAGTGTCAGGTGAGAAATGAATCCCACATGTCTTATAAACTCTATGCGTTTGTATTTCTATGTTATTGTCATTATACATTTTTTGTAGGCACCAAACATGCACCCTGATGCGGACGATGCAGCAGTGAGTAGGCATTTGGAGGCCTACTTGTTGTGGTTGTTCGGATGGGTGATGTTCACGAGTACTCACGGAGACTCAGTGGACAGACGTCTGATATACTTTGCTAGGGAGATTGCAGATGCAACACCGGGGGACGTCCCACAGTACTCTTGGGCCCCTGTTGTGCTCGCGGCTACGTATCGGGCCTTTTGTGACGGTTGCACGAAGGTAAAATTAAAATTTATCTATTATTTAACTATGTTCATTGTATACAAATAATAATTCGTATTTTCCTTGCACGCGGGTAAACGAGGGTGGTAATTTCACAGGTTGTTCGTTACTTCTGATTTTGTGATCGTATGAGCGTTCCGCGATTGGTCGATCGGAGGTAAATCAAACTCCGTACGAGCAGTCTTATTACAGGGCGTATGATGTCGATGCTCCGACGATGGGTACACTTTGGTGTCGACGCGTGGTACGTTTTATTATAGTTGTTTAACATTTCATTTTCCTGTATTGAATTAATAGTTAATTATTAGCGAATTCATGTTATGTAGCATTTGTGGGGTACGAAGCACCCACATAGGATGTATCAACACTTTGTCAAAGAATTTGATCGCTTATGTGGTGATGAAGATGTCATTTGGACACCGTACTCTTCTGGGACCGTTTCAGATCGAGCGTCGGATGGGTTGTCTACGTTGTGCACACGAGACTGTGACTATTGGTGGACACGAAAAAGTCTCGTGTTTGACGTCTACGTGGAGGAGTACTCAGTACACTGGGTCATGCGTCAGTTTGGTCGTGAGCAACCGTTTCCCGTGCCTAGAGGTCTTCCGGTTCTGAAGGAATATCATGAGTAAGTGTTTTTTTTCACAATACAAATCTAAATGTTCTATTCATCATTTGTAACGTTATTTTACATATTGCAAGTACTCGCGTAAGGGTCATTCCACTGCGATATACGAACCTTGTATGGTGCCATGGGGGCAACGATGGACAACGGCACTGGGAGATGTTATTGATGATACACGTGCCTTCACAATTTAGGGGTATGTGGAGTACCTACGGTGGTACGTTCCTCGTACATGAACAAGAGTCACGTATGCACCAATGAACCCCGCGCCGCATGTTCCTTCTACGTGGGACACGTATCCGAGCCGTCGAGAGCGTGAAACCTTCATAGCGGTAACATAATCTTTTCAATTTTGCATCATATTCTCTACTTTACTTACGGATCAAATTTTAGTAACACTACTTTTCCATTTTGCAGCACGATGTGTTGCGCAAGGCAGATTCTGAGTCTGCTGCAGTGTTAGACAGAGTGTCTCACAACTTACACGTGAAACACTCTGAGTTGGTCCATACGCTGAGGAAGGTGAATGATATGATCAAAAATGCGATCAAGTATTTGTCGTGCACACATTCTTGCCGTCAGGACACTTCTGTGCATCAGCCTAGGTACATTGGACCTCCACGACATCATTCGACTTCAACTACACGTCCTTCGACTTCAGGTCGACCTGTTCGACCACTACACCCCGTTGGTAAGATATTTTTAATAACTTCATAATTTATATTCTTACATAGTTACTAACATTTACTTTTGTTATATTGTAGGACCATCCACGTCCCACTATCGTCCTCCACCTCCTCCTGTTGTTGAGGATGCACCGTCTACTTGGTATCATGGTATGACATTTTAATATATTTTCATTTATTTAAGTGTTCATTCTTACTAACACTACTATTACATGTATGTCCTCTAGTAATTATGGATTTGAGGCCGCAACATGAGAGATGTCGCCCCAAGATACCTGGGATTGGCGGACCTTAGTCGGGGAGGATGCAACTATGGGATCACAGTTACCGGATGCTCCACCACTGCTGACACAACCCTCACAGAATCTGTTTACCACGCCTGCGTCCTGTTAGGAACAGTCGTCCTCCAGACTAATACACATACGATGTGGATCAAGTGAGGCACCGAGCACGCCCTGAGTGTGGTAGGCGCGACTAGCTGTTGGTAACTATATTTATGTATTATGGATCATGATGTGTTACTTTGATTATGAACGATGTTGCTTATGAATGATATTGTTGATATCATGTTATTATTCACATTATCTTGCGATGTCTTACGTTGTCGATATGGCCGTTATGAAATATTTTATAATATAAAACAAGAACACGTACGAGTTGTCAACATCATCTGTCATGAAAAAACTAACGATCAATATGATCAGTGTGTTGTCCACATCAATCATAAAGTGGTTCATGTATGAGTTGTCAACATCATCTGCCAAGAAAAAAGTAACGATCAATGCGATTAGTTTGTTGTCCACATCAATAATAAAGTGGTTCACATACGAGTTGTCAACATCATCTGCCAAGAAAAAAGTAACGATTTATGCACACTGTGTTGTCCACATCAATCATAAAGTGGTTCATATCAATGCCATCAGTGTGTTGTCCACATCACTCATAAAGTGGTTCAGTAAAGCACATCACTCATTGTCCTGTTCACCTTAAAATATTCTTACCCTCAACGTTCGTCCCCTATAAATAGAACTACCCGTAAGTACTTGTGTTCTTCATCCAAGTGATAGAAAAACAATGACTGGTAGAGGTCGTGGTAGGCGTGGAGGTGAAACAATAGCGAGTAGAAGTCGTGGTAGGTGAGGAGGTGCAAACTTTATAGCAGTGCCTGAAAATTACTTGATAGGAGGTCCGACTTGGTACGAACCAGTATTGGATGACTACCCGCTTTATACTAAGAGTGATTTTGGTCCGTTTCATCCTCTATGACTATACGACGCCAGCAAACATGAGTGGCTTAAGTGTCGTTGTGATCTTGATTGTATTGTCCAAATGATGGATGGAGGCGACGACAGCGGGCGTCGTTTCTTTCGTTGTCTAGTTGGTGGAGTAAGTATTAAATATTATTTATAGATATCTTTTATATATGCAGTTTTAGTAACAATACTTTTGTTCTAGTGTTATTACGACGACGAAAATTGTGGATATACACTCTGGCAACTCAGGAGTACATTCAACATCTACAACGTCGCAATCGAGATATAGTGGGTGAACTAGCTGAAATGAAAGTTCAACAAATGGAGTATTATCCTAGTACAAGTCTCGTGAATGATGAGGATGATGACTTTGTTTGTAATAACATGTTTTGCAACTGTCCACATCACAAGTAGTAACAACGTAGCGAAATATGTTTCGCATGCATCACAATTTATGTTTTGCATTTCGCATTCCAAGTACGTTTTCGTTCTAAAATAGGTGAGTTTTGCCTTGTGTACCGTAGTAATAGAGAGACATAGAACTTACACATATTTTTTAACTATGTAATTTCTATTCCAGTACTTGTCGAGTTTTTTTAATATAATTAATATTTTCATATATGTTAATGTTGCAATAATTTTTCTTCGTATCATAACGCTTCTATTTTTTACTTATCTTCAAAATGTTTGTAAAATATCTATTTGGGACGCGACTAAAATGATACAAAAACACGATAAAAGTGACATAAAAAACGAGAGCATAAACGAAACGAAAACATAAAGTGATAATAATTTTTTTGGAAAAAGTTACATAACCCCCCAAAATATGACCTAAGGGCTATTTAACCCCCTCAACTTCAAAAACGGATATTTGACCCCCTAACCTATACAAAACCAGGTAATTAATCCCCTAAGGTGATTTTGAAGGGTGGTTTTGCCACATCAGCAGCTTATGTGTCATGTCTTGCATATGTGTAGTAGGACCCGCATGTCAATCAAATAATACAAGCATCACCCCTGTCAACATTTTCTCGCCTCTCAACATATAAGAAACAGATATGCAAAAATGCTCGAAGTTTCTTCATCACATTCATGCAAAAGTACAGGGCGAGGAAGAGAAAAACTTAAATCAAACACAGAGGCGAAGGAAGATTATGCATCATTGCCTTACGGAGAAACAAAAATGTGTTGTAAATGACATGTGGATGTCACTGTACAACAATTTTTGCCATCTCAGCAGGTATTGTGGCAAAACCACTCTTCAAAACCACCTTAGAAGATTAATTACTTGGTTTCGTATAGGTTAGGGAGTTAAATATCCGGTTTTGAAGTTGAGAGAATTAAGCAGTCACTAGGTCATACTTTGGGGGGTTATGTAGACTTTTTCCTAATTTTTTTTATTGGAAAGGCAAGTCGCCGTTTAGATGTGCGATTCGCTGAGCAGAAAAGCGAGTCGCCATTCTGACGGTGAATCGCCAAGCGGATGTGCGAGTCGCGACTCTGAATCGCGACATGGCGGGTTCCGCTGTCAGTGCTGACGTTCGGTCCTTTGTCGCTTGTCCACGTGTCCGAATCGCGATTCAGATTAGCGACTCGCGACTCCGTATTACGATTTGTCCGCTACTTTTGCAAAAAAATTAATCATCCGCTATTAATATTAAAACATTTATTTTATACGCTAAAAATAATGGGTCATTTGTTAAATTGGCCTCGTTTTTCATTCAAATTGTACGGTTGACCCTCTTTTTTAGGGTTTGTGTATATGACCCTGTTTTTTTTGAAATGAGCAAATGAAATAACCCTATTCCGTTAAGACCACTTAACGGTGTTAACTTCATAACTAAAAGACATATTTACCCTTTGCACAATTGACCCTACTTTTAATTGTATTGTTTATTTATGACCCTACTATGAATATAAAAAATTCAGCGATAATTGAAATACTTTTTTAAAAACTTGGATTTAATTACATATATTAATTTTTATTGAATTTAAATTTAGAAGAAATTCGGCAGCAATTCAACTATAATTTAACCATCCAAACAGAAAACAATGACATATGTATAAATTCTCATTGCAAATAATATAACATATATGACAATTCACACACAATATTTAACATAATATCGAATGAATAGTAATACATGTCCACAGATGTAAAGTAGGTAAACAGTAGCCTCAAAACAATGCAACAAGAACGTCAAAAAATAACTATCAATTACATGACCATTCAAACACCAAACCATTCAGCTAGCCTTCCTCTCCCAGTCTCTCTTTCTGTTCCTCTTCCTCTACCTCTACCTCTTCCTCTTCCCACTGTAGTAAATGGTGTGGTCTCTTCTCCCACATCACTTGCATTAGACCTGCATAAGAATGATAGTGTGTTAGTAAACAAGGTTGTAATAAAGTTAACAAAGAATGTATAACATTATTACATGTATGTGGTTGCAGCAATTGGTTCAAGATTCCCTTCTCCAGATACGCTTACACCTGGTGTAGCTCTTTTCTTTTGACTAGATGTAAGACCTCCTTGACAATATTTGGCTGTGTGACCTAATTTATGACATTCAAAGCATTCTCTTTTGTTTTTCTTTGAACCAGGTTCATCAGATACTTTGATCCTTGACACTCTAGGTCTCCCAGGCTTCCTTCTCAACTTTGGTTTTTTATTTTGTAGCCAAGATCAACTCGTTTCCAAAGATGCTTTGATGTCATCGGAGGTAAAACACCTGCATATGCCTTTCTAAACTTCTCAACGGAGAAATATCCATCAACATAATCATCCATTTGTATCTCCCTATTTTGAGTTGTAATAAAAGCTAGAGCATGACTGCAAGGCTTTCTAGTCACTTGCCAAACTCAACAACTACATATTTTGTCATCAAGATTTACTACATGCTTGACAGTGCCTACACTTACTTCAGCTGTCCCATGTCCACACTTGAGCACTTCATGATCCTTAATAGCTTTGCTTTGATCATTGAGAGTATCTATAATAGATGAGATTATCTTACCTTTCACGTCTCTAGCAATCTTACTTCTATGAACAAACTTCTTAATGATCATTTGTCTTATCATGTCATGCATCTCCACAATTTGAAAGGCTTTAGTTTTGGACACCCAACTATTAAAAGACTCAGAGAGATTTTTATTGATATAATCCACTTTGCAATCTTCAGCAAATTTACTTCTTGTCCACACATATGGATGATTCTTATTCAACCATACAATGGCTTCAGAAAATTTCTCCCCTGTCTTGTTCATATGGAAGTTGTACTTGTCAATCATACAAGTCTTAGCAACTGCCCACATATTCTGAGAAAATAAAGGACCAATATATTTCTTCTTCATGTTCTTCCACAAGTGCTCATACACTCTCTATGTTCAACTGTTGGGTACACATTGTCCACTGCAGTCTCTATGCCTTTACCTACAAGATGATATTGAACATTATGAGTAAAAGCTATCACGAAATTAAGAAAATAAGAATGAAAGAGTGCAAATATTTTGCCTGCATCTGTACTAATGACCAATCCAAAAGGTGTATCAATTGCTTGCTTCAAATTCTTAATGAATCATGTCCAACTTTCTATGGACTCCGTCTCAATAACTCCATATGCCACAGGAAAGAGCCAGTTGTGACCATCTACTGCAACAGCAGCTGCTAATTGCCCTCTAGACCTTCCAGTCAAGTGAGTGGAGTCCATGTCAATATATGATCTGCAACCTTGCAAAAATCCATCAATATAAGGTTTTAAAGTGCAAAGAATCTCTTGAAACAAACAACACCCTTATGCTCTTCTATGTCTATCTCAATAACACTTCCAGGCATTGCTTTGAGTAGCTCAGCTCTATAAGTTGGAAGCAAGTCATAACTATCATCCCACGCTCCATATATCATGTCAAGAGCTTTCTCTTTACCTCTAAAGACTCTATCATATGGAACAATGAACTTATACTTCTTTAACAACTCATCTTGTAGCTCTTTTGAACCCATTGTAGGTTTCATTTTCAGCCAATCGACCACCCTTTCTGCTACCCAAGTATGTGACGCCATGATGTCACCCGCTTTATTGACCGAACCACAATTTGTGTGCTTAGGTCCGTTTCTTTTAACCTACAACATACAACAATATATTAGCCTTAGATGAATAAAAAATAAATAAAACAACAGAAATGCTAGTTTTACCTTGCAACCTATGTATTTTTTGCTTGTAGATGCAAAAAATATCCACTTACAACTCTTATATGCTCTTTTGCATTTAGCTCTAAATCTTTATTGTGACTTCTTCACTGTTTGAAAAGCATAATCATTCAATATAGAATGATGAGTTACTGCAGTCTTGCACTGATCCACATTTGGAAAGACCACACCCACATCAATACATGGATTATCAGCATCATAAGCAAACACTGGAATGTCATCATCATCCACCTCATCAATAATTTCAACATCCGGATCATAATCAGAATCATAACAATCAGAATTAGCACACTCGGAATCAGAAGATGCAGCCAAATCAGAGTCATAGCTGCTATCACTAAAAACTTTCAAGGACTCGGTGTCAAAACATCTTTCCTCTTCATTTGTGAAGTCATCATGAAGATTAACAATTAATGATTGGTCTATCACCCTACTTCTCACTTTAGGATGCAACCGACGTTTTGTAGGTGAAAATTGCAAAGGACCATTAAAATCATTGATTTGAGCATTGATGTGCACCACACCTTCATGTAGATTCAGTTGAAACCAATCCAACAATTGTTCATCACTCTCAATTTTAACACATCTATCATCATCAAGTGAACTCCACAATGTTATATATTGTTTAGAACCCCATATGACTTTTTCACTTATGTGATTAACCAACTCCAATATAGAAAAGTGACGACTGTCAACAATAAATGAAAGTAATGTCTATCTATGGCAATATTGTTTTGCCTCACCATCTGGCAAGGCAAAATATGATGCAACTTTAACAATAACTTTTATATTACTGTGACATGCCCTACAAGCCATGAGAAATTAGAAAAATTTAGTGTATCTAGATGAGTATGCGTACAAGTTTAACAATGAGATTAGAACCATACTCAATTGTTGAAGGCGTTTGCTCCCTTCTTGTGCACTGTTGGATTTCTAATTGCCCTTCATTATCATTGTTGAACAAGCCATCTTCATATTGATGCTATTGACTCACACATTAAACCAATATCATATTAACACTAGCATTAAATAACTAAACACAAATAGAATCAGAAACTGGTAACATTCAATTAACCAAGGATAGGTGACAACTAAATGAGATTAAACATCAATCAAGTAATCAACTGACAGCAGGTAATAGAGCTTTCAAATGCAAAAATTAACATTCAATTAATCACAAAAAACATTCAATTAACATTCAATATCTAAAGCACGTTAGAGGGAACAAAATTACCAGCTCGGGATGGCCACTGCCGCCAGTTCGCATGGGCGCGCTGCCGGACGCCGGCGCCGCCGCCATCCCGCAGTTGCTGCCCTCCTCCTGCAACATGAGAACGCCCAGGAGCGAACCTTCGCCGCTGCCCTCTCGCAGGAGCGGATTCGCGCCGCTGCCGTCTCGCAGGAGCGGACCTCCATCGCCGCCGCCCCTAGCACGTGCAGACCTCCGCCGCCGCCGGCCCTAGCACGTACGTACCTCGGCCGCCGCCGTTGCCCTGTTCGGTTGCGTACAGAGATGCGTATACGGTGGCTATCGTGGCCGTGTGTTCGGTTCTGGTAGGAAGAGGGGTACCTTGGTCATTTCCTAAATTAATGTGTTTATTTTTAATTGATAAATTTTTTTAATTATCTGGGACTAACATGGCTGTTAGTTTAGGGTCAGACGGTGATTTCATTTCGAAATATGAAGGTGAAATGTGCAAACCCTAAAAAACAAGGTCAAATATACAATTAAATATTAAAGTGAGGTCGTTGACACGATTGTCCCAAAAATAAAAACAAATCGTGCCAACCTGGGGGCGGGCGTCCCCGGCTCGATAGACCCTTCTCTCGTCCGTCCCCGCGCCCCCCTTCTTCCTGTTTCCCTCTCCCGTAACCGCGGCGCGCGCCTCCCACCCCAAAACCCTAACCCTAACCGCGGCGTTGATGGCCAGCAAGTTCGGGGTCGCCGGCGGCATCCCGGAGCGGCGGGTGCGGCCGATATGGGACGCTGTTGACTCACGCCAGTACAAAGCCGCCCTCAAGCTCTGCACCGCGCTACTTGCCAAGCACCCCACGTCCCCTTACGCACTCGTGAGCGCCCGCCTCTCTCTCGGTTGGACGGCTTCTCTATTCATTTGTATCTTGTTGGACATGGTTGGACCAATCCAGCTCGGGAAAGGGGGTGGCGGTGCAAACAGCAATTCAGCAGTCACGTGCGGTGTTATTTTGTTGTTGTTTTCCTTTTTCTCGGTGTTTTTTTTTCTTTTCTGAAGCGGCTCTCGTTGTAAGTATTGAACAAATGGATGAGGTTAGGGCCCCTTTGGCAGAGTTTCATGAAGCTGATTCTTAGGCATAATTTGAGAAGTTGTGCCAAACATTGTTTGTCAAGAGAAGTGATTTTTGGCTGATTCTATGAAGTGATTCTCTGAAATGAACTATGGGGCTGGAAGCTGAAAAAAGTAGCTTCTCCTGATTCTGTGAATTTATTCTCTATCTTGATTCTGTGAGTTTATTCTATAGAATCATAAAAAATTAGTTTCAATTCTAAAATCACTTCATCAGAGAATCAGAAGTGAGTCTAGAGAATTAGTTCCATGAAGCTGCCAAAGGGGGTCTTACTAGTGCAGTGATAGAAGTGCTAGACAAATTAGTGCTGAACAACACATCTCTTTGGCTCACTAGACCTTTCGCTATCGTACTCGATGTTTAAAGAACTCCGACTCGTCTATAGGAGAAGGTACAGATGCATGTTAGTAGAAACGCCTGGTTGCGTTAAAATGGAAAAAAAAACTGTAGGGCGCCTTCTGCCAAAGGGTTGATTGAATGCCACGGTGAGAATCTACTGTTGCATTGTGAGGTCGCTTCCTATTTTGGGGTGGCTTGGTGCTTAGGTGGTTAAGTCATTTTAACACAGTGGGAATGGCCAGGGTTGTTCCTTATCAGTCTCCTTTAGTCCCTTAGTGCAAAGGCAGAGAAGCTGGCATACACTTGCTAATACCTGAGTTGAGACAGTGATTTACTGCATTAGTTTTAATATCTTAGCTCCTCATATAATAAACTGTTTCTTCTCTTCTCTATAATTCATTACAATTGAGGATGATGCGGTCTTTATTTGCACTCTTCAGAGTTTATACATCGGTTCTTTTCCAAAAGTTCTTGTCTCTATTTATTCCACGTTTCAACATATTTTCAGTGACTCAAACCTCAGTTCTTCACCACCTATGAACAAATGCTGATAGACTGTTTCTAAAATCACTTTACAGTTTGTATGGGCACAGAAATAATGGACCTGTTCTCATATCAATTTACTGAACTCTTGACATTAATATCCATTTTTCCTTCCACAAATGCTAATTACTGGTGATTGAGCCCCTCTTGTTTCTATCAAATGGAGCTGTTTTTTTTCCCTAATGGAATCAAGCCTTGTTCTTAATTGTCTATTTCAGGCCCTGAAGGCACTTATTTTTGAAAGGATGGGAAAGCGTGATGAAGCATTAAGCGTGTCCCTGGATGCCAAGGAGCGGTTGTATTCTGACAACATTTTTCATTTTGATGATCTCACACTTAGCACTCTACAGATAGTATTTCAAAGGCTTGAGCGATGTATGTTTGGAACATTTCATTTGTTAGTAACTCCTGAACATCACTGTTTTATGTTTTCTTCCAAATTGATCCTTGACCATGCTAACGCAGTGGATCTTGCTACTTCATGCTATGAGTATGCCTGTGCAAAGTACCCAAATAACTTGGAGCTCATGATGGGCCTTTTTAATTGCTATGTCAGAGAGTACTCATATGTGAAGCAACAACAGGTACGATGGCAATTTTTATTGTTATTGGATCCATATTCCTTGTGGTATCTTATTATCAATTCTTCCGATACCTGCTTTGTATGTTGCAGACGGCTATCAAAATGTACAAAACTGTAGGAGAAGAAAGGTTTTTGCTTTGGGTGATTTGCAGTATTCAGCTACAGGTATGATGTTACAATTTTTCATGTTTTAATGAAAATTATCTGCATTTCCTATTTTACAAACGTTATTATTGGAGAGATAATGTTCCCAATATTTTAAAAAAGGTGGAGAAAATCAAGCGGAGGAGCTCCGCTTAGTGCCTAGGCAGCACGTAGGCAATTCGAAAAAAGTGGCAATGATGAATACTTCAATTAGTGAGAAAGCGGCCAAAAGTGGCAAAAAGCATGCTTTCAAATGCTCAAGTGTTCAGTCACTTAACATCGGTCGCTTTCACAAAAGCAACGCGTTGGGGCACTCTCAGTGCCTAGTCGCTGCTTTTTTAAACACTGGATATTCCAGTGATTGAAAGATAAGAGCTGTAGATAGATTAGTCTGTTAGTCATGTATTACTCAGTGTTATTATGGTCAACAGAGCTCAACAATGCTTTTGCTGGGACAGATGGGTACATTTATGGTTATGGGCTAATGGTTGTAGTAATGATTAATAATATCCTTGCTGTGGGCGAGTTTACAATAAGAAGTGTACCATCCTAGGCTTAGAAACTACAAGAAGATGCTGCAGGTGAGACGAGAGAGTTAGTCGCTGGAGTGTCTGAGCATGTAAGACAGTAAGAGGGTAAAGGTAGTTAAGAGGGACTGAGAAGAAGCATGATGCTGGACAGAATAGAGACTGGAATGCCTACTCATCTTTAAGGTACTGAGGTCCTTGAAGACCTGGAAATATCCTTTTGATTCACTTTTTGAAAATTATTCTTGGGCACCAATCCCAATGATTAATATTTTTTAAACGTTAACCATCCTAGTAGTACTGTTAGCTGAATAGGTATTCTTGACTTTAATCTTGTTTTCTAGAGTGTTTTAGAGTCTTCAGAATTTCCTACCAGTCCAGACCAGGGGGGGGGGTCCAGCCGCGCCCAAGTTAGGTTTAAGTAAGAATCCTAGTCCAAGTAGGAACCGTTCAGGAGGTGTCCTGATCTGTTCTAAATAAAATAGAGTTAGATTAGTCTACATATGGTCATATGCAATGAACTTATAACTCTTCTGTAAGGGGCTTTATATATCTGGCACCTCAGGCACCAGATCAATAAAAAAAAGTTAGAAGGGAAATTTTGAGTTTATTTTTGCCGTATTTCCAACAGGTGTGTCATAATGTTGGTAAGACCATAAGAGTGATTCTATCTGATGCAATGCAATATTTAATCAATGAAAGTACGGAAGTCTTTTTCATTCTTTGTGCTTAGTGTGTTGTATTATTTAGTTTATATTGCACAAGACATGATATTTTTTGCCCATGACAGGCACATTTTAGCAGTGGAGGCAATAAATTGTTACCACTAGCTGAAGCGCTGCTCAAGAAGCACATAAGTTCTCATAGTTTACATGAGCCTGAAGGTATTTCTGGGCCTGTTTGCCATGTTAGCTTCTCCTTTCCTTGCCCATATTCTGTCTTCTGACAAATTTGACCTATTTTGCAGCACTTGCTCTCTATGTTTCAATTCTGGAACAACAGTCGAAGTATGATGCTGCTTTGGAAGTTCTCTCTGGAGACATGGGGTCTCTTCTGGGAAGAGAAGTAGACAAGCTTCGTTTACAGGTAATTTAAATTTCAATGTGCTTTGATAATGTTTAGCCCACATTCCAGTGCACCCTTTTAAATAGATCATGACAAGTAGGATCCAGTGACATACATTCATTGTTGGATGTGTATTACAGTAGTTCTGTTACATTCAAATTGATAGCTTAATGTCCTCAATGTACTCTACCATTAGTTTCTATCGAATGTTCTAAGAAATTAAGGATTTAGAAATTTCCATAATTTATGTTATGGGTAGTAGTGGGCCTTATGGGCCACACGCTACTGTAGAGGGATGCTACAGTATCACGCGAAATACCAAGATGTTATGGCTGGGATTATTCAAGGATAATTAGCTAGATAGATTCACTAACTCGCCCTCCCTTGGAGGCTTTGAGTAGTCTTTAAGATTTATTTTCTTGCTTGACCCCTGAGTACACAATTGCCCTCTTTATATAGAGGGGACTCACCTAAAACCCTAACCCCAGCAACCACTACTGTAGCAGGTTGCTACAGTACCGTACTAATGTAGTGGGCTGCTACTGTAGCGCGCGTCCCATAAGGCTCACTACTACCCATAACAACTGTAACAAAATTAAAAGAAGTTTAATGAAATTGTGGATTAAGTGCAAGTCATTAGCTCGAGTAAGTACTCCCCCCATACAAAATTGTTAATATAACTGCTAGTATTGGCACATACATTTACGTCGACCAAGTGAATGCAATACTTCATGATACAAAAGAACTTTCCGTTATTTTAATATAATTTGATTTTGCACCATAATGCTTCCTCTGATTTTTTAATATGATTCTAGTTAGTGTTGAACAGAACAACAAGATATATAAAAATCGGAGGAGTATTAAGATAAATTTACTCTTTATACTTGAATATATGACACAGGACAGCTCATCTGGTTGACAATTGACATTAGCTCTCCCTCAATTTGAATTAGATTAGCTAAACACCATAAGTATGGAGGTAATATTAGGTAAGTTTACCTATTGTAGATTGTGCCATTGCCAAACGACGGACATTTATATATAAAAGAACACTATTTGGCCGAGCAATGAGCATGTTGCACTTCTAGCACATCTATTCTTCTATGCTTACAGGAAGGCCCCTCGTACCTCAAAGTCTCCGTTTTATCATTCTTATTGATTACACTTGCCTTTTAATCTTCATTCTCTAACTTTGTTGTCTTGACTCCAAGTTGACAGGGGCGACTTCTTGCTCAAGCAAGTAGCTATGTTGCTGCTTCGGATATATATCAGAAAGTCCTTGAGTTTTGGTAATGTCTCCTATAATAAGTCTTATAGAAATTTTAATCAATCTGCAGAGTTGTTTATTAGCTGGCACTGCGTCTTAGTCATTATTTTACCTGTTTCCAAGAATTTTTAAATTCCATGTATGCGGTAGAAATATATTTAAAGTGCACGTTCTACGTTTACTCTAGCTTATCTATCAGGGGATGCTACTGTTATGGGTCATGAGCTCATGATCATAGCAGCAACACGGTGTGCGACAAGGCGTCCACATAGAGGATTAGTTAGTTTTGTTATAAGGTCTGTGTTAGTTGGTTTGGGTGCAGGATCAGCTGTTACTTTTTTAGCATGCATGAGGTGTTGGTCTATTTAATGGGCATGCCACGACCATTAGTGGTAGGGACTAGGGAAGAAAGAAGACGACTAAGTCCTCTTCTTGTGCTGTGGGCTAAGGCTCCTGGCGCCATAATGTATCAGCTGCAATACTTTGCATTGCTTGACGTGTTGTCACAATTTATCTGTGTATTCACCTTTATTAATTTCCTTCTTTGACCTTTGTTTAGCTTTTGATGATTGTCATCTCCTTTTTTGACTGGGCAGTCCTGATGACTGGGAGTCCTTTCTCCATTATATAGGCTGTTTGCTGGAGCATGATGTGATTTTCCCTAAACCATGCACTGGTGAACATGCTAACTCTGTTGATTGGGGAATGTCGAAGAAGACTTGTCTTAGCCAGGAACTGGTACTTCCTCTACCTAGAAAATTATGATATTTTCTGTGTGATACAATATCATTTACTAGAAGTACAAATTTTCAGGTTGAATCACGCCTTACAAGTGCATTGTCATTTGTGCAAATGTTACAAGAAAGTAACTCCAGCGACTGTATTAGAGCACCTCATATAGCTAATATTGAAATTGAAAAACAACGCTGCCTCAATGGAATCTCAAATGATAGAAAGTTAATTGAAACTTTGCTGAAGTATTTCCGCAGGTTTGTATTGGTTCTCCTCTTTCTACTAACTTTTTGCGCTGCTGTTGTAAATCTGATCTCCTTAAACTTTCTTGATGGATTGATCTGGCCAGGGGGCATTGGCTGCTATTTAAAGGCCCCGTACAAAGAGTTATAAACTCATTACATTATGACTCCATCTTCTAATTGGACTAGGACTCTTCTCCTAATTGGACTAGGACTCTTCTCCTAATTGGACTAGGACTCCTCCTGGACAGAAGCCGTACAACACCTCCTTGGAGTCCAGAACACTAATAAACTCCAGAAAACAAGATTAAGTCAACAATCACCCCTTAATCTTGTTCTCTAGTACACATTAACTTAGGCTGAAGACACACCTATTATATCCTACACACTTGACACTTTTGGGGTGGACGCAGTTACACCCTCTGAGATGGACTACTACATCCTGAGCACACAATTTCGGTTTTTAACCCTAGGTGGACACAACTACACCCCCTGGAATGAACACATCCATGCCGAGCATGAATTTGGATTGGGCACTACACCTAGAGGATGAACACATCATCCTGTCTGACACTGCGATGAACACATCATCTCTGGGACAAACACATCATCCCTTGCACGAACACCTATGGGACAAACACATCATACCATGAGACGAACACATTATGCCAGACACTCCTATGGGATGAAAACATCACCCCCGGGATGAACATCACCTCGAGCACACATCTCATGACCACCTCCTATGTCGTGAACCACCCCTGCCGCATCCTTGTGTGAGTCCTTGGGCTCGCACAGCCCAATCACACCTGACCTTTGGCTGCACATCATTACTGGGCCAAGCGGCCCAACCCAGTACGCCAACCCATCTTCCTCCTGTCTTTCTCAGCATTGACAGGTGCACCCATCAGCATTGCCTCCACCCGAGTGCCACCTCCACCAAGTTTGCCTCGAGGAAGATACAACACTGCAATCCACAACTGCCTGATGCCACCGCACGTGATCACCACCAGAAAATCCAGCCCAGCAGGCCCTCTCCCCTGTTGTACACCACAGTAGCAACGGAATGTTGCGAGCCCACCAGGCCCGGACACAAGATCAGAAAGGCTCATCCCATCCCAGTAGCTAAGCCACGTTGGGCTTTCCTGGTGCACTGACATCAGGGTAGGAAGAAAAGCCACTACTTAGTAGCTCATTTTGACCATCTAATAAAATGAACAATTTACTTGCAAATTAGAGATGCCTTATGTATTGTGCACCACCAGAAAATTCTCACTAGCTTTGCCACTGCATCCCAGCCCAACTTGGACTGCAAGTCCTCCTCCCTCTGGTTTAGTCGTCACAACTTGCAAGTAGCAACTCCCACCGAGAGCGGCATCTGAAACCTTCACATCTAATCTTCTGAGGGTTTGCTTGAGCAACCGTCGTCAACCGCCCCTAATGCCTCATCCATCGGTTCGTTCAGGTATAGGCCCAGCGCCACCAAGAAATATCAGGGATTTGGAACAGCCAATGCTCGCGTGCTCCTGCACCCAGCGCCTCGTCGCCGTGTCGTCGTCGTCCTCCGTTGGGAAGGCGAGCGGTGTGTCGGGGCTTGTGGCGCTGTCCACGTTCGTCTTCGATCGACCTTAGAGAAGATCGTGTTGATCTGTGGCAATCTTCTGCCATGACACGAGATCTGTCAATTCCCGTTGCTTGTCGCGCCCGTCGGCGTGCTTGCTCGACAATGTCCCCAACACCGTCTAGGTACGCTCGAGCTTCCTCCTACGAGATATGCTCAAGCCCGCTTCGCCCCGACCCTCTTTTATGTGACATTCACCCCGGCTGCCCTTACTTGTTGGTAGTAGCCCCCCCCCCCCCCCCCCCCCCCCCCTCCCCCTCCCCCACCACACACACATCCCCCGGGGTAGAACCCAGTGTTTTCAAGTCGTCCGATTAGTCGCGATTAATCGTCCTTATCGCTTGGGTGAACACGATTAGGTCCATCGACCCGATTAGAGCGACTAGAAATCTAGTCGTTCGACTAGTCGTCCATAACGGACGACTAATCAGACGATTAGGGGGCTCTAGCGATTAGCGACTTGTTGGCGGCGCCGCTGCGTGGGCTCACTGCTGCGCAGGCCACCTCCACGCGGGCGAAGCTGCCATCACCGTCGCATAGGGTGAAGCCGCCGTCGCCGCGCCGATATTGGTAATCCGATCCCTGGTCAGCTGTTCTAGGCGTCTGTTCTGATCTGGGATTAGTACATCAAGCCCCTGGTGCAGAACAGCAGGAACAGAGAAACTTCCACGAGCAACAGAGAGGAGACCCCTGTTCTAATCTACTGGAACAGAACAGAACAGAGGGGAGTAGAAGAGGTGTCGAGCTGGGACAGAAGGAACTCGACTAGATCAGATTGATCTAGTCGAGTCTTACTCTTGGCAAGTTCTGGGCAAGTTTGAGAACTCTGTCCAGAACTTGGATGCTGCCGTGAGGGCTCTCTGGTAGAAACTTGATTATTCAATAATAATGGGGTACAGAGGAGGGGGGGGGGGGGGGGGGGGGGGCGCACCCGTGCTTTTATAGGGGGGTCTGGGAGAGTCCCAGCCCTTTACAACTTGATCTCTAATTTAAACAGGACTCCTAATAGATGACTTCCTAATTTATGTCTCTAGGAATATATTTGAAGGGAGGATATCTTCTGGACAGATCCTGGCCGCACCCTCCTGGTGCGCGCGGGCTGCCGCACCAGGGGCCAGGCTCAGGGTCACACGACATTCTCCTCTTGACCCTGAATCTGCAATATATTCAGAATGCCAATTCTTCTCCTAATCTCGACGAACTTCTGTCTTCCAAGGGCCTTGGTCAAGATGTCCGCCATCTGGTCCTTCGTAGAGATCTGCTCAAGCACGATAACACCGTTGTCCACGCACTCACGTATGTAGTGGTATTTGGTGTCTATGTGCTTGCTCCTGTCATGGTGTACTGGATTTTTGCTCAAATCTATTGTAGACTTGTTGTCAACCCGTAGCATTGGAGCCTTCATTTTTCTAGCCAGGCCCCCCCATCAGCCGTGCCATCCATACACCTTGACATGCCCCTTGAGCTGCTGCAATATATTCTGCTTCACACGAAGATAGGGCCACCACCTTCTGCTTGCTGGACTGCCACGAAACGGGGCCTGTTTCTAAGACAAAACGGCACCCCGCTTGTGCTCTTGTGGTCCTCCACGTCTCCCGCATAGTCGCTATCCGAGTAGCCAATCAACTCCATGTTGCCTCCCTTTGGATAGAAGACTCCGAAGTGGATCGTACCCGCTATATAGCATACGATGCGCTTGACTTTAGTGTAGTGTTCTTCCCTTAGCTCCTCCAAGAACCGCCTCACGTACCCAACCGAGTTGGCGAGGTCGGGGCGTGTGTTCACCAAATATCGCAACCCTCCCACCAAACTCCTGTAATCTATTGCGTGCACCAATGGACTGTCACTTGTCTTGTACAACTTCAAGCCTTGCTCCATGGGGAATGCACACGGGTTGCACTCCTCCAGGCCAGCTTTTGAGACAAGCTTGGAAGCGTAGGCCGCCTGCTTCAGACTGTCGCACCTCTAGGCCAAGATAATACGACAAGAGACCCAAGTCGCTCATCTTGAACCGCTTCATCATCTCTTCTTTGAACTTCTTGATGTCGCCCCCTCCTGTGATCATGAGATCGTCGACGTACACGCCAACGATGAGCTTCTTCTCTGCAGCTCCACGAAAGTAGATCCCGTGCTCGCTCGTACTCTTCTGAAAACCAAGCGATAGCAAGCTATCGTTGAGCTTGACATTCCAGGCCCTGAGCGCTTGAAGAAGTCCGTACAGAGCCTTCTTGAGCCGGTACACCTTGTGTTCGGCTCCGTCGACGATGAAGCCAGCGGGCTGAGAGACTTACACCTCCTCCATCAGATCGCCGTTCAGGAAGGCGCTCTTCACATCCATGTGGTGTACCTTCCATCCCTTGTGCGCAACAACTGCAAGGAGCAAGCGAACAGACTCGAGACGGGCTACAATAGCGAATACCTTGTCAAAGTCTATTCCTTGCCGCTGGACATATCCTTTAGCCACCAATCGAGCCTTGTGCTTCACCACCTCTCCATGCTCATCCCTCTTCACCTTGAACACCCACTTGAGACTAATGGGCTTGTGTCCTGCAGGAAGACTTGTTCTCTTCTATGGACTCCATCTCCTCGAGCATGGCCTGTCTCCAGCACGGGTGTTCCTCAGCATCAGCGAAAGACGTAGGCTCCTCTGCGGTGGTGAACATGAGCTCCCCTTCCTCTAGGCTCGGTGGGCGTGGCACTCGCCCAAGAGGGGTGAGGGTTCCCAGCACGTTGCACATCGTGCGGAACTGAAGTGCAACGTTGTCGTTGTGGTAGGCGTCGACGTTGCTGTCGACATCCGTCGACGGCGTAGCAAAGCGAATGGTCGTGGAGGCTGTTGGGGGGTGACGAAGGTGCTGGAACATGGAGCACTGGACCCTCCCGCTGCCGCTGACCCTTGCGCAGGGCTGTCTCAGCTCTGCTCCATGCTGGACAGACCCTGCAGGAGCCTACGGGGAGTCGCGGGGGGTGCTGGTCGCCTACCAGCAGCCCTAGTGTGTTGCGCCGGGGCCCTGGGTCTGGACAGACCCTCCTGTGCCCCTCCTGGGCACTGCAGGGGTGCTGTTCGGCCCCTCCGAGCCCTGCAGCACCTCGCCATGTGCTGGAACAACAGGTTGAACAGGTGCTAAACCCATGGAGTCGACGTAGAACGCGTCGTAGTCCTCTTCTTCAGCTCCTTCACTAAAGTCCCACTTGGCTGCCTCATCGAATATCACGTCACGTGATATGTCTGTGCGCCCATCGGCCGGATTGTACATCCGGTAGCCCTTCGTCGCTGCAACATAGCCAAGAAAAACCATCGGCGTACTCCGGTCTTCCAACTTTTTCAGGTGGGGGCTTGTATTTTTGACATGCACCACACACCGAAAAGTTCGGAAATAGTTGACGGTTGGCTGCTCCCCGTGCCAAGCTTCATATGGCGTCTTCCCGTCGAGGCCGCGGGTGGGGGATCTATTCAAGATGTAGACGACTGTCAGGACCGCCTCACCCCAGAAGAACTCGGGCATACCCTTCGCCTTCAACATGCTTCTCGCCATCCCGACCACTGTCTGGTTGCGCCGCTCCACAACCCCGTTTTGCTGCAGCGTGTACGGGGCTGTGAGCTGACGCTGTAAGCTGTGCTGAGCGCAATACTCGCCGAACTCTTGTGAGTGGACTCCCCTCCGTGATCAGTACGAAGTAGCTTCAGCCTCCTTCCAGACTCTAATTCAGCCGTCGCCTGGAATTGCTTTGAATTAAGTCGGGCACCTTGTCCTTGCTTGCTAGGAGATAAAGCCACATATAGCGGCTCATGTCGTCCACTAGCAACAAGAACATCTTCTTGCCGCCTGGAGTCGTCAGCGTGATCGACCCACAAATGTCACCTTGGACGAGGTCGAACGCGCCCTCCGCGCGCCGACGAGCTTGCGTGGGGAAGCTGGAGCGCCTCTACTTCACGCCCAAGCAATCATCGCACAATTGGTCGACGTGATCAATCTGCGGAAGCCCGAGCACCATCTCCTCCTTCGTCAGCTTCCGAAGCGCCTGAAAGCCGATGTGTCCGTAGCGTTCGTGCCAACACCACACGACATCACCACGCTGTGCGGTCAGGCAAACCGGACGCGTGATGTTGAGTCTGACGGGGTACAACTTGGTGTTGTCGCGCCGCACCTGTGTGATGAGATGTGTGATGAGACGGTTCTGCTCGTCTCTAATGTGCATCACCCCTGCATGCATGGTGACGCTGTAGCCATCCTCATCCAGCTGCCCAAGGCTGATGAGGTTGGTGGTGAGACGCGGGATGAGGTAGACGCCAGTGAGCCGTCGATGCTCACCCGTGTCGCAGGCGAACAGGACCGTGCCCTTCCCCTCGATCCGCACGACTGAGTTGTCGCCGAGATTGATGGTTCGGCGGTGTTCTCGTCGAGCTCGGAGAATACGACGCACGAACCAGTCATGTGGTTGGTCGCGCCCGTGTCGAGGTACCAAAGGGCGTCGTTGGAGTCGTCGTTGTCGTGGCCACGATGTGCGAAGCTGCGTCCCTCAACTATCTCCAGTGGACGCGTGGAACGCTCGCGTACATGCTCCTCCTGTATTGAGATTGCCCTTGTCATGAACAAGGCGCCATCCTCCTCTGCCTTCGTCACGTGCGCCTGCTGCTGCGGCTCCTGCCACTTCTTCAAACGACACTCCTTGGCCCAATGGCCCTTATTGCTGCATGAAAGCATCTAAGCCCCCATAAGGTATGATTTCGGTGATTAATGACAACCGTTGGATATCACTTATAAGTTTGTGGATGCAAGGTCCCTCATATAACTCATCACACTAAATGGACTCTATATTTATATCATCTACTGCTCATTGGATACAATTGGAGACCCCTCAATAAACTATTTTACGAGATCAATCGATTTTCATGAAGGCTGAAAGAAAAACTATGTCAAAATTATTCCATCAAAATTGACAGCACACGAGACTTAGTCGTCATCAGAAGAACATTTCAAACCAATGTCTAAGAGGTCACTCGGACAAATTCCAAAAGAATCACTTAGAACAACTCGAAGCAGACAAAATCAACTCACCGGATCATTCTATGTATCTAGAAAACACTACATCGGTCGAGTTGACTTTGCAGCAGAAAAAGACCTCATTCTTGGGTATACACCAGATCATCCGATGTGGAAGCATGTGTTACATCGGTCGATCATTCCAGTAAACAATTTCCGTGGACCAAGTAACACCGAACCATCCGATGTACAAATATGCCACATCAGTCGATCATTCCAGTAAGCATTATTTCTGGACCATCCTGGACCAAGTGTCACCGGATTATCCGATGTGCAGGTGTTTACAACATCGGTCGATCAACAGTCATATCTGACACAATGACCTCAGCTTTTGTATTCGACCGATGACAGCTGAAGGGAGAACATCGGATCATCCAGTGTTTGCAGAATAGTGATGTCAGCCTACTTTTCCAACGGCTATCTCGTGGAAGCTGGCTATCTGTATCCCTTCAACCAGTCATTGCGACAAGTCCTGATGCCCTAAGCTACTCTACACATTATCAAGCATTCAAGACGTTGAACAACCAATTCCACATTATTTACACCATTTGTACACCAAGAGATAGGCTAGAACTTCCTAGAGATGATGTTTGTGTGCTTCCATTCTTGGTGATTAGAGTCTCTAGTCTAGTGAGAGCTGTAAGTGAGTGTCTCTTGGTGATTGCATTCACCGTGTATCAGTCGGTGATCGGAGAGATCCTTCCGGAGCTTGCCAAGTCAGTTGTGGAAGCCCGAAAGATTAAACTTGTACAAGGCTTGAGCTCCACCTTGCCGGAGATGGAGAACGGATACTCCTAGTGAGATCCCTGGTCTTGGTGACTTGGGAGTGGCTACACCCTTTAGTGGGTGCCACAATATGGATGTAGGAAGGTCTTGATGATCTTGCCGAACCACAGGATAAATCATCGTGTCTTCGTGTCTTCTCAGGAGTTTGCATACTCTTCTTTTTTCCGTTATACTTATGCATTTCATATACCACAAACTTATTATTCACTTGAATGCATAGGTTGTTTGCATAGGGAATTGGGTGTTTAGTATTTGAGGTTTTATTGCTTTAGTTTTTAAAAAGAAGCCCAATTCACCCCTCCCTCTTGGGCATTCGATCCTTACACTGCACTTCTTGCACTGGTCCCGTGGAATGTCCTTCCCGGAACCCTTCTTCTTCTTGGACGCGCCCTTGCGGCCGCCCTTCTTCGAAGAACCCTCATCGCCTCATGCCTCCTTCCGCCGTGCCTCCCGCTCAGGAACAGCTAGCCGTCGTGCACTTCTCCCTTGCGCCGCGACGTGTCGAAGGCGTTTTCGGCAGCCCTCAACTGCCCCGTCACATCTGACAATGTGAGGGTCGACACGTCTAGTAGGGTGAGATCGCCACCACAATCTGCTCGAAGCGTTCTGGAACGCTTCGAAGGAGTTTCTCCACCGTTATGGCCTCGCCGATCTCCTCCCCTAGCGCCTCAAGTCGGGCAATGATGCTGCTCAGACGAAGGGAGAAGTCTTCCACACTCTTGCCATCCTTGAACACAGCGTTGCCGAACTCCCGCCCGAGTTGACGCGTCGTGGTCTTCTTCACGCGGTCAGCCCCGATCCGCATGAGGGCGATCGTGTCCCATGCCTCCTTCGCCGTCTTCTTCTTCCCGATTGTCGTGATCATCTCTGGCGGGACCACGCTGACGAGGATGTCCAACGCTCTCATGTCCTCCTACTGCGTCGCCACGCCTTCGGAGCTCACCGCCTCCCACAACATCCGACCTTGAGCTTGATCTCCATCATGACCGCCCACTCCGCGTAGTTGGTCTTGCTGAGTAGTGGGAACCCGATCCCTGTGTTCACCTCACGAACTACTTGAGGGGTCGTCTTGATCTTGCCGCCGGTCACGGAACCAGTGCCGCTGGTGTTGCTGGGAGGGGTCTGTTGGGGTCCCGTCGACATGACTCTGATTACCACGATTGTTGGAAATTCGGTCCCTGGTCAGCTGTTCTAGGCGCCTGTTCTGATCTGGGATCAGTACAGTGAGCCCTTGGTGCAGAACAGCAGGAACAAATAAACTTCCACAAGCAACAGAGAGGAGATCCCTGTTCTAATCTGCTAGAACAGAACAGAGGGGAGTAGAAGAGGTGTCGAGCTGGGACAGAAGGAACTCAGCTAGATCAGATTGATCTAGTCAAGTCTTACTCTTGGCAAGTTCTGGGCAAGTTTGAGAACTCTGCCCAGAACTTGGATGCTGTCGTGAGGGCTCTCTGGTAGAAACTTGATTATTCAATAATAATGGGGTACAGAGGAGGGGGGCGCACCCCTGCTTTTATAGGGGGGTCTGAGAGAGTCCTAGCCCCTTACAACTTGATCTCTAATTTAAACATGACTCCTAATAGATTACTTTCTAATCTATATCTCTAGGAATATATTTGAAGGGAGGATATCTTCTGGACAGATCTTGGCCGCACTCTCCTGGTGCGCGCGGGCCCCCTGGTGGGCCACAAGGCTGCCGCACTAGGGGCCAGACCCAGGGTCACACGACAGCTGACACGCAGGTCGTCACTATCGCCGTCGCCATGGAGTAATGAGAAGAGAGAAGTTTTGTTAGGGTTAGGTCAGGACAGGAAGAGAGTTATATATACCCGATCTGGAAAAAAAGGACCATCAGATCTCATCCGACGATTTACCTCCACTAGACCTCGTCCATGGCCCGACCCAACCCAGCGCCGTCTTCGACTTCCATCTGCGCCCGACTTCAATTCAGAACGCACGCCTCGATGCGTCCAACCTCTGCCGGTTGCACGCCAGCCTTCTCCACCGAGCAGCGCCCTCCTCTAGGCTCCTCCACTGCACGCCGCCTGCCTCCGTCCTCCTCAGCCGCCTCGATGTCGCCTGCCCCCGTCCTCCTCAACCCTTGCTTGGTCCGCTATGCATCACAGCCGGGCCGTTGTCGGATCGCTGCTGCATCGAGCCTCTGCCGCAGTCGACCGGTCCCCTATGTGTTGCCTCCGCTATGCCATGTATCGACTTGGTATTGTCATGAAGATCTAGAGGGCGACTAGGGTGCGACTAGAACATTGACTAGGGTCGATTAGTCGCCCTAATCGACGACTAATCATCCTAGTTGACCTAATCACCCCTTAGGCGACTAGGGTCGACTAGACGATTTGAAAACATTGGTAGAACCTAGGATCTCTCCTCTAAGGTCCGATTCTAATTGTTGTAAATCCGTTTTGCTTAAACTTTCTTGATAGATTGATTTGGCTGAGGCAAGCGGCTGCTTTTTAAAGGTCCCTTACAAAGAGTTATAAACCCATTACATTATGACCACATCTCCTAATTGGACTAGGACTCCACTCCTCCTGGACAGGTGCCGTACATCACCTCTTCGGAGTCTAGAACACTCTAATAAACTCCCAAAAACAAGATTAAGTCATCAGCTGCTATCTGTTTTGAATCTGTTCAAAAATGGATTTAGTTACAGTCCATGTTCAAAAGGCGTCTAGTCACTGAGTGGTTCCCCAACGCTTCACTTTCGTGAAAGCGGTCACTACTAAGCGGTTGAAGGGTTAAGCGTTCGAAAGCACATTTCTTTGCCACTTTTGGCCACTTTTCTCATTAATTGAAGTATTAATTATTGTTAAATTAAAAAAATTAAGTTGACCTGAGGCATGTAGCTCCCACTTGTGCACGGTTCGAGAAAAGGGTCTCACCCATTTGATTTGTTTGTATGCAGTTTCCCTACTTTTTTGCAAGATGTTTTTGAGACTCGAAGGTCACAAAGCAACAACTTCACCACTGAGCTAGGACTCCCTTTCCAAAAAGTTACAATGTATAATGAAATATATAGAGAGTTGACTCCGCTTTTTGTGGAATGCCTAGGCGCTAGGCGGACCTCCTCCGCTCACTTCTCTCCACCGTTTTTTTTTTCAAACATTGGTTTTAGTCTAGTGTTGGGTCCAGGGGCAACACATCACCGCTGTTATTCAGGCATCACCTAGTCACCGTCTGGGCATCCAAGTCCTCTAGCCTAGACGCCATGGCCGGTCAACTCGTCTGCCGACGCCCAGGACGACGGTGATCGGCGCCTAGGACGACATTTGGTAGAGTAGCATGCAGGGGGACCATCAGGCGCGGCCTGGGAGCAGCGGGCGCTAGGGGTGGGCATTTGGATAACCACTATATTTCGGTTCGATTTTCCAATTTTTTTTCTACATTTGGTTTTCGAAGATTGAAAACCGAAATACAACATACAAAAGAGAAAACCGGTCTATCGGTTAATCGGGAAATTCGGTTCAGTTTTCGGTTAGCTGGAGAAAAACCGAACTTAACCTAACCACCTGGATATGATCTTGGGAACAGGGGCCAAGGTGCACGATGGCCATGGTGGCCGTCGGGGGGAACAGGGGCCAAGGTCCACCATGGCCATGGTGGCCGTCGCGGACGATTGCGCTGCCGCAGGGCGCGTTGGCCTTCGGAGAATCGGGCGACGCGGCGGCGGGGCTCGACTCAGCCGGCGCGAGTCGGGAATCGGGCGACGCGACGGTCGGGCTTGAGGCACCGGGCAATGGGGCGCGAGTCGGGGGCACCGAATCGCCAGCGGCGGGCCAGCATGTCGCGGACGACGGGAAGTGAGTTGGGGGCGGCAAGTCACAAGTTGTGGCGGTGAGGGCTGTGGGTCGTGGGCAGCGAGGCAGCGAGTCACGAGTCGTGGGCGGCGGCTGAGGGTTGGGGTGGTAGGCAACTGATGTGTTAGGGTTATTACTGGATGGGCCGACTAGCTACTGGATGGGCTGACTGATTATTGGGCTGGCTGCCTAATGATTCGGTTAATCCGGTTAACCGATAAAAAACCGAAAAAAAAATAAAATTGCAGAGAATGGTAACTGAATTATGATCTTGTTTTATCGGTTCGGTGTATTCGGTTTGGGTTTCCAGTTAATTCGGTTCCGGTTTTTGGTTACCAGTTTTTTTGCCCACCCCTAGCGGGCGCTATAGGTGAGCAGCAGAGTAACGAGCGCGACAAGTGAGCAGCTGAGGACAGCCAGGACAAAGGGAGGAGGATCGAGTAGCGAGCGTTGCCAAAGTTTTTTTGCCCACCCCTAGCGGGCGTTATAGGTTAGCAGCAGAGCAACGGGCGCGACAAGTGAGCAGCTGAGGACAGCCAGGACAGAGGGAGGAGAATCGAGTAGCGAGCATTGCCAAACAGGAGCCCAAAGGTCGGGCGGAGACTGACTAGTGGAGGGCCAATTTTAGGGTTAGGGAGAGGATTGGGATCTGGTGGCACCACACCATTGAATCGAAATTGGATGGCTGTGCACCAACATGTAATGTTATTGGGCCAACTGGGCCTTAAAACATCCCTGCTCCCTCCCCACACCCACTCGTCTCCCTGCAACAACATTCGTCTCGTGCCCGATTCCACCTCTGCCTTCGCCGCGCTGTTCGCTCCGGCCCTTTGCCTCTCCCACGCCCATCTCCCATCTTCGCCTCCACCCCCCAAGCCCCAGGCGCGCCTCTGCCAGCCTCCTGCGGTGTCTCCCCTACCGCGCCTTTGGAACCATGGATGAAATCTCCTCCCGCGCCTCCCTCGCCTAGGCATCTAAGCGCCCATTTACAACTTTGCACATCACAACATGCTGTCTTTACCTAACCCCAGAATTTGTGATTAACTGGGTCCCGTTCCATTTTTCTCTGAACTTTGGTTGGGTTTACAGTTCAACTCGAAACAATTTGGACACACACACAGAAAGTGTTGCTTACCAATTGTCTCGTGCTGCTTGCCATGTTATTATCATGTTATGTGACGGACACAGACTAGTTTGAGAGAAGGAATATTTAGAGACTTGAATCCTATGAAATGACAGCTGCACGTGTAATAGTGAACCCTTCCATTAGCCACCTATATTTTTAAAAAACGGTAGCTTTCCACCTTGTGTATATGTATTGGAATTCGCCACCTGTTTCCCTACTTCGAGTGGTAGCTTAGCATACTAAAACATAAAGAAATACGAGGCAGTATATTGCTAACTTTATACATATAGGTGTTTGTCTGACTAATAGGAACAAGTATCTTCATTGTTCTACATTCTTTTCCATTTTGCTTGTACATAACTTGTTTTTATCAATGACAAGTATGGTACGCCCTATCCTTTTTTTTGATAACAACAACAAAACCTTTGTCCCAAACACGTTCGTTGGTGTAGGCTATATATGAAACCCAACAAAAATGTATGGAAACAAAATATATCATCGAGTAAACACATTATGAGTAAAATCTCAAGGGGCACTTCAATCTCTCAAGTCTTGTTTTACCGCCTCATCTCATGTCAACCTTGGTCGCCTTGTCCCTCCTAATATTTTCTCTACCCTTTAGGATCCCACTGTTAACTAGTGCTTCTGGAGGTCTTTGTTGGATATGCCAAAATGTGTTAGATTAGCTTTCTTTCAATTAGTGCTATGCCTACACTATCATGTATTATCTCGTTTCTAATTCTGTCTTCTGTCATGTGGCGGCACATCCACCGTAGCATGCGCATCTTTGCAACACTCATTTGTTGAATATGTTGTATTTTAGTTGGCCAACATTCCGCCTCATATAGTATCACAAGTCTGATCATCATCCTATATGACCTACCTTTTAACTTTTGTGGAATATTTTTATTGCATAAGATTCAAGATGTTTGCCGCCACTTCAACTCTGTCTTGATCCATTGGCAAGCATCCTCATTGATATCGTCATTGCTTTGCAACATTGAGCCCGAGTATTGGAAGGAGTCCCTCTTAGACACTATTTGTCCTTCAAAACTAACATTTCCCTCTTCGCATCCAACATCACTACAATCACACCTCATATACTCGGTCCTACTAAGACTAAATCCCTTGGATTCTAATGTCTACCGCCATAGATCTAATTTCTTATTGACACTACTACTAGTTTCATCTACCAGCACCAAATCATCAACAAAGAGCATACACCAAGGAATATCTCCTTGTATATCCTTCATACCTCATTCACAACTAAGAAAAAAATGTATGGGCTCAAGGCTGACCCCTGGTATAGTCCTATCGTTATCGAAAAGGCATCAGTCTATCACTTGCGCTTTGTTGTTGTTGTATCCCTGATAATAGTAATGTACTTTGTTGGAGCTTCATATTTCTCCAGCGCACACCGCATGAATGTCCTTGGTGTTGGACTGTATGTGTATGTGTGTGGGGGGTATTGGGTCTGACCCATGTATCTGGCCCTTTAGGACTATATGTACCTTGACACTCCATTATGAAACCCTAACTTCCATTTGCATTTATTCCATCATGGTATCAGCCTAACCCTAATCCTCGCCTCTTCTCTCTCTCCCCATGGCTGGCCGCTAAGCACCAGTGCGCCGTCGTCGGCCGGTGTACCCTCTCCCCCTGCTTCGTACATTTCGGGACTGAAGCTGCTGTCGGTTGTCGGCTGCCGCCAACGACTCCACCTGCGCGAAGGCCGTCGCCGCCGTTGTCGGTCCTGGTACTCTCGCCGCAGCTACCCCTAGGCCCAGATCCGCCGTCGCTGTGGCGCCAGGCGTCGCCGCCCTACCCACTGGATTTGCCACTGCTTTGGTGCCAGGGGCCGCCGCCGCTGCCCTGCTGTCAGGGGCCGCCGCCTTCGCTCTTGTAACTACAACCGCCGTCGCCTTGGCTCCGGGAGCCGTCGCCGCTAGCTGGGCAACCTCTGCTGCCGCCGCTAGAGGCCTCGAGGTTGCCGGCTTCGTCCTTGGTGCGGCGTTCCCCTCCAACTCATTCCTGCAGCAACCATCACCGTGGCATGCGGCTCTGTAGTCGGCCGCCACTAGTTTTTGGGCTGCACGCGCTGCCGACCACGCCTGTCTTCGGGCTACCGCCTCCATCTATGATGTTGCCGCCTTGGCGTGCTGCATCACCACCGCCACCGCCGGACATCGTCCTATCGGCTGCCCTCTTCACAACTGTCGATGACCCGAGAGATCTGGTCAGCGGAGCTGGACAACCTTCTGCGCCTACCTTCGGCGTTGCAGCGGCTCTCGCTCCCTCTCGCGAGCGTGAGCGGGCCCTCGCTTGTGCGTGTTAGTAGCTGAATTCTTACTCTCTTTGAAGAGAGGATGACACTAGAAAGTTGGGGCAATTTTTTTTCTTGTCTATTTCTTACACAAATGCCATACTCTCCAAGGGGTTGGGGATACATAGTTATAGCCTGCTAGCCAGCCAAGAATAACTAGATGTTCTAGAAGATGCTAACTGTTGTGTCCTAAAAGCAGTCAAGATGTTGTCGTCTAGATGCTCTCTTAGAAGATGCTAACTGCTGTCCTAAAAGCAGTCTAGATGCTGCTGTCTAGATGCTATCATAGAAGATGCTAACTGCTGTCCTAAAAGCAGTGAAGATGCTAAGAGAAATATGCCCACGAAGACCAAAGTACAAAGACTTATTCCCATCACCCCCCCCCCCCCCCCCCCCCTTAAGTCTTGTGGGGAATTTGGACCAGCCGGCCTTGGAGCAGAGCTCCAGGAACTTGATCCTCCCAAGAGGCTTGGTGAGCAGGTCCTCAAGTTGATCCTTGGTGTTGATGTAGTTGGTCTTGATGCTCCCTTACTCCAAGCAACCTCGGATGAAGTGGTACCTCATCCGGATGTGCTCTTGCTGGTGTCGATGTCGCAGGCATGGTCACTGTCGCTGTACCCGACATGGTGTGCCTCCACAGGACACCTCGGGTAGCATAGGCCGCGATCAAGAGTCCCTACAACATAGCGGATGATCCTCTTCACAGCCTGCTGGTGCTCTGTCGTCCTTCGCTGCAGGGACCGACTAACTTAGCCGACGGAGAATGCCAAGTCTGGCAGTGTGTGGGTGAGGTAGCGAAGGCTCCCCACAAGACGCCGGTACTGTGTAGTGTCCACCTCCTCCGCCGTGCTATCGCGACTCATCATCAGCCTCTCCTCCATCGGAGTGAGAGCTGGGTTGCAGTTTGTGAGCCCAGCTAGCTCAACAATGCGCTTGGCGTAGGCGGTCTGTCGAATTGTGATCCCGGAGTCGGCCTGGTGCACCTCAATCCCAAGGTAGAAGGAGAGAGATCCTAGGTCACTCATCTGGAAGGTGGCTTTCATCTTTTCCTTGAACACTGCCACCTCTGCATCCTTGGTGCTGGTGATCACCAAGTCGTCGACGTAGACACCCACCAGTAGGGTATTTCCTCCATTGCCATGTCGGTAGATGGCCGCCTCGTGCGGGCATTGCCCGAAGCCCATCCTCTTGAGCGTGGAATCCAACTTGGCGTTCCACGCTCTTGGTGCCTGCCGCAAGCCATAGAGGGCCTTTCGGAGGCGCAACACCTTGCCCTCCTTGCCAGGGAGCGCAAACCCCGGCGGCTGGTGTACGTAGACCTCCTCCTTCAAGTCTCCGTTGAGGAACGCCGTACGTCCATGTGCTGGACATGCCAGCCTTCTTGGGCAGCCAGCGCAAGGAGTCACACGGATTCCATTCGTGCCACGGGGCCAAAAGCATCGTCGACGTTGATACCCTCCTGCTGCATGAAGTTGCGTGCCACCAAGCGGGCCTTGTGCTTGACGATGGCACGGCTTAATCCCTCTTTAGCTTGAACATCCACTTAGGGTGATTGCACGGTGACCGCGAGGGAGGTCAGCAAGCTCCCAAGTGCAGGTCATCTCAACCGCATCCATCTCCGGTTGTATCGTGGCACGCCATGTCGCGTGCTTCTCGGCCTTCGCGAAAGACCGAGGCTCGCCGTCATCGCATGCAAGGTGCAATTGCGCCTCCAGATCTTGATCATCCAGATCGTGAGGGGCTAGTCCCGGTACTGGCTGGTCATCGAAAATGTTCTCCATCTTGCAATACCACAACTGCTCACCGTCGTAGCACGCATCGAGCGCTCCTTATCGTGGGAGAGCGGAGTAACAAACTCCACTGGGTCGTGCTCGACGCGAGCTGGTGACGGAGTGGGCATGCCCGGAGGGGTGGTCGTCAGTGCTGGAGTGCGTGGGGTCATCGACTGTGGTAGAGGTGGACGCTCGGGGGCTGGGGTAGACACACTCGGTGGAGAAGAGCCACCTACTCCCCCAGCTCCCTTGAAGTAGGCGTACTCGATGATGAGGTCATCGTTCGTCGGAGTCGAGCCGTCATCCACCGCCTTGTACCACGCCCACGCTCGCCCTTCGTTGAACACAATATCACGCGTCGTCCGCACATGTTGTGTCTCCGTGTCGAGAATGCGGTAGGCCTTCGAGCCCTCTGTGTAACGGATGAACACCACCGGAGTGCTCCCGTCGTCGAGCTTGCCGATGTGGCCAAGATCCTTGGCGAACGCAAGGCACCCGAAAACCCGTAGGTGAGAGACCGCCGGCTTGCGCCCATACCAAGCGTCGTGTGGCGTCCTGTCGTGGAGGGCCTTGGTGGGCGAACTGTTGAGGATGTAGACAACCGTCACCATCGCCTCTCCCCAGAAGACATCAGGCATTCCTCTCTGCTTGAGGAGTGCCCGAGTCATCCCCACAACCGTTTGGTTGCGCCGCTCAACGCTGTTCTGCTGCGAGCTGCGGAGTATTGGCACTGAACACCCGCATCCGCACAATACGACCCGAATTCACCCGCTATTGTCGGTGCGCAGCACGCGCAGCGTGCGACCGCGCTCCGAAGTGGCCTGCGCGCGCCTGATGGCGTTCGCAACCTCTCCCTTGCTGCCAAGGACCACTACCCACAAGTAGCAGGAGAGGTCGTCGACGAGCAGCAGGAAGTAGCATCGTCCTCCTAGTCTAGCCAGTGTCACCGGGCCACACAAGTCCCCGTGAACGAGCTCGAGCGCTCCTTGACTCGAATGCTCGACTGTCGGGGAAACGGAAGCCGCCTCTGCTTCATCAACACGCAGATGTCGCAGAGCTGCTCCACGTGGTCAAGGCATGGCATGCCTCACACCATCTTCTTGACACTAAGCCGCTTTAGGGCCTCGAAGTAAAGATGCCCAAAGCGCTCGTGCCACTGCCATGCCTCGTCCTCCCGACGAGTGGCAAGGCAGACCGGTTGTGCTACCTGCACGTGAAGGACTTAGAGTCGATTGGTGCCTCTAGTTACCTTGGCAAGAAGGCGACAATGGCGATCTGTAATCCTCATGACTCCGTCCTTAATCTCCACGCGCGAACCGTTTGCATCCAGCTGCCCCAAGCTGATGATAAAGTTTCTCAACGCGGGAATGTAGTAGACTCCGACGAGCAGCCTGTGCTCACCATACTCGGCGGTGAGGATGATGGAGCCGACACCCTTGATCTCCACGCTGGAGGCGTCACCAAACTTGACGGAGCCTCGAACATTGAAGTCAAGCTCAGCGAAGTACTCCCGTTGCTCGGTCATGTGATGGGTGGCTCCGGTGTCGAGGCACTACCCGTCAGTCTTATCGTTGCTGGAGCTGTCGCCGAGTAAAGCGTGTGCTCTTGGCTCATCAAGATGAAAGAGAGTTGTTGCGGTCAATGCCACTAGAGGTGGCTTGATGCTTCCGTGTGCCAGAAGCAAAGCTGTCTCCTCCTCCACCTGTGCAACGTGGGCCTCCTCCTCACTTGTGCGACATGGGCCTGGTCACGTCGTGGCTGTCGACACTCCCTGGCCCAATGACCAAGCTTGCCACAATTGTGGCAGGTGTCGTCTTGTGTCAGCTTGTGGTTGCCGACAGCGCCGCCCTGGGCGCCTCCGCGGGCGCCACCCTCGGCACGTCCGCGCGCCCCGACCTGGGTACCTTCGCGCCCCTTGCGCGATTCGCCGTGCTTGCGGCTGCCTGTTGAAGAAGAGGACTCCCCCTTCTTCCGGTCACCATGGTTGGCCTCCCACTGCTCGCGAGTGAGATGAAGCTTCCCGCCAATGGTGATAGGCACCGAGAGGCTGTGGTTCGTCGCTGTCGACAACCTTGAGGCGGCCTATCGCCTCTTCGATCGACATCGTGGAGAGGTCCAACAGAGACTCGATCGAGCGAGCGATCTGCTTGTACTTCTCAGGGATGCAACGAAAAAGTTTCTCGATAGCTCTCTCTTCGTCGTAGGTGTCGTCGCCGAACTGCACCAACTTCTGCAACAAAGTGTTGAGACAAAGAGCAAAGTCATCAATGTCCTTACCTGGCTTAAAGGCCAGGTTCTCCCACTCCTTCCGTAATGCATGCAGTGTGGTCTTGCGGGCGCGGTCACTCCTGATGCGTGCCGCAGCGATGGCGTCCCAGGCCTCCTTGGCAGTACGCTTCTTGGAAAGCAAGAACTGCATCCCGGGCGGGACTACAACGATGAGGGCATCCAGCGCCCGTCAATCCTCGTAGTAGTCGACGTTGCCGTACCGAACTGCTTCCCACATGTGTCGCACCTGAAGCCGTACCCTCATCACTGCGGCCCACTCGACGTAGTTGGTCTTGGTGAGGGTAGGCCACCCACCGCCGGCACCGATGTCCCTGACAATGGCTTGGACCCTGTGGTGTCCATGGTACCTATCCGGGGAGGGAGAACCGCACTGTCTGTAATGGCTGCTGTCGAAGTGTAGCGACGACACTTACCCCGATACTACTGAAGCGTAGTTCGCGGAGGTTCGTATTAATATGGGGCGCGTAAGATCACGAACTAGATGACGACACAGGAATTTTTACGTGGTTCGGGCAGCCTGAGCATAATACCCTACTCCACGGGGTGGTTATTGATTGTGTGAAAGTGTGGCGAGTTTCTGTGGTTGCTTGTATGCGTATGAGCTTAGATTTTTCTCTACCGTGCGACGCAACCCTTTTATATGCTAAGGACTGCCGTTTAAATATACGCATGGCATAGTTATTAAGGCGTCGCTTAAGCATCACTTTTGCAGTAAGGCGCCTGGGGAAGGTAAGGCGTCCTGGTTGCCTTAGAAATCTACGTAAGGCATCCCTAGAGCGTCGGGGCGTCTCTGAGGCGTACCTGGGGCGTCTTCAGGGCGTCGGAGCGGCAACGCCTTGTGTGGAGTAGCTGCCAATCCCTGAGCTGCGGGACGGATCTATGCCGCAGAAAATGATGATCTGCGCTGCGGAAGAGGCGGATCTGGCGCGGGGGGCGAGCTGCCGACTGGAGGCGCGGGCTGGCGAAGTGCAGGTATGGACGGTGGAGCTGCGGCTGTGCGCGTCGGCGCTCCGGCTGCTGCCGCAGTGTGCGGGGCGGCGGAGCTGCAGGTGGGTGTGGGGGCACGTCGACTTCGGGCACGTGCGGGCTGTCCTCGTTGGCTCTCCAACAGGTGGGCGTGGCAGCGCGCCGGCCGTGGGCGCGAGGAGGCGGAGCTTCTGGTGGGCACAATGGGAGTCGAAGATTAGGGTTGAAGCTTCATGACGCTGGTCTATCGGGCTTACACTGAGTAGGCTGCTAGGCCGGTGCTCTTGCCACAACACTTAGACTGTGGGAGTCTGCTGGACCCCTGTTTGGCCGTTGGTAGTGGACTGTTTCACAGTCATTGGGCCAATTCGTCCAGTTAACCAGAATAAAGAATCGAAAATAAAAAATAAAACCCTTTTTTGTATTTTACTAAGGCGTCGCCTCGCCTTATGCCTTAACGCTTAAAAGGTAAAAATGGTGTCCGTCGCCTTAAGTCGCCTTACCGCCTTAATAACTATGATGCCTGACCCGATAGGTAGTCCCGACTGTAATTAACCACCTATACACGATCTACATGTATTATCCGTGATTAACAATGTGATAACGCGCCTTAATAGCGTCGTTTCTGTATTGATAGTCCTCTGATCGTGCATCATTAATATTGAATTAATAATGCATTAATCAGGTCTTGTAATGGCTGTTTAAAAGCCTCTTGAATGTCCGCGCCATTGGATATCCTGTAGTCTTCCCGTTGCAGGCTTAGGTCCGGAGGTCTAACACTTGGCAGCTCCGGAGCCTCCCTCTTTGGGGAGGCAGGTCCGAAGCCACTTGACACGTGGCGGCACCGAAGCTTCCCTGTACTGGGGGTTAGGTCCGGGGTTGCTGGCCACGTGGCGGTACTGGAGCTTCCATGTGAAGGAAGGTAGATCTGGCACTGCAGGACACGTGGCAGTACCAGAGCTACCCTAACGAGGGATGCGGGCCCAGTGTTGCAGGACGCGTGTTGCCTTCGGAAGTCTTCAACTCGGACATAGGAACTCCTTGATTTTAAGTGCGGTATCAGGGGTACCTGGTATCTAAGGTACCGACAGTGGCCCCCACGCCGATCTGGGCTGCGGCTGTTGCGCCCATGGGGACGCGCGACTGCTCGATGCACCTCCTGTGCTCGCGCCGCTACCCTTGCTAGCCTGAGCTCATCGTCGCCGCCGCCGTCGACAGAGCCACTGGAGCTACTACCGCGCAGAGCCTCCAACTCCGCTCTCGCCGCCGCTGCTTCCACTTCTGCCCTTGCTGCTGCCAACTCCGCCGCCGCCAACCTTCCCGCCATTGCCGCCGTTGCCACAGTCTCTGCCGCTGCTCGCTCGCGCTCCTCTGCCGCACGCTCGAGGCGACCGAGCGCCGAGACCATCCGTCAGACATGGCGCACTAGTTGGGGGCTGCTGTGTGGGGAAGACAAGCTGCTGCTCGTCTGTGCAGGATATGATGAGCTGGAACAACCACGGGCAGGAGATGTTTAGACTGCAGGATAGAACGACTCTGATACGTAGTATTAGTAGTTGAATTCTTACTCTCATTGAAGAGAGGATGACACTAGAGAGTTAGGAGTAATTTTTTTTCTTTATTTTTTACACAAATGCCATACCCTCCAAGGGGTTGGGGATATATAGTTATAGGCTGCTTGCCAGCCAAGAATAACTAGATGTTATCCTAGAAGATGCTAACAGTTGTTCTAAAAGCAATCAAGATGCTGCTGTCTAGATGCTATCCTAGAAGATGCTAACTGTTGTCCTAAAAGCATTCAAGATGCTGATGTCTAGATGCTGTCCTAAAAGATGCTAACTACTATCCTAAAAGCAGTCAAGATGCTAAGAGAAACCTGCCCACAAAGACCAAGTACAAATACTTATTCCCATCAGTGCGTTGGAGCAGGAGTGTGCGTCTATGGGGCTCTCACTCCCCAGCTCGAGGAGGCCACACAACAGCAGTGGAGTGCCACCCACGAGCCCTCCCCAGGCGATGGAGCTGCTTACAACACCTACGCGGTCTCCCTCATCGCCGCTCTCCACGCTCACGCTGCTGGTGTCCAGAACATTCGGGTGCTTGTCCCGGTTGTTCTTAGCACCGACTCCAACTCGTACGCCAGGTGGCGTAACCTACTTATCACATTGAGGCGGTTTCACCTTGACGACCACATCCTTCAAGATGACTCTCTGTTGGACGACTCCTGGACCTGGATCTGCATGGACAACTTGGTCCTTGCCTAGATCCTCGGCGCTCTCTCCGAGGAGCTGTGCCTAGATCCTCGACGCTCTCTCCGAGGAGCTGCAGGACATTGTCGGGCAACGTGGTGGCAGCACTACTCGTCAGGTGTGGCTCATCCTCGAGCAGCGCTTCCAGGGGAACCGCGCGACCCGAGCTCTTCAAATCCGGGTGCGGTTTGGGGCCACTGTCGTTAGATGAGGGGTATGGCGGATGCTCTTCACGACTTTGGTGATCTCGTTCCGGAGACTTCTCTTGTTCTTTAGGTCCTGCAGGGTCTGAACGAGCACTACTCACCTCCGAACGCTGCTTCTTCATTTGGAGCCGCTCCCGCCTTTTGAGAAGGTCTGATCTGATCTTGAGCTCGAGGAGATCACTTTTGGAGGCCTTGTCGTCTCCTCGACTGCCACAACCTTCTACGGCTCTGGGCAATTCTCCCGCCCTCCTCCACTTGCCGCTCCTTCAGGGGGGACAAACGTCGCGCCCGCCTACCACCCCATGGGCCCTTACCAGCCCTGGTGGTGGTAATCGTTGCCATGGTGGTCGTAAGCGCGGTGGCTGTGGCGGTACTGGCTGAGGGGGTGGCACCCGTTAGGATGGTGGCACCAGTCAGGGTGGTGGCACCGGTCAGGGTGGCATACCCTGGTCCACACCCTCCAACCCGTGGACTGGCCAGATTTCCATGCGGCCTGGGCCGTCTCGGGGTCTCACACCACTATGTCTGTCGCGACCCCAGGTGGCCTACGTGGTCACTCCTGTCCACGGTGGACCTGGGTACTTGGCTAGAGGACAGTGGACTCTGACCTCTGGTCGGTCGAGCTACCCTGCTATTGGGCTGTCCACCCACTGGGGCTCGGGCTGACCAAGTAGCCAGTATGAGTCTTCGGTGTAGCATGCCACTCCTGACGGGTGGGACCGTCAGTCGCTTACTGCCTCCTTCAACACGATGACTCAGTCCACCCGGTGTTGATTGGGTTGCTGACTTAGGCGCTTCGTACCACGCCACTCCTGATGTTGGTATACTCTCTTCTACCAACCCTTCCCACCCTTCTTATCCTTCATCTATCGTTGTTGGGAATGAGTCTGTTCTTCCTGTCACCTCAGTAGGTGACTTAGGTTCTTCGAGTTCTTTCCAGCTCAAGATGTTCTCGTTGCTAATTCAAAATCTTCTTTCCGTTTGTCATTTTACCACTGACAACCATGTTTCCATTGAGTTTGATCATTTTGGTTTGTCTGTGAAGGATCTTAATACGTGACGTCTTTTTCTCCGTTGTGAGAGTTCGACGCCCCTTTACACGCTTTGTCTTCCCGCTTCCGCTTTGTCTTCACCTTTTGCTCTGGCTACAACAGCTTCTTCCACGACTTGGCATCGCCGGCTCGACCACCTTGTTGTTGATGTCATGTCTAAGTTGTCTATACTTCAGTGATTTCGTGTACTAGGGGCACTCATGAGTCTGTGTGTCATAGTTGTCAGCTTGGCTGCCATGTTCGGCTTCCATTTTCGCACTCTGTTACTCATGTTGAGCGGGTTTTTAATCTGATTCACTGTGATCTTTGGACTTCTCCTATTATCAGTGTTTCGAGTTATAAGTATTACTTGGTGGTTCTTGATGATTTTTCACACTATTCGTGGACTTTCCTCTTGGGACAGAAGTCTGATACGTTCGTCACCCTTTCTCACTTCTTCACTTGGGTGTCCACCCAGTTTGGGCGCACTATCTGGGTCGTCCTGTGCAATAACGGGCTTGAGTTTTACAACTCTTCGTTCCGTGACATCCTTCTCTCTTACGGTGTTCATGTGCGCATGTCTTGCCCGTACACTTCCCCCCAGAACGGCAAGACCAAACGCATGATTTGTACCACTAACGATGTCATGTGTTCCCTGATGTTTCAGGCTTCCGTTCCTGCTCGGTACGGGGCAGAGGCTCTTCACACCACCATTTTCCTCATTAATCGCCTTCCTACTAAGGCGATTAATGCCCCCACACCTCACTTTGCCCTTTCCGGCACCACTCCTCTCTACGACCACCTTCTAGTGTTTGGGTGCGCTTGCACTCTAGCCTCTCCACCCCAGCTCCTCATAAGCGTGCGCTCCGCTCGACTCGGTGTGTCTTCCTCGGGTACTCCTCTGATCATAAGGGGTACCAGTGATTTGACCTTGCCACCCGTCGTATCTTGTTCTCTCGACACGTCGTCTTCAACGAGTCCTCCTTCCCGTTTTCTACCTCGTCCTTTGACTCTGCCACTGAGTTGGATTCCCTTTTCTCTACTGACCCCGAGGTCGCTCTTATACAATGACCTTGTTTTTTTACCTCTTGCAGGTTACCCACTCGCCGAGCGACGCGGCTTCGCCGTCCTCGACGCCACTTTCTGTGCCTTGGGCTGCCCCAACATCCTCGACGTCGTCGGCTGCGCTTTGCGCTGCCCCGACGTCGCCCACTGTGGCACGGGCGGCTCTGATGTCGCTCGCTGCGCCACGCGCGGCCCAACATTGCTGACGTCACCCGTTGCGCCACACGCGTCCTCGGCGTCGCTCGTTGCGCCACTTGCGGCGTCGGTGTCGCGGTACACTTACCTTGCTCTTGTCTATCAGCGACGAGCGCGGGTTAGTGTTCTGACCTCCTCCCGCACCGAGCCTCCGGTGTACCACCCCCCACTGCTCCATCGTGACCCTTCTCCTCGACGACCTCTCCACCGCCTGACTCCTCACCCATCTCGCCTATTCCCTCCTCTGTCTGTAGCGCCCTCGCCGATCTCCATTGGCGTCGGGCTACGGAGAAGTATGCGGCCCTGCTTGCCAACCGGACCTGGGACTTGGTTCCCCATCCCGGTCGTGCCAATGTTGTCACGGGCAAGTGGGTGTTCACGCATAAGAGGAAGGTGGATAGGTCTTTGGAGAGGTACAAGGCTAGTTGGGTTCTTCGGGGCTTCACTCAGCGCCTCGGTGTCGACTAGGACGAGACCTTCAACCCGGTGGTGAAGCCGACGACGATGGTTCGTACCATTCTGTCGTTGACTCTCTTGTGTTCTTGGCTTGTCCACTAGTTATACATCAAGAACGCCTTCCTCCACAGCATGCTGACAGAGACAGTGTACTGCAGTCAGTCGACAGAGTTCGTTGATTCAGCTCGTCCAGACATGGTCTGCCGGCTAAACAAGTCCCTATACGGCCTGAAGCAGACACCTCGGGCTTGGTACAACCGGTTCGACTCCTTCCTGGTCTCGCTCGGCTTCGTCGAGGCCAAGTCAGACACCTCGCTCTTCATCTACAGACTACAGGCGTGAGGATGACACAGTGTACCTCCTCCTGTACGTCGACGACATCGTCCTCACGACGTCCAGTTCGACTCTCCTTCAACGCACGATCTCTGCCCTACAACGGGAGTTCGAATGAAGGACATGGACCAGCTTCACCACTTGCTGGACATTACGGTCGAGCACCGACCGGGCGGCTTGTTCCTCCACTAGTGACAGTACTGCCTGGATGTCCTCCACCGAGCGGGCATGGCTGATTGCAAGCCGTGCTCCATTCCGGTGGACACCCAAGTGAAGGTCTCCTCCGTCGACGACACCCCTGTCATTGACCCCACCACTTACAGGAGATTGGCAGGTGCTCTTTAGTACTTCACCTTCACCAGGCCGGACATCTCTTACGCGGTTCAGCAGGTGTGCCTCCACATGCATGATCCGCAGGAGTCGCATCTCACCGTTGTGAAGCGGATACTTCGGTACCTGCGCGACACTCTCGACTACAGCCTCCTCCTTCGGGGTGACTCAGCTTCTGAGCTGATAGTCTACACCGATGCTGACTGGGCGGTTTGCCTTGACACCCGTTGGTCAACCTCTGGCTACGCCGTCTTCTTGGGCAGCAACCTCGTCTTCTGGTCCTCGAAGCGGCAACCTGTGGTGCCGCGCTCGAGTGCTGAGGCGGAGTATCACGTCGTGGCCAATGGCGGGGCTGAGGCCTCCTGGCTCCAACAACTTCTTCAGGAGCTCCACTCCCCCGTCGCCCGGAGCACGTTGGTCTACTGCTACAACGTCAGTGCCATCTACCTCTCTACCAACCCCGTCCAACATCAGCGCACGAAGCATGTGGAGATCGATCTTTACTTTGTTCGTGAGCGGGTTGCCCGTGGCGAGGTCTGGGTCTTCCACGTCCCGACAACGTTGCAGTTCGGCGACATCTTCACGAAGGGCCTCCCTTCATCGCTGTTCTCCAAGTTTCGGTCCAGTCTCAACATCGGCCGTGGGGGGTGTTGGACTGTGTGGGTGGGTGAGGGGGGGGGGGGTTATTGGGCCTGGCCCATGTATCTAGCCCCTTAGGGCTATATGTACTCTTGACACTCCATTATGAAACTCTAATTTCCATTTCCACTCATTCCAATACTTGGTATCTTGTTATATGCCTTCTCCAAGTCAATGAGAACGATGTATATGTCTTTCTTCTGCTCCCCATAAGAGAGAGTGAGAATTGCAAGAACTATCAGTGCCACTATTCTTCCACTACAATCGTAACTGTCAATTTTTACTTGTCTATTCCAACTTGCAGATTTGGTCATTTGTCTTGCTCAGCATCTGATGTTGAAACATACCTTCACATGCTATCCGGCGATGAGATAAACGAATTGCTAGCTGAAATTTCTGGATCCTTTGATGCATCATCAGTTTCAGTAAATACATTGGGCTTTACTATTACCCTCTTTAAGGTTCAAGAACTTTCGGGAATGTTGTTTACAAAATCAACTGCAGGTCTAACTTTGTCACAATTTCACCTGAATGTGTGTATGCTTTTTTAATATTATCTAGGCTGCACAATTTATTTAATTTTTTTGTTTACCTGATGTTTTATGTTCGATTCCAGAACTCCAGGGCATTGCAAAAAGACTGGTTGATACATTTTATAGAAACTTGCCTCTCTCGAATGACTTGGATCCTCAGGAAAGCATGTTTGGCGAAGAACTGCTGTCTATGGCCAGCAGTATTCTTGTGCAGGTTTGTAGATTTATATGATTTTAATGATGGAAATGTTAGTCTTTTGTGAAGTCTCTAAAACAGTGTAAATTTAAGCTTCACGTATATTTTTTATGCTTGTTTGAAGGAAATTATGGCTATGCCCAAATTCTTGAATTGCATTGACATGTGGCCATTTGTCATCCACCGAGTTGATGAAACTCGAGTGTATGAAGATGTTATGGATGTTGGATAGCACATAGCAGATTAGGTGTGGTACTGTCCATGCGCCAATAGTCAACATATTCACAGCTGGCCTTGGTGAACCCCTACGACTGATGTGGAGCTGCAATTTCCGTCCAATCTGCAGACTGCCATGAGTCTCGCCCAGGCATATGAGTGATGACTGACGACCATTTCACCTGCTGCTACACCTCCCAAGTCGTCGTCTCCCAAACACTGTTTTCGAAGTTTCGGTCCAGTCTCAACATCTGTTGTGGCTACATGTTGAGGCTGCCGGGGGGGGGGGGGGGGGGGGTTACATTATGTGTTGTGGATTGTGTTGGGCTAGGCCCATGTACTAGCCCCTATGGGGCTATATATATGTACCTACACCTATGGGGTTAATTAATCCACTAATTACCTTCCATTACTAAGGATACAGTGGCTGGAACCGAACCACGGTTTCGACGGCTACCACTGGTAGAATTGTCCAAGCGCGTCAATTGGGAGTGCCACTACTGTCCTGCAAAATTCACCGCTGACCACGAATGCATCTCTAAGGGAGTGTACTTCCTCGAGCTGCAGAATCAGCTCGCGGATGAGCTGCTGGTTGGGCAGGGGGAAATGTTATGGATGTTGGATAGCAGATTAGGTGCGGGACTGTTCATGCGGTGCTGTAGCGTGAACAGTGACCATGCAGATAAGGTTATTTAGTTTTTTGAATAAGGATTAGTTGTTAGCTAGTTTGAATAAAGGGATACGTTTGTTAGTAGAAGTTGTTGGCCGATGACCTGGGCGCTCCATCTATAAAAGGGTGTCCCCCTAGGCTGTCTTCAATCATTAAGAAGTCACCGAGCAGGGGCGACTGCTTTCGCCCTGGCTGCAATTCCTTCCAGTACAGGGCCATCCAACCAGCAGGCGCCCTCCTCTGTCCCATACCCTCTCCGCTCCATTCCCAGCTCACAACTCACCCTCCACTCTCCCCTGCGTACTCCTAGGCGCAGGAATAACTCACCCCACCACAATTCACAACAGAAAATGGTGTCTGCAATTTTTTCGTTCCTTTTCTGTTTGAAGAAACTGAACAAATGGTTTAATAATTTTATGTCCAACTCCCGCTCCATTAATTTCTGATATTATTTTGTAAAGACAATTTGAAGTTATTTATTTCAGAGATTCAGGCTAATCTTGTACACTTGATCTATACTCTTTTACCTTGCGGGTGCATGCCTTCCTGTTCAATATACCGTGTCTTGTTTTGATGTCGTTAAACTGCTAGACAACCTAGTCACAGGATCAGTTGCTTACCATCAATTGTAATTGTAATATCTTGAAACAGCTCTACTGGCGCACAAGGAACTTAGGACACCTGCTAGAAGCAATTTTGGTCCTGGAGTTTGGATTGGCAATTCGCAAGTAAGTTGATAATGATATATACTTGTATTCTCAGTTTCTAACAGGATCATTTTTAATAACAACTTATTCCTCACTGCCAAGTCAGGTTGCTGCTGGCTTTAAGTTGTATTCCCTTCTTACCTTGTTCCACATTGCTCTGACAGCATTGTGGTTGTTCTGACACTGATACAATTATACTGCCCATGAATTATGAAGTTTAAGGTGTGGATATTAGTGAATGATTTATATTACTAATTATAAATACAAACAAAATAAGCATTTGTTTGTTTGCGGTGTTACAAAGTGCCTAGCAGATTTGGACAAATTGTCAGGAAGATTCTTTTGGAGCTAGTTGCTCCATGGTGTGGCCATTATTCATGGGTATTGTAGCCTCCTATCCTACCTGTTCATGGCGCTGCTGTTATTGCATGCACGCACGCACACCCACCTACCCACCTTAGTAACCTGTACCTGTGTGAAGTGAACCCTTCCATAACAATAAACCACATTGTGGAGCCTTTTAATCATGCTTTAATTGTAACCAGCAACTGATACTCTTGATTGTAGGAAGCTATATTATAATGTGTAATTAATCAGTTCATGGAATCCTTGCTGCTGATGACAACCCATTGTGCAATACCATGAACATGACAGTATAAATTATCTGCATTTCTCTGATGGGATGTTGAGAGAAAATCTCTAATTTAGTTTTATGCTCAGGTATGTCTGGCAGTACAAGATTAATCTGGTGCATCTCTACTCTTACCTAGGGGCCCTTCCATTAGCACATAAATGGTAATTTCCAGGTCTATATGCTTATTCGTTATAAGCTCCTGCATTTGGATGCTTTCATATATGAAAAGATTGCTTGTTGTACTGTGTTCCATGCTGGGTTTTTCTATTGGATGTTTTTATATATGAAAAGATTGCTTATTGTACTATGTTCCATGCTGGATTTTTCTCATGGAGATCCTCCATCTTGGCTATTGGCTTACATCCTTTGTGCTTCCGTATGCTGTTGTTGTTATTATTATTATTATTATTATTTATTATTATTATTATTGTTATTGTTATTGTTATTGTTATTGTTATTATTGTTATTATTATTATCATTATTATTATTATTATTACTGTTTCTCTATTTCATGTTTGCCATCTTAACTTTTTTGGGGCTTAAGTTTTGATTTTCACCTTCGGTTATGATACCATTTTTCTCCTTCCTATGTCTGTATGGCTAATTGATTTTCTTCTATACAGGTATCTGACCTTGGATGTGAAAAACATTCTTCTAGAATCTGCCTCACATCACATCTTGCCACAACTGTTAGATTCTCCATTCTTGCAACATGCTGCTGATCTCGTGATGGATTATCTGAAATTCATGGATCATCATTTGAAAGAATCTGCTGACCTAACCTGTCTAGCGTATAGACACCGTACTTACTCAAAGGTAAGCAGGAGCACTTCTATTTATCACTAGTAGATTAGATACCTCACTACAAGATATACCAAATCAAGTGCAAGATTGGGATAATTACTTCATGGTCAGTACAAAAGAAATGCTGAAGCTGTGTCTAAAGATAGTCATGTAAAATGTGGGAAATCTTATTCATTACATCCAACTTTTTTTCTGTTCAGGTAATCGAGTTTGTACAATTCAAAGATCGCTTGCAACGATCCATGCAATATTTTTCTGTAAAATCAGATTCTGTGATTCTACATCTAAAGCAGAAGGCTGAGTCTCTTGAAGAAGTTGAAGTGAGTTCTCCCTTGCCAGTTTTGATTTGTAGTTTAGGAACATATTGGTTGTTGCGTTAGTGTTAGAAGTACTAATGCATGTGTTGATAAACAATATATCGCCATTGTGGTCTTTTATTTTTTGAAACTTACTCCAATGTTATAACTGAGGCTGCTGGTTATGTTGTCAGCTGTTGATTGGTTTTATCATAGAAGGATATGTTGGTGCCTGGCAGTTTTTATAATTAATGCTAGCTCTAAACACTGATTGTTTCTGTTCCCTGATTAGTCTATTCTTGAAAATGCGGGCCATGGAACAAGGTTAGTTGAGCTCTCAAATGAGGACAACATGAATCGCATAACTTTTAATGAAGATCTTGAGACAAGGCCTTGGTGGACACCGACAAGCACTGTTAATTTTCTTTCAGGTATTTTCTTATAATGTATTAATTTAGAAATGCACTATGATGCATATTTTTGCTAATTTCTCCTTTTTTCTCCTTTCCTGGAGCCCATTTTTTTAGGCACAAAAGCTCTTACTGTTGTCTTTTTGATTCCACAGAACCATTTGATGGAAGTTCAATAACCTCAAGCTATAGGAACAAAGTGGTACGCAATTTTTTTTTTCAAACATTATATAAGCGTAGCCAAACATTATATAATTATAGTAGACTTGTATAGCTAAAAGACTGGATTTTTTCCTTGTTCACTACAAAATTGACCTTTTCTATTGAGACAATTTATTGATGTCATCATTTTCACTCTATAGTGCTTAATAGCCTGTCTTATCATTCTTGTGGAACATGTAACACATAAGGGTGGCAATGGGTACATTACCTGCTGGCGCCTGGGGGTGCCGGAATGTACCCATCCCCACATGGAGTAAAACACCCCATCATCCGTAACCATACCCACTTCAGGTTTCAAATTTCCCTCATACCCACACCCAAATGGGTGTGGGTACCCACTGGGTTACCCATACCCGGTAATAAGTAGTACGCAAGTCTGCATTCAACACATATAGTTTGCATTTAGGAATGTTAAATAAGCAGTTCAAGGTAAGCATCGTTCACTAATCCAAGTTCAAGATTTAACACAAAAATAGAAAAAAATTCACTCGAGAGTCAGCACAATTAAAATTCTTTGCGCAATCACAATACAAAAGAGTTCCTGATGTGATGCAACTGCTGTGAAGAACTTGATGGGACACTAATACACTAGTACTAGTTCATTAGGATCCACATGTCATTAGGATTTGTGGGCCCCATGGGTACACGTGGGTATAGGTTACAAGGGAATAGCCCATATCCACTGTACCCAATGTGTGGTGAAAAAGCCCATTAACGAACCTATGGAGAGAGGAAGGGGCCCAAAACCGTACCCTAATAGAGAATGCATCACGTATCGGGTGATGGGTACCCATTGCCATCCGACACATAATTTTTTTACCCTCTTGTCAACTGCCATGTCATAATTGTAATTGTATGTCTTTGTATGTCTGCAGTGCAAGCACAAATTTAAAGAGGATGGCCTTAAGCTGAAAGATGGAGAGAGAAAATCTCTTGTTCCTCGGCTCGTCTATCTTTCCACGCATGGTTGTGCATACTTCCTTAGGGAGGGTGAACTAAACAACGGATCTTGCAATGTAACTGCTGCTGGGGAAATGAAAACTTTGCTCCAGAAATATGCGAGGAGTATTGGTTACTCTATTGAGGATGCTCTAAGCATAATCCTGGGTTTATCGTCAGGCAAGAAGGCTGTCAAGGTACTAGTCAACTGATAGATGTATCATTTTTTGCATTCAGCTTCTGACTACACCGTGTGCTCTCCCTTTTTCTTTTGTTGATATTGTTGCAAGTATTGTCTTATGAGTAAAGTGCATCAACGGTTCTGAATTTGTCTAGGTATGTCATCTAGGTCAACGAACTTTAAAATGTGTATTTGGGTTCATAAACTTGTTAAAGCGTGACATCTATATCCAAAGTAACAAAAATGCCCCTATGGCTATTGACATAACTATTACTTAAACCTTATTTTTCATATTTGTTCTCTCCAAATCGGCGCTGTTATCATAATTCATATTGGAAGCTAACAAAAAAATATTGGAGGCTAACAACGCGGAGAGAAAAATATGAAAAATAAAGCCCTAATAACAGTTATGTCAATAGCCATAGGGGCATTTTCTGTAATTTGGACCCAGATGACACTTTAACAAGTTTATGGATCTAAATATGCATTTTAAATGTTTGTGGGCTTAGATGACATACTTGTCACGGGCTTATAGTATTAGATTCAGATTAGAGACTGTAATAAAGCCGGACTAATTAAGTCCTGGCTGGGTCATAATAGAGATAGTCATGAGTCATAATAGAATTCAAGTCGGCTGTTTATTAGAGATAATTAAGAGTCCTTAGTCTGTAGGTTACAGAGTCCGAGTGTGATACAATCTAGAGACAGAGTCAATTTGTAATAAGGCCTTTTTTAGCCAGGTTCGGTGAGGATGTTGGAATTCCGGTGCGACAAAACACCAAAACTGCTACTGTTCTGGTTGCTGTACCAGAGCTGTAGCAGCAGGGCAACTTGCCTAGTTGCTGTTACTGTTCGCGAACTGTAGCAAGTTCCTGTTCTAGCAGATCTGTTCTGGCAGGAACAGAACTGTACAGTGGTGCTACACCTTGGGGAAAGGTTACTGGAGCTAGAACAGAGAGGGAAAATCGATCTGGGTTATTTCCTTGAACAGGGTTGCGCAGGAGCAGAACAGGGGAGGGCAACTTTTGGTGGGACTTTTATTCTATTCTAATGAGCGCGTTACAGGGGCTGGCGGGGGCTTTCTTTTATAGCCCAGGTACAAGACTCCTAGTCCAATAAATCTAGACTCCTACTAGGCTTCTAACTCTATCTATAAGGAATTATCTCCTGGACTCTATCTATATTATCTTTATAGAAAGACTCCTGAACACCTAATTAAGTGCTGGCTGCACCTCTGGACTCTGCAGCAGTCCTGTGCACACCCCTGGGCATCGAGTCCATCTTGGACTCTGCAGCAAGGCGTTGCAGCAGCCAGGGTCACGTCACATTCTCCTCCTGACCCTAACGCTGATGCGTGTCTAGGATCCCAATCCTTCTTCTCATCTTCACGAACTTCCATCTTCCAAGCATCTTTGTCAGGATGTCCATATCCACCTTGTTGATAACCATAACCCTTGGCCACCAACAATTCTTCAAGCTTCATCACTTCATCATGCCACGTCTCATATTCTTCATTGGACTTGATCACCATGAACGACATAGGCTCCTCCGTGGTGATGAACTTGAGCTCACCCTCCTCTAGGCTTCGTGGAACATGCCATGGAGAGGTGACAGACTCATCCCCGTCATGATAGGCGTCGACGTAGCTGTCCATGTTTGTTTGTCGGCGGCGTGACCAATTGGATGGATTTTGGAGGACGCTCAGAAGTCTCCTGAGAGTTCCAGTCTTCAACCTCGTGCTCCTTCGTAGGGACAACAGCACGTTCAGGGCCTCCGACGCCCTGTGCTGCCCCTGCTAGGTGCTGTTCAGCACCCCTAGGGTGCTGTTTAGGACTCCCAGTACCTTCAATGCTCCTCTCAGCTGCTGCAGCACATCTCCCAACAACTCTGGGCCCCTGTACAGGGCCTCCTGCCCCTTGCAGAGCCGTTCCGGCACCCTCGGAGCCTTGTGTTGGGCCTATTGGCCCTTGTAGGTCCGTTCTAGGGCCTGGAACAGTTGGTCCACAGCGGCTGCTGGACCCGTGCATCGATGTAGAACGTGCTGAAGTCTTCTTTTGTTTGCGTGGTCAGGCAAACCGGACGCGTGATGTTGAGCTTAACGGAGTACAACTTGCTGTCGTCGCGTTGCACTCGTGTGAGAAGATGATTCTCCTCATCCCATATCTGCATCACTCCTTCATGTACTGTGATGCGGTAGCCATCCTCATCCAGTTGGCTGATGCTGATGATGTTGGTGGTGAGGTGCGGATGTAGTAGACGCCGGTGAGCCTCCTATGCTCACCCGTCTTGGCGGCGAAATTGATCGTACCCTTCCCTTGGATCCGTACGATCGAGTTGTCGCCGAACTTGATCGTCCCGACGACGTTCTCATCGAGCTCGGAGAAGACGACGTGCGATCCCGTCATGTGGTTGGTCGTGCCTGTGTTGATGTACCATGTGTTGCCGTCGAGTCGTCGTCATTGGTCGTGATGCGTGAAGACACGTCCCTCTCACTATCTCCAGTGGAGCACATGGGACGCTCCTGTACAGGCTCCACCTGTACTGAGGTCATCCTTGTCATGAACAAGATGCCCTCCTCTTCTGCCTCAGTCCATGAGAGCCTGCTGCTGCAGCTCTCCTGCTCCGACTTCGACTGACACTCCTTGGCTCAATGACCCTTCTTCCCGCACTTCCTGCATTGATCCCGCGGAATGTTCTTCCCGTAACCCTTCTTGTTCTTCTTTGGCGTGCCGTTCCGACCGCCCCTTCTTTGAAGACTCGACAACGCCCTCCTCCACCCGCTTCTCCCACTCCTCCCGAGTGAGGTACAGCTGGCCGTCATGAACTCCTCCACTTCGCTGCGTCGTGTCGAAGGCGTTTTCGGCAGCCCTGAGCCGCCCTGTCACATCCGACAATGTGAGGGTCGACACGTCCAGCAGAGTCGTGATCGCCACCTACGATCTGTTGGAAGCGTTCTGGAACGCTTCGCAGGAGCTTATGCACGACCACCGACTCCTCCAGCGGCTCCCCGAGCGAGGCAAGGCGCGCCACCATGCTGCTCAACCGGAGGGAGAAGTCCTCGATTTCCTCGCCAGGCTTGAAGGTGGCGGCCTCGAACTCACGCCGGAGTTGTTGCGCCGTCGTCTTCTTCACGCGGTCGGCCCCCGACCGCATGAGGGGCGATCGTGTCTCATGCCTCCTTTGCCGTCTTCTTCTCCCGATCGTCTTGATCATCTCCGGCGGGACAACACTGACGAGGATGTCCAGCGCCATCATGTCCTCACTGCTCGGTTTGCATTGCCTTTCTCCACCGCCTCCCAAAGCAACCGCGCCCGCAACTTGATCTTCATCATGACAACTCACTCCGCGTAGTTGGTCTTGGTGAGTATTGGGAATTCGTTCCCGTGTTCACCTCACGAACCGCCGGATGGGTTGTCGTAATGATCTTGCCGCCGGTGACGCTGCCGCTGCTTGGAGGGGTCTTCGGATCTGTCGATATGTTGCTGAATTTAACCCAAGGTCAAATCTGGCTCTGATGTCACGAATGTTGGAATTCCGGTGCGACAGAACACCAAAACTGCTACTGTTCTGGTTGCTGTACCAGAGCTGTAGCAGCCGGGCAACTTGCCTAGTTGCTGTTACTGTTCGCGAACTGTAGCAAGTTCCTATTCTAGCAGATCTGTTCTGGCAGGAACAGAATTGTACAGAGGTGCTGCACCTTGGGGAAAGGTTACTGGAGCTAGAACAGAGAGGGAAAATCGATTTGGGTTATGTCCTTGAACAGGGTTGCACAGGAGCAGAACAGGGAGGGCAGCTTTTGGTGGGACTTTTATTCTATTCTAATGAACGCGTTACAGGGGCTGGCGGGGGCTTTCTTTTATAGCCAGGTACAAGACTCCTAGTCCAATAAATCTAGACTCTACTAGACTTTCTAACTCTATCTATAAGGATTTATCTCCTGGACTCTATCTATATTATCTTTATAGAAAGACTCCTGAACACCTAATTAAACGCTGGCCACACCTCTGGACTCTGCAGCAGTCCTGTGCACACCCCTGGGCATCGAGTCCATCTCGGACTCTGCACCAAGGCGTTGCAGCAGCCAGGGTCACGTCATAGAGGAATCCGAACAGAGTCTGTTGAGAGGTCATGTAACGGTGGTTATATAAACTGCCGCTGTTAATCAATAAAGCAGTCAATTCTGGAAAGAAAGGTTGAGGAGGAAAGAACATTTATCTCTAGGCCCTGCCTGTTGGCGCGTTCCAGCAACAGGGCCGGCTCGCAGGAGTCTAGTTCGGCGAGTTCCAGCACCACATCCATATCATTTGCGTTCCAGCACCAAGAACAGCCGCAACCTTGACAAGGGTTGTGACAGTTTGGTATCAGCAGTCAGCAGCAATCCAATAGCCGACAAGGATGACAAATGTTTTGAAGTGCTCCAAGATCAGATCGGGAAGCTCTTCACAATGGTCACTGACCTCATCACGCAGATGAAGCAATCGGATTCCCTTCCATCAATCAAGGCTGATCTTCACGACGTCAAAGAACAACTTGCTGCTCACAACATCGCCATCTCGCGCTTGGAGCACGGCAGCGGTAAGAAAAGTCCCAAGATGTCCCAAGATGCCAAAGACAAGCCATCTGTTGAAGTACCAAAAGAGGAGAAATCTAACAACAGCAAGATCGGTGGAGATGATGCAGACCAGTCCACCAATGAAGAGGAGCTGACCACACATGAAAAAGAGAAGAAACAAGGAGGAGGTGGAGGTGAGACCCGGATGGTCACCCTGACTCAGGTGCGGGAGGCCATAAGGGCAGATATGCTAGAGTAAATAAGTGGCGCCATGAAGAACCAAGACAGCGGTGTCGATTTCCACAACAGCTCCACAGGATCCGTTTTCCTATATATGATGGCTCGGTTGATCCTCTACCTTTGTTGAGACCAAGTGCCAACAATTTTTCAGTGGACAAGAAATTCAAGAGAGGACAAGGTCTGGTATGCTTCACTACATCTTGAAGGTGCAACAGATCTTTGGTACTATAGACTTGCAAGAGATCATGAGGAACCAAGCTGGGAACAATTCACCTCTTTGGTCAATCAACGTTTTGGTCCTCCACTTAGATCTAATGCAATTGGAGAGCTAGCAAAATTTAGCCAAGAAAGCTCAGTGGCTGAGAACTAGGAAAATTTCTGCAGCTCTTGTGTTGCTGCGATTCTATAAAAGACTCTCATGCAATGAACTTTTTCACAGCTGGACTACAAGAGCCACTACGAACAGATGTGGAGCTTCAAAAGCCTGACACACTAGAGGAAGCTATGAGTCTTGCACGTGCTTTTGAACGTCGTGGCACATTGATTTCAGGAAAGGAGACAAAATCAGCAAGTCTGCAGATGACTTTTCAAGAGAAAACAGAGGTCACCGGAGCTCCTAAACGTGTCAAAGTGAACAAAAGAAGAGAGTGGCTGAACGTAGAGCAAAAGGTCTATGTTTCAATTGTGATGAAAAAATTTCTATGGAGCATAAGGACTGTCCAAGGCTTTTCCGTCTTGCCCTTGTGTATGATAGTGGTGGAACATATATGCTCAATGAAGATGAAGGTCCATAGTTAAGCTCGAGGGCTTTGTAAGGGGGGAGAGATGTCACGGACTGATAGTATTAGATTTAGATTAGATATTGTAATAAAGCTGGACTAATTAAGTCCTGGCTGGTCATAATAGAGATAGAGTCATGAGTCATAATAGAATTCAAGCCGGCTGTTTATTAGAGATAATTAAGAGTCCTTAGTCTGTAGGTTACAGAGTCTGAGTGCGATACAGTCTAGAGTCAGAGTCAATTTGTAATAAGGCTTTTTTAGCCAGATTCGGTGAGGAATCCCGGGAGTCTGTTGAGGGGTCATGTAACGGTGGTTATATAAACTGCCGCTGTTAATCAATAAAGCAGTCAATTCTGGAAAGAAATGTTGAGGAGGAAATAACATTTATCTCTAGGCCCTGTCTGTTGGCGCGTTCCAGCAACGCTCGCGGGAGTCTAGTTCGGCGAGTTCCAGCACCACATCCATATCGTTTGCGTTCTAGCACCAAGAACAGCCGCAACCCTGACAAGGGTTGTAACATACTCAGACAAGTTCAGGGACCATCAATGCACATTACTCGTCTTATTTATTGTTCATAGTGAGAAGTTTTCATATTGCTGTATACAACGGTTATTTAGCTTTTCCTTGCTGATACCAACTGTTTATGTGCAGGATTACACTCCTGACATTGTCAGTTGGATGAGCTTTGCTGTATTTATCAATGCTTGGAACTTGTGTTCCAGCAAACCTGTGATATCTGAAACTGACTGCAGCGGCCCAAATTCTTGGGGTATTGTGGATGGCTTGGTCAAAATTTGCATAGAGGAGCAGCTGACTGATGGCAACCGAATGCTGACTTCTCCAGGAAATGATATTCCTGTATTGGTGCAGATGGTTACAGGACCTATTTCCTGGCATCTTCTCGTAATCCAATCCCTGTATGAGAGGCATGGCGCCACAAGGAAAGAAGAAAAAGAAAGGTGGTTCATCGGAGCGACCAAACACACCTCAGCTGCAGGCAATTCAAAGTTCTGTTAACAAGATGGTTGACACGCTGCGAAGCGTCCAAACATGGTTATCTGATCAGATGAAGCCAGAGGAGCAAGCTCTGGATATGCTGCTGTTGTATTTGCAAGGAACTAGCACAGAAGGCCCAGGACAGATTTCTCGGACTTTGGATGAGAGTGCAGCATAGTTGGCTCCGAAATTGGTTGTGGAATTTCCCAGTCCTTAGGATTGTGGAGTTCAGCTGCTGTGATAAGGAGAATTGTTGGAGCTGAGAAGGAGACCATAGCTGAGTTCAAGAAAATCTGCGACTCCAAACTGAAGCTGCTCATGTCTCTATCGGCTTCTCTTTTGTCAATGTTGCACTAAACGTGAAAATTTTGTTCGTGATTTTAAGCTGAGATTGTTGTTATGGCTCACTGTTGATGTTGTAACATTACAACTTCTGTGAGTGTTTTTCTATGCAATTTTCTGTGATGTTCCTAACCTGAGACTGTTATTTACATTTGTGTGCTCTTGGGTGAATGGTTGTGTACCTGTTGCTTTTATGAACCATTATTCTTCATGTGTTTCTGTTGCAATATGATTTCTTGACGTAATGTCTCAGATTTTCCATATGTATTATGCGGAGCAGTTTTTGGACCGGTGAGGACCTTGGGCCTTGCGTCCGTGTTCCTGAGCGCATCTCCGTCGACCCGAAAGGAGTTAAAGACGAGCAGAAAGTTACAAGTCGATTGATG